>JAFIDM010009631.1:64421588-64436898 GCA_023159025.1 Thereuonema tuberculata | reverse complement strand
TCTTTGTTTTTGAATCTCAAGATTGTTTATTTATTTCACATCCGTCAATTTATTTGTAATTCGAAACTGACAATTAGAACTATAATTGCCGAAACGTTGCAATATTTTAAATATTCTTACTTAACCAAATCCTATGTGATATTGAAAAATATGTGCGTGTACACGCCAGATGTTATAGTAAAGAAAACAGAGTCAAGAAAGAAAGAAGCACTCTTTTTTTGAGGTGGAATACCGAAAAAATCACTATTTGCAACTCAAAAACCATCAATATTTGTAACTCAAACGTCACTGAAAAGTGACAATTATAATTAAAATGAGAGTCAAAAAAGAATGAAGCGGTACTTCTATTAGATAGAATACTGAAAAATCACTATTTTTAACTCAGAAACCATCAATATTTGGGACACAAAAGCCACTGAAAAGTGTCATTCAGAATAAAAAAGAGACTCAAAAAAGAAAGAAGCAGTATTTCTATTAGATAGATTACTGAATACTATTGTAACTCAGAAATCACTGAAAAATATCATTTGGAATAAAAAAAAAAGAGGCAAGAAATAAGAAGCAGTATTTCATTAGGTAGAATACTGAAAAATCACTATTTGTAACTCAAAAACACTGAAAGGTATCAATTGAAATAAAAAAAGAGAGTCAAGAAAGAAAGAAGCACTATTTCTATTAGGTAGAATACTGAAAAATCACTATTTGTAACTCAAAATCCATCACTATTTGTAACTCGATAACTACTGAAAAGTATCAATAGGAATAAAAAAAAAGATAGTCAAGAAAGAAAGATGCACTATTTCTATTAGGTAGAATACTGCTCAGAAGTTAGTGGTCTTAGCCATTAGACCACTAGGCCTACATTCTAATCTCTATAAAAAATAAAAATATATCATAGATATATGATTTACACGGTGGTTCTAAAAGCAGTCGTAGATTGAGAGAATATAGACATCAAAAATTAAATTGAAAACAAAGCTTTTAAAAAATTTTAGTTTTAGTTTCCTTGATGTAATTTGAGTGTGTGTGTGTTTTAATAAATAAAAAATTGTTTTCCGTTACATAAGGGAGGCTTCCGGAGCGAAGCGACGGGTAGCCGACTAGTTATAATTAAAATGAGAGTCAAAAAAGAATGAAGCGGTACTTCTATTAGAATGGTTGGTTGGTTGGTTGGTGTTTTATGGCACAAAAGCAGCTGCGGCTAAGCTGCGCCTTCTATTAGAATGAATACTGAAAAAATCGCTATTTGTAACTCAGAAACCATCAATATTTGAAACACAAAAGCCACTGAAAAGTGCCAATTAGAATAAAAAAGAGACTCAAAAAAGAAAGAAGCAGTATTTCTATTAGATAGAATACTGAACACTATTGTAACTCAGAAACCACTGAAAAGTATCATTTAGAATAAAAAAACAAAGAGTCATATTTCCGTTACATAAGGGAGGCTTACGGAGCGAAGCGACGGGTAGCCGACTAGTTCTATACTATATATTAATAAAAAATAAAAAAAAAAACATTCACGCAGCCGACAGGATTCGATCCTGCGCGGCGAGACCCCAGAGGATTTCTAGTCCATCGCCTTAACCACTCAGCCACGGCTGCACTTAGAAAATATTATTAAATATCTCATAATTAACATCAGATTGTATGAGCTTATACAAAATTCCTATTATTAAACTTCACAGCAAAGATACTTTAATGCCCCAAAGCAGAATATCGAGCGACGGGGCGACAATGTCGCCGATAGAAAGTGAGGGCTGCAGAAAGATATCGTATAGAAAGGGGTGGGTTTTTTTTTAGTTGTCGATTTGAAGGTTCGTTTTTTTTTTCTGCAGAAAGTTTTTCGTCTTAGCATCAATCGTCGCAGAAAGATAAAAAACATTCTGCTTTCGGGCTTTAATGGCTAAGTTTCCCAAAAGTTGTTTCACAGAAACAAGCCTATTTTAAATATGCTGATCTCCAAATACGAAATAAAAGACTAATAATTAAATAAGCGTAAATAAAACAACAGTGTTATGGGAATTATTGAATAATTGTCACTCAACAATGAGTGTAACAAATTATGCTGTGATACTGTATTTTTCAACGAAAGAAAAGAAACTGCTTTGAAGCAGTACATCTTTTAGATTATCTTTTAGAATAATACAGGAGGAACTGAGTATTTGAATACTTCTCATAAACAGAAGAAATTGGAGAAGGAAAAAAATAGTTTCAAAATTTCTGATTAATTCTTAACCCTATTTATCACTTGTAAATCAGAAATATTGTTACCTGTCTATTTTCCTTTCACCCATTCCCCCCTACGTCGTAGATAGACTCATTAACTCGTTTCTTGGTTTCTTCATCACCTCTGAAGGTAGTCGACAGTTCCAGAGATGAAGTCGAGGTCTGAACCAGGGGATATAAGGTGGAGATCTTACTGAGAGAGGCAGTTCGTTTTATCGGCAAGGAGTCTCCAGTTCCGAGTTAGGAGAACAGAGAAGGAGTGGGGCGACCGCCCAAGTTAGTGAGAAGATTCAAGAGAAACGGAATAGTGAAAAGGACGAAGCCATCCAGCAGCGAGAATTGCTAGACCGCTCTCCCGCTGACGAGCCATCTAAGACCGCCAGCCGTTACAGCTATTGACCGTGAAGACGAAGCCATCCATCAGCGAGGATTGCCAGACCGCTCTCCCACTGTTGAGCTACAGAAGACCGCCAGCCGTTACAGCTATTGACGGTGAAGTCAAAGCCAGCCATCAGCGAGGATTGCCAGACCGCTCTCCCGCTGCCGAGCCATCGAGGACCGCCAGCCAATACAGATACTGACGGTGAAGTCCATAGCCACCCGATCACCAGAATTCCCACCCACCTGCTCTGAACATTTTATTTTAATATTCAATAAAATTACCAGGCAGCAATATCTTCACTAAGGAATATAAGATCCTAAGGGACGTTTATTCCAGGTTAATGAATGATCTTCTATATAATACAAAGTGTTCATAATTAAAGTTCAATTTCGAAAGGCTGTAACTAGAAAAAAAAAACAATCGATAACTACTTCATATTTCACAGGAGGATGTGCGTCGTGTTGGAATTTTGTTTTGAGCAAAAATAAAATTAATTTGAAGGTGGCCTCTGGTGGCACTGAAATATTGTTGTGGATAATGCAAATGGCAAACGCATATGTCATCAAATGTGATTGAAAACTGCTATAAAGCAGACAAGTGAGTAACGTGTCACTTCTTTACATAATGACAACGTAACCAAAGGATCGCGCACTTCTAGTGAAGCTGTTTTATCAAAATAATAGCTTTGCCTTAACAGCATTGCGAAAAGGATCGGACAGTAAAGGGACTAAAAGTATGAACGCCAAAAGGGATCAAAAAACGGTCCAGAAATCTCAATTTAGATTGGTTTCTTTATGACCTTATGGTACCCTAGTCACGACCACCAAACAATATACTCTAAGGCAGCGGTTCCCAACCTTTTTCAGCTGGCGACCCACCTTTCCTTATCGTTTTTTCAGCTGGTGAACCACCTTTCCTTATCGGAATACCTCTACAAATATAGGAATAGAAGAATATAGAATAAAATCATATTTATATCGTATCCCTTCCTTATATATGATCGATTTTCGATTTTTCTGATCTTTTCTGATGGTTTATTCGATGGTTTCTGATAGTTTTAGGATCAAGTCGCGATCCACCTGTAACCCTTCCGCGACCCACTAATGGGTCGCGACCCACCGGTTGGGAAACGCTGCTCTAAGGTCATCTCTGGTTTAATCGCAAAAATATTCTCCAATATCCTTTCAGTGACATTCTAAACATCAATGTCAGAACTATAACAGCTTATTCGAAATTTCCTTTCGTAACTGAATGAAAGAAAATAATATACTGAATTCTTTTGTTCCCAGGACCAGGCATTTCCATCCATCATATATTGAGAAATCTTAGCATATTTCCTTTTTTTGTTATCTATTACATGGTAAATTGATCTGGAAGAATCGTCCTCATCTCGATATCGTACGATCTATTAAAATTTTGTTTTCTATGATGTTGAAAAAACTTATTCCAACCTAAATTTATTGAAATAGGAATAATTACTAATCAAAAATTTTGAAATATCTGAGAAATGTCTGTTTCTCTCTTTGAACAGCAACAATTTAAAGCTATCACCACATAATATGTTCCACTCATTGTTGACTGACAATAGTTCAATAATTCCCATAATACCATTGTTTTCCTTATGTTTATTTGGAGTTTTCAGCTAATTTTTAATAGGTTTGTTTCTGTGAAATATCTTTAAGGAAACTCAGCCATTAGGTTTTTTTTTGGGGGGTCCAGTATCTTTGCTGTGAAACTTGAAAATAGGAATTTCTTAAAAGGTCATACAATTTGATCTTAATTATGGGATATTTCTTATTAATTCTGTAGAGCAGTCGTGGCTGAGTGGTTAAGGCGGTGGACTAGAAATCCACTGGGGTCTCCCCGCGCAGGTTCGAATCCTGCCGTCTGCGTTGATTTTTTTTCTTTTCTCCTGTATTATTTCCTTAGTAAAAACTTTCTTTCTTTATCATGAAGTCTTTTTTTTTTACTGTTTACTGTTTATTTAGTGGCAGACATTTTTTATTTCATTCTTTTCTATAGCAACAAAAGAGACCTTTTAAAATATGAGACACTAATTACAACTATTCAATCATTCGAACATCTAATACAAGATCTCTCAATAAAGTGAATTTTTAAAATGTATTTTTTCTCAAGTAAATATAAACGATGTTTTATATCTCATCTCTTTCGTTTTTGCCATTAGAATTTATAAAAATATATCCTATTTGGACAAATTAGAAACAAATGGTAAAACTGAAATAGAGTGAGACTACCAATTAAAGAAATCATTTTAATGTTTATAAATAAAGTTCTTCCATAAAGTTCTTTCTTTCTGAAACTGCGCTTCGCAGCTAATGAAGGAATTCTTTTTTAATGTTTCAAAATACTTGAAACAAAAAGGTGGATTGATAAAACATATCACAGAATGATCTATTCAGATCGTGGCTGGTCACCCGGCGATACAGAATTATAGGAATCACTTTAATGTCAGAATTACAGGGAAGGGTTATCATGGAAATAATATTCCAGTCTGCTCTGACCTCACTTGAAACACTTTTCCAGTGGCAAATCTTGTTTTGCTCTCGTTGATATCGCAATCAAAATGCTGTTGCTTGTGAAGCGAATAAAAAGTTAGATTTGCAGCTTTAGTTTTGATATCAATCTTCAAGTAATTACACAGCAGAGATGAAGATAAAGAGAAACAAATTCCTGGAGGAAGAGATGATGGTGGAGAACCCTGGATAGAAACCACGAACAATGTATGAATGATTTTGATGTATGTTCGAGCAGTTTCTGTTTAAAGCTGGTTCCGTTTAAATATACTCAATTTTATTCTTTCAGGATCATGCGCATATATTGATAAACTAGATTTCTTTTCTTTGGCTGAGAAATATCTGTTTCTCTGTTTCAACAGCTACAATCTGAAGCTATCCCAGCATCATACGTTAGACTCACTGTTGACTGACAATAGTTCAATAATTAATATAATATCTTTGTTTTCCTTTTGGTTATTGAATTTTGTTAGTATTTTATTTCTTTATTTGGAGTTGTTCAGCAAATTTATAATAGGCTTGTTTCTGTGAATTAACTCTTGGGAAACTTAACCATTGAAGTATCTTTGCTGTGAAGTTTAATAGTGGGAATTTTATACAAGGTCGTACAATCTGATGTTAATTATGGGATATTTAATAGTGTTTTCTAAGTGCAGCCGTGGCTGAGTGGTTAAGGCGGTGGACTAGAAATCCTCTGGGGTTTTCCCGCGCAGGTTCGAATCCTGTCGGCTGCGGAAATATATATATATTTTTTTTATTTACTACAGAATTTTAGTTATTTATCCTTCCTTGCAATTCATTAACCTCTGCTTTTGTTTTTTTAATAAAAAACCTTTACTGTTACCTTGAAGTTCCTCCTGGTTTTTATTCTTTACTGCCTATTCAATAACAGACATCTTTTTTTTCCGATCTTTTCAACAACAACAATGTATAGCTACCAAAAAATATCACAGACTACAATTCATTCATTTCAAAATCTAATATAAGAGCTCCTTCAAGAATATTAATTTTGAAATTAAGTTAGAATGCTAATTAAGAAAATCATTTTTAATGCTTATAAATATTTAAAACAAAGAATTGGACTGGTCATACATATCACCGGATGAAGCCCCATGACTTACTCAGATAGTGGCTACGATACTAAAGGAATCCCTTTAGTCTTTACTTTTTGTACTACTTCCTATTAAAGATAAAATCTGTTTTTAATTATATTTTATATACGATTTATTTTCTAAGATTTAGTCTTTATTTTGTAATCGAAGAAGAAATTACCCTGACTAAAAATCTCTTTATCGTTCAAATTGTAGAATAAGTACTGCCGAAGCAACAAATTATGAACATCAACACTCTTGTTTACATACTATGCACGCGAATTGATCGACGACTCAGTGATATCTCTTCGCGATAATTAGAATGCCATCACTACATTTTATGCCATTCAGATTCATACTTAAAAATATAATAAAATGTATTATTGCCTTGGAAAAGCAAAGATACTACTTGATTCATCGAAAACTGTGCGGGATTTATTCAAAAACGGAAAAGGAACAATCAATTCTTAGAGATGTGGGTTGCAGCTGAAAACAATTTAATTTCTCAATTAATGCTGCACTATTGGGAATGGAGTATGTTGAAATCACATTGAAGGTAGACAGATTAGAATAAATTATATGGGAAAGCTCCTTCAAAACGGTATTGTCACAATTCACTATAGGACGGGCTTGAAAATACTGATTATCGATTTTGATTCATACTTAAGAATATAATAAAATGTATTATTGCCTTGGAAAAGCAAAGACCCTACTTGATTCATCGAAAACTGTGCGGGAGTTATTCAAAAACGGAAAAGGAACAATCAATTCTTAGAGAGTTTTGCATGAAAACAAGCAGCTTATCAAAAAATTTAAATAATTCATTCCTGCTTAACGAAACCACTTATCTGTAACATTTTTGCATCGAAGTGCATTGTTATCAAAAATGAGAGAATGTGCCAATTTGCAGCTCTGTAGCTCATCGAAAATTGGTGAAATATCGATTACAAGATTTGGCCCGCAAAGCAGACAACGTGAGTTAATGAAAGCGTGGTAAAGAAATAATTCTTTGCTTTTTCGTGACTGGTCATCCGGCAAAACTGGTTTATTTGAATCACTTCAATGTCAGAATTTTTGGTAAGGGTTATCGTGGAAACAAAATTCCAGCCTGATCAGTTCACTCTTTAAAACAGTTTTCTAGTGGCAAATCTCATTTTGCTGTCGTTGATATCGCAATCAAAATGCTGTGGCGGCGAAGCGAATAAAAAGTAGATTTGGAAGTTTAATTTTGATATTAATCCTCAAGTTACTCCTAAGCAGAGATGAGGAAAAAGGTAAAAAATTCCCTGAAAAAGAGAAGATGTTAGGTGCAAGAACGTTGCCCTGATAAACCATACTTTTGAGGTAATCTCAAAGTAAAAAAATCTCACGGGTTAAGGTCTAGTGAACGTGGTGGCCATCTTGTAGGGAATGCGTGACTGATGATTCTATCCTGTGTAAAATGTTGTTGTCGTGTTGAGACATCTTCTTTGATGGAGGTGCAGGATAAGGAAACTATGCAAAATGTCCCGATAATGATTAGCATGTACAGGTCACAGGTTGGGTTGGACGGATTTCCTTTAAGAAAAACGGGCCGACTGTGGCCATAAACCCTATCCATACAACAGTTTAGCTTTGGTGAATATATGGGAATCTCTTGAAACTGACGAGAATTCTTTTGTAGTCGCTTCATCACTTCAGATCTTGTTCCAGGGCAACGTCGTACCTGATTCGATGTCTTACGATGTAACTGCTATGCAAATTTCAACAACTGGTGCCGCTAGGAGCGTTATTTTTCCCCCTATCGGTCATTTGTTTTAATATTTTTTCTTTTATTGCAGAAATCTCTTTCCTATGATCTGGAATTTATATAGTTCATGTCTGATTAGGGCCGCCCAGAGACTAGAGGTGGCCCCGGGGCAACATTTGGATTTGTGCCCCCCCCCCCAATCCCAAAAATCGACAACCAAAAAAAAAAAGGTCAATTCTATCTTAACAACCAAAAAAAAAAAAAGACAATCCAATACGGCGGGGTCCCTCTTTTTGTGGGGCCCCGGGGCAATGTGCCCCTTTTGCCCCCTTCCTCTGGGCGGCCCTGTGTCTGATGTTGTTTCGCCCACTGGTTCTCTCTCTCTCTCTCTCTCTCTCTCTCTGAGTGCTGTGCATTGGGATACTTTAATTTGAATCACTGTGTATGATTTGCTTACACACCTATAAAATATATGTATACAAAAAGGGTTTTAATTAATAACTTCACTAAATCTTCAAAAATTTAAATGGAGATATTCCGTCCTTATATTATTAAGTTTATTTTACATTTAATTTTTTTTTTTATTTTAGTTATTGAAATCATTCATTTATGTTTATTACCTCTCAGAAGTCTAAGCAGAAAAAATCAATTCCTCATTTCCTTTTGAATGAAAATTAAAAAAAAAATATAACAATAAAAAAAAAAGAGAAAAAGCCATATTAGAAACAAAGCAAAGTACAAGAAAAGAAGAGGTGTACTTTAGACTTATTATTTAAGGAATAAAATTTAATCTCCCAATAACAACAGCATTTAACGTGTGCTATGAACAATAACATCAAAACATACAACATAAACTCACAGAAGTAAAGATTCACTGAGCTCTTCTTGGAAATAGTGATATCCAGAAGTCCTGGATTCCCAGTATCATAATTTCCAATAGAAACTCAGTGAATCTTTAGCTCTGTGCGTTTATATTTTATATTGTGATGTTCTAGTCTTCCGCTTCCGAAATTAAAGAAATTTCATTACTGAAGAAATAACTTAGTGGAAGGTGACAGTTGCCATTGTGCTTGTAGAATCACTGATAGGATTTTGACAAATAATTAATAATTGAAAGTACTTTCCCTTCTAGTTATATATAGTCTAGCCATCCATCAGTAATATATAATCTTCATAACTATATTTATTATAATGAAATAATACACAAATTTGGATACACAAATTTGGATAAAAATATATTAACACATTAAAAAAAAGGTACATAGGACCGGTTTCGCTATTATCACATAGCTTTCTGAACTAATTAAAAATTGGAATTACATGTTCTTAAATACAACTAGACTGGAGTGGTAATTAACATAACAGAAACTTGGACCAATGGGGGCGATGATGCGAAGGACCAATGAAATCAAAGCTGCGGTGTCTGCCGCTGTTATCACTTCTAAACGGGACCGGATATGAACGTCACCGGATGTAGAGGCCGTAGGTGCCAAAAGATGCACGAGGGTAAACCTAATAATAATAAATAAAAACAAACGAAACAAGGCAAAACAAAAAAAACAAACAAACCAAAAACAAAATGTGGATATATTATTTAGGAATGGGAAATATGGGTTTATAATTCTGTATTCTGCTATAGTTTGAACCGATATTGAAGTATTATAGCTATTTGGGGAGGTGAGGATAAGGATGGACTCTTTACATTTTCTAAGGAAAAGATTGGATTCTTTACATAAAACTGACGGATTGGCAAAGTTGATTGAGTGTCCAAACTGATGAGAATGGGATGCAGTATTGTAAGTAAAATCTTTATTGGCAACAGCATAAATATGCTGTGACATTCGATCATGGAGCTTTTGCATTGTTTGTCCAACATAAAAACAGGTATTATTATGACACTGAATTGAGTAAATGACATTAGAAATACGTTTAATATCAGGCTGGGATGTGGATGCTTGTAGATTACGAATTAAAGTATTAGTACTTTTTGAAGTCAACGAAATATTAAGGGGTCGGAGAATACTTTGGAGTGCGTAAAATAACTGAGGGTGGAAAGGAATTGATAGGAAATTTGTCGGTTTGGGCTTGCTATTAGAACTACCTACATAGTGCTTACGAATTGCACCACTGAGATGTTTATTTATGAAGAAATTCGGGTAATTATTACTCTGAAGAATTGAACGTATAGTTTCAATTTCACGGTTGAAATTGTCCAGGGTGTTGCATAAGGAAAATGTTCTATTAACGGCCATATAAATAATATTAATTTTAAAGGCTATTGGACAGTAGGACAAATAATTAAGGGTAATATCTTGGTAGGTATTCTTTCGAAAGACCGAAGTTTGGATGGAACCATTGTGACGTGTAATGAGCAGGTCCAGATAAGAAATTGACAATTGAAAATAATATGATCAAAGGATACGGTAATTAATTCGTACGAAATGGAGGGAAATAATGATTGGACGTCAAGGGAAAAAAACGAAGATGTGGGTTGCAGCTGAAAACAATTTCATTTCCCCCCAATTTACGCCCAATTTACGCCCTACTTTGGGTAGTCTCACACGTAATTTACTACGGCAATCCAACCAGCACATAATTCATCCATTGGAAGCCCAAGCTTTAAAAGAAATTAAAAGGATGGACGATTTAAAGATCTTAATGGCGGACAAAGGTGGGAACCCCGTCATTATGAATGATCACCAGTACCTCGGCGTGGCCCGTAAGTTCCTGGAATCTAATCCTAATATTAATTTCTTTTCTAATAACGATAAATGTGTTGTAAATTACAATAGAAAAATTTTAAGTCAATTGCATACGGAAGGACACTTATCAGAAGATACAGTTGTAAAATTGAAGGACGATTCGTTTGATATTCCGAAACTCCGTCTACTTCCCAAAACTCACAAGGACAAAATCGATAATCAGTATTTTCAAGCCCGTCCTATAGTCCACCGCCTTAACCACTCAGCCACGACTGCTCTACAGAATTAACAAGAAATATCCAGTAATTAAGATCAAATTGTATGACCTTATAAGAAATTCCTACTTCCAAATTTCACACCAAAAAAAAACCTAAGTTTTCTCAGTTTCCCTAAAGATGTTTCACAGAAACAAACCTATTAAAAATTAGCTGCACAATCCAAATAAACATAAGGAAAACAATGGTATTATGGGAATTATTGAACTATTGTCATTGAACAATGAGTGGAACATATTATGTGGTGATAGCTTTAGATTGTTGCTGTTGAAAGAGAGAAACAGACATTTCTCAGATATTTCAAAATTTTTGATTAGTAATTATTCCTATTTCAATAAATTTAGGTTGGAATAAGTTTTTTCAACATCATAGAAAACAAAATTTTAATAGATCGTACGATATCGAGATGAGGACGATTCTTCCAGATCAATTTACCATGTAATAGATAACAAAGAAAGGAAATATGTTAAGATTTCTCAATATATGATGGATGGAAGTGCCTGGTCCTGGGAACAAAAGAATTCAGTATATTACTTTTTTTTATTCAGGCATCAAAGAAAAATTTCGAAGATGCTGACATGGTTCTAACATTGAGATTTTTTTCAGAACGTCATTGAAATATGGAGAATATCCCTGCCTTAACATAGTGATAACCTTCCATTCTATTGCTTTGTGGTAGATAATTTTGTCTATTTTTAGATTAATTTTAGATATAAGATTAGGTTTATTATTTTTAGTGTTAGAAGAATAAGTCTATATAGTGTAATAGGTGCAGGTTGATCCTCTAATTCTAAATATGCTTTGTTAGGAAGAATTCGAGCTGCTCGCTTCAGTAACATTCATATAGAACAGTTGCAATAATGAAATTATTTTTGTTTCCTTTTTTTCTTTTTGGCTTTTGTGAAATCTTACTATTCCAAATTGAACTGTTGAAGGCTTTGATAGTCCATTGTTTTGTCCATTTGTTTTTAGGTTTTGTACCAGCATCACTCTAAAACAGCTGAACAGATTTTCATTAAAACTGGTACAATTGATTATTTATGGTCCAACTTAAAAAATGGGAACATTTATTTTGGTATCCACCC
Source organism: Thereuonema tuberculata (assembly GCA_023159025.1). Classification (NCBI taxonomy): domain Eukaryota; kingdom Metazoa; phylum Arthropoda; class Chilopoda; order Scutigeromorpha; family Scutigeridae; genus Thereuonema; species Thereuonema tuberculata. The sequence continues at coordinate 64,424,874 of JAFIDM010009631.1, read as the reverse complement.
CTCCAGTCATTCAAAAAAGTGAATTTAATTTTGTGCTAAACCATAAATTTAAGGGCGACTCATAATAATAAAAAAAAAATTAAAAATAGTAATAATAATAATAAAAACAAAGTACATTAAGGTGTGGAAAAATAAAAAAAAAAGTTAGGAAAAAATTTTAAAAAATATTAGGAAAAAATTTAAAAACATGTTAGGAAAATAAGAAAACCAAAAAAAAAGCCCTTTTATTTTCTTAATATCCGCCAAGAAAAAAAAAAGAAAAAAAGAAATACGGTTTCGAACCGACAACATTAGCAGAAGAACTCGGGAACTTCCCCATTATGTTAAAGCTGACAACTGAAATGAGATGATTGCATTTCCAATATTTAAGCTAATATAGGTAACGGAAATCCAATACCAACTATCTCGAACATGGGGGGGATTTGGGCCAAAAAATACCCCATTCGTACGGGTTTGGGCTTCTCCGACAGATCCGACCTTCCATTCGGGAGATGTTAGGGGAAAGACAGACACGGACGGACGGACAGAACAAACGCAATAGCTACCGATTTGGGTTGCTAAAAATAACCCCCGAATTCGTTCACTAAAACGGTTAGGGTGATTTTTAAACTTAATACGGTGCTTATTAATAATCCAACTTAAAATATGAAACAATTATTGTGATCTCCACACCCTTAAGTGCAGCCTTCCAAATGGACTCCCTCTCCCTTCCAATATTGGAATGCTCAGTCCACACAACGCGATGAATAGACGATCGTATAATAAATATAGTTATGAAGATTATATATTACTGATGGATGGCTAGACTATATTGTTAATAATTAGAAAGTAAAGTACTTTCAATTATTAATTATTTGTCAAAATCCTTTAAATGGTTCTAGAAGCACAATGGCAACTGTCACCTTGCACTAAGTTATTTATTTAAAGATCCTAAATTTTCAAAGCGAAAGTCTAGAAAAGTTTTTCTTAAATAATAAATCTATAGTACATCTTGTTTTTCTTGTACTGTACTTTGTTTCTTGTATGTTTCTTGTTGTTTGTTTTTTTAAACAAATTTAATTACTGTAAATCGGAATTTCTCCCTCAAGTCTCTGGATTTCTGAGATGCAACAAAAATAAAATCAAACGATTTCAATAGAAATGAATACATACAGACTGAATAAAATAACGATGGAATAGAGCTAAAAGGACCGTCCACTTCAATTTTTTCAGATTTAGGGTAATTACTAATGAAATTTGGTGAAAATCGTATAATTTCAGTTCGAATAGTTCACCATTTTGTGGAAGTTTCTTTTTTCAAAGTGGCTTAATAACATATTCCGAATCCAATATAATTGATGACTTCAAAATCTTAAAAATAAATTCAAAAGTTAACATACAAAATAACTTAATCACTATTATGAATATAATTAGAATATAGGAAAATAAAACATGTATTTTTATTAGATTTTGGTTGGTTTGGTGCTTTTACTCCTTATATATTACTTTACATACAGAATTTATTTTCTGAAACGTTTCTAGTGAATTCTTTGAATGATCTAAAAACTAGAAGAATCCTGACCACAGGATGTTCCAGGGCCAATCTTCGTCCACCAGCTTGTGTGCCAGGAATAACAAACAATCGTTTTTCGGATATCGCCATCGCCAAGTGACAACTCTTCGAGGTGGCTGAGCTTATAATGATAACTATGTAATGTTTAGCGCAAACATTTCTATTAGGCACGGCATCTAACTGTCTTGCAATGACATGAGCACTACACGAAAGTCCAACAGTCTCACATAATGACTCAAAGACTGCCGTTGCAGCGTCGTCGGTCACTTGAAGTATCATAGGTTTTGTAACGTTTATCCATGGTTTAATTAGCGCACATGTAAGGGAAGGGTTAAGCACAATTAACAAGCCTTCAAAACGGGAGTTTCCTTTTGTTTCCCAAGAATCCATTTGAATTTCTTGTTTCCTGCCATTTCCAAAATCTATCCACCAACTTTCAATCTCACCATTGACCGAATTTTCTTTATAAGCAGTCTCTATCTTTATTGAAATGCTTATATATAGCCAGCATGCCTGGTTGAAATCCAGTCGTGGTTAAAAATTTTAATATGTTTAATTTTTTTTAAATAGTTTGTGTTTCTGGCCTCAGTGTTTTCAGATTTAACAAATAATAAATGTAAAAATCTAATTTATCAATACACGTGAATTATCCTGAAAGAACAGAATTCAGTAGATTCTTTCTTTTTTTATCCAGTCATAAAAGGAATTTTCGGAGAAGCTGACATAGTTCTGAAATTGATATTTAGAATGTTATTGAAAGGATATTACAGTATGTCTTTGCCAGTGAATACCTTAGATTCTATTGTTTGGTGATGGTGACGCTTCAGTAATATTCCTATAGAACAGTTGCAATGCTGAAAATAATTATTTTTTCCTTCTTTTCTTTTTGGCCTTAGCGAAATCTTACTATTCCAATTGAACATTTTCAGGCTTTATCTATCCGTTTGTTGCTATTTACTTAAAATGTCAGATAATTATTTTGTTCTCCACTTCCAGCCTTCAAAATAGACTTCCCTTCCCCTCACTACCTTGAATGCTCAGTTCGCTCTAGGCGATGGATAGCTCTGGATATAGTAGTAAAAAATATTGTTATGAATATTATATGTTATTGATATATAGTTCAGGATATACCTAGTATTATATATTTACATACATTTTTGATGGATGATGGGTAGAATAGAGGTTGACTAGAGTAACTTTACTTCTTGTTGACTAGAAGTGAAAATATTTTCAATTATTACACAGTCAGACCTCTATTTAACGAACCAAGAACATTTTGCTAATTTCTTCGTAAAATAACCTCCAAATAGCGAAGTGCATTTTCTATTTAACGAACTTTCTCGAGGATACAGCTGAGGGAAAAAGAAGAAATTAACGATGATATGGTGATTGATGATTATCTTTCACTTGATTTTGAAGTTGAGACCTCGGAAACACTAACTGAATCGGATATTTTGGACAGTGTGAAAAATAAAAACAATACAGCAATGAATTGCAATGAAGATGGAGATGTGAAAATGGGGTACTTGTGTACTAACGCCACCGCAGCCGGAAGTGTCGCCAATCTGCAATGGCTGGAAATAGTTGGGTTATTTTTCAATACATACATCCTGCAGCTAAGCGAACCTAACTTAACCTAACCTAATCCAAATGTAACCTTTGTAAATTGAACCTTAGGGGTGTAAAAGTGAGCTAACCTAATTCTAACTGTTTTTGGTTGTAAATTGAACCTTA
>JAFIDM010009631.1:64409945-64421578 GCA_023159025.1 Thereuonema tuberculata | reverse complement strand
TTTGGTTGTAAATTGAACCTTAGGGGTGTAAATGTGAGCTAACCTAACTCTAACTGTTTTTGGTTGTAAATTGAACCTTATGGTTGTAAATGTGAGCTAACCTAATTCTAACCGTATGTATACACGCCGTGGGCAAGATCGCTTCTCATGATTGGCGACACTTCCGGCTGCGGTGGCTTTAGTACACAAGAACCGAAAATGGAATTGATCATGATGAAGAAATCAAAAAATCTTCGTGTGATGAAATGCTAAAATCATTTGAAACAATCCGACGCGGATTACAATTTGAAGAAAATACTGAAGGGGTTTTTGGTGCATTGTAAAGATGCGAGACGTACACCCTGTAAAGAAAGTATAAACTCACCCAAGTATTTCAAATAACTTTTCGTTATATGATTTGTTTACTTCCAATTTTTTTCTTAGTCTATTTAAAAGAAATTAATTCATGTACCATTTAAATATCTCAAACATTTTGAGTAGTTTTAAATTAAAAAATAAAATCAATTTTCAACTGTAAAGAAAATATAAACTCGGTAAGAATGTTTTGATTTTGACACCTGCAAAGTGATTGGAATATCCCAAATTTGCATAAAGATAAGTAAAAGTGACTAAATTTTGTAATCCATTCATTTTCATAGCAACATATGCCATTACTTTACAATGCCTCGTGAAAATTCATCAACTGATAAAGAATTAAGAAAAATTCATTTTCTACTTGGTCAAAAAAAGTCAACAAGGCAAATAGCCTCAGAATTAAATCGTTCACAGACTGTTATTCAAAATGTCATCAAGAAAGGTGATCGTTATGGAACCACAAGAAGACCATGTAGACCTCCAAAACTCGCACCTCGGGACTATCGGAGAATTCAAGATCTTGCTGCATCTTATGAGATGTTCACCCGTGAAATTGCTCGTGTGTTGCCAAAGACTGTATATCACCAAACTGTATGGAAAAGCTTAACGTCAAATAATCACATGAAGTTTGTAAAACTGAAAGCTAAACTCAAGCTCACTGCCACTCATCGTTCCAGCCGACTTGACTGGGCTAAGAAAACAGTGAAACGGTATCAAAGGTGGAACGAAATATTTTTTTCTGATGAAAAACGTTTCTGTCTTGACGACCCTGACAAATATTCCGCATACTGGCATGATGTACGCACTCCGTCGAAGATAAGATTAAGCAGACAACAAGGTGGGGGTGGAGTGATTTGTCGACAGCCTTTGGGGTAGGTGGTAAGACAGATATAGTGTTTGTGGAAGGCAAGATGGACTGTATAAAATATCAAAACCTTATGTACGACCATTTAATACCATTTGGACCCCTTCTAGGAGGGACAGATTGGCAATATCAACAAGACAATGCTTCTATTTATGCGTCAAAATCCACCAAAGCGTGGTTTAAAAAAGAGAAAATTGATGTCGCTCCACGGCCCTCCCGTTCACCTGATCTAAACCCAAATGAAAACGTGTGGGGTTGGATGGCAAACATTGTATATCGCCGAAACAAACTGTATCATCACTTGAATGACCTGAAGGTTGCAATTTGGAATGCTTGGGACCAGATAAAGATGTCCCATCTGAAAACCAAAATTGGGAAAATTCCTGACAGAATAAGTTTATACTTATACTTTATACTTTCTTTACAGGGTGTACTATGAGCAAAAACACTTTTTCAGAAGAAAAAAAAAACTGAGACTTTATTAGTAAAATTTAAGTACGCTGTGGTAATGTCTGCTTTATGTCATTAAAGTTATTTCTTTTTTTAATAATATTTATTGTTTATGTATTTTAAATCTGTTTTATTTAGTTTAAAGTAATTTTAAAAGGTGAATCTCTATTTAACGAATTTTCCATATAATGAACTTTTTTTTCGGGATTTAGCGACTTCGTTAAATAGAGGTCCGACTGTATCTGAATTATTTGTCAAAATCCTTTAAATGATTTGACAAATGTAGTGTCCAGTGTGATGTTCCACTAAAACTAAGTTTATTCCTCCTTAATTTCCAAAAAGGAAGACTAGAAATGTATTCTTAAATAATAAAACGAAAGTACATTTTTATACTTTGTTACTAAACGAGTAACTTATAAAGTTATTGGTTTTTCTTGCACTTTGCTTTGTTTCTTCTATGCGCTTTTTTTGTCACTTTCTTTTTAATTTTGATTAAAGGAAATGAAGAATTGATTTGTCTTCTTTAGACTTCTGAGAGGCAACAAAAATAAATCGAATGATTTGAATAAACAAAAAATAAAAAAAATGAATATAAAATAAACGGAATAATATAACAGTGGAATAACGCTGAAAGGACCCAATTAAATTTTTACAGATTTACGGGAATTATTAATGAAACCTGCTAAAAACAAAATTGTATGATTTATATTTAAAAGTAAAATAAGTGCTATTTTTTTTTATCACGTTCTGGCTATGCTACTCTTTTCGTAACACTTTACATGAAAGTGTTAGTTTTAGAATTCTTCGAACAGTTTCGTCTTTTGGATGGTAGATGGCAGCACCTTACGCGGAATTTAGCAGCATCGCTTTATCGTGTAGAAATTGTTTTATTTAAAGGTTTTGAAATGCAACCAAAAATGGTCCTAAAATAGTGAAACTACAATAGACTTAGCATTAATTTTATGTTTGGGTTTTTTATGTTTCAATGTAAAAGCTGTTATTAAGCCAATCTAGGTTAGCCTACATAGAAATGACTTTTAGTAAAAACAAATCTCCAGTCTTCCTCATTTGATTTCAGTAATTAATTTTGACAATTGTGAATATAATAACCCAGGAACTGCTTTTAGCAAATTTTTAGTTGTTTATTAAATATTCGAGAGCAATAAAATAGCATCATTAACAAGAAGTTGACAGTAAAACTTAATTGGGAAGACGAAAAGCTTGAAAAAATATCTCAGATTATAAAGCAATGAGACTTAAAATTATGCTTATTATTAAATCTACGAAAAATTTTTTAAATACTATTGATAGTTATTACAGGTTTAATAATAAATTCATAAATTACAATGATATCTTTTTTTTTACTAAAAGAAACAAACCTTAAAGTGTGGAATCTATATTACTAAAATCTTTTATTTCTCTGTCTGTCTGTCTTTCTGTCTGTCCGGCGCAATTTTCTGAACGAATGGAAAATAGAAATAATTTTTAGAATGAAACATCCGCGACAGGAATCGAACCTACAACCTTCTGATCCGAAGTCAGATGCCTTATCCATTAGGCCATAGGGACTACAACTCTCTTCATATGGTTTTTTGACTTATATCTCCTTTCCTTTCCCCCATCAATAAGGAATGTATTCAATCTTTTTTTCGAATCTCAAGATTGTTTATTTATTTCACATCAGTCAGTTTATTTGTAATTCGAAACTGACAATTAGAACGATAATTGCCGAAACGTTGCAATATTTTAAATATTCATACTTAACCAAATCCTATGTGATATTGAAAAATATGTGGGTGTACACGCCAGATGTTGGAGTAAAGAAAACAGAGTCAAGAAAGAGAGAAGCACTCTTTTTTTGAGGTGGAATACCGAAAAAATCACTATTTGCAACTCAAAAACCATCAATAAATGTAACTCAAACGTCACTGAAAAATGAGAGTAAATGAGTTATAATTAAAATGAGAGTCAAAAAAGAATGAAGCGACACTTCTATTAGATAGAATACTGAAAAATCACTATCTGTAACTCAGAAACCATCAATATTTGGGACACAAAAGCCACTGAAAAGTGCCACTTAGAATAAAAAAAGAGACTCAAAAAAGAAAGAAGCAGTATTTCTATTAGATAGAATACTGAACACTATTGTAACTCAGAAACCACTGAAAAGTATCATTTGGAATAAAAAAAAAAAAGAGTCAAGAAATAAGAAGCAGTATTTCATTAGGTAGAATACTGAAAAATCACTATTTGTAACTCAAAAACCATCACTATTTCTAACTCGAAAACCACTGAAAAGTATCAATAGGAATAAAAAAAAAAGATAGTCAAGAAAGAAAGATGCAGTATTTCTATTAGGTAGAATACTGCTCAGAAGTTAGACGTCTCATCCATTAGACCACTAAGCCTACATTCTAATCTCTGTAAAAAATAAAAATATATCATAGATATATGATTTACAAGGTGGTTCTAAAAGCAGTCGTAGATTGAGAGAATATAGACCTCAAAAATTAAATTAAAAAAAAGCTTTTAAAAAATTTTAGTTTTAGTTTCCTTGATGTAATTTGTGTGTGTGTGTGTGTGTGTTTTTTTTTTTTTTTTTTTAATAAATAAAAATTTTTTTCCGTTACATAAGGGAGGCTTCCGGAGCGCAGCGACGGGTAGCCGACTAGTTAGTACTAATTTTAACAAAAGTCTACATTAGATATCTTAGTATCAACGTTAGCTATTAAATATAGAAAATTTGATCTTAAACTTCGAATACATTGTCAATAATATTTAGTTTACCCAATTCTATTTGTTTACTGTAATCGGGCATCAATTTTATTGTAATTTACATTTTTCCGAAATCATCTTCACATTTAATATTCATAATCCTTGAGTTTTCATTCTTAGCCCAATAGCGGAAAACCAAAAAATTAGACGAATCGGAAATAATTGCTACAAAAGGTTTTATTACAATAAAATAAAAAGCATACTCGCACATAAATAATGAAAAAGGAATCACTGATCTGTTTTTCAAACAGATCAGTGATTCCTTTTTCATTATTTATGTGCGAGCATGCTTTTTATTTTATTGTATTATTCATTTGTCCGCACGTTAAAATTGTTGTTAAAAGGTTTTATTGTTTTAATGGCTTCATTTGTGGCCCAATATGACTATCCTAGGTTTTCACCCCCGGCGGAGTTGTGCTTAAGTGGTGGGGGGTAAAAATGTATCCCCAAAAGGGTTATTTTTGCGATTTTACATATTTATGGAAAAATTTCGTTTTAACTTCTGCTGTTTGTTAATATCATTTAAACTAACGCATCTATCAGAAGTTATAGAGGTCTGTTAAAAAGCTAAAGCAGTCCCAAAACAGGCCATACAGGCCCACGGGTGCGCGGGAAGTAAGGCTCCTGATTTTTCTTGACCAACGGGACTAGTATGAGGTCGGGTGGTCTGCCCGACACCCGCCCGCCTTTAACTACCGGGAAAGAAACCCGGTACCCATTCTACAGAGGGCTGGGTAGGCCATAGGACCCGTTTGGAGAAGAATGGAGCGTGGAAAAATTCCCGCCCTCCGCCGAGGCCGGGAAGCGAACCCGCTGCTTCCAACCCGCAGCGACGAGACCAGGATATTTGAGGTGTCTTGTATGAACCACCCTCAGAGCTTTAACCACCAAAATTCTTTTTCTAAATGGGAGTTTGACAATGCAGATGTCAATGTTGGCCCAATTGATGTCCGTAATAATTTCCATGCCATGGGCGGTATCCAATGTGTAACGCCAGCAATTTCTGCCTCTTCAAGTGAGGCTAGTAATTGCTAGAACAAGTACTGTTTCAAACGCCCGCACAGTTGCAGAATTCTTTGTAATTCCAGTAACAACATTTGAACATACTGGAGCACCTTTGAAGAGTATCATGTTTGAGGACTTGACGGAAAATTGTTCAAGAGTTAAAATTAAACTGGCTGATTTCAAGTGGATTTTTGGTAAATGGAAAGGGAGATAATCTTCCAGGTTGGAATAGTGTGCTCATGGAGCAAATAACGTGCTGTGAACCGTACTCGACGTCACAGACACTGTTCCTTCCATTCATCAATGCACCTCCCAGCAACTATGACACTGTGTACACTTCACTTCTCACTGCAATAAATAAATGCAAAAGCATCAAACAAAATATCTGTTTTGTTACATTAGACCAGCCTCTCTATCTTAAGGCTCGTGAGATAGTGGCATCTTTCCTTCCAGACTCCGATTGGGCATAGTCAAAGTGTGGTTGGGAGGATTTCATCTTTTGATGTCATTCTTCGGAGCCATAGGCTACATTATGAGTGGAAGTGGGCTGCAAGAGCTATTCTGCGTTGCTTACGCGCAGGTATCAACAGAAAAAATGATGGCTGGTCGTGCTTATTCAAGGGCAGTTCGTGCACATAGCCTTTGCAATTTGGCTCTCGCACATGTCATCCTCTCAAGAATGAGTGACAATGAGAGAACAGATCAGCACCTTGAAGAGGTGTCTACCTCAACAAGTCCCTTGGAAGCCCTTGATCATGAAACTTTGAAGCAGATGTTTGGACAGAAACTTGAAGAGCTGGAGCTAAATGGTCCCACTGCCAAGATTTGGATTCTCTACTTCGACATGACAACTCTGATGAAGCAATTCATACAGCCTGAGAGGAGTGGCGACTGGGAACTGCACCTCACCACTCATGTGAAACTGCACCTCACCACTGTTAAGAAAATGCTACCCTATTTTCATGCCAGTGGGCATTTTCTGTATGCTAAATGTGCGCAGCTCTATTTACAAGACATGATGGGCCTTGAAAAGAAAATATCCCAAGAAGACTATACACGGTTTGCGCTCAATGGGTGGTTTACTATCAGAAGGTCTGATAAGGTGCTGGAATGGGATATGGTCTGACATGACGATTGGCAAAAATAGGCTTCAAACTTTGGTCTTGACCCCGTTCCTACCTCCAAGGAATCAGCTCCACAGTCTCTTCTCTCCACAATTTTCTGCAAATGCAAAAAGCGGTGTGCAGGTGGTTGTGGGTGTCGGAAGGCTGGGATTAAGTGCTCATTGATTTGTGGCAACTGCGAGAGGAACTCCTGCATTGATTTGTGCCGGCTACCTCCCTCCAACCAGATGAAATTGACGAACCAGATGTTGAAGACCTGGACTGCATATATGAGGCGACGGAAATATATGGGGCAAGAGACTTTGAGGAGCCGAGTGGCCTAACAACAGTCAAACGTCGACGTCTGTGAAATTTGTGTATCTACCTACTTTTTTCAATTTTTCTTATTATGAAATATAATCATCACTAATTGATTTCAAGAATTGTGTTTCTTATCTCCATCTTTATATTTGTTGAATGGATCTCATCATATTCTGTATGATACCATTGTTTAATATTATCTTTTTATATATTTTAGTAGCATGTTTCATATATAGGAACTGTACGGACCTCTATAATGGGCCCGCTAGCCGAGTGGATATAGGCGCTTGGCTGCGGGTTGGAGGTGGTGGGTTCGCTTCCCTGCCTCGGCGTGGGGCGGGAATTTTTCCACCAGCCATTCTTCTCCAAACGGGTCCTATGGCCTACCCAGCCCTCTGCAGAATGGGTACCGGGTATCTTTCCCGGGAGCTAAAGGCGGGCGGGCGTCGGGCTTACCACCCGACGTCATACTAGTTGGTCAAGAAACGTCGGGAGCCTTACCTCCCGCGCACCCGTGGGCCTGTATGGGGACAGCTTTAGCTTTTTACCAGACCTCTATAACTTTTGATAGATGCGTTAGTTTAAATGATATTAACAAACAGCAGAAGTGGTAAATATGTAAAACCGCAAAAATACCCCTTTAGGGGGTATATTTTTACCCCCCACCACTTAAGCACAACTCCGTCGGGGGAGAAAACCTAGGATAGTCATATTGGGCAACAACTGAAGCCATTAAAACAATAAAACCTTTTGTAGCAATTATTTCCGATTTGGATGCTAATTCTACTGGACTATCTGTCTTATTGGGATTTTGTTACTTTTTATCCAAACGAATTTGTAATCTTTAGCCTCCATTTTAGTTTTCAAATTTTGGATTAATGTTTCATTAATATATATTCTATCCTTATTGTTATTATTAAAGAATTTCATATTTGATAAATTTTTGTTGTCTGTATTGAATAAGCCAATTATATCTATCTGTTTATAAATTTAACTAATATTGATATATTTTAGTTTTTATTTGCTTTTCCATATCTTTGGGCTACATCTATTTTATCTTGAGGGGTTTTGAGTGTTTAGTATTATGTATTATATTATATTATGTAATGAATGTGGGTGGCAGAGAAGCCAAGCACTGCGACCGGAGGTCTATTGTACTATCCCACGGAAATATGAACAGATGGAGAGAAAGACTGAGAAAGTATGGTGGGAGAAGTGCAGGGGAAACGGGAGAACCCCGAGAAAACCTGCCCAGCGCGGATCGTCCACCATCACGAAACCCACACGAGAACCGAACCCGGTACCCTGAGGTGAGAGGCCGATGTCATAGCGACAACGCCAACCGCGCGGCCGAGTGTTCAGTAAATCTGCAAGTTTTTGTATTAATTCATTTAAATTTTCATTTTCTTCAACTCCTATTATTTCTATGTTTTTTAAGATGTCTTCATATTGCTTATTTACAAAATCAATTGATTTTCTGATTTCAATTAATTCTTCAGAATTGTCTGACTTAAATCCTGGTCTGAACATGTGTTGAATGAGTCCATTTTCATTAAAGAAGCATCTGGTATTTTTTCTTTTTTTTTTTGAGTTGAAATCATGTATTATCTGTATTTTTTTCTTGTCATTTTCTAATCTTCGGTTTCTCACAGTTATTCTTTTGTTGAAATTCCTCAATTTTAATTAACTTATTACAAATTATACATTTGATCTTTAATTTAAAATACACACGCATCTTAAATTTGGTTATTAGTCTGCATTAATAGCCGAAATATAAAATGTAATTTTTTAAATAAAATTAGAGCATCAGTAATTGACTTTGCTTTGGTAAATACTTCACTTGAACTTTATGGAGATATTTGAAGTAAGAAGTTTCAATAAATAAGATCATTTCCCATTAGTAATAGAAATTTTAGGACTAAGTAATGGAAAGGATAAGAAAAATAGTCCGTGGTTTAAGAATGAATACTATTATTGTTAGTAGGCATGCATGTAAGTGTAGCTGCAAAACTTCTAAGGTCCGTGTTCTATAACACTCTAGCGTTGCCATCATGGCTAACCCCTAGAAGCAGACATAGAATATTCTGAGGACAAATACTGAGATGGTTTCCCATGGCCTTCCTCAGGAAGCAAATAAGCAATGACTCCAGACCTGAAGAGAAAGATGAAGTAGCAGAAAAGGAAATTTTTCAAAAATTCTGCCGATGCCGGGATTTGAACCCAGGTTCCGACACATCGGCATCGTGGCAGTCCGACATTTAAATCACTACGCCATACAGAAACGGATTAACAAAGGAATTTTTTTATATGTAAAGGCATATTATTATTAGATAGTGTATTATTGTAAAACTGCTATAATAATTATAAACGATTCCACACTTTCATGTTTAATAGCATTGTTTTGAACGTGTAGGTTCCTAAGTCATCATGGATACTAGGTGTTACCTCAGGTGGACTACTCCACATCACTGATTGTTTAATTGGCTTTTAGATATCGTATAAAAAGGAAATTTTATTCTTATTATTGTCTATTCTGCTGATGATGGCTACGTGTTTTTAACGAGCCGAATTGTCCACTTGTTTTTATATTTTTATTAAATAATTTCAATGGACTAAGTGGTCCTAATTTCTTTAGTCAGATATTTTCTTCGTCGACATTAAATAATAAATTGTTAACATTGTAATTTAAATATTATTATAAATTTTCGTGACACCCACTATCTAAGAATCATCTTAGATTAGTGTGAGGATTAGTGCGGGATTAGTGCGAGTCTAGGCCGTACGCATAATTCCACGCTCCGTGAAAAACCAAACTAAACAACAAAAGTAAGTTACCTGGATTACAGATATATTACAACTAATAACTGGCTGAAAAAAACCAAGCATATAACAGTTTAATATGTCTCAGAAGGGATATAACATTGAATGTGCAAAATGCAAGAAAACACTTAAAGAAGAAGAAGGCAGATGCCTAGGATGTGGAGACGAATTCCACATAAAATGCATGAACATTCCAGCGGATACAAATATCCCAATGTCCACAAGAAAAAGGAATTGGAGGTGTGATAAGTGCAAGAATATCACATTTAGATCAAGAGTAATCAAAGAAACAAACCAGAAAGATGAAAACAAAACTACTCCACCCCAGCAAAGAGAAATGAACGCAACCCAAGAAGTGATACCTACCTGGCAAAATGAAATGGACTCAACCCAAGGAATATACCAGTTAATTAATGAGGTAAGAGAAATCAAATCAGAAATCCAAGAAATTAAAAGTAGTCTAAACTACATAAATGAACACTATGAAGAAATTTAAAAAAAGAATATCAACAATAGACAGTAAGCAAATACAAAATGAGAAAAGACTTGTGAAACTTGAAGAAAAGGAATATAATACCTTAGAGAAAATTAAAAACCTTGAATCAGAAATAGACAATTGTGAAGAAAAATTAAGACAAAATAACCTAGAACTAAATGGAGTTGCCCAGCTACCAAATGAAAAACTCCATAATATTATAGAAAAGATTGCTGACAAGATAGGACTAAAAGATCAACTACAAAATATAGAAGTAATGCATCGAGTACAAACATATAACCAGAACAAAATAAAACCTATAATTATAAAATTATCAACATTAAAAAATAGAATATTTTGGATGGAAAAAATGAAAGAAAAGAAAATTCTAACAAATAATGAAATTTATGATAATGATGACACCAGCAAAATCTACTTTAATGAGAATTTAACGAAAAGAGAAAAAACCTTGTTTTGGAAAGTAAGAGTATTAGCGAAAGAAAAGAATTATAAATTCACATGGACAAAATTCCATAAGATATTAGCAAGAAAGGATGAAAATTCTCACATTATTAAAATAATGACTGAAGAAGACCTCAAAAAAATAAACTAATAAAAGAGTGAAAAAAAAAAAATCCATTTAGATGTCTGGAACAACAAATCAGAAAAATTTAAACATATATAACAACTTTGAAGAATGGTATATAAATAGGAAAAAAAATCAGACTTCTGAAAAAATATTATATCTAAAAAAAAAAGAAGTATGAAAAAAAATTTTGATTATCTTATTTGTCATATACAAAAATTCCAAAATGAAATAAACATAATAATTTTAGTAGAAACAAACATAAATGAAAATGAAATTAAATATTTTACTTTGAAAGATTACAAAATGATATATATAACCTCAGAAAAAATAGAAGAGGTGATGGGATAGTAATGTATTATAAAAATAAATATATACTAACAAACTACCAAATCAACACAATAACATTTGAAAATATTACATGTATATTAAAATATAAAGATATTAATATAAATGAAACTGATAATAACATAGATTCCAAAAAGTTATTAATAGTCTATAAACCTCCACTAACCAATAAAAATCAGTTTATCCAAGAACTAGAAAAAACATTAGACTATAATCAAAACAACTTAGAAAAAACAGATAACTTTGTAATCATTGGTGATATGAATATTAATATTTTAGAAAAAAAACCAACTCACTTATTTTGAAATATCTTGAAATTTTTAATACATATGGCTTAGAAAATATAATCAATGCTCCAACTAGAGAAATACAAACAACAAAATCTAGTACCTCCACATGCTTAGATCACTTCTTCACTAATATAAGAACCAAACATATTCAAAGTAATATTATACAAACTGAAATATCCGATCACTATGTAATAATATTAGAATTGTACAATGAACAAGTATGTAAAAATAATCAAAATTT
>JAFIDM010009631.1:64358973-64373898 GCA_023159025.1 Thereuonema tuberculata | reverse complement strand
ACCCCCCCCCCCCCCTACTTTCCTTGAATGCTTCAGTAATGCGTACTTGAACAGCTCCAAACCTCTCGAACCTGGAAATGGCCAATTTTAATGAAACTTTGTAGGATTAATATATAGGTTGAATACTTACCAAAATCTTAGGTGCAGAATCGAAATGGAAGATGAGAAGAAAAAAATAAAATAAAACAAAAACATGATGGTTGTTCCCTTCTTTTAACTTACTCCCTCCGCATTTTCGTTACGTCTTCGTGAATATGTGACTTCTCTTAAGATTTTAATTGGTATTTTATGTCAAAATAATTACGGAATTACTTCATTAAATAATTCGTAATCTTTCTCAAAGCTTATAACATTTCGTCATGAGAAATTTTATTTGCTTCTGAAGTTTGAATTCACAGCAGACAAACAAAAATAAATTACATAAGTAATAAAAAATATCTATGTGTATTAATAAAAAATGAAATTTATTATCAAATTATTGGAAAAAATAAAGCTACCAAATAACTTGAGGAAAAATCAAGCTTTTAGAAAATAAAAATGTCAATCTTCGATTTATTAAGATTTCATTTAAAGATTGAAAATTTGTTGATTTGAGTTAATTAAATTGCCAAACTCAGAAGCAAAATAAATAAACCAAAATAAATACCAATATAAATAAAAAAATTAACGAGCTGTGATTGTAACAAGAAAATGAAAAAGCAAGGATAAGAAACTGCACCTGAATAAATAAATTGCCTTTCTGAATCAATTAGAAGGACGAAACGGCCGTTACCAATTCCTTTCGATAATAATTGATTCAGAAAGGTAATTTATTTATTCAGGTGCTGTTTCTTATTCTTGCTTTTTTATTTTCTTAAATACCAATGTTAATGTAGATTAAGGTGACCATTTTTTCTAAAATGAAAAGGAGGACGCAAATAATTTGAAGAAAAAAAAAATGTTATCAGGGGTATAAACTTATCTGTTCAACCAAAAAAAAAGGTTTTCAACTTCACATATCAAAAAGGAGGACAGAATTTACAAAAGGGGAATGGAGACACTTCTCAAGGGAGGACAGAGCTTCAAAAAGGAGGACGGTTGGTCACCTTATGTATATTATTCTTTTTATTATTTTACATTGTATATATATATTCTATGGGAGTCCTTTTTGAGGAAATCTTCCAGTTTATTCTTGTAAACAAATTGGAGACAATAATATTCCTTCTTTAGATAACAGGTTGAATGGTATAACTGTGAGTTGTAGCTAATAATGATTGAATCAATGATTTTAACTCTAAATGTTAATGTCCTTCCGGAGTGTAATTCTTTTTTAAAGCCAGACTGATCCGTCTTAAAGATTTTACCATCTTTAATTTTTTTCTTCTATTATATTTCTGCAAATTGATTAAACAAATAGTTTTGATTCGTGTTCAATATTTGACATCTCTGAAGAATACTTTTTGGTGACAAGTTTCGTAATTTTTCTTGAGACAATTCGATACTTTTTAAAAAAAATTAATATAAAAGTATCAGATGATTTAGAGACCGCACGGTTGGCGATGTCACTAAGACACAGGCCTCTCACCTCTGAGTACCGAGGTTCGGTTCTCATGTGGGTTTCGCTGATGGTGGCGATCCGCGCTGGGCAGGTTTTCCCGGTGTTCTCCCGTTTCCCCTGCATTTCTCACACCATCCTTTCTCAGTCTTTCTCTCCGTCTGTCCTTATTTCCGTGGGATAGCACAATAGATCTTACAGGTCGCGGTGCTCGGCTGTCAAGCCACTCACCATATTACATTACATCAGATGATTTAAATTCAAAGTTGCCACCAAATCTTCTATTTGTTTGAAGAGACTATCTTTTCAAGTCTTCGTCATTAATAACTTTTTTAATCTTCTGAATTATCTCTCTTCAATTTGCAGGCTGATTCATTCTTTTTCCAGTTTTAATAACTGAGATAAAGTTGTCAATTTTCTAAAACTTTGATTTAACATAAGCAAACGATCTGGTTCCTTTTTTTTTTTTTTTTTTTTTTTTAGTAGTCTAATTTTGTTACAACTATGCTAATATTGTAGGGCTTACTTTAGATATTCATTATCTACTAATGTCTTTGCTTTCTTAATTACACTTGAATTTGGTTGTGATCCTATTCAATTTTTTCAAGAGATCAACCAAGAACGAAGTTGTTGCTTCTTTTTTTTTTTTGTTTGTTTTTTTTTTTTTTTGAGGTAAGCTAATATTTTAGGGTTTGCTTTAGATACTCATTATCTACTAATGTCTTTGCTTTCTTAATTGCAGTTGAACGTTGCTGTGATTCTATTTACATTTTCTCCGTTTCTTCTGATTCTTATAAATCACCTTCCTCTTTTACTTGATTGGTTGAATTCCCGTCAAAATCTTCATCAAGCATTAATCCATAATCTGTATCGATTTGACATTCAGACGATTCAATGCACCTTTCGATTGTATCAAAAATTCCCTGAATAAAAGTTGATCATCAGTTGAAGGGTCAGTTGGTGAAAATCCATTGAAATGTTGTTGAAGCAATAAACTAACATTTGATGGAATAACTGACGTTGTTTTGCCTTGATTTTATACGAATTAAAAGTAAAATAAAATCTCCTTAAAACCTCTTACAACACATTGTTGTCAGGGTCTATTAAAGTTTCTATTGATATTTTAACATTTTTAAGTGAACAAGTCCATTTCTTGCTATGATACCCAGTGACCACATCTGGGAAAAATTAATTCGATATCTATTAGTATTTTCATAAGGTAGACAGAAAAATTGAAGGTTAAATGTTTGGGATACGATATATATATATATAAAGTTAAGTGAAGTTAGCCGACCTGTGATTGAACAAAAGTAAATATATATACTGTATATATATAAAATTAAAAATATTTTAAATAAGAAAAATAAATAAGTAGGCTATATTTTTATATATAGAATATATAAAATACAGTATAAAGTAATAAAAAATAATATACATTAACACTGGTATTTATTTAGATTTGTTTATTTATTATTTCGCTTCTCATTTTTGATAATTTAATTAATTCAAATCAACAAATTTTCAATATTAATAAAAATATGAAATCTTAATAAATCGTGGATTTACATTTTTATTTTCTAAAAGCTTTAATTTTCCTCAAGTTATTTGGTAATTATATTTTTTTTCAATAATTTGATAATAAATTTCATATTTTATTGATATAAGATATTTTCTTTATTTGTCATTTATTTTTGTTTGTCTGCTAAGAATTTAAACTTCAGAAGTAAATAAAAGTTCTCATGACGAAATGTTATATGAGTTTTGAGAAATATTACGAATTATTTAATGAAATAAATTCGTAATTAATTTGACATATGCGCATCGTAAAAGCACCAGTTAAAATATTTTGCGCGAATCCACATATTGACGAAGATCTAAGGGAAATAGGGACGGAGGAAATTAAAAGAAGGGAACAGCCATCGCGTTTTGTTTTATTTATTTATTTATTTATTTATTTATTTATTTATTTATTTATTTTTCGCCATCTTCAGTTTCGATTCTGCATCTAGGATGTCGGTAATTTACTTAAATCAACCTACATTTTAATCCTACAAAGTTTCCTTAAAATTGGCCATTTCCAGGTCGCCCCATCCCTCAAAAATAACCCCAAAAGCCCTGATTTAAACTGGTAGATTGATTTCTACAAATTTGGTAGTAGCTTGTTTGTGGTCCAACTTAATATTTAAGCTCAATTATATTGGTCGCCACCCTCCCCAGTCTGCCAAATCGATGCCCCCATACGCGATGACAATTGAGCATACATCTAATAGATATTAATACTGACAGAAACAAGCGAGGGATAAAGAAACAAAGGAAAATATTGAGGAGACCTATCAGAATCTGAATCCATTTTAAAATGTGAATCCATTTCCGTCAAGCCTTAAATGAAATCCATTTCATCGATGCCGTAGATCCTTGCAGGCAGATGACTGATTGTTAGGCAATAATGTTCCCAGAACAGTTTTGCAGCTTCATGTACATTTTCCTCGGAAAATTCATATACACGAAATGCATGTCGATGAGTTCAATTCTCACTGATCAATTATACGTGCATGAGTAGACGCATAGATATTTGTTGGTAATCGAGTTCGGAATCTACCGTCAGGTTCATTGTAGCTCTGCAGGTTCGATTTAACAGTAAATACTTTCCTCTTAGAAGTTTAGATCAAGCATTTTAACCCATAATTAATTGTTGTCTCATACTGTTTACTGAATAATGATTTTCTCTTATTGCTTTTGATTGGAGTTAATTTACTAAGTCTTACCATTTCACTTGAATATTTTTCTTCTCTTTTTGTCAGTTTTATCTGTTTGCACGTACATCATGCTGGACAGATTTCCACGAAATTTAGTACCTAACTTATTTAAGGTCCAACTTAAAACACAGGTACATTTATTGTAGGTTACTTAAACCTATTAATCAGTTCAACGACTAAGTCATTTAATCACCCGTGGAATTGATACCTTATCCTTCAACTGGCAAACGACCCCATAAGAAGTCCACCCCCCATCAAATTCAGGACCCAGGTACCAAATGCAGTAATGCCCCCCCCCTCCCAATTATGATCAGAATTGTAGATTATAAATATCGCGAAAAACATCGCAAAATTTCATATTTCTCCCTTTTAAACATGGCACACACAGTTATAACATTATTTTTTGGAGTAAATTAATTTAACACTATCACACAGGTTCATAGTATTTTCGGGTCGCACTTTGCTTCACCTTACGATAAATATAACTCAAGAAAGAATACTTACAGAAATTTTGATTCACCAAGATGACTGTTCAGGGCCCCATACACATTTCTCTAGAATTGGAATGACATGTTGACCATGGAAATGAAGCACTGATTCTTTCCTTTGATTTTTCGCTGATTCATATCGTTGAGACTGACTTCGCATACCACTACCTAACCCGCCATATACAGGGTGTCTCTAATAAAAGTTCACCTATTTCACGCATTCTTGTAGGCGTGTATAGTATCAGAAACGCAAGTTTCGTTAGCACGTTATCCCTCATATCACCATTTAAGCAATAGCCTCACACGCGTTTTCATTCGCATTTTGTGTTCAACTCAAATTGACGTTTACGAGAACGTGCGTTATTTGTGAAACTGTTTCACCAAAACGGGAATTCTGCACCAGAAGCTTTGCGGAGGTTTAGGTCGTAAAAAGATCTTCGACGAGGTTCAATGACTCCGAATAGGTTACGAAAATGATCCTCAAATTTGAAGAAACAGGATAGAATGTGAAAGAGTGTTGCCGCGCAGGTGGTTGACGATGTAGCGATCAAAGTGCAAGAGGACAGGATGTCAAATGTCAGGGCCAGCGTCAGTGTTGGGCCCGTTGCACATTCTTTGGGCCAGCCTGTGCCACGGTCCACAAAATTGTTCCGAACATTATGCGCTAAAATTTTCACGTTCAATAACTGCTGCCTCCTGATCCGCGTCAACGAGATACCTTCGCGCTATAGTTCTAAGCTCGGATCGAGGTTGACCCGGAATGGCCCTGAAACATTCTCAGGACGGACGAGGCACATTTCCATCTGCATGGTGCAGTTAACACGCATAATTGTCGCATTTGGGCGAGAGAAAATCCCAATGTATGTCTGAAAATTCCTTTACATTCCCCAAAAGTGACAGTTTGGTATGGGTTTACTTTAATATTCGTTGTTGGACCGCTTTTCTTCGAAGTCGTGGGCGCACAGGTCCTACTCCATGTTCCGTTACTGGCAATTGATATGCATCTTTACTAATCAATTCAGTGATTCCAGCACTCCAACAGCGTAGTGTCTTAATTCAATAGGATGGTCAGTGTTCGTGCAGGATGGTGCCCCTCCACATATCGCCAATTGTGTTAAATAGGTGCTCCGCAATCATTTCACTGATGACCACGTCATCAGCCAACACTTCAGTACTGCGTGGCCCCAACGCTCACCGGATCTCACTCCATGCGATGTTTGGCAATGAATCTTAAAGATCTCGTTTAACGGGACAATGTAGCAACCTTGGCAGATCTTAAAGCAAATATATCACGTCACGTGCTCAAGATTTCCAGGGACGCCTTCCGTTCAACTGTTGGTAGCAGATAATGATGGTCAACATATTGAACATGTTGTGACGTGACTATACGCACATCAGCGCATACTGCATTGCCATGGTCAGCATACACGCCCTGGTGGTTATTTTTGGAACTATTTATTTTTTATTTATTTATTTATTTTCAATAAATGTCCTTCCAATGGCGTCATTAGGACATACTAGAAATTTGGTGCCATTCTGATAAATAGTTTTTGATATAGAGTGCGTGGAATAGGCACCCTGGAATTGAATTATAGACACCCTGTATATTCAAAAGTCTGCAGGCGATGACGTGACTAACTCATCGACACGGCGAATAACGCGCTGAAATCAGAAAGGTCCGATGCCGTTCATCTTCAGCCGCCTTCCTTCGCTTGTGTCCAGCAGTACCCTACGGCCATCGCTAATCCTTCTTGCCTTGCCGGACTTCTTACTTCGATCTTCCAGGACCCTCACACATAGGCGGATCCAGTTAGGGGAGCTAGTGGGGGGGGGGCTATAGCCCCTCCCTTTAGCTGTGAATATAGATTGGATAAAATGGGGCATCCAAAGACTGCTGCCTGATAGACATGATGACTATTTCAATTGCTAATACAAAGCTGGTGACTTAACGTGCGCTTTAGACTCACAGGTATAGTCAGCCCTTCAGAAAAGTTAGCCCTTCCCCCCTTTGAAAAATCCTGGATCCGCCCTTGCCCTCACACCACATTTTAAAGTTTTTCTTAAGAATCATTAAGTAATGAAAAACTGTTATTTCATAGGAGTATCTAAATTAATTAGTTGCCATGACCTAAATTAATTAGTTGCCATAGTAAGTACAATTGACAGAAAATATGGGATATGATTCTTATTAGTGACGCAGGCAATGATTGACAGGTTGACCGTCGTGGGAATTAGCAAAACACTAGATTAAGAGAATAGGAATAGAGAAATTCTCACGGAAACATAATACATGAAATCGAAACTTTAGAAAATCAGCTGATAATCATGAAACTTAAAATATAAAATACTGAGGTTTATGGATACAAATAATAATTTCTTTTACAATAAAAAAGTATATACAGAACAGAACAAAGGATGAGGGAACAGCATGAAATTAAAAAAAAAATAGCTAAAATGTGGGCTGAGAGCAGCAAACGAGTCATGAAAGAAAAAAAGAAGAAAAATTAAAATAAACCAGTTACAACACCAACATTTTCCAGCTTTAGAAATGAAGTTTAGAAAGAAATCGTTCTATGCAGACATTGTAATGCAGAATAGCTCTATGCAGATCGTTAAAGCAGAAAAGTAGTTTATACAGTATAAAATGTAGACTTAATTATTAAAATAAGTCTAGGCTATAATAAAAAGATTAAACTATAATCTAAGTCTAGGCTAATTCATACTTTTTTTTCCGGTTAATATCTCAGCCTGGGCTCCTTTGACAATCTGGTCTTGGTTCTGAGGGACCAACTGACACCCCTCCCCACTGTAGGGCCCTGCCCATAAGACCGCTGAAAGATAGAAATCAATTGTGTCTGTTGATTTCTAAGCAATTAGTTAACAACCAAAAATAAAAATAAGGGTTTTAATGTATTTTAATTCTCAATATACGAGTATTTTAGTGTGCTGTTAGTAAATATATTAAATATTTTGTAATTTTTCCTACAAAATTTACATCTTAATGATTGATAAGTTATATTCTACATAAAAAATAAAATTTAAATCTTTTTTAAATCTTTGGGTATGTATTAAAAAATCAAAATAATCTAAATACAATATTTAAAAATAGAATCATAATATGAAATTAAAACTATCACTTCTTGGTATTATAGGTAGGTATAAATAATCGAAAGTTAGATCTTAAGAGAAAATCAAAATCTGAAATTAAAGTTACCTTTTTTTTTTAGAAATTTTGCATTTTGATGCATATTCCTCATATTCAAGCATATTTTGTTTGAACTTTAAAGTTTAGATAATTGCGGTGTTTTAATAAATTTCTTAGTTGGTATATTTGATTTCAAAAAATGCGCTTAAGTGAAATGTAATGTGACGTCATATATTATCTGATCCCGACACACTTTGTCACGCTAACAGAGTAACCCCTCCACCCCACCCCCGACATGCAAACGTAGTTTATAGATAGCCCCTGTTTGATTGAAGCTGAGCTTATACCTAGTGTAAGTAGTGTTTGTACTATCATAAGGTGACCATTTTTTCTAAAATGAAAAGGAGGACGCAAATAATTTGAAGAACAAAAAAAAAAAAAGGGGGGAGGGCGAATACAGCGAAAATATATTCTCAGTTTAAAAGATCCAACAGTGTAGAGAAATGGGAAATCGCTCACATACAAATATACGAAGGAATGCCCCTTCAATTTAAAAAAAAATTATCAAACACTAAATATAGTATCACGCCCTGGTCCTCAAATGAGAGTGGGCAGCAAAGGAAGTAAAGTCCCGCTTTCGTCAGCTTTAAGGAGCGAAATAGCGGGTCTGAGAGCTAATACTATCCTCATCCCTTTTAATCCCATGTTAGGTATCGGGGCTAGACCGGAGAATACGGTATCTGCCAATAACAGTCTTCGTAAGGATACATCCGCGCAGGGATACATGATGTTGCGTACTGTTATCTCAGATCGTAATCTTAGGACCTATCTGCAGAAGCAACAAGGAAAACATACCCTGATTATCGAACCCAGCTCTTCTATCCCTTAAGCTACCAAAACCAAGTGAACGTGCATTAAAAAAAGTCCTTCATTCCTTTCAAATTATTTTTAAAAAAATAATTAAAAAATAAAAATACGTAAATTACAAAAGTCAAATTGAAATTTAATTAATTTAAATTAATGATTACATAATGTTAACTAATTAAGTCAGATTATTTTTTATAATTCAAGGTAAAATAAAAATAAGTAAGAATTTCAAATGAAAAGATTCCGTAAGATCACTCTGAGCTTTCCACTTAACAGTCTTTGTCAAGGGTAGCAAAACAGAAATTACAAAGCTTACTTGTTAGTCCTTTATTGCCGGAAATAGATTATTCTTATTATAAGGATTAAGGTAAACACTTAATTAACATAAATTAAGATATTCTTAATAATATTTAATTTATCTTATATCTAAAAGAAAAAAATATACAAATAAAACTTAAATCATTTTATTTAAAGAAAAACAAAGAAGTAAACAGGTGAAATCTTTCTCACGGTCGCCAAAAGAAATTTACTGCCTCGCAATAATCTTTAGATTTAGTCCTAAGACCCATAATCCATCGCAAACAGAACAAAGGATTGAAATGTTTCTGTTAATTTACTGTGGCTGTATTAATTACCTCAGATAAGCTCAATAAACAAAACATTATTTATCTAAATTGAAGACTATACTATCGTTCTTATTATACTATTTAAATAAATGGCAGTGGGTTCGAATCCTTTACGAAATATGAAGGTTGTTTCTCTTTCCTTCATGGGAATCATTTGGAGGCTTCCACTTAACTTATCTTAACATTCCTGTAATTTTTTTTTTTATTTTATTACAAAACCTAATACAATTGACTCGCGATGATCCGACAGTTACGGGACCGAGGGGGTGTCGGATTATCAAAAATGTCGGATTACAAAAGGTTGATTTTTTTAAAACTGAATTTTGACTTCTAAGAAAATTTAAGTTATATATGTACAGTACTGTACGTACTACAGTATGTATATTGTTACAATACATATTGAGTACATATTTTACAGCCATTGAGGATATAAAAAATTAAAAAAAAAACTCATTAGGCATAGTTTTACACAAATGAATACGTATGTATGTAATACTAATTTATTTCTGTACTTAAAAAAAAAAAGGGCTTTTTTTACTTTTTTTACTTGTCTTAAAAAAAAAAAATTACAGTATAAAATGTAAAATATAATTTTATGTCTTAAAATAAAAAATAAAAATACATATATATGTATTTACGGCTTAAAAAAAAATCTGTAATCGTTTTTTGTTTCTTCTTACGTAAAGAGTCTGTCATGGCTTTTTCTTGAATATCTTTTAACATTAAAATGTTCTTGTAGTCGAGTTCCCTCTCCTCACACCAACGTATCAAAGTGTTTGCAGCCGATATAACTTCATCGCAAGTGATTGTGCATTTCACCTCCGTGACCGCCTCAATCGGGTCGGTTTTCGAACCAACCTGCGTCGGACTACCGAGCATGTCGGACTGTCAAATGTCGGATTATCGCGAGTCAACTGTACTTAAATTGCTAACCTGTAAGTGCTGTAGAAGTGCGGCCAATGAAAACCTTGAATAATTTACAAATGGTGTCAGTCAATCCATTTATTTCAATTTTCTTTATAGGATGGTTTTAATACAATTTCCTTCATATATTATTTGGAACACATTATTTGAAATATAACAAAAGTAAAAAAAATGCGCTGTTTGGACATGCAGAAAAGACATTCTCAAAAAAATGTTAAACATTTGTACTTCCATAATACTGATAATTATTGTAACAAAGGATATTGTGAATTTATTGTTACTGTTCATTTTCACATAATACAGTAAAAAAAGGTCCTAATTTATCATTCATTTATTCAGTTTTAACGTTTTGTTAAGTTTGAATTCTCACACTTTTTTTTGCTCAGATCTTAATAATGACTAAACATTGCCTAGATCTGTTTATGTTTATGGCGGCAATTTGAATTTGATTAGACCTTATCAAGATTTCTACTTCGTATTAGGAAGTAATTTTGAATGGCGACAAAAATACGTTGTAAGGCAAATAATATAATTACTTGAAATTATAGATAAATTTAGGAGGAAGTCCTGTAGTGGTTTCGTTACTGTTTATTTTATCTATAAACTTAAAGGAACTATTCTTTAAGTATGTAAAAAATGTTATAGTTCAAATTTCAGTCAGTATTATTTGTTCTAATGTTTTTCAGAGTGAATAATAAGAGCCATTGGGGTGCCGAGCGTGGAATTGGCAGGGACTGTAATGCACTCCTCCTCATTGCATCCGAAAAAAATTAGAAATCTAGCAATTTTTAATGAACCCCTTACGGACGACGAAAAGGGGAGCAATTACGGCTCCCGTGTCAGTGTATGTACAATGCTCTTCACAATCCAAACCGGGAGCCGGAGCCCCATGAGTCATGCCTTCTTGGACTCCCGATAGCCTGGAGCTTTGAGAAAAATCCTACTTCCGATCCAGGCTAATTCCGGTTTTAGGTGGCCACTGATCTGGTCAGGAAAATAGTGGCGATTGGACAAAATTGGGATCTACGTTTACTGAATTGAGTGTACTGAAAACGAATATGATGCCCTCTATCAACGTGGCCATTTTAGGTTCAAGGTGGTCAGTGGTCACTTACTCAGAGCCGCCTGAATGGTGCAACAAGAGGGTGTGCTAAATGAACTCAATGAGGGCATCGTTTCCACTGGAAATGCTTGGGCAGGTAACAATTCTCCTGAAAGCCCATTTGTAAGCCATGATTTACCGAGGAGGCCGTGATGGAAATTGTACTTGATCCTTGAATTACAACCGTTTGAGTTCTGCGCGCTAATCAATGATAATGTTACTTTTAACAAAGCAAGCGTTTGAAAAATTGTACGGGGTCCCTTGGTTTCGTGCTTACTACACAACTGTGAATTGACTTTTTACCTTTTTCTTTTTGGGTTTGAGGGTCAGTCATTTTGTTTGGAAACCTAAGGGGCTGTTCAAGTATTACGTAAGCATTCAAGTAGGGGGGGGGGGGAATTCAAGCGTTGCTTATTTGTGCTGACAAGGGGGAGGGGAGGATCAGAGCAATGCTTACGTAAGACAGACAAACATTTTTTCCCTCAGTATTTCAGTGATATTTACTGTGAATGATTTGGCAAATCTTACGTAAGCACGGAGGGGGGGGGGGGAATGCATCTGTTTATTTTAGATTACAAGGGGGAGAGATCTAAAATGACTATAAATGTGCTTAAGTAATACTTGAATGGCCCCTAAAGGACGTTATGCTTATTATTTTTTTTTTTGGTTGGACGACGAGGATCATCATAACCAACCTATTTCAAATTCCTGGACACGGCTTATATCAGCAATCATCAGTGATTAAAATTAGGCATTTCTAGAATTTCTATGCAGCATCCCCGTTCTTCTACATATTTAAAGAATAGTTTAGAAGACATTTATATATGTCGCATTGTTAAATGGATTCAAATCGCGATACTAAAATTTCGAGCTCCCATTAGGTCTCTTGATCTTTTTTATTTTTTCCCCTTTTTTTTTATTTTCCTCAATTTAATTGGTTGCGTTTATCGTCTACGATATTAGTATATTCCATGATAGCAAATAAAAACCAGGGACAAAGCTTTAATCTCATATCGGTTTGCTATGGAAAATAACGTTGTCTGGAGTTGGCAAGTGAATGTATCCATGCCAGGAACTCGTAACCAAGACACCATCGACATTTTTTAAAATAGAATATTTTTTTCGGAAATTCGTCAGTAAGATTTCTCGAAGAAAATGACCACGTCTTCTGTATACTTCATTCATAATTTAATTGTTTAATTTAATTTAAAACGTTTTAAAAAAGTAATCGCTTGCATCTAATCACTAAAAGCTGATTATATTCTTCCTGCTGATATATTTCTGTAATACATTTCAGAAATTCTTACGTAAAATGACAAAAACTTTAAAAACTATTGATTCAATAAATAATAAAATTATGGAATTATAATTTATTACAGGTCGGAATTATCATGTACCTCTTTTGCAATTTTGAATTTCAAAATAATTCGTGTAATTTCATTCTCTCAGGAAGACTAATACATAAAAAATAAATAAATAAAATTAGGGTTGTTTTTTTTTTAAATACTGTGAAACCTCCGAATAGCGGACAGTAACGGGACTGGAAGTTTCGTCCGTTATTGGGAGGTGTCCGCTATTGGGGAGGACTATCTTTTTTTCAATTTTTAGCTTATAGCATGTCATTTAATGAAAAATTACGTACAATCTTAAATTTCTACAATTAACATTGCCCTATGAGAAAATATGAACAATCGCAAACTGTTTACTATTTTCCTTTTTAAATGAATGCTAATCCATTAGTCTTACTTAAAATAATAACAAAATTAATTACAGTATTAATTTTGTCATTATTTTAAGTAAGACAAACGGATTAAAAAATTAATTTTATTAACTAAAAATAACCTAAAATTATTATTAAAGAAAAAAATAATATTACAAAACACTTAACACAATATCTCCATCAAATAGTTTATTTAAAAAACTATGCGAATTTTCGGGATGATAATATTGACGCCATCCCTTCTTCAAGCGACATGAACAATAAAATAATTCTTCGGAATAACCAAAAATACAAAATAGTAATAACATGAAAACACGTTGAAACAATTCACAATTGTTTTTACAATATGAAATAGCAAATATGCTCTTTCATTACTTCACAATTTTTGAAAAACAAATATTTAACAATAAATCCAAATAAACTAAGAACATAATAACACATTAGATAAATCAATTCTTGTTTACAATAAGATAACTCACATATTTTGAATCAATTAATTTAACCAACAATCCAATAATTAAAAAACATTTCAATAATGAAATTCGTCAATATTTACAACTTGTTTAACATCTTTTTTAATTAAATCCTTAATTAACATTATCGTAGAAGGGTCCACTTTAGCACCTTCATACCTATTAAAATTACACCCTCTCGTACATTTTATTATGCAACTTTCCAATATTTTTCTAAGACTTAAATCTGTTTCCTTATATAAGACTAAAAGAACTATGTCAGAGCGCATGTCTGAGCACGGTAATGCCTTAAAAAATGCCATTAGGGACGTATCAGATATAGCAGAACATTGTATCAGAAAGGGGCACGTTATGAATGATTGTCAAAATCTTATATAATGATAATAAGGCGAGCTTGCTCCAAAAAACAAACATCAACGGAAATTAAACGGGAATTAAACTTACGATGCAGTGTTCGAACTGTTCGACATGTTTTACAAAAAGAAAAAAAGGTTCGTTATGGAAAACTTATGTCACGACCACCTCTTACAAATACACAATGTCATATTTAATGGCAAAACATTCAAATTTTGCATTTTCCAATGTTTTGCATTCTACAATGATTTCTAGCATAAAAAGGCATTTTATGTATACATTTCACTTTATTTACTTCACAAATAATTTTTTTCTGTGCAATTTTCAGTTGTCCTTATAATTCTGACCACCACTGTATAGCACAGCTGTTTCATGCTATTTGCTGTCATCAGTTACGAACAGTCACAGTGAGCAAATGTGTAAAGCAGCTGTACTAGGATAAGACCTAATACAAGTCCTCATATATTGATACTTTTTAATAAAAGGACGCACTATTGTAATGTTTAATAATGTGCTTATCCATTTGTGGCCTAGCATTTTTTTTTTTTTTTGCTTTTTTCCATTGTGTAATGTTTTTGCTTTCTCAGTTAAAGGAGGTTTTATCTACGATTATTATTATTATTATTTTCCACCACTAGGGCCAACGAAGGATCACGTGTTAGCCCAACCTGACAACTTCAGGATGAGGCTTGGAAATTCGGGGATTGTGACGAGAATTCACAACTCGTCGAGAAGAACCCTGAGGGCCCAGGAAGAAACGGACGAAACACAGAAGAAGAAAGAAACAGCCATGCCAATGCCGGGATTCGAACCCAGGTTCCGGCACAGCGGCCACACGGCAGACCGCCGTCTACACCGCTCGGCCAAGCCGGAACGGCTGTCTACGCTTATTTATTTATTTATTTATTTATTTATTTATTTATTTATTTATTTATT
>JAFIDM010009631.1:64344666-64358963 GCA_023159025.1 Thereuonema tuberculata | reverse complement strand
ATTTATTTATTTATTTATTTATTTATTTATTTATTTATTTATTTATTAGTAACAGAAGATTAGGATTGCTATTATGTTTTAATATACTGTATATTTAATCCTGACTATCCAGGGTAATTAATCATGGATGGTTGAAGTTGTATTATGTAATTCTGTTTAATTTACTACAATTATTTTCAAATGTGAAATTTATATTTTTCATTTTAAAATTTTTTAGAAATACAGTATGTCTGTGAATAAAATGACGAAAATTTGCTCTTTGATGTTGTTTTAAATTTTTATCGATATTTTTATAATAATATGCTTTGGGTTTCACACTGACTTTTAAATTTATATAAAATTATCAAAAATGCAAACCTAAAGCTTCGAAGTACGTTTGAATTTATCTGACAAGGAAAACGACGACGCCTATTTTTATATCTTTACAAATTCAAGCCTTTAATTAAATTATATCTAATTTACCTAAAAACTCAAGGAGGCGGTTGGTAGGCGAAAAGAGAAGAAAGGGAATGCTAAAATAAAGCTCCTTTTTTTTTCACAGTTTAACAGAAACTTGTAATTGAGGATGAAACATTTCGTATTCTCTCTATGACTATCTTTCCACATAGTCGTATCGTAATTTATCAATTACGGAAGTATGACGTAATGTGCGTATTGCGAATTATTTCTGGTTGTGTACGACTTTACCCGACTGATTTCAGCGTCGAATCGGCAAAGGAGCACATGGATATTGGCGCATGCGCACTGTGACTCCCAGCAGCTCAGCAAACCAGCCATTTTTCTTTGGGTTAGCTGTGCAAGTGTTGTTTTGCCCTTTTATTTTTCTTCATGTCAGAAGCTCAGTCTGCCCTTTTACTTAGGAAACAACTTGCAGGTAAACAGGCCTTGTGTATCCAACGGAAATTGTTTGAAAAAGCCCACTTTTGTACGAATATCGATTTGCATAACCCTGACCCACTTGTTCTTTGTCGTGACGTTTCTTGACAAGCGGTGCGGTAAAGGTTTCCTACCTTTGTGTTTAATTCCCTTGGGTTTTTAACTATTATTAACTAGTCGGTTAACCTAGTAAAACTCTTTTAAGCATTTTTCAAAGAAACAAAACGACGCAGGGGCTAATCGCTGTTATAATCAGAAGTCGGTCCATTCCCATCATCCACTTAGGCTTAGGTTATTAATTTATTTTTATCGATGCTAGTTTTCAATTTAGTGTTTATAAATTTATCATTTGATTATTAAGTTTAAGAAATGATGCTATTATGTTATGCTTATTACTCAAAAAGGAAATCGTAATCTGGCTTACTCGGAAATCGGAGACCCCCCCCCCGGTCATAAAATTTATCCAAATTAAAATTTTAGAAATGATTGCTTTACGTAGATGGAGTATGGTTGATAATTTCCTTTTATTTGAATAAAGAAAAAAAGTCGTTCACCAATCATTATATTACATGCCCTATCACATTAAATCATTTGATCCTTTTAGGTATGACGACTTTGGCAAGTTATCTGCACATTAATAAGGAATCCACTCAGTTAACCAGATTTGATTATTAAAAAAAAAAAATGTAAAATAAGATGATTAGGATCCCCCTCCTCAATATTTTTAGCTTATCAATATATTAACTTTTTTTTTTTTTCCTTGTGAGATCCCCAAGGTTCGAAAGTATTGAAAATAATAGTCGTTAATGAAGTCTTGATGTTGGGGAAAAGGGGGGGGGGGGAAACAGCCTTCCAAAAGATGAATAAATTGATAAAAAGAACAACGCAGGAACTAAATTATGTGAATATTAATTGAAGTTTCTATTGAAACAAAAATGTATTGGTGGATTGTATAAAGTAGGAAATGTTTTTTGTTTTTTAACTTCATAATTTTAATTGCCTCTTCCTGTAAATTCTGTTTACTATTAATGTTGCGATTGCGCTTCGTAAATGAGAACGAAGTCAGTTCCAACCCATAGCAATAGATGCATCGGTTATTTGAGTACAAAAGCAAGATTAAAGTTTAGGGTGTATAATTTCAGAAATAAGGAATATCTCAGTTGCCTCCCCTATCCTTCCCAGCATATATTAACGGATAATGATTGGACTCCCCTAGTCATGGGCATTTGGTATCTGTGATAAACCGGAAAAAAAATGGTTTAGTAGTACTGCATTATCCAATTTCTTATAATTCCCTTTTTTCTTTACAATCTCCCCCCCCCCTCCTTCTCGAAATGAATAGTTTTAATCATATTGCATATTTTATTTACAAGTTTTGACTGTCATTTGTTCTTTTATTCTTAGTGAAATTTAATCCTTGATCAGGAATTGATTATGCACTAATCATGATTGCAATTACTCATTATGGCTCAAATATCACGAGATAAACAGAAATAAGATACGACACCAGTTACACTAGTCCAATGCTAAATTGAGATTGTACAAATCTCAATACATGACTGCTTCCCTTTTTTTATTTATTTATTTATTTATTTCAGCAATGTAGTTTAGATCTGCATTGCATTAGCACATCACTGCAGAGTTTAATCTGCACCAAAACTGCTGTCATTAGCAGTTGGATAAAAATAATGGGAAACTTTACTATGCAACCCTATTCTGAAGCCATACTTTCAATAAAGATCTCAGTTGAAGATTTCTTTTTAAATATAATTAAAAAGATCAGTATTAAATTTTATTTTTTTGTACATAAACTTGGAAAACCTTATCAAGTATATAAATTTTATAGAATAAAACACTTCTTGGCAAATTTTTACATATTTATTAAATGTGTGTGTAAATAGGAATTAATCTTGATGAAAAACAAAATAATTTTATTTCAAAATTTTGTAAGAAACATAATTTATTATTCTGACTTTCTATTGCAAATCTGAAGTATCTTAACTAGTTATTTATTTTGATGTTTCTCATTTTACAGAATTGAACAAAAACCCAGTAGAAGGGTTCTCAGCTGGTTTGATAGATGATAATGACATCTATAAATGGGAAGTCCTTATTATAGGGCCCCCTGATACCTTATTGTAAGTATTGAGTTACTGAGTTTATAAATATGAATAATTGTAATTTGTTAGGTAAAGATTTTCAGAGGAAATAGCAGAAATATATCTAATGAATTTCTCATACTGTTGTTTCCTAACTTTGAATCTATTGGGTAATTTTTCTCATTTAAAATTCTGTGACATGCCGATTGATAATATACATTAATGTTATTGTCCTGCAATTAAAATATCGTGAAGATATCTCTTATTTTAGAAAACTTAATTTTTTGATGTTGGCTGTGATTTAAGAACTATATTTTTAGACAATCTGAATAATTTTGAAAATTTTATTTTGTAATTGTTTATACTATATATGTGCAACACTATCCATAATTTATCCATTAAATTTTCTTATACAAAAGATCATATGTTTGTACATAGTTATAGGTTTGTGTAGTTCAGTTCTTTTCACAACTGGTCGTGATCATTTTAATATTTTTTTTAAAGTATTTACTGTTGCATTACTTTGCATTTTTTTTTTATATATATATACTGATACATCATAATGTCTTAGTACTTGAAAAGTACTAGTTTTGGCATTCAAAATTCATGATTTTAGTAAATTTAGGAAAATAAGTTATTTGTGATTTTGATTGAAATAGGCTTGCATAAAAGAAGCCATTGTGTCCATTTATCTTGATCCTTAATTATTAAATATCAAATATTGAATTTTTCAGTCTTGAATATATTTGTAAAAAAAAAAAAAAAAAAAAAAAAGAAGCCTAAGTCATGATGCAGTTTCTCATTTTATTGACATCAGCAAATGATGTTATTGGTAAAAATCACAATTTTATTTTCCCCCTCCTTTACAGTTGTCTGTGATTTGTTTTTATTTGTAGAATATCAAGATATTAACAAGACCAGATAAAATATTTGTAAACTTTCTTTAACAAAATAATGAAAGTTTTTAGCAATAACATATTTCTAAATTTGAGTTTATAACCATAGTGTTTAATCTGTTAAAGTTTGGTAAGCCTTATCAAAACATTGCATTGAAGTAAAATACATTAACAATAAACCTTTCATATCAGGGGATTTGACAATTATATAAAAAGAATTGTTTTGTTTCATTGACAAAGGCTTTAAAAAACGACACGTCAAAATAGGAAGGGTAGATGGGCAACTAAAACTGCACTTTAGTGCAGAGTGAGCTGTTTACTAAAGCTATATGTAGTAGTTATAAATATCGAACATAAGATTAACTCAGGTTGGTGAGGTGAAATTTGTATGAAACGGCTATCCCAATGCCTATTGTGAATAAGTGTGAATTATTAAAGTTTCATTTTTCCCTACTGTAGCAAAAATTGAATAATTTTCATTACTTGAAAGGCATGGTAATTGTAGGCTTGTTTACCTAATGGTGGATTTGCAGCCATATTATGACATGAAAAAAATCATAGCTGTTGTATATGGTGTTACAGAATGATCATGCTTTATTTTGATTATCAATTGACAATTCACTCTTGAAAATGTGAGCAGGGAATATTTCAAATAAAAATTGCTACTGCTTAGGTGTTTTGTTTTAATTTCATGTTTTTTTTTTTTTTTTGTTGTTTCATTTTCCTATGCATTTTTAGAACTTGCTAATTTCAAATACTCTACAAAAGCATTCCCCCAAATCGTATTTTTTTTATATTTGTGGAGAACTTTATTCTAATCTTGAATTGTGTGCACTTTGAATAAGGAACCTTTGCATGAATCATGATTACTCTGTATTTCAAATGTCATTTCAGAAATGTGTAAATGAGATAAATTGATAAGGGATTGAAACAGTTGCAACTTGATGTTTATGAGTTTAAAATGGAAAACAATGAAATATTATTTTGAAATTGTTTCGGATAAATGATTCACTGAAAAAGTATAGCAAATTCCAATTTCTTAGGCTTAGTCTAATTTTGAGAAATTCTGATAAAATTGTCCCTTTCAAAAATTTTTAAGATTGAAGAACTCTTTATAATAAAAGTAATAGCAAAGGGGGAAGCAGTTAGTTTTACAATAATTGACATTGTTGCTGCTTGCTTATGTAATATTGTAAATACTTTGTTCTTTATGGTACAGTCTAAATGTTTTTAAGGGCT
This sequence comes from Thereuonema tuberculata, assembly GCA_023159025.1. Classification (NCBI taxonomy): domain Eukaryota; kingdom Metazoa; phylum Arthropoda; class Chilopoda; order Scutigeromorpha; family Scutigeridae; genus Thereuonema; species Thereuonema tuberculata. Next base: position 64,353,853 of record JAFIDM010009631.1, on the reverse strand, counting down.
CTTTAGTTCTTTTATTAAGATTTAATTATTAAAAAAAATAAAAATTACAAGTTGAAAAATGTTTGCTTACAGAACAGGTTTTGTTCTTTTAGGTTCTATATATATTTCATAATTTTAATTGACAAAACTTACTAGCTTTCTTTTAGGCATTCATGAAATTTGTGGGGAAATAAATAAATCGTCAGTTTTTCTAAACTCCAATAGTCCATCATATGGACAGAACTATCATTCTGAATTTCTCTGATCAGTAAAATTGTAGTTTCAGAGAATTTGTGCATGTCAATATTTGCAGAAATTAAAATAAAAATTGTATGCAAATGTGCAGTAAGATATTTTTTTACATATAAGCCAGTGCAATTGGCTTTATGGCATTAAAAACAAAAATCTGAAGACTAATTTTACACATTTAAGTAACTTCTTACAATTCCTTTTTAAAAAAGCAAAATAAACCTTTGCTTTATTTACAGATTAATTTTTGTTAGGTCTTTCAAAAAACGACAACATTGAATTTCTAATTATTGTTTTTGATAAATGTGAAAGGCAATGTTATTACAAGGTATTCCTTGCTTTAATAGAATGTGTTTGTCATTTTATGTATATTCATTTGCTTATTCATTAGATATTATATACTGCTGATTTCAGGATTATTGAAGTGTGTAAAGGAATTTAAGTTTGAGGTTGGGTGAATGGTTTCTCAGTTTTGCTGTTTTATTCCCTTCCATGTTCAAAATAATATTGTTAATAACTTGGTAATGAACAATATTAGAGTTCATCTCATAGATAGGACAATAATTGTTGAAAATTACATGCTCTGGGAAATTAATTCTTATGTGAGCATATTTAAATATTATAAACCTTCATTAGTTAATGTAAAACCTAGAAATTACTAAATTGTTGGCAATTATTCTCTTGTTTAATTTGCTGATAATAAAATTACTTGCAAAATTCATTGAACTTATTTTGAAAAATGTGTTATATGTTAGCATATTTTGATTGAGTTGCAGTCATTATTGATTCTATTGCTACTGACAAGTTATCATAAATCTTGAAATAACCAAGTGTCATTTGCAATTGTCACAAGTCAAGTCTAATGTATCTTACATTATTCTGAATTATCTTAAAAAGCAAATAAAATTTAAGAGTCAACATTCCTTGGAATTAGGAGGTAGAATTACAGAAAACTGTTGTATTATCCAACCAAATTAGTAATCCTAATATTTTTTCTGATGTGATTAATTTGAGGCTCCCAAATTTAATTTAAATAAAATAGTAATTATTGACTATTAAAAACAAATTTGTAATGAGTATTTAAATGATATTACACTGTCAAACAAATCAAATATTCAACTTCAAACCATCTGAATTTTTTTTTTTTTTTTAATCAGAACAACCCTTGGTTTAGAACAGTTTGCATTTATAATGCTTAACTGTATATTATTTGGTTGACAAAAATAATTAAAATTTGCTTTTTAAAATCTTTAATTTCTTCAGTTTTGTGGTATTGTTAAGGATATGGAATGATTTATTGGGCCTGCTATATTGTGTTTTTTTTTTTTTTTTTTTTTTAAATATCTACTGATGTATCAAATCTCAGATTCCTATGTAGATTTGAAGTTAAATAATAAGCACAAATACATGGTTACTGACGATACAGTGGCCCAGTGAATTTGTTTTATCTTACTTTTTTTTAACTTACAAATAAAAAAATCAAGAAATGTCATGGAAACAAGCCCTGAATTTGACATATCATTTCTTGCCTGTAATTTATTTATTATTTTTTTTTTAATTTATTGTTCCTGGTACATAATCACAAATTTACAAAGAAAAATACTTTATTAATATTTTGAATTCTTTCATATCTTGCAAATTATTTTTTGAAATTCAGCTTCCATTCTATTAAAAATTTGTTTTATTATATTGGAATGAAAAAAAATCAAAACAAAAATTGAGTACAGAAACTTAGTACAATTGAAGTAAGACTAAAAAGAAGTGTTACTTAATCACATGGAAATAATGGTTAAGATGTCATTAAAATCAAATTGGAAAGGTTTTGTTTGAAGGTTGCCTATGAAAAGGATATTGAATTGTTTGATTTGGAGTCGATTAAAAACTTCATTCTGGGAATAAAAAGGATCTAACCCCAAAAATTTTACTAAGTTTTTCTTTCTTTCTTTCTTTCTTTTTTTTCCTGCACAAATTGAGTGAAAATTTCTAGGAAGTAGAAAGCTGCATTTGAAAATTTTATTATGTTAAGAAAAATCAGAATTGGCGATTTGTGATAGTGGCTTAATTCTTTCATGCTTATGATTCCTTTCCTCTTTTAGTATGAATGTCAGTATTTTATAGATTATACATTGGATCAGTAATATTATAAGATTGATCATATGTTTTCATGTTTTTAGCATTTCAGCATTCACTGATTATTTGTAGGACCTTGTATTGGGTAGTTTTGGGACTGTACAAATTGGAATCATTGCTTGCAACTTCCAAGTGCTAGATCGATGATGTAAACTGAAATGCCCTTTTTCTGTGGCTTCTGATTTAATTTTAAATATTTAAAATTCTCAATTCAGCAAATAAAGCTGAATTTCGAGAAATCTGAACTGAACTCAGAATATTGTAGCTGAGTGTACACAAGCAAATAGTTTCCTTGACATATCAGTAACATTGCTGATGTAGATTGTTTTATCTGATTTTTGTCACTTGATTTGTGTCAGAATGTTAATGTTAAAATGATGTCAATTGTCATTATTTAGTGTACATGTTATTTTAACAGTTATTCTTCAGAATGATGAAAAAAAAAATTGCCTTGCCTTACCTTTTCAATCAAAATATCAAATTGGTAAAACTTGCCGAAATGAATGTTTGGGGTATAGCTATTTTAGCAAATGGTTTCATCTAAGTTTTAAATTGTAAGTCTAAAAAACATGAACTCTTTTTGAATAACTGAAAGAAAATTAAGGGTTTCTTCCCCCTCCCCCCACAAAAATGTTTTAAATAAACCATTTGTTTTGAATGGTGGTGGTCAACAAATTTCCTTCGACTTACACCGAAAGAAAATAAGGGTTTAAGTATGGAGTTAGTTAGCTGGTATGAAGCTTTTAAGTAGGTCAGTAATTTAAGTGTTATAAATAGCATACTGCATTGCTTTCCTAATTCTTTCTACTGATTCAGAATTTGAATTGGATTATGTATGTAGTCCTTGACTTGTCTTCAATGCTGCTTTCAGCATTTGCATCAAAGCATTGTTTTATAAATCAAAACACAAAATAAAATAAATTTAAGCTGTGTCTATTTTCTTGACTATATTCTTAATACCATTTATGAAAGCACATTACAGAAATCTGTTTACATTAAATTGTAATGACCAAGTTGATTTAGATTGTTTTGTATATAGGAAGCTTGTATATATATTTTTCCTTGTAAATAGCGAGCGTAAAATTCTTTTGGTAGAAATTGGTTTTTATAAATTTCCTAAATGTCTTTGGGTGTTATAGAAAATGAAGTAGGGTTGTTTTACGACAATCTATAATTTAAACAGATCTTTTGTAGGTAATTTGCTGCAATTCCAAAATGAGATCATTTTAGCTGAATGATCTTACTTAGCTGAAATATAAAGAAATCCAGAAAGGCTTGGTTTTGTAGCAGGAACCTGCATAATTTTGAGATTACTAAAAAATTGTTTTCAGTAAAAATGCAGAGAATGCTATTTTTATTAAAATTTTACCTAAGCTGTTTAACTGATCACTGACCAGTTAGAAATTTGTGTGCACCACTGCTTTCCCTATTCCTCTTTCTTTCCAGTCTTTAATTTGCAGCTTTCAGGAAGGAGGAGTCTTAATTTATAGGAATTCTATAAAATTATTTTTAAAGAAGTATTAAGAAAATCAGTTCATTTTATTATAACATTTGTTTAAAATGTATGTAATATAAAGGTTTATATAATTCAACATTTTCAGCTAAACTTTTATCTAATGTACTAATTTGGGATAAGTAGAAAGGAGAAATCAAAGTAGTAATCCTCTGAAAAATGTTTCAATTTTGAAAATTTTAAATGACATAGGAAGCACCTTTATAAAAATTACAAGAAATTGATGTTTATATTTGCAAGAAATTTGAATAGGCTTAATGAAATGGTTCTGAAGTGCATTTGGCTTTTGTGCAAATTTCTATATTTTAAAATAAACAAATGTATTAATTCAGAGTTACAGTTTGCTATGATTTGATTCCCCCCTCCCACAAAGTTTCACCAAGTGGAAGCTATTTGATATTACGTCTAATGCAGATAGCTTTTTTTTTTTAAGTTGATGGGAGATTTCAACTTTTAAACTTATTACACAGTTAGTGCTGCTTTATATTTGTATTTGGAATTTGTGATTTTGTGTTGTAGAGGATAAAACTGCAGATGTATAAAGTTTTCTGTTTACATATTCGGGATATCAATGGTATATTTGGATATTTATAATTGATCACCTGGTCTCTTGTTTGAAATGCCAATTGAAGTTATCTGATAGTTATTGTTAACCATGTTGCCATTGTATAAGGAGGCTGATCACATTCAACCAGTAAGGTGACAAGTGTCTAATGATACTAATGCTTTCAACTTCATTGTCTGACCCTTTCCTTTTCCTTGCGTATTAGGAAAAGTGTAAATGAAGTACTTTTTAGAATGATATATTGCTCTATGGTATTTTGTCGAAGATATATCTGCCAGTTTATTAGTAGACAATGCCTATTCATGTGAAAATGGTATTAATCCCTTTAACTTCATAGTTTACATTTCTTAGCAGTCGAAGTACTTCTAAACAAGCAGTTTAAATTCTCTATTTTCTTAAGAAAATATTGTATTAACATTATTAAAATTTATATTAACATATTTCATTCTTGAAATATGAAAATGTAATTCTTTTCCATAATATGTTTTTAATGATGTCCCAATATTCTGTTGAGGTCGTCTTCAAATAGCTGACACTTCAATACTTTGTTAAACACAGAATTGCTGCATTTTTAGTTTAAGATTACTCATTAAATAGCTTATTTCTTAGTTCCCATCACAATACTAAAAAAACTGGTTTACTTTTATTTTTATTTATTTATTTTTTTGCATAAATAACTTTTAATGTAATTTAAATCATACCAGATATTACACTTGCACATTCCATTTCTCATTTTGTAATTAGAGTAACTTACTATATTAACTATCAACTATTTATTAATTGTAGATATTTTGATTTAAGAACAAATAGCTAAAACATATATTTATAAGAATGTCATAATGAAATTGCAACGAAGATATTCATAATAAAATCCTAAACAGTTTATTTATTTTAACATTGCAAATATTTTATTTTTGATTCATTTATTTGAGTAATCCTTAAATGTATATAGCAATCTGTTAGAATAATAATAATAAAAAAAATTATACTCTTTCATTTAGTCTTTCCCCTTGTCTATTCAGTTAGTTTTGGTTAAGGACTGCAAAATTTAGAAAAAAAAATAAAGATTCTAAAATTTTTGTTTAAGCTTTCTTGCTTTTGCAAAAAAAAAAAAAATTGAAAATAAATTCTATTAACTAGCAAAAATGCCTTAACTAAAGAGAATGTTAACTTTTATTAATAATATAAATTGAAATGCTTGTTGCATACTAATTCCTGTTTTAGGAGATGAACAAAAAAAGTGTTGAAGGGAGAGTATGTAAAACTTGAGTAATTGTTTTTCAATAATGCTGCTACAGAAAAGTATGCGATTGATGTCATTTTATTTATTTAATGAGATTCTTCCTACTAGTAAAAAAAGATTGTTTAGCAAAGCGTAGATAAATGCTACTTGCAAAACTGAATCCTTTTAACTATGTAATTTCATACTAGTCTTGGTAGGGTCAAATATATTAAGAATATAGCAATTTATAATTTAATTCAATGTGATTTAAATAAAAATAAACTAATATCTGAAAATGATTAACTGTTAAAGAAAAGAAGTCTAACGTGCCGAAATAATTCATAATTAGATACCAATCCCAGGCACAAAGCAAAGTTAGGATTCGCACCCTGAGTTGTCACCGGGAAGAGACTGGGACGGACCGTTTCGTCCTTATTAGGACTCCTCAGCCAGCCAAACTCCTCCAATGAATTATTTTGGTGAATTTGAATTATTTCGGCATGTTAAACTTCTTTTCTTTATAAGCATATGGCTTTTTTACTTTATTTTTGCCGCAGTTAAATTTCTTTTGTGCCTGCCGGAGTGCAGGTCAAGGAACTTTGTATTTTATATCTTGCTTAATTTTTGGTTAGGATTTCTTTGGTGAGAGGTCCCATTCTCGGGTGCGAGAACCGGGATACTAACATCTCGCTCACTTTCTGAGTTGTCATCGGAGGAGTCCTAATGAGGACGAAACGGTCCGTCCCAGTCTCTTCCCGGTGACAACTCAGCGTGCGAATCCTAACTTTGCTTTGTGCCTGGGATTGATATCTAATTTTTAATTATGATTAACTGTTGTTTAATACTTAAAAATTATAACTTTTAAATCATTAATATTAGATAAATTGTAGAATCGAGGTGGTATCTAATGGAAGTCTAATATAAATATGAATTTAGGTTTACAAATATGAGCAATTCTACTGGCCATATAGTATGTTATCCCTTTCAGACCTGCTGGCTAGTTTATGCTTGAAAATGTAGTTTCATTATATTTTTCCACTCATAAAGATACCTTGAGTTCAAAAAAAAATATAAAAATTAAATTTTAATTTTTTTTTACCATAATTTTTGACCCACACAATTGTGCGGGTCAGGTCTCAATTGACCAATTATAAAATTTTTGAAAATTGACAATTACATGTTTTTGTGGTAATTATTGTTGTTGCTTGGTATAGTAATATTGTATATTCCCACATTAGATGGAATGAACTTTGTTTTACTAAATAAAATATTTCTAATACAGAATAATGTGCTAAAATCAATTATTTACATCCATTTTTAGATGTAAAACCTAGAATCAAAAGTCAATTAAAATTAGGTAAAACATATTCAGTAAGATATTTAGAAACATAAGTTATTATTTTAATTATTTGATTTTTGTTCAATATAAAAATATTTGAGATTTTTAGTAAATAATTTTTATGAAAAAAAAAACATTTTTTAATAATTTCTGCAGTAATTTTAATAATTAGAATAAATTAGATCTTCCATAATGCTTAATGTATGAAATATATTCAAAAAGTTTCATTAAATTCTGGAAAATAAAGACGAAAATGAAAATTTATATTTGTTGTACAGTAAAAAAAGTTGTAGTTCAGTCCCAGATGACACAATTGTGCTACTGAAAGATTTGATCCTAATTTTGTAATTACTTCTTCATATCCTTTATTTTCTAACAACTTTATATTTCAGTTTAAACATTTCTATAATACAATAAATATGTCTTGAATTCCTTTAAGTACTTTAAGGTGCAAAATTGCATGTTCCTCTTGGGCGCCATCTTGAAAATATTGCTATTTTGTCAGCTTCTACTGACCTCTAATGTCAATTTTTCGAACTTAATAAACAAAATTCACATCCGGTGCTTCCAGAACGTTTGTGCTATGCAGGACTAAATAACTAAGCATTAATAGTTTGGCCAAAAAAAAATTAAAACCTAACCCACACAATTGTGCGTACAGGGTCTGAAAGGGATAAATAAAGAATTAGACTTTGTTTATGAGAAAGAAGAAAGTTTAGACCTTAAGACGATAGCCAGCTTACAAATCGCAGCAGAAAAGATGGATTCCGAAAAAGAAAGATGAATTCCTGAATGAAATTGTTAGATATAAGAATAATTTTAATAAGATTGATATGAATTTGAATAAAGAAGAATTGAATATTTTAAAGAGGATTGGTAAATACAAAGAACTATATAACTCTAAATCAGATAAAGCAACCACTTAGTAATTATGAATAAACAAGATTATTTTCAAAAATTAAATTTACTGGTTAAAGATGGTTATTATGAAGTTAGATAAAGACCCTACAATAAAACTATACAACCAAGTTAAGATGAATGTAAGAAAATTATATGAAAAAGGAACTATAAATTTTCAAATAAAAGAAGAAATCTTGAAAGAAACTTGTAAATCTTTCATGGGAGAAGTAAAACACACAAAAAAGATAACCCAGTGAGACCTGTAATCAATGCAAATGGTAGTCCGGTTCAAAACTTAACCAGATTTGTAAATACAGTAATAAAAAGCTTTAAGTTCTTTAGCTTTAAGAGAAGAAGTTTTAATTAAGAACACTAAAGATTTGGAACTAAAATTGAAGCATTTGTACTTTGAGAATAAGAAGTTTTACTTCTTCTTTCTAGATATTGAAAGTATGTAAGTTATACAAATATCACAGTTGAAGAAACAATGTTAAATATGGAAAAATTAGCTTACAAAAATAATGATAATTGTTGAAATACAAGATTGACAACTTAGAGTTGATGAATTTGATCAGATTCATAACTTGTTATACTTTCTTCAAGCATGGGAAAGAGATTTTTAAACAGGTAAAAGGTTTCCCGATGGGTTCCCTGCTGTCAGGGAGCCTTTGTGACATTTACATGAATTTTTTTGAAGATGATTTATTGAAAAAAAACTAAGTTTAATTTTGGTTATTACAGGTATGCTGACGACATATTATTAATTTGGCATGGTAGTACTAGATAGTTCCAAAATTTATAAATGAAATTAATGATTATAAATGAAAAATATTCAGACATAAATTTTAAAATGGAAAAATAATTAATGGCAGATTAAATTTTTTAGATGTTTGTCTAATTAAAAATAATAATAATTTATTTTTAAAACATTATAGAACAGAATCACAAAGTGATCATATGATCAACTGTAGATCGGGGCATAGTTTACAAATAAAAAAAGAATATAGTTGAAAACTTTGTCAATAGGATAGGTAGAGCTTCAAGTTCTAATGAGGATTTTGGAAATGAAATAAAAGAAATGAAACTTATTTTAAAGAAAAATGATTATGATGAGATATTCATTAATAGGACCATAAGAGAATATGAAAAACTCAAAATTAAGGAAGTAGACAATTATAATCCCACCCAAAACACTTCGTGTAAAATAAGTTGCCAAGACTCACATGCTCATAATGCTTTCCCTGTTAAAAAGATATGAGATCTCATGTAGAGCCAAGCCCCTAACTCTAC
>JAFIDM010009631.1:64328184-64339666 GCA_023159025.1 Thereuonema tuberculata | reverse complement strand
TAAAAATATTTGAGATTTTTTGTAAATAATTTTTATGAAAAAAAAACATTTAATAATTTTTGCAGTAATTTTAATAATTAGAATAAATTAGATCTTCCATAATGCTTAATGTATGAAATATATTCAAAAAGTTTCATTAAATTCTGCAAAATAAAGACGAAAATGAAAATTTATATTTGTTGTACAGTAAAAAAAGTTGTAGTTCAGTCCCAGATGACACAATTGTGCTACTGAAAGATTTGATCCTAATTTTATAATTACTTCTTCATATCCTTTATTTTCTAACAACTTTATATTTCAGTTTAAACATTTCTATAATACAATAAATATGTCTTGAATTTCTTTAAGTACTTTAAGGTGCAAAATTTGGAACTAAATAATATGCATGTTCCTCTTGGGCGCCATCTTGAAAATATTGCTATTTTGTCAGCTTCTACTGACCTCTAATGTCAATTTTTCGAACTTAATAAACAAAATTCACATCCGGTACTTCCAGAACGTTTGTGCTATGCAGGACTAAATAACTAAGCATTAATAGTTTGGCCAAAAAAAAAATTAAAACCTAACCCACACAATTGTGCGTACAGGGTCTGAAAGGGTTATACAAATTTAAATTTATTTCATTTAAATCAACTTGTCAATGGATTATACAAAAATACTTTAAAAAGCTTTTTCTAAATTTTATTAATATTATTTTAGGAAGAAACTTTGTGTGTTATGGAAAGGAATTCTTTAGGAAAGTATAAAATCCATCTGTACTTAAATTCTCAAGCAATTTAGTGGTGGTACTATTTATTTTGAATGAGTTCATCCAAAAGATGTAAAACAGAAAAGATTTTCTTTTTCTCTTTGGAAGAGTTAATTGTTTAACTTTCAATAGTTAATTTCCATGTATTAATTTCAATAAGCAATTAATTCTGTTACGATTAATTTAACAGCAATTCCAATTTTTAATTTTTCATCTGTAATGTGTATTTTTCCATTTCTAATGTTTAGTAAAATACAATTTTTATATTAGGACTCATTCATTACATTGTTACATTAAATTTTCAGTTCAGTAGTTTAAAAAAAACAACTAAGAATTTAAAATATTTCGATGACATCTTTATGTTTTAGATTTGCATGAAACTTTGCAGAAAAATTAAACATTAGTTTGAAGATTATCTTTAATTTTAAGAAACTTGTTTGAGAATTGGGACTTTTATTTATTCTGAAAACCTAGCCTTGATTGACTTTCTATTTAAGTGATTTCCCAAACAGGAAATGTCAATGAAATCTTAATTATATTAGAGGATTCAATTTTAAAATTCATAAGCTGTTTATAAACCTACATTTATAAGCTAACCATTATAACTTATAATGATTAACTTATTTCCATCAAATTTCACGTTTATATCTGATTTGTAAATGGCTGAAAATATTCTTGAGTGTCTGGTGGGTTGTCCTAGAATTTGTTTTGATATAATGAAAAGATGGGCTTTGGGGATAAACAGAAAAATACTGCAGGTTAAAAGGTGTATTAATTTTTGCCAGATAGTTAGTGAAGACTTCATTTAATAATTATTACATGTTGGCTGAAGAGGCCTATTATTATTCTAGGAAATATTGAATATCCAATTATTACTTCATGCTATTCAGCAACTTCTAAGTATTTTTTTGTAAACGGTTCCTCCTGCTTTATTGTTCCAAGAGGTTTCTAAAGACTGGAAAGGCAGGAATGCTTTACTTTGCCTAAATGTAATTTTCATACACAATAACACAATACAACAAAGGAATTTTGTCAGTAATCTTGTCAAAATCTTTTTCATAGATGTATGTATTTCTATACATGAGCTTATTTAAATGCAATATGAAATTATTACGGGCAATTTTGACATTCTAATTGATACTACTTGGTCCCTGGACTTACTTCCTGATATGCAATTCCCCTTGCTGAAAACTGTTATTGAAAAGAATTAGGATGTAAATGAAAAAATAATTAAAATATCCTTCTGAACAAATATGCTCATTCAAAAGCTTATGCTTGCTTTTTAGTCTCATTATGGCATGTGGGTTAGGACTAAGCTAAGATCATAAAAGCATTTCAGTAAAATGTTGAATTAAGGAGAAAGAAAAATGCAATAAGGAATAAACAGATTCTATTGTCAAAATTATTGATTATTTTCCTTACTGCATTGGTGGACAGTTCAAAAAAAAGGATATTGTGAAGTTAAGCAATGCTTTAAAGGATTATTGCTTATTAGTGAAACAATGCCTTGGAATTCTCATTTATATTAATTTCCCAATTAATATAAATAAGAAACATTAAGTTTTTGTATGGTTCTTAAATAGAACAACAAGGATTGCCTAGGGAGAGTATGAGTGTAATGATACTTGTATATTATGTACTTGTATAATTCTTAAAGATTTATTTATTTTTTTTTTTTTTTTAAATAAAGGTTTTAGTTTAGTATGAACCATACAGTATTGAAATTTTTTGCACTTTGTTAGGCCTATTTTGTTATACCAAACAAAACAAATGTATTCTCGGTTGAGAAAGTTCTAAAATATTTCTGCAATCAACTTAGGCCTTTAATGCTATTATTAAAATAACGGTATTAGTGAAAGGTAGTTTGGTCACAGATTAATTTATTCTGTAGAAATAAGTGCTAGTAACAGATATAACAGTTTTGAACTTAAAGGTGTATACACTGTAACATTTAAGGAGGGGAAATAGTAAAACTGCAGTTAATAGATAAACTTTAAATCTGCAAAATACCTGCAGTAAATATATCTGGATAATTTTTTAGTTAAACATTTTAAATTTGTGAAGTGGATTTAAAATTTTGTCATTTGTATTGACTGGACACAAACACAATTTGAACCAGTTATTGTATGCTTCTTTGTCATTGTTAAATATAAAAATACTAAATTATGAATTACTTGCTTAACCAGAAGTGTTTCAATCATTCAAAATTACTGAAACTTGAAATCATGGAAGTAATTTAATGTTCATTTACAAGTAATGTTGTAATTTAAATATATATAAGGGTGGACATAAAAGAATGGTGGGATTTTAAAACTTACATTTTCTACCTTATATACTGCTTAACAAACTGTCATCTCTGAAGTGGAAGTGCAATTGTCCAAGTTGGAAGTGTTTCACAAATCCCTCAGTGTGTTTCATCAGCCGGCACACATCCAAGTGGTAGTCTTAATTCCTGCCAGACTGGATGAAGCATGTCTAGTGTGATGGTCTCCACGGCATGGGTGATCCATTCCTTGATGTTACTGATGGATTTGGGAGACTTAAACATTTGTGTGTTGATGCTGTGCATGCATTACAATTACTTGCCAAACATGAAGGGCATTACGCATCTTTGAGACTGCACCATTCTTTTATGTTCATGTGTGTGTGTGTGTATGTAAATTGCTACTGAATAAAGATATGTTAGGAAAGATCTGATTTTTAAAGAATTTCAAGCAGTTTCAAGTTAGTCATTTCCTTCTATTTTAAAAGAAATCTAATATAAAACTGTGTAAAATATTCATTTAACTTAGTACATAAGTGTATAAAAAAGAAAACATTTACAATCAGAGTGAATAAGTAATATAATTAGCTTCAGTGCTTCGATGAAAACCAATTAAAATTTAACTTAAAAATCTGAGTGGTTTTGTTTGGCATCTTAACAAAATAGGCTTAACAAAGGACAGAAGATTTTCAGTACTGTTTAATTCAAACTAATCTATGAATGAAGATAATTGTGCTAATTGTTTCTTCTTAACTAATTTTTTACCATCGTCAACATTTAAATCAAATAAATGATTGAGATTAAAAAAAAAAAAAAGAAAAGAAAATCATTAAGTTTAAGAAGAATTCACTGTTTCCAACCTTCTAACCGTAGATTTATTTTACAAACAACCAGATATCGTTTATTATGTAACCTTAATGCTCATCAAAATCAAAAATAAAATTCCATTCTAAATACTGTATATAGAAAATAGATTTCTATGATCAAATTCTGTGCATTAAATAAAATTATAATGTCAATGTTACAAGTTTTGAATTTTTGACCTATAAATTATTGGGGTCATCCCAGAAATTCATGTTACTTTTTTTAATGAAACAGGTTAATTTTGTCAATATTGACCTTATATCAATGATATATTCACCATTTTGTTCTAAAATTCTTTCTCAATGTTCAATAAGCTTATATATTAAATTTTTATGAAAATTACAAATTTACAATTGAAAAATTCTCCAAAGTATGTTGTAATATCTTTGTCAGATTTGAAGCTTTTCTCTGCAAGCAATAAATACTCTGAAAAACAAGAATCCCCTAGTGCCAAGTCTGGTGAATATGGGTAAATTAGGATTTCTCAATCAATCAGCAAAATAAATTATGCTGGGCGATCATTACAGAATGTGGTTTAATGTTATAATGGTGAAACATTATGCTGTGTCTATTTGCAATTGTAATTGCATGCTTTAGATTTTCGAATTGATGACAATATTTTGTTGCATTTATGGTTTCTCTGGCTTTAAGCAACTTCACTATCCTTTTGCAGTCCACTGGATTGTGAGCATAATCTTTTGAATGTAATCCTGGATTTACATTGGATTGAGAAGCCTGTCCTTGATAGGTCCCAACATTTCAAATTATTGTATACACATTTTTTCATCTCCCGTTATTAGATTATTCAGAAATTGGTAATTTTTTTCAGGTCCAAGCATATTAACAGGCTGAAACACTTCCTAACAAATTCCTTTCAGTTTATGAGGTATACATCCACTCACTGTGTTAACTAAGACCATCTTTATATGGTCAAAACCAGTTGACTTGGGGGATTCCTTGCCCGCATGCAATTTCCTCTTTTGTCTGCCTTGGCTTGTTTTGAATTGCTGTATAAATTTATTGTGTCGTCAATAGTGACATGAATTTCTTAGATGACCCAATAAAAAGAAGCTGAAGTCTTATCAAAAGCTGATGTTAGTATCAAGTTGGTTGTTTGCTTTAGATCAGTTTTTTCAGAGTTTGAGCAACAAATTAAAATGATTTGGTCGAATTTGGTAAAATGAGTTGAATATAATGTCAATACTGCATAACTTATTTGCCCTCTATGCGTGGCTCCTACTGCAATGACTGCAATGCGTGCTGGATTGTATTTTTTTGGGCAAATAAACATAAAATAGTGGTTAAAAAACAAAACAAAAAACAACTGGACATTCAGTCTTATTATTCTCTTTTCAAAAATAGAATGAATTTGTTTTTAAGAATGGATTCCATTAATTATAACATTTGGTTATTTTTTATTATATGGGGTCTGGCAGAAATATATCCGTGTTTTGAAATGTAAATGAAGGCATCATAGACACTATTCCAAATTTTATTTCAAAATCAGAAAGATCAATGTTTATTTTGTTTTGTGTCAACTAATTACTATCTTATCGGTGCTTTTTAAAAATTAAAACTTGATCAGACATTCCCATAGCGAGAGCATGCTTAGTGGCTGGATGTCTTAGTAGCGTTCTGTCTAGCTGCTTCGATAATCTGGTGTTTAAATGCTGCGAAGCCTACCAGTCGGTTTCTTTTTTAAAGCTAAACCAGTTTCTCTGAAATTTTTAACCCATAACAGTATGGTTTTGCTGTCAGAAACACTTGTCTGTATTGGTTTCGCCGTAAATTGAAATGCTGAATAAATGACAGCTGCTACTCCCCTCTGCTTCCTGCCACTAGTGCCTGATCTGTGGCAATTTCAAATCCAGGAAATAATTTTTAAAAAGAACCAATGAGACTGTGATTAGTTGACAAAAACAAAATGGTAAACATTGCTCTTTCTGATTTTGAAATAAAATTTTGAATGTCTGCATGATGCTTTTTTTATTGAATTTCAGAATGGGGAGGTATTTTTGCCTGACCCTGTAATAGTTATATATATATATAATCGATATAGCACAAGTCGAATATGGAAAAATGCTAGTTTCTGATATAAACAATGTTAAATTTTCAGTGAATTAAATAAATTTCCAGTTTTAATTTTCTTTAAAAATATAACTACATTTCAAATAGTGTCAATACTATTCTAAGATCTCTGCAACAATCTAAAGTCTTGTCCTTTGAAGATTCAATGATTAAATTATAAATACAGTTGTAGATTGCTTTTATCTTGTTAGATTCACTCAGAAGCAAATATTGAAGTAGTAACTGTCTAAAGCAAGTATTTTCATCTCAAAAGTGTAAACAATGGCAAAGTAGGAAATTACATTTAATTTTATATTTGATTTTCTAAATGACAAAACGTAAATTAGACAAGCAACAAAATAAGCATTAATTAAAAAAAATAAAAAATAACTTACGATAAATTGATTGAAAAGGCTGAAGTTATAATAAATATTCAAACAGTTGAATATTTTTAGTTTTTTTTTTTTATATAAAGACCTGTTTTTATAGTAGAAATAACAAATTCAACAGTTTAAAATATTGTGATTTAAATGCTAACATCAATGAGAAGTCCTTGTTTGTGTATTGTCATCAGTGGAATGATGCTGACAAGGGTCCTTACTTGAATAGTTTAAAGTACCACCGAGAATGATACTTTTTAAGTTGATTTGTGATGAAATTTAGTGACTTTACATGGCTTGTATGAATCAGCAAAGTGATGTTTTGACTGTAATCTACTATATTTATTTCAGCAATAATCTATCAAAGCTTTGATTTAAACCGCGGCCCATGGACCGCATGCGGCCCACGAAGCGTTTTGGTGCGGTCCGCGGGGCGTCTTAAGATTTTCCTTTTTTTTTGGTTAAAATAAGATTTTGTCCCTCTTACAACAAAAGATTGCCGACCCCTGATTTAAACCATCTAACCATAAAAAAAAAATTGGGACTTTAGCAACTGTCCACTATCTGACTTGTTTTAATATGTAATAATACTATTTTAAAATTGTTATTTTGATTAAAATTACTAATGAGTATTTAATAAAAACATTGGAGCTATTTAGGATTTAACAAAAGGCTAAGCTGAACTTAAAGATTGTAAATAAAAGTATACAACCAATTTCTTTCCCATCTTCCATAGGTCATTTAATTCTTTAACGTAATTCTGAATGAGAATTAAGTAAAATAAATAGAAAATTGATTTGAAAAACATAACATTGTATGCCACTGGTTCCCAAATGAGGGAGGGATCATTGCTAGAAAAAGGGGATCATCTTAACACTAAATTTAATTTTTTTTATATAAGAGTTTGGAATTTTCATTTATTTTTCTTATTTCAAACTTTGCTTATGCTACAAGTAAAAGAAAGAATCTAGCACTTATTGAAATGATCGGTTGAAAGTCATTAAGCGGTGAGAATGTTAAATTTCAATTCGCTGGCAATTCTCAGAATTTGAATTAGATTTGGGAATGGATACAAAGATTGAATCATTTAAATGCATAATAACTTCACCATCAGTTTATTAGTGTTAAGATGGCATTATGATGAGATAATCTCTCGGCGATATTTCAGAATGCCACAGGCAACATATTTACTTTTAGAAAGTTGCTAATCTAATTGACTGCAGTTTAAATTAAAACAATAAGAAAAGCAGTGCACTATACATCTTATGTAATCTTCATAAACATATATATGTTGTTTTATCGTATCAAACTTTGGATCACTTCTATTTCCAATTTTCAACAGGTTAGACAGTAAATACATACATCAACTAAAGATTATTCACTATTAATATAGATCAGTCTGTCTTGATTGTTCAGATGTAAACTTGTTACAGACTCACTAGAAAATCTGATTATGGGAACCCTTGATGCAGTTTGACCTTTTCACACTCGGATGGCACTACAGGTCAAAAGTCTTACGGGCAAACAGCTTACATAATGAGATTTGTAGACTAATATTTATCCCAAAGAGCCACTTTATCAATAATCTCATGTCTAAGTTTTATAGGTAGGTTCCCTTGTTAGAATGGGGACTTGGAGAAAGAGGAAAAGTTTTTGTCAATTTTGAAAAAAAAACCAAACCCAGCCTTTTCCTTAATTAACTGACTACAAAGGCATATTTTCTAGAAGATCTGAAAATAGTTTTAAATGACTCCCCAAAATTAAGATCAATAATTTTTGTTTGACATAGTTTGTACAGTATAAAAACTGCATTCCATTCAATACAAGTCACTTGATTAAAATTGATTTTCTGCTGAAATTAGTTATAAATATATTCATTTCAATATTAATCCAATTTCCTATAAATTCATATATCCTGTTTTGTAAGCATTGTAATAGTTGTTTAGCAAAGATTTTTCTTTATAAACTACACATCTTCCTGATTTTCATTAACTTTTTTTATATAATTACATTTACCGATGTGTTTGTGAAAGATTTTTTTTTTTATTTACATGGAAAAAAAAAATAATAGAATACATTTTTGACATGTAATTTCCTATACACAACACAGCAAGTGAAAATTAATGGTGCAAATTGGTTGTTTTCTTGTTGTTCCCTAATGACTGGTTTCTCTAAATAGTATTAGCGCAAGTCACAACTTGTTGGATTCAATTGAATCCAGAAGTAGCTTAAGGCTATTCAGAGAAACCAGCTGTACCAGTATTACTAATGCCTTTCTAATGTACTAAGTTTAAAAGTTTTTGACAGTTTTCAATTCAGTCAAATTGTTAGTAGTAATGAGCATTTTCTTTGTGCCAGGTTGAAGAAGTTCGTAATAAAAATATGGATATTCCACGAGTTTTCCCTTCCATATAAGTTTGAATTTGGAAATTTTCATCATGGAAGAAAGCTATTGAGAGTTTTGCAATTTTGCATCCAACTCCTACTTTCCATTACCTGTTGTAAAATCGTGAACAAATGGGGCCTTTTTTTTCTTCCTACACAGTATGTTGTAGATTAGTAATCTTTGGTTTGTTCTTAGTGATACCCATTGTTTGTTATATCTATTATAGATGTGGATCTGATTCTGCACTTAAAGAATCACCATTCAGAGCATTTTGTCTTCTGTGTATTAAGAATATCATTATGACTAAAATCTTCAGTAAAAATTCTGATTGCCATTTTCTTATTTTAACCAAAACATTTTATCTTAATCTAAGTAACTACTTAGTCTCCTTTATAATCCATCAAATGTAGTTACTGCGAAGCTGTGGCCATTGAATATATTTTATTCTTATTTAACTGTATTATTTGATCATTTAGATATGAACCTATTTGTATGTATATAAAAATGAATGTTTTGTTTGTTTGTCCCTTATACACCCCTAGGCCCTTTGACCTATCTGAACCAAACTTGGCAGAATTACTCTTTAGGACCCTGTGCAAAAGATAGGCTACCTTAGAACTAGACCGGACCCTTATATTTAGGGCCCCTTCTCAAGCCCCCCCCCCCCCCCAAGGCTATTGCAAAAAGAGAAAAATTCGCTCTCCTATGGGGGGGGCAGGGACACCACATTTGCGTTGGTGGAAGGCGACACAGCTACCTAAGTGTCCCAGCCCCAACTGACACCGGGCCCTCATATTTAGGGCCCTTTCTCGAGTATCGGTAATCAAACTTAACATCTTTGCTAGATAATGCAAAAATTGGAAAATCTTCTCCCCTATGGGGGGGGGGGGAGGTTACAGAGACACCACACTTGGATGGGTGGAAGGCGACACAAGGACCTAAGTATCCCACCCCCGACCGACACCGGCCCCTTTCTTTGAATGGCATTGCAATGCATGCCAGGTACAGCAAGTAAAATATAATACCATTCTAAGCTTTATAATTCAAATTGTTCTAAATACCAAAATAGAATCAAACTTTTTGCTCAGTGGTTATATTTGCTATATATACTAATATATGCAATATTTTGTATAGAAAATAAAAGGTTTAATTCTCATAACCTTGTTTTTTGAGCCTCTTTAAGAATCATTGATAGTTTTTGCATTCTCCAATTCCCAATATATAGATAAAGTATTTTCCATATAGAGTATTTTCTGTCAATTATTTTAATATCTATAATATTGACTAAATATTTAAAAGATAACTTAAACATCTTTTTACCAGTATTGTTTCACTGCATTTAGTTTGTTTTTTTTTTTTACTTATTAAACTAAAAATTACTTGGCATCCATAAAGATAAAAAAATAAAGTGTATGTTTGTTTGCTTCATGATAGTATAAGAAAAAGGACATAGTACATGGAGTAAAGCATTTGAAAGCACATAAGTTTTGTGGTGTGTTCAGATTGTAAATGTTACAATGTTGCTCTTGATATAAATTGGCTATAAATGTATTTTTTCAGTCTCAATTTACTGCAAATGTTAATTACTTTCCTTTATTGTTTTTAAATTGATAGCTTGGTTTTGAATGAAGAAAAAATTCCATTCTAATCATATAGCTAAAGTATTGCAGATTCAGATATGCTAAAATATCACAGGGTATTTAAATCTTTCTTTTGATTTAGACTGAACATCCTGAAAAACTTAATATTTTCCAATTTTCAAAAGTAAAAAGTAGTATTAAATTATCTTGCCTTTGTTATAATTTAAATATTATTTTTTTTCTTATGGTTTATATAATTGACTAATGTATGACTTTCTATATACAGTAAACCTCGTTAAGTCGTCACTCAAGGGACCAAACATTTTTGACGACTTAAGCGGAGTGACGACTTAGGCGGAGTAGGAATTATTGAAAAAAAACAAAAAAACAATGAAATACAGTATTTTCATGAATTGCTGTAGGATTCAGTGAGAAAAACAAGATTTTCAGAAATCAATACATGCAAATGAGTGGAAAGTAAAAAAAAATAAAATACTTTTTATATATATACAAACAAACCATACTACTTCCTTAAATCTTCTTTTATGATAAATATTATTAAACATCATCCACCTGAAAATAAATGTCATAAACTACATTTATTAACTGAAAAAAAAAAACGAATTTTCAAGGAGATAAAATTCAGTCTCCTCTTTTTCAAGCCTTTTACAATAATAATATATAGACGAGATTCTTTTACAACAATGACCTTAAAATATTGATATTAACAATTGAAAAACGTTAATACAATAATAATAAAAGATCATAATCTACAATATAATAATCACATTATTAATAATCACAAATTCTTATCAAACAAATACAAAAATTAGAAGGACAATAGAAAGCCTATGTAGCCGAAATTCGAAAGAAAAAAATCTCAATAGATATGACGGAGTTAAAGTTAGTGAAAATTTAGTAAAATTGGCTAGAGAAATGATTAACAAAAAATTTATAACCTCTAACAAAAAGGTAATAATCGAAAAATTAAAGTGTTAATATGCTTTCTATTGTCCTTCTAATTTTTGTATTTGTTTGATAAGAATTTGTGATTATTAATGTGTGATTATTATGTTGTAGATTATGATCTTTTATTATTATTGTATTAACGTTTTTCAGTTAATATCAATATTTTAAGGTCATTGTTATAAAAGAATCTCGTCTATTTATTATTGTAAAAGGCTTGAAAAAGAG
>JAFIDM010009631.1:64294546-64327784 GCA_023159025.1 Thereuonema tuberculata | reverse complement strand
ATAGTTACCACATTATAATAGTTTTAAAAGAAAGGAATGTCTGTTTTGAAACGTTCCAGCCAACCATTGCTGTCGTCGAAATCTTCATTGTTCAACTCCTTAGCAATTTCCATGGCTTTTTCTTTGAGAATCACGGCAGAAATCAGCACATTTTGCGATCTGGCATGTTTTAGCCATCGAACTAAAACCTCCTCGATCTCGTCAAACTTCGATTTCTTCATTCTTTCTTTTGTCTTTGCAGTCAGCTTCTTCAATTACTTGTTTTGATGAAAGAATATCGTTTAATGTAGTCTTGGGAATACGATGTTCTTTGGCAAAAGCTGTTTTCGAAACATTTGATTTTTCAAAAAGTGCAATTAAGTCTTTTTTTTCCTTTAAAACATAACTATGTAAGTTTTCGTTTCCCTGACATGTTACAAATGTAATTGAACCACGAAATTGCAAGATAAAAAATAGCCGTTATAGCGGGGCTTACTCGCTATGAAATGAAATCACACTCAGTAGCGGTCAAGAAAAACGTCTACACTTGACAATAGTCGCAGGGAAATGTGTTCAATTTCCCATGTGAAAATTCCCCGTAAAGGCTAGGCTTTCTTAGAGTGAAGGGGCGGGGCTGAAAAGATAGCAGGCAAAATTGAGAATCAAAATGCTTTTGGCCATTTTTGAGGGTGACGAGTTATCCAGAGTAGAATTAAATTTGGTGACTAATAAAAGAGGGTTATTTTACATTATTGTCTTTGAGACTTGTCGGGACCAAAGGAAAACGACGACTTAAAGTGACAACTTAACGAGGTTTTATTAAGAGAATGAAGGAAATCAACCGATTTTTATATATAATATTTTTTTTAAATATATGTGTATATATAATATATATAATTTTTGTTTCTTTCTGAAAGTCATTTTCATGATTCCTTAAGAATTTCTTAAAACATATAAATGTTTATTTCTCATTTATTTTCTTTTTCCTTAACAGTGAAGGGGGATTTTTCAAAGCTCATTTGTACTTTCCACAAGAATATCCTCTTAGACCACCAAAAATGAAGTTTATAACAGAAATATGGCATCCAAACAGTAAGTTTTATCTTGTTCAGTATTAAAAATTATTAGCCAACATTTCATTTGAGAATTTAATTTCAGTATAGATTGAAAGTATTTTTTCTTGTTTAGAATTTCTTTGATAAGTGTTGTTCAGGTGTACGTAATTTTTGTTAATGTTTTCATTTAGTTGGTGTTCAAAACAGCTCAAAATTGCTTGACAATATGTGTGGATAAATTTGAAAGTCTTCTAATAATGATAGATTAAACTGTTTTCTACTGTAATTCCTAACAGCAAAATAATCCCATTTGGTATTCATATTTTGGCTTAAAACCAGTATGTTTTATCAGTTAATGTGAGACTGAAATCAAGGTCGTTTCAAGTTATCATATCTTTTTTATTAATATAGATAAAAATTTGAAATTTTACAGGTGAAGGCTTTAAAAAGCAGCATTTATAATTGATTATAGAAATTCATCTTATTTAATTTCAAAAACTGACTGTTTTTGAAGTTAAATAAGATGAATTACATTGCAATACAGGCTCATTTAAAAACCATTTAAATAAAAACTGTAAAATTGTTAAATGAAGTCTTATGTAAAGAATCTCTAAGCTTCACAGAAATCAAAGAAAATCCTTCTGCTTTTTTAGAAAGAAAGCATTTATCAGACTTCATTTTACAATAATTTACAGTTTTGAATTTTTAAAAATTAAACAAAATCAGTAATAAAAAAAATTCAAAAATCATTATATTTTAATTAAAATTCTTTATCATTGGAAGATTTGAATAGTTTAAACACTACAAACGTGAGCTTATCTTTACTGTTTTTAAAATTAAATAAAATTAATTTCAATCATGGATGAATAATATGAAATTGCAATTGCTGTACATCTAACACTTTCCTATTTAAAATTTCAGATTTTTATCTATATTAATGAAAAAGATATGATTATTTGAAATGACCCTTAACTAGAGATAACTTGAATACCTTCACTTCAGTCTAGTCTTCCCGTAAATGAAAATTATCCATTGTTCAATGATGAATGAAGCTGTGAATAGAAAACGAAACTTAATGTATACTGAAAGTGTTTTCGTCTTCTGTGGGACTAGACGATATCTACCATATTCAGTTGTAAGTCAACGACTGTTTTTCATAAGTCTATGCAAGAAAATATTTTAAAAGTACAGTCATCCCTTGACTTATGTCTGCCCAAAGATACGTCTGTGATCCCATAAGGGAATAAATAACATTTTCGACCATACTTTTAAACAAGATGCAAGCAAAAGTGGTTGGGTTTCTGTTTAGCAATGCATCATGTGCAGTGGCAACAGTGCATTCTGCGGCAACTTCCCTCAGCAGTCGGCATGTATCTTTAACAGTTCCTCTGATGAATTTGTTCGAGAAACAAGTTATTTGTGTATTTATTGTTAAATATTTTGCAATGTTTTGTGGAACATGCCCAATCAAAAAACCTAGTATAGAATCTTAGAAAAAGAGAGGAGCAATTGATCTTGAAGCGAAGTTGCAAGCTATAAAGCAACATGAAGCTGGTAAGCCAGTTAGTGTGATCTAACATGACTTTGATGATCTCATTGAACAGCGATGACCATTTTGAAAAATAAGGATAAAATCGTAGAGGCTGTGAAAGGATCTGCTTCCATTAAATCCACAATAGTGATGAAGCAATAACAAGGTACTTTTCTGATCTAAAGCTATGGAGTTCAGCAGCAATCTTAGCGAATATTAGTCTTTTCTTTTCTCTTCATCATTACTACTGTTCTTTATCAATAATAATTAACATTCCATATCAGTGAAATATACAGTTTGGGACAGTATACCAATTACGATTAAGTCCCTAATCGTATTGACTTTAATGTATTGACTTATATCCTACCGGATGAAAGGAAACCCTGGCGTAAGTTGAGGGATGACCGTAATTTTAAGTCATAAATCAAGGGAGAGGACAAGGATTGTACAGCAGGGATTTTATTGCCTTTTTGTGAGATAAAAGTACTCGTTAAGTACTTTAAAAATATAATTTACTGTTTTCGAGATATTTGATATTTTTTGGAGTGTTTTTCCCATATTAGCTTAATAGCTTCCTGTGTCGATTGAAAAAGGAAGTTGAATGCTTGCACAGTGTGTAGACTGCTTTTTAACTTTTTTTTTCTTTTTATGTTATTGTTAATATTGGAAGTAAATGAAGATAGATAACAATTCTAAGGTTATTTGTAATTTACAATTAATAAAAATAATTTTTTGTATAAATCAATGGTTCTTTTCATTATCAGCAGATTTGATACATTTCTGCACTGATTTTAAACAATGTTGATATGGTATTTATCATGAAAACAAATATTTCTGGCACCAAGCACAATGTACAAAAGCAGCAGCTTTACAAACAAACACAACTGCTTTTGCAGTTCCTCAGGAAAACAAATTTCATTTACATCATAAAAAATCTTTCACTTATTCATTTGGGAGCAAGCCAAGCATAATGAATCATTGCTTTGAAAATTGGTGCAGACCTCTAAAAATGTATAATTGAGTGGATTTTAAGTGCTTCCTTCCATGAACTTATTTGTCTCTCAGCCTTCAGAATAAACTGTTTTGCAGTTTCTTGATAAAATCTGTAACTTGTCTAAATATTGCAGGGTTGGCATAATCCTGTACAAAGTATTAAGTCCATATTTCTTTCTAATCTCCTCTCTTCTAGTCGTTACATTATTATTAAAATAACCACATCTTCACACCAATAAAATATATTGAATAAATGTATTTTATTGAATATATTTTGTTGGTGTGAAGATGTGGTTATTTAATAATCCTGTACACTTAAGAGGAATGACACTTAAGATGCAAGTAACTTCATCCTCTTCATCTGCAAAGATTTCATATAGTGATTAACCTGTCCACCCCAAGAGTCTAAACTTAACAAAAAATTGTCATTTACATATGGCTTCACCACATTTTCCAAAACTATATGTAGAATTTAGCTGATAGCTTTCCAGATGAGCATGTAATGAAAATATTTTAAAATTCTGTAGTAAGATTTTCTGTTTGCTGTTGTGCTATAGGACCAAATGACCCCTTTGGCTCCTGCAGACTACTACATATTGTTTCGTTTGTTTTTATGTTCCTGAGGCCTACAATTGGTATTCTAGGCAAATTATACACTGAAGATTAAAAAACAGTAAGATCAATGAGAAAATTGAATCTTTACTTTTAAATACAATAATACAGGTGGTGCACATAAAACTGGCCCCAACAGCTTTCAGGTGTATGTTGTATGTTTGCTATCAACAGTATTCAACTCTAATGCCTGTGATGATGTGACTTTTATCTCTGGGGGTTGCTGAAATGGAAAGTATACTGCAACAACCCTAGCACTTTGGATCAGTTGGAAAAAAAAAAAAAAAAAAAAAAAACATATGTAAAGAGGTCACCTGCATTAAGGCCGTTTTACACTTACCATTTCACATGCCATAACCTCGCCATAACGGTCGCAATCACCTCAAAATGAGATGGCGAGGACATTGCCTCACTTGGAACCTGCTCTAATTCGAAGAGATGGCATGCCATCAGATGGCTCGACATCGACACTAGTGCTCCTGGTGACGAATTGTAGAACAAGTCCAATTGATTTGTATCTATTTATTCGAAATAACCGATTACAAAAACGATATGCACATACAGAGGTCATGTTTTCCTTATGTTTTCGTGGATGCTTTCAGAAAATGTTACATTAGTAATCAAAATCATTACAGAATTTCGGCCTGAAAATTGAAATCTCGAAAACATATCGTGGGATGGTTGAGATTTAACGAGAACTATCGAAACTGAAAACAAAGAAATACAAAATAATGAAAAATGAATATTTAAATATTTCCTATTTTAATTAATTAAAAACATTCTTTCATCTATTCAATACATTGAATACATGATTTTTATATTAATCAATGCAATTTTTTTCATAAATACACCGTAGGCATGATGACAATTGAGAAGTGTTAATTTTCTGTGTGATGGAAGGCGATATGGTAAGTGTAAAACGGTACACTAAATCACTGGCCATCTACTCTGACATTGCCTGCATTATGGCGTGTGAAATGGTAAATGTAAAATGGCCTTTACAGTCACAGTATTGAGGAGTGTATTCCTGAACATACTGCAGCGGGCGGAGAAATGTATCGAGGCTGATCACGGCATCTTCCAACATCTACTCTGAACATGACAATTAAAATATACAGACAATAAGGTACAGATAACATCAACAGCAGCGATAGTGTTAAATAGTTTCCATTTTCAAAATCAAAATACACCTGGAAACCTCTTTTGGGGCCAGTTTTGTGTGCGCCACCCTGTAGATTTCAGTTACTAATGGCATATACTGAAAACAGTAAATTTCAACTAAATGATTTCCAAAATGATTTTATTGCCATAAAACTTTTGTATATAAGAACTCCTGGAGAAAGGCAACATACTATGTTGTTAGCTTGCAACCCTGAATATTTCTAAAGCTTGAACATAACTGACAATTCAAAATTAGTTTCATAACTTGTTTTGAAATTCCAGTCTAGGAGGTGTAACAGATCCCGGAGTTGACTAGTTGTTATAGAAATATCTAATATTTGATTTTTTTTTAATGAAATCCTTTTCAATTTTTCACTGTATAACAACCAGTAAATAATTTTGTAGTAAAAGTAGTGTTTTTACTGAGAACCAATTATCAAACTGAAATTTTTGTCAATTTCAAGACACCCATAACTTGGTGCTAAGTTTAAAATCATAATTATTATTACTGAGAAGAGTTTTTGCACTTTCATTCTTTTCACAGAAATTATGAACACTTGCTACATTATTTTCAATTACAAACATTTTGCAAAGAAAATATTAAAAATTAATTTTTATTGATTGATTTGTAAAGAATTACGTAAAAGCATACTTTTTTTTTGCCTGCTCATTTTGTAGGAATTGCTACTGCTAAAATGATCTCAAACTCATTTCATTTCGTGGGCTACAATGAGATGTAGGCATCTTGCTGCAGTCTGCAATCTAGAATTTAGGAAACTACTGTGGACTGTGACTAGGCATTATTAACTACATAATTGCCAAAATACAGTCAAACTTGGATAATTCGAAGTTGAAGGGACCGGAGAAAAAGTTTGAAATATCCAAAAAATCGAATTACATGTTCTCTCAAACAGAAGAGTTAAACAGAAAAGATTAACTGCACGATCAAAGATACACAAACTTTTTCTAAGAATACTGCTACATTTTTTTTTTTTTTTTTCATTAAATCAAACTTTTTTACTAGCTAAATTATTCATCACTTTAAAAAAAAAAAAAAAAAAAGCAGATATTTTTAATTGCTTCATTGAATGCAATCTTTGAGTCATAGCATATGATTCCCAACCTATCAATTGATACAAAAATACATTCCAACCCTCGCTTTTGTTTTCCTTAGAAAGTCCGTTAAAATAAATAATGTATCTTAGCTGAGGAAAGTCTCAGGAACAGTTTTTACCTTAATATTTTAAGGACAATCATACGAAAAATTCGAATTATCCAAAATAAAATTTGAATTATCCATGATCTTTTTAACATTATTTTAATACAGAATTCTAGGGACCGAGCAAAAAATTCGAATTATCCAAGTTTGACTGTAATAGAATATTGCTTATTTTTTTTTTAAATAATGATAAAATGAGTAATTGGATCATTTTATGAAATTATTGTTCTCTTTTGGTTGACTACTACAAAACTCTTCTAAGACCTGCAAGTTTGAGACCACTGTTATATTAAGGCAAATTAGAACTGGGAATTTCTTTTAACACATTCTGAACAATCCTGAAATAATCTTAATTTGAAGTGATTTTCTTGACCATTTCCTTTTTATAATGCTTATCTATATTATTATTGAAATGTATAAGTAGGGCAAAGGGGACTTTGAAGATGTTGCTAGTGAGTGATATATAGCAAAAGCTCTAGCTATATATATGTAGAGATAAATATAAAATTAATATTTTTTATCACAGATCTAGACCTCAGTAACTAAAATATGTATAATATAGATTTTTTTGAAACAAAAGCCTTCGTAGATTTTAATAATTATTTACTTTGTATTTACAGTTGATAAAAATGGAGACGTGTGCATTTCTATTCTTCACGAACCAGGAGACGATAAATTCGGATATGAAAAAGCCTCGGAAAGATGGTTACCTGTTCATACGGTGGAAACAATTCTTATTAGTGTTATCTCTATGCTTGCAGATCCTAATGATGAATCGCCAGCAAATGTTGATGCGGCAGTAAGTGGAATTTATTAGATACTGAAAAATATCCCCCTCTTCTTTTTTTTTTTTTTTTTTTTTTTCCATTCTACCTTTTCAGATGGAATTCTTTAAAATTAATATTTTTGAAAATTATAAATGAGAATTGTTTATTGATAATTTTCTTACATTTAATAGATTACCTCTAAAATGAGAAATGAAGGAAACAGTTTCTTTGCATTTTATAAAGATTTCAGAATTAAAAAACATTGACTAATATCTGTGTTAGAGAATTTTATTTCTGATAACATTCTTGAATCCCCCCCTCCCCCTTACGTGAGATTTTAAAGTTATAATATGTATATTCTCTGAATTAAAAAGTTGATGTGAGATTTTTATTGACCCCACCCCCCTTTCCCTTTAAATGAGATTTGTTGAGATTTTGCCAGATGCCCCTCTAACTCTTTATTCCCAGATTATATAAAACTTGTTAAGTGCAGAATGTAATTTAAATGGTAAGATGTTAGTAAGAGCTGTTCTTCTTAAATTGTCTGAAAATTGTGAACATGTAAATTGTAATATCCCAAAAGTTTGAAATTAATGTGAAGAAAACTAATAAAATTAAAACTAGTCATCAGGAATTGAAACCCTTTGAGAATTTCTTCTGCTTCTTGGAGCTCTTCTACTAGGGATATTCAAAAGCCGGTGACAATTGACAAAATTTGTAAAAAATTCTAAATATAATTTTTTGGTTTTTTGTTTTGTTTTTGTTGATAGTAAAATGAGAAGGAACACTAATACATTGGTTAAATACAAATGATACTCTACTTATGTAGATCTGGAGTTACATAAGTCTGTAGAAATAAATTTTTAAGTTGCCCAAGCTGTAGGTGAAGTGCTAAAGGCCAAGTCACGTGATCATATTTTTCGTTATTGTTTTGCTTCACTGAAATGATCATTGTTTGATTGGTAGAGCGTTATCCAATTAGTAGAGCTGGAAAGGTTTTGGCAGCAATTCAAGCATTTCACGGTTACGAAAAGACTGCGTCTGTAGATCTTACTTTATTAATAATAACATCTAGACAAAATGGGTCAATCATCACAAACTTTTAATAATCTCTTCCTCAACATGTTTCTGATATATATAATTTTATCAGGCACGTAGCCAGGATTTTGTTAAATTACATTACATTTTTTTTATAAATGACTTTTCTTTAAATAAAACTTCAAAAGTAAAATGATTTTAATACTAAAATATACGGCAAGAGTAGGCTCTTTGAATTTCATCATTTACACATATACACTTTTTCCTGAGCCCCAGGCTATGTGCCTGATATTATCCATTTTCATCTTAATATATAAAAATGAATGTTTCTTTGTTCTGTATGCATTCCTATTCCATTCATCAGATTACGATGAAACTTTGAATTGTTGTGCACATGCCCACGAAGATATCTGAATTATTAGTAGAACTATTTTACAATATCTGGTGTGCAAGTCGTTTCAACAAATGAGTGTACTTCCAGTTTCAATGTTTGCAGTTTCTGGTGCGACTCACATTTGCAATGACAATCGCTACAAGTGTGTGGACTAAATTTGGAAAATCCATGCTTCACACATGGACAGCTGTATGTGGCCTGCTCACGCATCGGAAAACCTTCTGATTTATTCGTGTATACATCAGACGGAAAAACAAAAAGGTTTTTGTGTATCCAAAAGCACTTCAATAAACAGAATTAAAACACAAACACTTTTTCTTTGAGTGGCATTGCAATACATGCCGGGTACAGCTAGTAGGGAATAAAAGCTGAATAACTAAATCTCAATACACTAGCTGTATAAATATACACAACGAAATATGCATTCTACTGTCAACAGATTCTTGCAATCAAATTTAACAATCAACCAAATTATTACAACTCATTATTTAATAATGATACATCGGATTATTTAATAAGTTATTATATAATAAGTTTGTAATTTCTGGAATCTTGTTTCTATTTACTAGTTCATTGTTAAATTTCTTAATCAGATAGCTTTCATTTTAAAACGATATCTGTTGTTAGATTAAAATTATTTCAAAAGATATTTCGAATTACAAATATGAGTAGAATTATTAAATAAATGATCTTACATTGCTGAATTCATCAGTTTATGCTGCTTAACCTTTTTAAACAAAAACTGCTATGGCATTCCATTCGACTGTTCATTACATGTTGATTGCATTCCAATTTATATACCACTCCAATCGAACGCAAAGCAGAATCATATCCTTAGTAATTGATAAGATATTTAATTTCTTAACCAAATGAAAAATAACTGAAAACCAACTTAAATACTTTATTTACTCCGAAACATCCTTAAAAATATACCATAGTGAAAATTTTAGTTCATGAATATCTGTAACTTGCAACCCCTTAATTATCTCAATTTTCTTGTGAGATCTATTTAATTTGTTCTAAACATTGAATATCACAAAAAAGAAATAAAGAAAATGCACATATCCCTTTTTCATGTTTCATTTTTTGTATGTTAAATTCTCCTACATTGAAAATCGTCATCAATGCAAAAATTATTCATTAATAATAAAGTTATAGCATCTTGAATCTGAATATTCGATGAAATTTTTAAGCCCAAAAAGAGTATTATAAAAACAGATCATTTTTATACTAACGGGTGATTGAAATAAAAAATCAAGTAACCTCCCTGTGAGGTCTGTTTAATTTTAACCGACCATCCACAAAATAACAAAACGATGTATCCAAAAAAAAGTAATATTTTATTTTCCTCTAATTGCTTAATATAACAACTCCTCATTACCCAAATTTCTAAATAAAAAATAAATTGTTCTATATGATTCTCATTTTTAATTAAAATTACTATAATTTATTTTTTATTATTCTCCCAAATTAAATGATCATTCGAATGGCTTTTTTTTTTTTTTTTCCCCAATACTCTTTTTCTTTAGGTTCTTTTGTCCGGGCTCTGTAGCTTTTTCCATTGGCCTCGATAAGGCGTGAGG
Organism: Thereuonema tuberculata; assembly: GCA_023159025.1. Classification (NCBI taxonomy): domain Eukaryota; kingdom Metazoa; phylum Arthropoda; class Chilopoda; order Scutigeromorpha; family Scutigeridae; genus Thereuonema; species Thereuonema tuberculata. Next base: position 64,317,452 of record JAFIDM010009631.1, on the reverse strand, counting down.
TTTTTAAAGCCTTTTAGAGCCATGGACCAATCAGCTACAAGATCTGAAACTTCGGACTTTTATGTTTTTTTGTTTTTTTTTTTAGACGTTAAAATCGTGTTTTGGCAATGCAATTTAATTTCTGTAGAATTTGAAATGACTTGTAACAAGCTGTTAATCTGTTCGAAACTAATTTTATATTGTATTGTAGCATCTCTACTATTTAAGCGGAAGCGGAGTGAATTTCGATTTGAAAAGCAACAATCCCACAGTCCTCTGCAAGCTTGATGAAGCTTCAATAAGAAATGAAAAATCTCTTTAAAAAAATTGAAATCTGCACTTTCTGATGCATAAAATTAATTTCAGTAAAAATATTGTTTATTTTTGAAAGATAATCTCCTCACTGTGATACTTAATTCATAATGGCCTTGGATTCAATTGAAGCGTTGGCCAAAATGGCGGTGCTTTGCAACTGGCTGTGGGGTCTCGAAGCTTTGCTTGGTTCTGATTGGAGCTCATTAACAACTATCATTGAAACAACCTAACTTTTTAGAATAAAAAAAACTCAAATATATTGCTGTATTCATTCAGTACTCTATTTATCTTCAGTGATCTCATAAAGTTAGTTTTTCCAGAAAGTGTTTTGGTGTCAAAAGATTTTCAAATTGAAATGTCTTAATTTAGAAACAAATCAAGTTAGTTTGCTGCTTTTTATAATGGAAATGTATTTGTAGAATGTTGCATTTTTAGAATTGAAATTTCCCCTTATAACTGAAAATATCAAGGTCATCCAAGATGTCATGGGTATTTTTTTTTTTTTATATGTGTATGTTTTATATATTTGTTTTAAATAAAAATAAAATACTAAAAAGATATATTTTATTTTACAGAAAGAATTTCGAGAAAATTATGTCGAATTTAAGAGAAGAGTTTCAAGATGTGTTCGGAAAAGTCAAGAAGAATGGTGTGATTAGGCATTTAAATTGGTAATTTTTTACTTTCCTAAAATTACTAAATTCTTAATGTAACTGCAAGTGCACTTCATATATTATCAAAATGATAAGGGTTTTGAATTTATTCAGGAAACCATGTACTTGTTTTCACAATATATTTAACTTAATATCTAATTACTTTGATTTATTCAGTGTTTGAAAATACAGTAGAGCCCAGATTATCCGCGGAATTGGGTGGCAAGGGCTTCGCGGATAACCTGAAAAAAAACTAAAAATGTGGTGTAAACACGAAAAAAAATATTTCGCCATTAAAAACTACGTTTTATTGTACAAAAAACATAATATGTAAAACTTTTAAAATATGTACAGTAAAGCAGAAACCTTTGCTCTACATTTGCATCCACAAATTCCGAGAAGGCCTATAGGATCACGATGCACAATAAACCTGTCAATAATTTTCGATCTTTGCACTGTAGGGCCTATTGTATTTTCCCTGTTGTTGGCTTGGATTAAAATTGTTTGTTTTTATTTTTATTTTTTTTTTTTTTAAGGTATGAACATTTAAAGTCATTATTGCTTTCTTACTAAATAAAACAAAGAAACAGAAGTACAATATACTCTCGATATCTTGAAATCGAAGGGACGCTAAAAAAGAATTTGAGATAGCGAGTTTCCCAGATAACAAGATCATAACCTAATCATAAAAATTCATGTAATAATCACGGAATAATATTCTAAAAATTAGTCTTGATAGATGAGAATTAAGTATAAATATGTAATGATAGTGGACAGCAATGATAATTATAATTTTTAAAAGTAGTTGAAAATAATTACATTAAATTAAAATTTCACAATATACAATAATATTTTTAAGCATTTTTTCATAATTTAGTAGATAATGGAGTACCATAGAATTTTGTAAATCATTGGCGAAATCAAAATGTGCAGGATTTCATGGTTCTCATAGCTCAGTTAGTGGCTCGATGGCTGCTTGTATGTTCTTTTGTGAAGTACATAGATTTCGGTACATATCAAGCTCATATGAAATAAATTAAATCACTTATGAGAACAGTGTAAAAGATCAGGTGCTAATTGCACTGTGAATATATTTGCATATTTTTGAAATCAACTTCAGATTGTACTTCTGAAGAAATCCAGTCTTCTGTCAGAGTGAATCAAAGGCTGCTTTTGCATGAGCTTTAAGAATGATATTCTAAAGAATAATCAAACTTGAAGAGAAACTGAATTTTAAATTTTATTTAATCCAGAATTCATGCTAATAAAACTTGAATAAAATGGAATTGTTTCAAAAAGTTTTTCATTTCAAATGATAAGTTTTTTGAAAATTGTCATGCTTGATTTATAGAATGAGGATGTTGCCAAGCATCAGCACTTTCACTACTAAGAACTTACTGGTATGTTTAGCCAACAGTCACAAATCGTTGACGAAAGTACCAGTACGTTTTTAACATATAATGTGAATAGCTTATGGAATGTACATGTATGTTCATAGGATATTACTTAGACATGCTTGATGAACATTTAGCTACATAAATTTGCTGATGGATGGTGCTAAAAGCCTGAGTTTCACATATTACAACTAGTGAAAAAAATACTTGTGCAGCTTTCAGAGCATGACAAAAATTCAAAATGGCTGCATTTTTACCATCAACCATCCGAAGGAAAAGGCTTTCATGTAAAGAAATATAATAAATGGAAAGATTCTGGGAATAAATTAATCTGCATTTAGGCTCAGTATAAGCTAAATAAAAGAGTTGGATAAGCTTAATAATATCGTTGCATAGATGTTGTACTTTTCGTTTTTCTAAAAAAAATTTTTTCAATGAAAATACGGAGTCATATGCTTAATTGTATCATCATGTTCATGTATCAAATTAAAGCCGGGAGTGTCCTCTAGAAAGCCATGAAATTTCATTCAAATAGACCACACCATGACAAAATTAAATTTTATTCGAAACCTCAAAATTGGTCATTAATATAGGAGTCGATTGCAATTAACTGGTCAGTAGCGAAAGTGTTAAAAGAAAACAACAAGTTAGTTTTTTTTTGTTTTTTTTGCATGATATACATAACAGTGAATATAATTCTGAAGTTCCAGTTTTTACTGCAATTAGCGTTTTTATTTCAAAAAAGATGGCTCACTTAACAATTATTGTCCTTAAAGACAACCAAAGACATTTAAAATCTGATTGCACTAAGTTTCAAAATAACCTGTGATCAGTAAGATATTTCATAATACTATGCAATATCTTCACATTTTGTAAATACAACAGCTTAGTTTATTACGTGCTACGCCACTTGTGTGCAATTCCAATCAAAATCTTGCATTGATAGATGAACCTACCCAAACTCGTAGGATTTTCCATATTTTGAGTGCAAATCCATTTCTTTTCTAAGTTGCCATTCATCAGGACCATCTGAGTTACACTTAGTCATTCTAGGTATTGTAGATCAGTCTTATCCTCTTTCCATGTAATTCAGTTAACTCATGGTTGCCTTTTGAAGTGGTACAGATGTCTGACAATGGTATAGATCTGCAACTGCTCGAACTGAAATCATGATGTTTAATGGTTTTTCTCAGATGATGGATTCAGCATCCATTTTACTACATGAAAAGTCCAACTGAAAAAACCTTTTGTGACAGTTTAGTTCCAAATTGCTTATCTCGTAAAGCTGCCCAACATTGTTAAAGAATTGTCATTCTTTAGAATTAATATTGATCAATGTTTGCCATTAATAATTTACAACTATTGCAGCAATCAATAACTTAACAGTTCATGAGATTACTTTGAAATGTGGTGCATACATTATCTAGTAAATGTGTTTTTAGGAGTGTAAAACCACTTCTGTAAAGTTAAAGTTAAATTGCAAAAATTGTTTGTTTAAAACCTTCAAATAATGAAGTATTATTATACAATTGTGGATTAAAGCCGAAACTTACCCAAATTTTTAAAGGTCTAATTTTATGGGAAAGGTCTTAAACTGTATCCTTCAGTCAGTCAAGAAATCTCAGCTGATCTTTTCCTTTATACAAGAAAAGAACTGAATTATCCTCATTTTTATTTTGGAGTCCAGTTCAAATGACAATGTATACAGTGTCATCCCCCTATTGAGATCAGTAACTAGGAAGCTATCATTAAATGGTAAAGAATTAATATTAATAAATTATTAAATAGAAGTAATTTACAAATAGTTGGTAAATACTGGATCAAGTTGTATGTCATGAATTGCCTCTTGGAATTGAAATGCAGTTAGTACATGAAATAAATTGAATTTCATGTTTCCATAGATTGGAGCTTGGGATACAATCTTCAGTATGCTGCAAAATATAAGTACAAATGTAAAAGTAATGCATTTTGATCATACAAACATACCTTGTTTAAAAACAAACTTTTAATTATTATGGACAGTCACATTCAGATATGTTCAACTCTGTTGCTAATTTCTGTCACATTGAGGTCAATATCTTTAGTTTGCTGCTATCAATTACTGCTACCTAAATGTAGCCTAATACTCTGTTTAGATCTTACCTGCAGTTATAGACTCCATATACTTGCAAATAATTAAATATTAAAAAGACCAGTGAAATCATTCACAGATATGATACCCCTGAAAGACTGAAAATGAAATTTACATGACAGAAATAAAACACACACTGTGCAGAACATTGCATCATATTAGCAAGTGTCATTATTTAAATAACTTAAGGGGAGGCGTAAGTCAATTGGGATGATGATTTGGAAGTTTTAGTTCAAATTGTTCTGTAAGTGTAAAAAATATAACTAAATACCTGAAAATTTAAAATGACAGTTTAAATATGAATGAATTGTATTCTTCTATTCTTGGTTTTTATACAATAACTGACTTAATTACATTTCAGCTAAAAATTAGGCTAATTATTCGAAAGAATTTGCTTTCTATTAAATTTAGCTTAAAAAAGGTCTCATTTCTGATTCTAGGAATAAATAATGTAATAATCTAGTAACTGAATTCAACATTTTCATTACTTCCAATTTTTTTAAAATTCACTATTGGGAAAATAAAGAAAATCTTGAATTCAGTTACTAGATTATTACTTTATTTATTCCTAGAATCAGAAATGAGACCTTTTTAAGCTAAAATAATTTAGTAGAAAGCAAATTCTTTCGAAAAATTAGCCTGTTTTGAACTTTAATTAATTCAGTTATCATATAAAAATCCAGAATAGGAGAATACGATTCATTCATATTTTAACTGTCATATTTTAAATTTTCAGATTTTTAATTATATTTTTAACACTTACAGAACGAATTGAACTGAAACTTCCAAATCATCCCAACTGACTTACGCCTCCCCTTAAGGATTTTAACCACTTGGTCTTCTATATACAAATTTCAAACATTACTTTTTGGCAAAATTTAATGTGCATGGGACACACACTACACGAAAAATGAGGATAAAAATGCACAATTTTTCATGTGATATATGTCCCATTCATGTTAAATTTTGCCGTTATGTATATGTTTGCTTTACAAATTAATCCTTTGTAAGGTAAGTGTTCTGCTAGCAGGGATTAATTTATTGTCGTTTTTATTAATTTATTTTTTGATGTTTTTTTTTAAAACTCAAGTGCCATTGTTTTGTTTATTCTTGTCATTTCTTTCGATTCCACTGATCTGATTCCACTGATTCAAGTTCATGAAACTTGATTTAATTCATAACTTCTAATTTTAATATTCATTTGATTCTTTTCTTTTGTTTGCAGGTGAATGATGTTGTAAGTTTGGCAGGACAGCAATATTCAATTCGAAGAGCACTGTGCTGTCAGCACTTAACATTTTTTGTACATAAATAAAACTAGATTAGGCCTAACTGCTGAAAGGTGGCAGGTACTTGGCATACTTTGTCCTCCGAGGGAATAACGTCATTTGAATATTTGAGAATGATGTAGTGGATAATTTCAGTGCAGTACATGCTCACTTTATGATACTGGAATAAGAAAAATAGCTTTTCACCTAACTGGTTTAAAAAATTTTACCAATTTGAATTAGGCTTATTCACCAGCTAGTCTTAAACCTAATCTTTCCCTCTAACTACAAGTATAGCACGTATTCTCCAGAGTTTCAGCAGCAATATTTTTTTTTTTTTTTTAACTGATGTCTTTTCATGAATTTAATGAACCATGAAGTATGTATGTTCAGGAAGGGAGCTTGTAATTAGTTATATACTATAAGTATTGTTTTTGTATTTAAATTTTTTTTTTTTCTTTTTTTTTCTTTTTGGTTAATTCACATCTCTATTGGAAAATATTTACATGGGCAAGAAATATTTAAAAACTTTCAAATTTGAATAGAGCTGTAGTTTGAAAATGAGGAATTTATCATATCCACAGCATTTCCCATTATAATTAAGGCATTATTTTTTAATTGAGTCTTTATCCATATCTCCTAATAGAAAAAATTAAAAAAACAAAAACAAAAAAAAACATTTATATATATATATAAAGCAAGAGAAAAATAGATTTTTGACTTGATATAGCAGTTGGTTTTATTTTAACTGTGCATATATAAGAAAATGTGAATTTTGGCAAATATGTATCTTGTCTTACGGGTTTAGTTTTGGAGTGGCATAAGTCAACATTAAATAATTACAGTATAGATACTGCAGAATTTTTAAGATTGGAGAATTCTCTAGTAATGATTAACTATGTGTGCTCATTTATTGGTATTTTGCAGAAGACTTGTAAACTTGAACTGTCCTGATTTGCTTTTAGATGTAGAATGTCTTCAGTATGTTGCCTCATGATTGTGGTGTAAAATATTCAGCTAGGTTTTTAATATTAACTATAGGGGAAAAGATATATTTAATAAAAATGACCTGAGATTACTTGAGAAAATAAGAAAATGATAGGAATATTGAGTTTCCATTATTCTGAGGTTAACTGTTGTAATATAAATTATTATTTTTTAATAGAGATCTGGTAATTCCATTTAATGTTTGCTAATCCTCATTTGCATTTAGTATTATGCTATCTTATTTATTTGCTCAGAGTAGTCATGATTTTAAATATTTAATAATTTGAAATTCACTGTTAGATTCATGCAGCTCTTGTTTCTCATTTGCAATAGTCACCATCATTTGTATGAATTGCTTCGTTAACCATGTACATAGAGAATGTTGAAATAATGTTACAGTAGCTTTGTTTCTCAGATTTAATTTGTTTTAAAAAATTAGTTTTGAATCATTTTGGAAAGTCCATCTTTAATATCATGAGTAATTTTATATGGGTTATAAAAAGGAAGGATTACTTACTCTACTTTGCCTCCCTATTTCCCTCCCAGTTTTTTTCTTTCTTTCTAGATAATTTTTCCTCAAATTGCTAACTTTTGATGTACAATTGTATTCTTCAATATATAATCTTATCCTATCGTGATGCTTTTGTTTAATGTAAATTCTACTGGTTAAAACTGCCAGCATTTTGGTAAGATTCTACATTCTAGCTGAATACACCTTGGTATTTTCATCTGTAATGTGGCCAGTAGATTCAATAATACCTTACGGAAATACTAACTTTTAAATTAGTGATATAAATGCATGCAAAGTTAGTGTGAAAGTATGTATACTTTGTTTTGTTTTGTTGTATTTCATAAGGGTTAATAATTTGATCTTAAGGTTTTGAAAAAAAAAAAAGTTTATACAGATATTGACCTCAGTAAAGGAAATACAATTTTTTTGACTCTGTATTATAAAATTTGGACTGTTTAAAAATATTTAGAGGATATCTGGATTTAGGACTACTATGTACAGATGGAGGTGCAAGTAACAATTTCAGCAGATGACGAACTTTACTAAAACCTGGTTGCAAATTGAATTGATTACAAGTGCCTATGCAGTGAACTGAAGAACTGCCCTGTGAAGGCAGGTAGTGCACCAGAATCATGGATGCTGTTGTTTTCCTTTCTCATATGCAATCATTTTTGAAAGATTTGTTTTTTCCTTACAGCATTCAACAAATAATATCTGTTGGTGATACCCAAATATGAACTCTTTTTAAGAAGGTTAATTTTCTTTAATCTTTATATTTAAAGTAAATTTCATTTTTGCTTTTACTTTTTTATGAACAGAGCAGTTATTTTAATATTTATTATACCTGTAAAAATATTTGAAAAAAAAAAAAAAATAGCTCATACATTCAAACATACCAGTTGCTATCTGTTATCTCAGTTATAAGAACTTAAGTAACACACTGTAAAGAAAAAAAGTAGAGCATTTTACTAATTGCCATTTTTTTTTTTTTCCTCAATACTTTTCATCATTATCAACTCAGTCAGTCCAACAGTATTTGTAATGCACGAACATTAAATTTCATTTTTGTTATATTGTTGTGTCAAGATTCATTACAATTTCTGTACATATGAAGCTTAAAAAACAAAAATAAACCATATTCAATTGATTTAATTTTTAAATTGTAAGTTTAATTTAGTAAAGTCTTGAGCATGTTAAATATATATTTCAGTTGTACGTAGGTTGACAGAAAAAAGTTTACAAAGCTTGTGTACGAAAAGCAAACCTTTATTGGAAGAAAATGAAGTGGTGCCCTTAGGTGGCACAGATACACAATTTTTTCTACAAAATCATCTTGATTGAGGCATTTGTCACAACAGTTTATCAGTTTAAATACTTTACTTCACTCCAAACAAATATAAATACACCAGAAATGACCAATATTTCGTCTATCCAATCGAAAGACTTTTTCTAGGTCTCGACATAATAAAACTAAAAATATTAAAATAAAAGAAAGTCTTTTGATTGGATAGACGAAATATTGGTCATTTCTGGTGTATTTATATTTGTTTGAAGTAAAACATTTAAATAGAAATGTCTATAGTTTGTGATTTTTATCAGTCTGTCCGTTCCAGCCACTTAAGTCAGGGCCCTGCAGTTGTGGGCACTGTCTTGCATCACGTTGGGCGTCTTCATTGTGTATGAAATGTCAGTCTAACATCTACTCTTTTAAGGCAGGGAACAGATGAAAATCACTTTGACCCAAACACAGACTATATGGCGGATGTCCTAAAATTCCATAGTGGAAATCCATGCAACATGTGGTCGAACATTGTCACAAAGGAGACCACAGTTGTTTGAAAGACCAGGACATTTCTTCCTGATGAGGATGTTCCAATTTCTTTAAGGTTTCAATAGGAGACCAGTTATCCAAACAGATTGCCATTTTGAAATGACAGCTCTCACCTCCAATGCCCACGAGAATCTGATATTCCAGCAGTTGCTGGTATTATTGCAAACTCATAAATTTAATTTCTAGCTGTTGTAAGCTTTTTTTTTGTTGTTTTCTGATCAACCCTCGTAGATGGGGTTACAGAAATCAACTGATTAAATAAATGGTTTGATCATCATAAATTTTCAGGTTTGGAAGTTCTCCCTGAACTTCTTCATAGGCATTGAAAATATAAGACAAAAATGCACCAAAAACAATGGCATTTCTATCTCAGGATACTGGTGATTATTGGATTTTGTTTTGAAGAAACCAAGGTCCTAAGATTTCCAGTCTCCAACACAGAAATGATTCCATTGGTTTAATGGGTTGCAGTGAGAATACTAATGAGCTTTCACATTTCCCTAAATCATACAGCCAGAAAGCATGCATTCTTCCCATTCAGAGCAAAGAGCTGATTAGTTGCTATATTTGCCTTTGCTTGTTCTCTAGTAAAAGCATATTTTGTGATCCAGTTTCATCCTGAAATCCCATCAAGGGATGGAGAGGGGAAAGGGGTTTCACTCATTGACAATCACAATACTTAAACTTTAAAGGGAGGAAAAAAAAGAAAGTTGTATTTGCTTGTTCATTTGCTGATACAGAGATTGGTTTTTATTTCTTAAACATTCATGATAAAATTGAAAATTGGTTTGTGTATTTTTTGAAAATATAAAAAGTTATTTGAAAATGTAGCTGTGGTCAATTATTAAAACTTGCAACAAGAATAGCGTTTATTTGTATTATATAAATAAGTTTCGACCAAAATTTTGTCAGGAAAGTTAATTTTAAAATTTTGATTTCTTTTGTTTGTTTTTTTTTGTCGTGAAAATATGAAAGTAAGAAATTGTTATTGGATATAATGAGTGAACCCCCCCCCCCCCTTCCCCACTTTAATCTATATATAGTAGGGGACGTGTTTTGTACTATCCTATTTTTTCTATAAATTGAAAAAAAAAACCAAAAATGGAAATTTGAAGTTTATCAAAATCTTTGCTTTTCTATTTAACCAGCAAATAGTGTATATGTGTAATTTTTAAAGTGTTATTTTATTGTTGATGCTTTTGTTTGTAATTAATTTTGATCTTTTTTTGCTGACTTAAAATAAGATTAAAAGGGGAAAAAAAAATCTGGTTAAATATATAATTTGAGTTTCCTTTAATATTTCTTAAAATTGTAAAAAGATATATTGTTGCTGCTTTACGATCATTCAGTTGGTGCCATTCCAAATTTTTAAGTTGTAATGGCCAACAGCGTATGTAGGGTTAATTACTTAATTAGTATACTTAATACTGATCTCTTAAAAAGTGAAATTAAATTCCACCTTTTCCATCTCCATTGAATTCTTCTGCAGAAAAGAATTGTCGATTTAATGTGAAAAAAAGAAAGAAAAAAAAAAAAACACCCAACCTTGTGTTGATTGACTTTATTTTCAAGGAAGGTGAGTTTTAATAGAAGAATCTTTTAAATTAATAAGTCAACAAATCCTATGTAAGTCATCAATGTAGTCTTGACAGTCCTTATTGATTTATTAGAAATTTTTAATTTAAAAAAAATTATTAAGAAATTAATATATGAAAATGAACATTTCTGGGATTTGGCCCACACAATGGAAGGCTTAAGATCTTTCACCTTTTATTGTGAAGATTAAATCCCAAAAAAGTTCATTTTCAGTAAATGTGCCCATATCTGATATTTGAGTCGAGTTTCATAGCATAAGGTACATGTTGGCAGAAATCTGAAATGCCAAATATATATATATATATATAGTTCCGAACGTGCAGTGTACTTGTAACAGCAGTCATGAATTCACTTGCTAGATTCAGTAGACCTTTGTCCAAAAGAAACTCCTTAAGTTTCTAATGCAACTTGTTCAAATAGAATTCACACATTCACATCAAATTTTGGAATTTTTTTTTTTTTTTTTTTTTTTGCACTATTATTCGATAAAATAAAATTCGGGGAAGCAATTCTAGATTGTAATTTAAAAACTTTTTTGTAATATTTAAAAACAGAAATGGGACAGTGCAGTACAAATGAGGAAGGAATGTAGATTTATATTTGCTGCAGAATTAATTATGAAAAAGTGACTATGATGATAACTAAGTGAATATTTTTGTTTGATCCAAGACAGCAACATGACCATAGAAATATGGAATCTGACAGTAACTGGAATGTATCAAATTACTTAAAAGCCACAGAATGTTTAGCATTTATGAATGCCCCTTAATATGTATTGTTAAGGCAAAGTTTTGGAATCCATTAAGTTGGTGTCGTGATTAAGATAACTAAGATTGGATCTATGAAGCTAAACTTAAAAAGTTTAGGTTCTTAAAAGAAATATGTTATTCTTTTGGTGACCTGCGGCAAAAGACGTTGCCTTTCAAGTTGCCATAAATGAAGTTTGGACTTCAGGCTAAATTGAATCTTAAAATGTTCGTTTGAACTTACATTAACCTTGTGTTGCAAATTAATGCCAGACACACTTTTGTAGCTTCCAAAAGACTTTCCATCTACAGAGTTTTAATTTATTTTAGGGTTGCTGAACTTTTTTTTTCTTTTCTCTTTTGATCCATATAAATATTTCGAAGTTGCAATATTTTTCTTTTCCTTTTTGATCCATTAAATATTTCAAAATTGCAATGCCCACCCACTTTTTATGATTAAAGGGCATGGACATATTTCAGTTTACATAATTAAGACATATCTACAAAGTTTGAAATTCAAATGTTGAAATATGAGTTTAATATTGGGTTTGATCATAAGGCAGTTTCGTAGTAGATATAATTGGATTAATCTGTTATAGATAATTAGTGTGTATAAATGCCAATTTATATCGTATTTCCTATCATATTGCCGGAAAACTTGACTCAGCATTTGAGCAGATTTTCCAAGAATTGATAATCGATACACTATTGTCTTTGACTACCTATGTTGGTAAAGTAGTAATTGTGGAACAAGATTACAGAGGATGCTTGAATGCTATTAAAACAGAATAGATTAACACTTAACTGAAAATTCAGGATATCATTTGTGACCTTATCTCTAGTTAACTTGATGTAGCATCGCATCTCAAAAAACTTTTGCAGACTCCTTGCCTCTACTTAGTTTTAAGAGGCATAAATTCTGAACAGAAATCCTTAAGTGTTTGTTTCTCCTTATACCTTACAATTCATGATAAAGATGTAATTATGTGAGTCAAGCTGAGGGGTAAAGTAATAGCTTCTTAGTTCTTGAAAGTCACATGTGTTTCTAAGATTAAGAAAATAGTCAAAATGTGGGAATTAAATCCTTAGGCAGCAAAATGCCCTCCACAAAGTTAACAAAACAAAAAAAAACTTAGGTCTAAAAGAAAGGAATCGAGTCATTACAATAATAAAAGGGATCCATTTGAGGAGATGAGACCCTGGTAGTGCTGTTTCGAGCTTAATAGACTCCTCAGCCAGGGCTATGCAGCAAGCACACTTAAAAGGCATACGAGAGAAAAAGTTTCTTAATCTTTAGACTTGTTACAGGGTTTTTTTTTTATATTTTTTTTTCTTAGTTGATCAAATACTTTTTGTGTGAGCCTTTAGTTGTCCAAGGAATTTCCACATTTTGATGGTTTTTTTTTTTTTTAGTTTTTGAGGAACACAAGTGATTACTGAATATAACCTTATCAACCAAAATTCTTGTCACTTTGGTGTAGTTCTGCCACTCGGTGAAAAAATTGAAAAATTTGTATTATTGGATTAAGGATAACGTTTTTTTTTTTTGTTAAATTTCTAGTGTCAGCAATACCATATCAAAGTTCTCCTGGAAAAACAAAACAAACAAACAAACAAAAAGCACCCCCCCCCCAAACGTGTTAGAATTTAGTTATATAATAAAAGTTTTGAAAACTAGGATCATGGAAAAGTGGCTTAACATTAAATAGGTGGATGGGATCTAAACACGCACTCCAATGTTTACTGGGGGGCGCCACTCGTATCCGGAGTCTTCAGCGAATTCTGTCCATAGAAACCTGTGTTGACTTCTCAGCCCAATTTTACCTTTCTTTCTTAAATATCATCAATAAAATTATATGCTTTTATTCTAGAAATATGCTGTCTATTTCAACGATTTTTTTTTCGTTTCAGTAAATGAATAGTTTATCAAAATAATTTATTTTTAGACATGAAAATGCCGATCAGAAATAAACAATGATTCATTGAACACAAAATCTAAAGGAAAAAAAATATAATTATATTTCTTTCATTATTACAAATCTAAAAGTCCTATTTTTCTGTAGCTTTAATTAATATTTTATGTTCTGCATCATATTTTAAAATAAAAGTATTAAGAAATGAAGGAAATTATTATCCCAGATAATTTTTAATGTCTTGAATGCAAAATAATTTGATTTTAGCAAAATAACAAAGGAAGCTTGTAATAAACTTAAAAAGTGTTATTAGTATCTTAAGAAATTAATTTGAAAGTGTGTACACTTTTTTTTTTTTTTTTTTTTTTTAAAAAAAGGATTATTTCTATACGGAGATTAAAAAAAAAAAAAAAATCCTCCGGATATAACACACAGCACACAGATATGATGTAAATAGCTATACCACAATATTTTCAATGAAAATTTCAGAAGCTAAAAAAACCCAGCAGGAAGTTATTTTTCCAGAAAATAAATTAATTTGAATTATGAGAAAACTTAAAATCAGAAATTACAGCATTTTTCTGTACATTCTCATTTTACAGTAAAACCTCGTTAATTCGTCACCCGGATAAGTCGTCACTCCGATTAAGTCGTAGTTTTTCTTTGGTCCCGACAAGGTCTCATACACAGTAATGTAAAATAACCCTCCTTTACTCGTCACCAAATTTAATTCTACCCCGGATAACTCGTCACCCTCAAAACTTACCTCGTTATGTTTTGAAGGAAAAAAAAAAAAAAAAAAAGACTTAATTGCACTTCTTGAAAAATCAGATGTTTCGAAAACAACTTTTGCCAAAGTACACATATTCCCAGGACTACATTAAACGATATTTCATCGAAACAAGTAATTGAAGAAGCTGACTGCAAAGACAAAAGAAAGAATGAGGAAATCGAAGTTTGACGAGATCGAGGGGTTTTTAGTTCGATGGCTAGATCGCAAAATGTGCAGATTTCTGTCGTGATTCTCAAAGAAAAAGCCATGGAAATTGCTAAGGATTTGAACATTGAAGATTTTGACGGCAGCAATGGTTGGCTGGAACATTTCAAAGACAGACATTGCCTTTCTTTTAAAACGATTAAAATGTAGTAACTATAAAAAGTGGTTTTTTTTTTTTTTTTTTTATTTTCCACTCCTTCATTTGCATGTATTGATTTCTGAAAATCTTGTTTTTCTCACCGAATCCTATAGCAATTCATGAAAATACTATTTTTTTTTTTTTTTTTTTTTTTTTTTTACAAAAATGCCCACTACGCCTAAGTCGTCAAAAATGTTTGGTCCCTTGAGTGACGATTTAACGAGGTTTTACTGTATTTATTTGTTTTCATTATTCAAGTGTACTTTTTTCGTAATAAGATCGAATAGAAATGGAAACATATACAGTAAAACCTCGTTAAGTTGTCACTCAAGGGACCAAATATTTTTGACGACTTAGGCGGAGTGGGAATTTTTGAAAAAAACAAACACTGAAATACAGTATTTTCATGAATTGCTGTAAGATTCGGTGAGAAAAACAAGATTTTCATAAATCAATACATGCAAATGAATGAAAATAAAAATGAAAAACACTTTTTATAGCTACCACATGTTAATCGTTTTAAAAGAAAGGCAATGTCTGTCTTTGAAACGTTCCAATCAACCATTGCTGCCGCCGAAATCTTCAATGTTCAACTCCTTAGCAATTTCCATGCTTTTTCTTTAAGAATCCGACAACCAAATATCGATTAATATCATCCAACCAAAAAAAAAAAAAAAAGAATCGATCGCATCATACATTTCTTTCCGCAAATCCCCGGGAAACTGCTTGAGATTCGTGAATCACAAAATAGAAAAAATGGAACAAATGGTCGATAGGCAATAATGGAGAAGCTAATAACTAATGGAGAATTTTTCAAACTACTCTGGTAAAACACTTGCAAAGTCGTCGGAGAAGATGAAATAACAGAGAAGAGAGTAATCCATAAAATTGAATGGTTTCAAACATTTCTTCACGTAATGAAAACAGAAGACGATCGTTAAACGAGAAACACACACATACTCCGGGAAGTGTCTCCACCTGGCGAGCAACAGATATATCACAATAATTTGATGCATAGAGCGTCCTTATTACAAACTAACTTATAATTGTCAACTATTTTAAACTATTAGTGTAAGTATTATTCATGAACCTGAATTGCCCCATTTCTGAAAAAAAAAAGATTTACGAAGCATAAAAAAGTCATTATTCCACTTGAATATTCTGGGTAAAGCCTCAATGGTAATTACAGTTGTATGATTGTAAATCTGCTAATAAATATAACCATTGAGATATGGAAGTTTGAATATTATAGAACTGAGGATAGTAGCGAATATCCATCCTAAGAAATGATTGACTTAGCATGAAAGAAATGTCGATTTTCTGAAGGCCTTTCAAGCTATTATAGCTGTTCTACAATATTGGTTCTCTTAGTTCGGGAAGCAGATCTCCTTTGACCTCATCGGAATTACATATACAGATTATCACAAGGCTTACCTATCATTTCTCTACAAATAACATTAACGAAATAACCGAAACAGTGCAACCAACGTATACACTACCCTACAGTAATGGACCGGACACCTGCATATTTACATAAAATCAGACGAGATCGGCAAAGTGCATGTGCGCACGTGATCAGTGAGTTTCAACAGGCATCAGGGGTTACATTGCGGAATACATCACAATAACAATACATTGCGGAAGGAATTGAACGCTCTTAAAATCCACAAACCACACATTTCACCATTCAACAGAACCGCCAGACTCAAGTGGTATTTGCAAAGTCGGAACTGAACTGTAGAGCAGTGGAAAACAATTCTATGGAGTGTAACATGCCTCATCACCTTGCACTCTCTTCAGTCGGATGGACGTGTTTGAGTGTGGCGAATGCTAGGCGAACGTCTTTTACCCGAGTGCATCGTTCCAACTGTGAAGTTCGGCGGTGGGGGAATCATGCTGTGGGGGTGATTCTCATAATATGGCCTGGGACCATTGCATGTTGTTGTGGGAATCTTGAACTCCGAAGGCTACAAAGACATTTTGGATAATCGGGTTGTTCCTACTCTCTGGCAAATGCTTGGAAATGACGATAGTTACTTTCAGGATGACAATGCTCCATGCCATGTTTCAGCCTCTGTCCAGCAGTGGTATAAAGAGATGGCTGTAAAGCGGCTTCCATGGCCTGCTCAGTCCCGACCTAAACCCTATCGAACATTTATGGGACGAGTTAGAGCATCGATTGAGGACCAGGGGACCACGTCCGATATCTATAGCTGCACTAGCCATGTTCTTGAAGCAGGAATGGACATGAAAACCCCTAGCTCTGTATCAAAACTTTGTGGAAAGCATGTCCCACAGGGTGGCTAATGTATTTTCAGCACGTGGGTGCCCATCCCACTCTTAAATCAGTTACACTTTCACATGTTTCCAATAAAGCGCACTGTCCGGTCCATTAGTGTAGGGTAGTGTATCTATCAGTTCATTATTAACCTACATTCCTAGCCTCCATCTTGTGGAAAAAGCGGCGGTCCGCTATGAGGCTGATGTGCTTTAGTAGGGGTTCGAATACCGGTAGTGGCATGGATGTTTACTTCCTTTCTTGTGTGTTTGTCTGCTTTCTTTCAGTGGCTTTAAACTGCCTTTTTTGAGTGCACCCATCGTAATTGTAGCCCAAAGTAATATTGAGCTGAAAAATGCTTCCCCTATCTAGAAAAAAAACAAAACAAAAAACATGTAAACCAGGGTATAGAAGAAGATTCGTAGGCTCATCAAATCATTCAGCCTGTGTGGTTGTCTTCCTCTAATAACTTTTGAACCGTGGATGGATTTTCATAGCATGCATATTTAGGGAAAACATACGTTTTATTTACGAAAAAAATAGCATTATTTTTATAAAAATCATTTATTCAATGCATCGATAGGCGAAAGAATGTTTTTAATTCATTAAAATAGGAAGTATTCATTTTTTTTCATCTTTTTGTATTTCTTTGTTTTCAGTTTCAATATTTCTCGTTAAATCTCGACCAACCACGATATGTTTTCGAGATTCCAATCGCTCGTCGATTCAAATTTTCAGGCCGAAATGTAATGATTTTGATTAATAATGTATCGTTTTCTAGAAGCATCCACGAAAACATAAGGAAAAGATGATCTCCGTTCATGCATATCAATTTTGTAATCGGTAATTTCGAATAAATAGATACAAATCGATTGTACTTCAAATTCCTCAATTCGCCACTAGGAGCGCTAGTGTCAGATGGCTCCTTAGAGATAGCATGCCATCTCTTTGAAATTAGAACACGTTCTAAAAGGGGCAATGTGCTTTCCATCCCGCCATAGCGCGATGATTGCGCGCAGATTGCCTGTGAAATGGTACATGTAAAACGGCCTTTAGAATAAAGTGACCAGACGCCCCATATTTTACGGGATTGTCCCGTTGTTCCTACGGGGCATAGCTGCCCCGTATTTTCATGCAACTTCAAGATAATTACTTATCCGCATTTCTTAGTTTTATTTTCAGCCGTTGAGAACATGATGAACTGTGAAGGGATAAACGTATTTTCACTTTAACAACTGCATTGAGAGATTCTGCAGTGCAATTCTGAATCATTTATCGAGCGTTTCTTCATTATAAAGTTATGAGCACATTTCCAACAATGGATATTATGCTCGCACTTAGACTTTAGATTGATTGTAATGATTAAAAATATTACAGACATTAAAAAGGTTAAAATGCAACATGTTTCATCCCCGTTCGTGGATGTCTTCGGACGATTGACTTTTATACACACCAGGAGAAGAAACCACATATTCAAATTAGATTCAGGAACTAGATACGATGATTGGTGGTAATCGAAGATGAGTCCATCCAATAGAGGTGGGCGACTATATATATAGTAATAGGTGCACATCTGGACTGTTCCATCGTAACCCGAGGGTCTGGTCTCTGGGCCAGTGGCGTACCAACGCCTTTG
The DNA here is from genome assembly GCA_023159025.1 of Thereuonema tuberculata. Taxonomy (NCBI): domain Eukaryota; kingdom Metazoa; phylum Arthropoda; class Chilopoda; order Scutigeromorpha; family Scutigeridae; genus Thereuonema; species Thereuonema tuberculata. The sequence goes on along the minus strand of JAFIDM010009631.1, from coordinate 64,299,078 downwards.
GGGGCCCGGGGCGGAAGTTCCATTATTCCACAACCAAAAAAAAAAAAAAAAAATGGAATCTCCAATTCAACAACCAAAAAGAAAAAAAAAGGAAATACTTGGGTGGATGGGGCCCCTAGGCTGACTGGTGGGGCCCCCTAGGCTTCCTTTTACAACCAAAAAAAAAAAAGGAAATCTTGCTTTTACAACCAAAAAAAAAGGAAAAAAAGTATTGTATTGTTTCTGAAGAACATCCTATTTGTGGATGGCTAAAATAGAAATATTGAAAAAAAAAAGGAAAATGAAGGAAAAAATAAAACCCTTTTATTTTCTTGATTTTTGTTTGTTGGTTTTTTTTTTTTAGAGACCAGACCCTAGGGGTTACGATGGAACAGTCCAGATGTGCGCCTGTTATTACATGCAGTCGCCCACCTCTATTGGATGGACTCATTCTCATTTACCACCAATCATCATTCTTGTATGTAATTTTCAATGTGTATCCCAGAATACATGTTTATCTCAGAATACATCCACGTATGGGGATGAAACATGTTGCATTTTAACCTTTTTAATACATTTTAATGTGTATAATCTTTTTAATCACTACAACTACAGCAACACACGTAAAAGATTTTATTACAATTTAGATTGATTAGTTACTAAGCGCAATAACGTCTTACTCGTGTACCTGCTATAAGGTTCATATTAACGCTTGAGTATCCATAACAATTCAATCTAAAGAAACACTTTCTTTATGCCATTATGCAGGGTGTTTCAGAAATACTTTTACATACTTTGGGGGCGGGTTCCTAACACTAAAACAAGAACAAAAGTCCATAAGATTGAGGTCGGGGGAACGTGCAGGCCATGGAACTGGTCCTTTCCTACAGTTACAACATTTGACATTGATCGCTGAACAGTCTTTAAATGAGTATGAACCTTTCCCACATCTATTACATTGACTTTTCCTTATTGGCTACTTGAAATTATTACCCGAACTTGACGAATTATTAGAAATAGTTTTACCCACTTCCTTATTACGCCAAAACTCTTGAATCTTTTCTTTTCGCATCTTTACGCGATCCACTTTAACTTTAATTCGACCTTTCCATGAATAATCGGGTTTTGCTTCTTAACTTGTTCCGATTGCTTTGTCATGGTGATTGCGGTCTCCAGCGTTAAATCACTAAGTAGATGAAGTTTTTCGGATAGGCCTATATCACGTACCCCCGCGATAATTCGATCTCGAATAAGACGATCCCGTAGATGTCCAAACCTCACAATACTCCGAGAAAGTTTATAACGATTTAATAAATTCCTCCATCGTCTCATTCTCGTTTTGTTGGTGTTCAAAAAATATATACCTTTCATAGATTATGCTTTAAAATAAAATCATTTTGGAATGATTTAACTACCGTCTAATAATCTTTTTTTTTCATCTTTAAGTGTTAAGGATGCAAATACATCTTCTGATTGATCTCCCATATAAAAGAATAAGACATCAATTTGTGCTGTGTTGGATTTGCCGCATAATCCTGAAACACTTCGAAATCGTTCGAATAGTCTTATCCATTTTGGCCATTCTTCAGTTTTCGCAAAGTTGAACTTTTCAATTGGTGATAGGCCATTCCGCATAACATTGAAACCCTCCATTTTGCTTTAATATCTTTAGGCCAAAAACAATAGCGGTAATTTTCTTTTTTTTATCGCCGGTATTTGTTTAAGTTTCGCTGTCTTGTTTAATTTCCGCTGCCACCATGTTTTATGTCCAGGTAATTATACAGGAATGGAAATCTACTTACATCGCTATGAAGGGATATTTATTAGAGGAGAAGGTAGGAATATGAGATAGGGTAGTAATATGAGATACCGTAGTTTGGAACACCGTAGGCTGGTGACATCTACGGAAACAGTTGGAAATTACTTATAGCGCTCTTGTGTTTTCATTTCTTGTGTTTTATAAGTAATTTCCAACTGTTTCCGTAGATGTCACCAGCCTACGGTGTTCGAAAACCACGTTATCTCATATTACTACCCTATCTCATATTCCTACCTTCTCCTCTATATATAAATGTACGGAACTGTCCACATAGTAATGTCCTTTCGTCGGCCATTATCATTCTTAGTTCCCTTTTATAACATTGTCCATTGTCTGGAGTTTCACAACCAAGTTTATTGTTTTTGCTAACAACACAGTATGCTAGTTTGATGTAATAAGTTTAAGCTCTTATATCAATTAATAGTGATGCCTGAAAATAAGTTTTGAATGTCAAAAAATCCATTTGCAATCTCATAAAAGATTTACTTTTCGTCCATTGGGATCAGTTACTCGGTGGTTGAAATGGACTACATTAACGTATTTCCTTTCCTTGAGCTGCTTATGCCAACTCTTTGTGATGGAAAAGCTCATCGATGTGCACAGCTTTATTTATGAACTACAGAAACTGTAGTTTTATCAAGATTTAAATACATTCTCTTAGCTCATTTTGCTGCCGTGCTGGCGTGGTCGTGCGGTCTCGGCGGCGGCCAGCCGTGGCGTCCAATGCGCCAGTACCTGGGTTCGAATCCCGGTCGTGGCATGGTTGTTTCTTTCGTCTTCTTCTGTGTGTTGTGTCCGCTGGGGACCCGAAATCTGCTCTGTAGGTAGTGGTCCCCATTTGTCTTCTATATGTTACAGGCTATAGCTCATTTTGTTCCAATTAGGTAATTCTGTTTGAAATATCAAAATTGCAGTTCACTCAACAATCAGAGCAGTAGCCTACTTTATAATTTCAATAACTGAATGTTTCCTTCGATTTTGTTAATTATAACTGCAGTTTTAGAAAAATAAAAAATATTGTAATGTCTAGATGTAATTAAAAAATCGAGTTCAGTATAATCTTACCCTTGTTAATGTTTCATTAATCTGGATTATCTACAGTCTGAAGATATTTGATCATTGAGATTAATTGAAATTAACATATATAATCTTTTTAATTTTATTATTAATGCCTGAAATTAGTGAAAGTTCTCCCTTTCATAAATCAAGATAATAGATTGTTGCAACCATTTCCCTTCTTGAAGTTTAAGAATTAACAGACTTGGTTTTTATTACACAATTTACTAAGAGCATGATTTACGATGATACCCAATCGACCTTGAACGGTTGCCAGTCTGCCCTGAATATACGTTCCTTAACATTCTACCATTGAGTTAGAAGTACTTTAGAATGTAGCAATTAGTTTGCAAATAGTTACATCGCTGTTAAATAAAAGAAAAATGTTAATATGAGTTGCCGATAATATTTTTCTTTGTGCTTAGTCAAAATAGGCCTTATCAAATACGCATCCTTCACTGATGAAACCTATTAAGTTTTACTTTAAATATCTGCTGCCCACTTTATCGCCCTTTTAATTGAGGCACCTGCATCTCTCGCCACCCTACCTTCCAACTCCTCAGCTGCATTTACTAATATCAAAAAAAAAATCTACTGAAAAAATACTATCTGCCAATGAATCTCAATGTAAATTCATATCTAAACTACATTTATGTTATAGATTACTAAACTTATATCTGTATAAACTAATTCAAAGACATTATTGATTATTTATCCGTATTAATATTTTACACCAAAATTCCTGAAAATGATTACTCAAATTCAATTTAGTTAATTTTTATCCTACTTTCCAAGGAAAGTTAATCTCACGAAATCCTTCTCACCCCTCTAATAAAGTTTGAGCAGTTGGATGAATCATCTTGAAATTTGGCGTGTATATTTAAGAACAAGAGACGATCTAACTTCGTATTTAAATTTTTTCTGTGTGGGGAAAATAGTGAATGAAAATTAGTGAATGAAAATTAGTGATAAGAAATATAAGTTTATCTGTCAAAGTTGCGATATTTTCGGGATATTTTGTTGGCAGTTTTCTTTGAAATAATAGAAATGAAGAACTAAAATATCAAACGAATTAAGTTTCATATCTTAATATTAAAATAATTTTTGGAGAAATAAAGATGTGTGTTTATGTTTTCGTGTATTTTTTTTTTATGATCCGAATTTTAAATTTGATTTCAATATTTACATGACAAATACTTACACTGACAGGATCTGAAGTAATGTTATACTGAGATATCTAATATATACACAGAAACAGGAAGTATTAGTTGTTGAAATTCGAAGATATTAGTCATATGTAGCATTAGAATATAACTTTCTCTCAATATTTTAAAAGGCTATTAATCCGCTTAATAATCCTATTAATATCTGAGGGCGTAGTAATTTAAAAAAAATTGGATTCCGATAAGTGAAACGATTTTAATGAAAAAATTCCACCAGATATTAAAGTTTTACAGATTTCAGCAAATATTGTGATTTAGAGATTTTTGTTTTTATTTTTACGACTTTAAATAAAAAGAAAAAGCAAGATTTTGATAAAGTAATCTTACGTTCTTGCAGGAACTTTGTTTCATATCGATACGAGTAGAAAATGTAGAAATGTTGAAATGATCTAATTTCAGTAAGTTGTTGTACTTGAAATTTACTGATTTGGACAGAAGCGTAACTAGAGAATTGG
>JAFIDM010009631.1:64232187-64271168 GCA_023159025.1 Thereuonema tuberculata | reverse complement strand
GATTACTACTAAGATGCAGGTTAGATTAGGTAGATTACTACTAAGATATCTTAGCATTCGATATCCTGGCGCAATCTCGTTATCATCAGTCAATATGTACATTATATATTTTAAAATAAAAATATATGATTTTTTTTAATATGATTTTTTTAATAAGAATATTTTGTTTTAATTAGGAATATTTTTTCTAATATTAGTTTACATTGGGTAAACTAATATTAATAACTGCTATCGATACCTCTTAACATTTAAGATACATATAACGAATATACGCATTTTTTAGAACTTGTGCCTCCATTAAAATAAACCAATTAAGTTTAGTGGAAAAACACTAATGATTAAGCAGCTTTATTTTCAGGACACGCTGTATATAGAGGATCGTAGTAACAATGATTTACCTACATTAAAATTGAAAGAAAAAAAAATATCTCGTTAAATGTGAATAGAAAGTTATTTATTTAACAAATAATTTAGTAATAAACCCTCCTTACAGAACGTATATGGACACAGACGCTCAATACACAAAACTTACCAGAAAATATGTACTAAAATCCAATGGAAAACAGATTAATTTTATATTTTAATACAATTTTAGAATATTCATTTAGTAACAACTCAAGTTCAGGCGCTGATTTCCATTTACTTCTTTTCTTAATTAGTCATAGGAAATAACTAACTTACCTTTTTATACTCGTGAATTTTTAAATGTCTACACATTTACTTTTACAAGAAATTGTTTACTGTTTTTACAATGTTGCCAATTATTTATTTAATTCAGTTTATTGTTGTAATCTGTAAATCGTACTCAAGATTGTAATTTTTTTACTTCTATGCACAGATCACTTAAGAAACTCTGCTATTTTGTGTAAATTTTTAAATATTACTATACTCTACAACGAATACAGATATAGACTATAGAATAAAAATCTCTTTCAATTCTCCACTGTTAGCTGAAACTAATTATTTTGACGATGAATCAATTCTACAGGTTGGAAAAGCTTTAATGTTCAAAATCAATACCAATTTTGATAAAAGAATTTTTCTGATATAGCCTAGTTATAATGTCATAATGATTTTTGACATTCATACTGTATCTGGCAGTTCACCTACCAATATATTATGAAACCTAGTATAATATATATTTAAATAAGGATTTCTGAAAATGATTATCGAATTTCTACATGGTAATTATATAAATGAATTGTATATACATATATTTTGTTTTTACTAATACCTATTATGCATGTTTTTTTCAAGAATTCAACTTTCCGTTTTACAAAAGGATGTCAAATATCGATAAATATATTTCAACATCAACAGTTACCTGGATCTTAAGTTCTGAGCCAATTTGATCGATGCAAAATGCATAAATGAAAAATTATCTGGACTGTGCGATGAACATGCTAAATTTAAATAATGATAAGTAACACTTCTCGGACATTATTTAATCGGACATTGTTTCTTAGCGAATTTCGTATGGTAACATGTACATTGTAAAAAAAAGAAAACTGTCGAATTTTAATAAATGGTCTTGAAACAGATTCTTAAGATGTAAATTCTTCCGGTATTGATTAGAAAGAAACTATGCTGCAGTTTTTTGGCTAGGCTTCAAACCATCTTGAAATGATAATAATCTCTTCTTCTATAATATCCTAATATCAACTAAGAGGGTAAAGTCGTTTTTATTATCAAGTACTAATATTTAAAAATTGTGTTTAATACTTACCTGTTGGGAAATCAAATTACATTAAGTATTTTAATGAAACTGAACATTGAATGTGGATTGTCCCTTTCTAGGAACGAATCGATTTTTATTATAAATGCTTATTTTTGGAAATTATGAGAGTTACGAGGAAAATTTTACAATTAGTACAACAAAGCTTCAAATACTTAAAAATCCACAGTAAATCCACTATTGTTATCATTTATTTTTTACTTTATTAATTAATCAATTTATAATAGCTGGAATTTAAATTGTTTTCTGGTTTTACAAACCTAATACTATGTGTTTTCCTTAACATTATTCTTAGTATTTTTGTTTGTTTATAAAGAAAGGAACTCACCTTTGACTCACCTTTTACAATCAGAAAAGGATATTATCATTTAATTGACTTATTTAAACCCAATACCGGACAGTTTGTAAATCTCCATCAAATATCATTAAAAAGCAGGCATGGAAACTTTTTCATAATTCATAGACATCCTTGACATTACGAAATCAATGAAATTAGTTCTTCATGGGAATCAAAATATCAAAATATTAACTTCTAATGTTGAGCAATACACTGTTGATATTTGCTTGAAAATTGCGAACAAATAAATGTATAGTAATTAGTAAAAACAATTCTTTTTTTTTCAAATATAATCATATTCGATGTTTGATGTAATCACTGAAAATAAAAACTTTCCGATTATAATATCTCCATTTATTTTCTTAACTTACCTTAACTTTTAAAAATATAATGCATTTTCACAACAGTTGATCTGTTAATGCAATAGATAAATACTTTCCATGTTTAAAATTAAATGTTACAAGACTAATAGTTGACACTTCATTGCTACTCTTAGGTTTTTCAATGTCAGTGTTATCAATTTTAACTGACATACTATATTAAGTAATATTTAGTTAAAATTACAATCATCATCAAAATAATTCAATTAAAACATATTCTGTTTTTTGATAAGTATTGGATAACAACGCAATTTTCATTTGGTTTTTTGGACATACTGGAAAAGAAAAATATTTGGTATTTTTTTATTTTATAAAAAATGTTAATAAAATTGTTAATCAATTTTTTAACACTCAATTTTAAAAGCAATGAATTAAATAAAAAAGTATTTAAAACTGCTTTGGAGCAGAGCAGTCTTTTGTTGTAGTTAACTCAGAATTTTTGTAGATATCAATAAAAATAATGAAATAATCCTATCAAAATTAATGAAAGTTGTCACATTAATAGCTTTAATTTTCCCTATATTTTTCAATTACCATTATGATTTCTTTTAGACTTTGATTTAATAAAATGTATTTCTCTTGTATGAAGTTAAATAAATAAAAAACACAAGTATAAGCGCTATTAATAAAAAAAAAACTATTAGAATTTAATTTTATATGAATTTATTATTTCAAAATGAATGAACAAAATAAAACGATTGCACTACAGTACATTTCACATGTTTATATTGAGCATCTCTTGTAATTTAACACTGAAATTGACCAGTAATTTATCAAACACATCAGAGAGACCCTTATTTTGTTACAAATCACCTATTCAGTTCGGAAAGAGTTCCAATCAAGTCATAACTAATAGAAATAAAAAACAGATTGATAAGAACGACGACCAATTAGAAAATTTGGTCTGTATTAAGTTTACAAAATTACTGATTTATTTACCTGAGCTTAAAGTGTCACTTCGACACATTGAAGCTCATCATCATACATGTGAATCAAGCAACATATTACCATAACATTAAAACAGTTCTTGTTAAAGAATGACTATAATAATAATAATAATAATAATAATAATTATAAATGTAGCTGTAAAAGAAGACTGTAGTCTTCTTATATATATGAAGATTATTTTCGTGATGTAATAAGAGTTTGGACATTGATTTGATTTTGAATTCTAGTCAAAAGTGACTATAACTAATCATATTACTGGATGCATCTGTGAATTAATAACCGTTGTTTGAAAGCCTTAATTTTCATCTAATTCTCAAATGTATCCAAAACTAATCTGTTCCGTAATAGACAAAATTAGATAATCTCTCTTGCTAAAAGCTATCCAATCACTGCTAGTTAGATCAACTTTACAGTTATGGCGCCTGAAGTTTAATCTTTACTATAAAGTTTTAAAATGCAGCTATAATTAATTGAAAAGTAATCAATTGGAAGACTTTAAAAAATAATATCCTAAATCAAATATCAAAGGTTTAAGTCCTCTTAAAATTCTTACAAGAATAACAAGGTACGGTCATCTGATTTTACTTATTTGAAAACTCTAATCTTAATTTTTGACTTCCAATCGGAAAACTCAAGTGTACACCAGGGACTTTTACTATTGATGGCTTTATTTTAGGCTTTATTTTAACAAGCTTAAGCAAGAAAAGATAATTCTTTTTAATAAATATATTAATAAAAAAATAATGCTTTAGTTTTCAAAATCATTGGCCATGAAAAACTGTATATTCTTTAATTAAAAAAAAATGATTTCATTAACATTTAGAAAGTACAATGTACCTTTCTGATTCAATCATGAAATCAACATGATTAATTAGAAGATGCAACATATTTTGGTAATTGACATTGTTACGCAAAATGTCAATTTTTTTTTCTGATAGTTAATTACTTACATTCAATTATGGCATTAATAACTTGGACCCAGCTTCTGGGTTTCCCATTAACTTCAAAGAAAGTAGAAAAAGGAGCCCATAAGTAAAATGTTGCTTTACTATTTGCAATGCATTTGCTTAGTCATACTCTTTTCTCGATGAATGTTTAGTCAAGTCAAAGGATAAATAAATTATATTCTTCGGATTTCAAAGTTAAGAGATACAACTGAGTAGGTGTATTAACTTAAATTTAGATATTTTCAAATTTGCTGTGATTCAACTGTTCATAACTTAAACCTCGAACTTAGAACTTAGTAGAAAGCCAGAATCAGTATCCAAACGCTCAAAACGATATTTGCATGATACAGCTTCTCAATGGTAATCTGAAAGAAATTCTAAATTTTCAAGCTTATTCAAGTATTATCATGTAATAATACACTGAATTAAACTTATCTGATTAACATTATTTGCTTAAATTATGCAAACCTGAATGAATCATTACCATTCAACTGCATAACATAACCGTGTAACATTTAGATTTTGTATACGCAATGGTTTTAGGAAATCAGCATGATATTGTGGCAAATTAGATTTTTTATTTATTAGACTTTTAATTCTTAAATTGATATGGTTTCTAATAATCAAAAATTCTTAGAATCGTGATTCAGAAATTGTTAGAAATTTAATATAAATGATATTAAACACTGAAATATTTAAAACTACCTATATGAAACTTTGTATTTAAAAAAACTACCTGTAAAAACTTATATGAAACCTTGATCTAGAATAATCTATAAATCAGTTTTATAAAATATTAGAAAATATTACATTTTATCTCCTATGAAAAGGTAGAAGATAAAGCGAAAAAGAATAAGATAAAGAATTCAAGCAGGAAAAAAGATACGACTTTATTACAGCCATGATCATTTTGTAGGGGAATTTATATAAAAAAATAAAGAAAAATAACAAATAACTTTAAGGTGACAGCTTTGCGCTATCTAGCTTATAGTGATCAAAAAAGTAGCAATTATTATAAGATACTTAGATTTGAGGAAGCAAACCAGTTTTCACTGGACAATTTGAAAAGGGAAGTAATTTTATAAAAGTAACAAAATAATTGAAATGTAATTATATATTTAAAATGGACAATGCAATCTAATTAAATCCAAATGTAATGTGTATATTTAGGTTCTAAAATTTATTTTACATACGATTTACTACTTTTACTAAAATATAGTATAAAAGCATCCTGGTTAAAATGAAAAACTTTATTTTTGAATTTCATCAAAACCCGGGATTTAGAATCATCATTTAAATCAAATTTGGTTGTAATAGGCTGGTGTGCTTCAGCCTTAGAACATAATCTGTGTCAATTTTGAGAAAGCTATGAAGCAGTTTACTGAGACACTTCTGAGTTTTAGGAGCCACTGGTGATAGTTCTGGGGCTCAATAAAGTATTGGAAAGATAAAGATCTAGTTATTTCCTGCACGGAGATTGATTTCACATGAGTCAGGAACGACTTTGCTCCTGATTTTGCTGATATAAACTATCACAGCAGTGCCCGTAATAAAAAAAAACAAAACACAATCGGAACCATATATGTTGTTCTTCATCAAAAGTACATTGATAATCAAAATAGTGTTCACCTTTTTTATTGCGAAAATTAGACACATTTATTGATAGTTAATCAGATTTACCCTAGAAGTTTCATCTGGAAAACAAGCTATTTCACCAGAAAATGAATGGATCTGACCAGTGTTATATTCAAATATTATATGATTTGAAACAACAACTGAGATGGTCAATTGGAAGACTGTGACTGACTAAAGGTTTAAGAACAAGAAGTACATGAGAATTTTCAAAAATTTTGTATTTGCTAATGATTTATTTATTATTGTCAATTACTACTAGTAATAACTGATTATAACATAAAATTCTTAAAAACAGATAATAAGTAAATATAAAATAGCAAGTCAAAGAAGTAATAGCTTTGGATAACTTGTAAATAATATTTTTTACCTATTAAAATATTCGAATTATTTTCTATCTTAAAATTTGTAAATAAAGAAAGAGATCAAAGATTTAAATAATTTAAGAGCTTTTCTTCATTTGAAGAGTAGAATTTGCAGCATGAAAATGTCAACAAAAAATCACGATATTCTGTTCATAAAACCTATTTTTTTCGATTTTATTCACTTATAAAGGGTTTTACATATTTTCGTGGTTTTTGAAAATGAAGTAATAAGTGGAGTTAATTTAAAACCTCCACAAACATAGCCTTATTTTGATAAATAGGTCCTGTAAATTAGGCATATTACTTAGATCACAGTTTAGAAGTTAAACAAATTTAAAAAAAAAGAATTAAAAATCTGTTAGTTAAAATATCAAAAAATAAATAAATAAATAAAAACCAAATAAATGGATCCATACAAATCTTTTAGTATGTGTCACTTACCAGAACTTTCGTTCATTAACAAGGTAAAAGTTGGTTATTATTATCCAGGCTTCTTTTCGGCAGTCGAAATGTACTAAATGTTCTATTAAAACATTTCACTGCCGATTCCTTAAGAATTCGAATTTACAAAATTTAAATAAAAATAAAAATTTAAAATCGAAATTGAAGTTGTTAATATTTCAACAGCTAGTATACCAGACACAATGAAACATTCCATCTGTGCTAATGTACATGACCTCAACAAATGGATATATTTTATTCCAAATTTTATGATCAATTATTCAGATTTTCGAATCTGTCTTAAATAAAACATAAAAGACTTTACTCTGGAAAACATAATTGCTAATAGCCTACCTTAAAAGCAACAAGGATTTAACAAATGAAATAATTTTGTCAAAATCCTGTTACATAGTTGGCTTCGACTAATTTAGTGCTTTGAAACCCTTACATCTTGTGGTACAGAAAACTGTATTTACCACAAACAATTTTTTTCCCTCACAAAATGTTCCCTCATGGCAACAATTGGAAACCGCTCATCGAGTGTTTTCAAAGCATTCAACTTATCTTAAAACAGTTATGGACACAGTCTACATCTGACATTTGAAGAACTGAAAACAAACGATATAATGATATAATGAAAAGACGATATAATGATAGTAGCTGGACCTTAATCTCGTTCTCAGTCCTACTAGAAAAAAGTATAGACAATGTATCAATCACTCAGCAGTTTCATATAGTACTTAACAATGTACAGTGAAATATTATATTAAATAAAATATTATATTAAATAAAAGAAAAGCCTTAATTTACGATTTATTTCACTTTAGTGCAAGATTATCCTAGTGAATTTTTGTCCATTTCAACCAAAAAAAACCCAAATAAATAGATAGTTTATCATCATCAATTGTAAAACTATATTCATTATAAAACATGTTCGCAATTTATTGCAAATATTAAATCCACATATTACTAGGATGTTAAGCTGATTAAATTGGAAGATACTTTAAAACTCTCTTGTAATTAGGACAATCTTTACTGAAAAGCTACTTATAAATTAGTATGTATATTATATGTGTATTCTTATTATAGATTCATTGAAAACACACGATAATGCATACATTTGTGTTTTAAATGAAATAAAAAATTGGGTTTTAAATGATCATACTAGTACTTTGGTAAGGGTTACCTTACATTTGTCAGAAAAATGAAATGTAAATGGGCTTTTACATCTTGGGAACCCTTTACCTTATTGTGATACGGAAAGATATAAAGTAACTCTTATTAAAGTACTATTTTGGACAATTTATTTAATTGTAAAATGTTAATCATCTCCCACAGGCTGATAATCCTTTTTTTATTTGTAATTTTGAACTCGATTTTAGAAACCTTAGCCTACTCAAGAAGTTAATGAACCAACATAAAGATTAAGTCAAAAAATAAGTCAAATTACATTAGAAGCAGTACCTTTTCAGAAAATACTTAAAAACTGTTGAGAAATAAAAAAAAAAAATCACGATTTAAGATTTTATGTAATTAAATATTAACCACTGTTGACCTCTGATTTGTAAATATTAACCTCTGTTTATATTTTATTATCTTTTTTATAAACAAAAATTTGAGGCAATGAAAATAATCTAAGAAAAACATAAAGAAAAGATTCAAACATCAGATATGGATTAAAGACGTAAAAGTTTGTAACTTTAACATCAGTGTTTTAATCCATGTTTATTTTTTCGTAGGTTTCTTCATTATTCCAATACTTAAATTGAAAGAACTTTCAAAATCTAGCTTACAAACTGGCATTTTATGAAGCTGAAATGCAGATATAATTCAATAACCATTAATTACGTAAAGCTGTTTTATGTAATGAATTCATCTGTTTGAAAACTGACCTTTCTTTGATGGATCAATTGCTTTCCTTTCATATTAAATATTTCAACGATGATTTTCATATTAGTTTAATGATCATTACCTTAATTATAAAATATCATTGCTTATCCTGAAAAAGAACAGTTACCAAACTTCGACCTTTTTCCTGACTTTATCGGCTTTGAATAAAATGAAATATCCGGTTTTCTCTCTAGAATATTGTGAAGTATTGCTATCTTTCCTAACACAGCCAATATTTAAGCTATTAGTAAAGTAAAAAAATGAAATGCTTGGATGTCAGTTATCTCTACTTTGAAAATTTTTTAGCAATTCACAACGAGTAAGATTTCTTAGTTTTATAAAAATAAAAATAAAAAAATACATAAAGAAAATAAAATAAAAAATAAGAATAAAAATAATTCATATATTTTCTTTATCTTAGCTGAATTTTTTGCTTTAGTAATTTCAATAACATCCCTACCGATTATCTTGTACGCAATCTGTCTCAACTTTTGGAATGCTGGTAAGTACAATTCGTGTCCATCGACTTTAATATAGCCTTAATGATAATATTTGATTGCTGTAATAATTATTTATGAAGATAAAGTTTGTCAAAGCTTAGCTAATATGCTTATGCTTATAAATAATAGTTATAAGTTGATGGGTATTTTCAACCGCGAATGCTCAAATGAAAGAATGGGGGGGGGGGGGGGGTTACCAATTTCATCTCTTTATGCTGAATGCCAATGATGCATTTAAATGTCAGAAGCTTGGTAACTGCTAGATTTAGGTCTTGGATAATTTCCTGATAGAATACAAATTTCAATAAGTTTTGGTAAATATACTATACGTTTATGTATGCCTTGCAAGCTTAATTTTAAAAATACAACCTATATATGGGTAGCTTTGTAACTATTAGAATCAATTAGATTGAGAGTTTAAGTATTTATCAGAAATTTATAAACGACTTAATTGTTAATCTCTAAACAGTTTATTTGGCATTCCAAGTAAATAAAAGGGAAGTTTTGATTCACTGAAGTCTCAAGATACCACAAAAGCATTACGTTAACCAGCGTTTGAATAAATAAAACTGAATACTTTATTCTTTTGGATTGCTGGATACCTTAAACAATAATGTCATATCGTCATTCTATCCTGCATAGAAAGGAAAACATAAAACATTGTATGCATTATTTCATATTATAAAATAGTCTAATATCTATATACTTTCAGTAAGGAAGGAAGTTTATGCAAATTTTCAACAAACTTCAAATTAAATATTCCTAACATTAAGCTGATGTATAATATCCACCACATATAAATGCAATGCTTTCTCATGTTGCATGTAAAAATAAATGTTATTTTTATTAAAATTTCTTTAAAGCACCAATTATATTAACATTACATTGAAAAATAACCTTAATAAACTTTCAGTAAGATTCTAAGGTATTTCTAAGCGAAATAATCTGATTAAAACTTTATGATTTATTTTAAGCCGAAATTCTATTAAACTTTATTACAGTGTAACAATATTTTGATTTAAGTATCTAGCGGACAGAAGCAGAAGCTTCTATTTAAGGTATAATATTTCAGTGATGAAAATTCAAATGAAATGAATTATCTTAGCTACTTTTAATTTGCTTATATTCTCACTTATTAATTTAATTGGAAAAATCAGTGGAAAACAATGACATTACATAGTAAGTATGCATACAGTTATTTATAATGCCATGCTTGTGAAACAAAAAAGCAGCTTATTTTTCAATGTGGAGACTAAATTCTGCTAAATTTTGGTTACGAAGTGAACCTTCTTATACGGCGCTTGTAAATGTTATGAAATATACAACTTAAAGTATGTTAGAGGTTTTAATTATATGTAATGGCAGTAATCGTTTAGAATTAAAGAAAAATATTAATGATTTGAAAACAGATATTGGAATTCAGATTTTGAACTCTTCATGTATTGCTCTTAACAATAAATCACAATACATTCAACATGATGAATATTACTCTCATACCATGAAAAAGTTGTCGACCTCTTCTCGGTCGACATCTTCTGCTATGGGGTCACCGGGGGCCAGCCCTGGCGCCACACTCGGAATTCTGGGAGGCGGCGGACTTCTGGTTGTTGTTGGTAATGACTAAAACACAAATAAAACATACTTTAGAAAATTCCAAAACGAAAAAGGCTACTTTATTTTGAATAAGTTTAAAATTAATGATTTTTGTTTTGCTTTTACAAGAATAAAAGAAGAAGTAATGAATTTTTTATTATATTACCTATGACATATTCATAAAAAATATATAAATACTTAGGAATAAAAAATGGATTCTTGTTTTCCGTTTTTTAATTAAATTAATAATAGATCGTTTTTAGAACTTTAAGTAGTAACTTATTTTAGCTTTCTACCTAAAGTTATAATAACTTTAAAAAGATAGAAAGTGGATTTTGACTATGATACATTTTTAATTTGGAAAACCCTAAAATTTGTATTTAGCAACTGCTCGTATATACATATCTATATTTTGAAAAGTTTGGATGATTGTTTTGTTTGCTACGCATTTGGACGGCTCTTAAGTTATCATTAGCTAATTTACTAAGATATTTCTAGGGCTGAAGAGAAAAGCTTAACATTTTCCAGGACTCTTTTAAGTTTTCTTAATGGAAGTTCAAATTTATCTTAAATTTTTATGTATTGATGTACAAAAACATTTCGTACGATTTTTCTTGTTACTTTCTCTTTTCTTATTTGTTTTAAAATAAGAATCCTGAGATACTGCCAATGTAGACACACCAGCGTTAGAAGGACAGTGATATTGAGTGAGGATATGCAGGAAGCTACATCAGGCAGTTATATTTTTCGTAGTACACTTTTTTTAAAATCAATTTCACTTACACTTATTTCTAATCGTTATATTTGGTTCTCAAAGCGATATGACCCAATTTGCTTTTCAACCTTTTTTCTATTTTTTATAAAATGTTGATAAGTTCAGGAACTTCAGGAACTTGATGAGAAAATAAACTTCACCAATTCTCAAGAATAGTAATTTCAAAAATTTTGGCTTGTTTGCAGGAATCGTTTGTCCCGCAGAGAAAGCTAAATGGTTGCTTTTTTAGTCTTCCATATTTTTCCATATTTAAAATCTTGAAATACACAAAGCTATGTCATGTCAAGTTTTGCCATTGTAATTTTACAATAACAGCCACATCGATCCATAGGATGATTCACAGCGAAACGTCGTATCTTCAACACGGCATTCTGAAGGTTTCTACGTACAAATCGTTAGATAGATGGACCTATAAGAATTTAAACGAAACTAACATATCCCAATAAAAATACAATGAAATGCCTTAATTACAGTAAATATACGAGAAAAAAGAAGTTATGTTTGGGATCATTTGTAATCCCTAGAGTAGTATGAATTCTTTGAACCTCAAGTAAGACTTAAAGAAAGAGTCCCTGATTTCATCTCCAAACCGTCATCCTTAATGTACAATAGCTGCTGTCTACCAAAAAATTTGCCTCGTAAGAAAATGACTATAACTCTAAATCATACATTGAAGTCCAAGAGACAACAGTTATTTAACATTTGAATAAAATAAATCAAGTAATAGTAACATTGGTACTTAAAAAATTATGTTGATCTTTGAATTTATAATAATATGGTGTAATTAATTATTAAATGATTAACAATATCGCTTGCTTTTACATTCATTTACAAAATGTTTACAACAGTTCAGTTTTTTTAATAAAAATGTCGCTGCGATACTTAAGAGGGATTCATTCATTAATAAGTGCCACTTCCCTGAACTATACACACTGTTCGACCTGAGGGTCGAGGGTGGATATTTTGTTATGTTGACATTTCTTCAGTTTTTGTATATGTACTATAATTAAGGTCTGTATTATGTTTTTATAAGTACAACTTTGTTTCTTAAAATCCCGTAGCTGTCTTACTTTAACGACTGACACTTATGTTGATATTAACTTTCTGATTTGACTTCCGAATTCTGTATTTAACTCTAGGATAAAGTCTTTGTCTGGGATAAAAATGAACTTTTGTGTGCTAAACATAACACCTGTTAACAAAATTTAAAGTAGCTTTGTTTTAGATTACATATCTGAAAACTAATTTAGTTCATTTCTTTATTCATTGAGACACCGTAAAAAATATTTTTATCACTAAAATAAAGAACTAATTCAAACCTCAACGTTATGCAACATTTCTTCCAATCGTTGAATTATTATGTCTTTCCTGCGGACTTCAGCTTCCAGCGCCACCAAGCGAACTTTAAACTGGTCTTGGATTTCCTCCTATATTCAAAAAGAAAATGAAGAATAGTAATATTTTATTTGTTTTTCTGTCAGATTAGAAAAATATTAAAAAAATAAAAGATTTATTAGAATTTATGACTCCAGTCCAATCTGTTTTTTTTAATTATTTTTTTTTTTACGAAATTATGTATTTAAAGACTTTACAATCATGGAATTAATAAATCTACAGGCAGGGCGGGCGCCAGATTATTTTGCATCCTAGGCAAGCCCAGCTACTTGCACTCTCCCCCCCAAAAATGCCAACCCACAATGATCTACAAACTATTATATTTTCCTTTAAATTGTGCTTATTTGTTAAAATAACTAACTTGTATAAAACTGTGACCTTTAAAGGTCAGTACTGAGCCCCTCTAAGGTCTGCACCCTAGGTAGCTGCCTAGGTGGCCTATAGGTAGCGCCATCTTAAATACAACCTTCATAACTGGGGTTACCTTGGCCTGACCCAAGATGTACTGTGCTCCAAGAAACAATGAAGCACCTGCTTTCGTGCCGTGACTGTCCTGCTATGGTATCCGAAGAAGACCTGGACCTTGGTACCTCTAAAGCAATAGTCCTTGCTGCACACCTTACAGATAGAGCATGAACTGTTATCGACACGATATGATGATGATGGTAGCACCGGATCTACTGCAGGCCGGCGTTTTTTTAAAGTGTTTTCGCTTATAGTACGTCTCGCATCGTTGCAAAGCACCAAAAACCCTTTCACTATTTTCTTCAAATTGTAATTCCGCGTCGGACTGTTTCAAATGATTTTAGCATTTCATCATACGAAGGTTTTTCTGCATCATGATCATTTCCATTTTCATCATCTTCATCTTCATCGCAATTCATTGCTGTATTGTTTTTATTTTAATATTCACACTGTCCAAAATACCCGATTCAGTTAGTGTTTCTGAGGTCTCAACTTCAAAATCAAGTGAAAGATAATCATCAATCAGCACATCATCGTTAATTTCTTCTTTTTTCCTTAGCTGTATCCACAGTTCTTTCATTTCCTCTAAGGGAATATTAATAATAAAAACATTTCAAGGAGGAAAAAAAAAATAGATACCACGAAAAAGTTAAATAGAAAATGCAATAATCTTTAACGTGCGTAAAAATTTTTATAACCTAATAGAATTAAGCCCAACGCACTAGACTAAAAATTACAAAATTACAGAATAAAAAGAGCTCACGCTATCGATTTCATCAGCGTTCTGGCTGATTTCTTCAGGCAAAGTTACAAGATAAAAAACATTACAAAAGTCAGTCTTTGTATAAAAATTAGACGAAGACCAGGTGATATTCCCTGCCAGCAATAGATGGACTTCACCGTTATTTGAATTGTTTTTCAGTCTTTATCACCATTGCAACCCACAATAAACCTAACTATGGACAATAATAACTTGCTCCGAGACTCTTATGCACTCCTCCCTGCCAGCAATAGATGGAGTTCACCGTTATTTGAATATCACCTGGTCTTCGTCTAATTTTTATATAAAGACTGACTTTTGTAATGTTTTTTATCTTGTAACTTTGCCTGAAGAAATCAGCCAGAGCGCTGATGAAATTGATAGCGTGAGCTCTTTTTATTCTGTAATTTTGTAATTTTTAGTCTAGTCGCGTTGGGCTTAATTCTATTAGGCTATAAAATTTTTTACGCACGTTAAAGATTATTTCATTAAATGTAGCCTATTTGTTTTTCAGTCTTTATCACCATTGCAACCCACAATAAACCTAACTATGGACCATAATAACTTGCTCCGAGACTCTTATGCACTCCTCCCTGCCAGCAATAGATGGACTTCACCGTTATTTGAATATCACCTGGTCTTCGTCTAATTTTTATATAAAGACTGACTTTTGTGATGTTTTTTATCTTGTAACTTTGCCTGAAGAAATCAGCCAGAGCGCTGATGAAATCGATAGCGTGAGCTCTTTTTATTCTGTAATTTTGTAATTTTTAGTCTAGTGCGTTGGGCTTAATTCTATTAGGTTATAGAAAATGCACTTCGCTATTTGGAAATTATTTTACGAAGAAATTAGCAAAATGTTCTTGGTTCCAAAGAAAAGTTCGCAAAATAGAGAAATTCGCGAAATAGAGGTTCGTTAAATAGAGGCCCGACTGTAGTTAGAAATTTCATAATCAAGATATTAGTGTTAGAAATGCTCTTAAGGATAATTTTGTATGTTTCTTTACCATGAATATTTTTCAGAATATAGATTGTTCTAAAAATAAAAATTGGAAAAATTGCTTGGATGTAATATTTTTAAGAAGTTTGCATATAATTGGCTGTAGTTTGGATCAATTCCATGTTGATGAATTAATACGAAATTAAATATGGTAGCCTAGTTACCTTCACTTCTTCATACTTCTGCATTCGATTCTATAAAACGAATCGTGAAACCATGACTACCAAGAAATGGTAGTGTGATAGACACACAGAACGTACTCTTTCTTTGTTGTGCATCACTTTGAGCAATGGTGATTGTTAAGTGATTCTGGTTGTGATCTCCATGGCAAGCGCACGTCGCTTCCAAGTGATATGGTTTTCGGTGAGCAGTGATTCACCAAGAGCAAAGGCAAATTTAGGAAAATTCTGCCGAAGTACGACGGAAAGCTGAAGTGTTAATTCAGCGAAATCATCGAAACGTTTATCAGTGAAAATACGAAGTTTCCACGGCGATAAGCCGACATCAGTGTTATCGTTTTTCACCCTAGATAGGATGTTCATCAGTGTTATTGTTTATGGTAAGTCGATATTGAAATACATATTGAAATGTGCTCGAATCCAGTGTATGTCCTATCTTGATCCTAGTGTATTTAATCAACCGACTTGAATTGGATACGACGCATAGCTCAAACATCGTGGCAAGCAAGCAGTGTGAGTATGACGTTTATGTTTCTTGCGAACACAATACATCCGACTAAACCTCGAAGTAAATAGAGACTTAGAACACATTCAAACCATAGATAGTTAATCTGTATCGATTGATTCGGCAACATTAACGATTACTAGCTACGGCTATTGAAAGAAAGGAACTTGTAAAGAACTTTCTAGAACTCGTGTACGTTAACAAGAATAAAGTTTATGAACTTTTAGAAGTAACAGAACATTGTACGAGCAGTACAACTTTTATTAATATATATTCTAATACTGCCTGAGCTTATATCTAAAGCCGAAAGTTGTATAGTAACCAATATCAAAGGATAAGCCTAAAAAGGCATATGTAATTTATGATAGTTACCTGTTATTAAATGTTTTGTGACAACAACAGATTCATCTCTTAATTCATTGCGTAGTAGGAATTAAAAGTATAGTTAATAGGTTCACCTATCTCATTCCTTGCTGAAACCTTTCTAAGATTAAGTTTTGGGATTAAGAAAAAAAATAAACACCACCAGGGAATCTAATTATATGTTGTTATTTTCCCCTATTTTACCACTTCATTGGCTTTCTTTCCTAAAAACATGTCTTTTGCATTATGATATTTTGCAATATATTTCACAGATACTTATAAACAAAAATTTTATTCAAGCTTAACGAATTATTACTTCAGACACTTTTTTTTTCTTTATTTTGCAAACTACGGTAAAAAAGCCACCTTCCGAACTGCTTAATTGTAGTTAGTTTGTGGTCTTAACACTATTGTCACATTTACAGACTGTATTCTTGGTTAGTTTTCGAAATGATATCTTAGAACTAAATAACACCTAAGGTCACCATTATAAAGCACCATCACAAATCTCCTCAGTCCTAGATTGAGACATTTCTTACAAACACATTTTCGATTCTTAATATAAAATTCTTTACGTGTGCCAAATAATGTTGTTAAAGGTTGCAGATATATAGGCGAAACTGGTCGGACTTTGGAGGAGAGGGTAGATGAACATATTTGGGCTCGGGACAGAGATGACACAGCATATGCTACGGTACGCCACTGCAACAGCACCAGCCACCGTATTGACTTTCATAATCCTATGATCCTTGATAGTGCCGCCAACATGTTCCTGAGAAGGTGCAAAGAATCAGTGATCATCTCGGTCATGGATGACTGTTATAACGATGGCCTTTCTATTCGCAACATCAAACAGTACTCCTTGCCAAAGAAGAAAAGAAAAAGGACAAACTAAACAAATTATTATTTTTTTTTTAATAGTATAATAGTATAATTCCATTTTCCTGTTTCATTTTATATTTTTATTTCTACTAGGTGAAACGCCATCTGTTTCGGAAATATTCCACTGGGTGAAAAACCATTGGATTGTGATCAATTCCATCATGAGAAGAGCCTATGTTTATAAACAACTCCACGTGCTTGGATTAGCTGTTCATCCATCGGCTTGTGATCGCCACCAGATGTCTCCGCCTTCCACTTGGATCTCATTGCTGTTTGCAGCGACCAATGAAATATACAACCATTTTCATTGGTCCGGTTTCGTTTAAATAGAAGAGCTGAAGGACTGTCTAACCATCTCTCCTGATGAAGCCATGTCCCCCTAGTGGCAAAAGCTAGAGACTTGTGTTTTTTAACTTTTTTTAACTTTTTAAATTTTAATGTTTAAATTTTAATCATTGTGTGCGGGCTGGACCTTTAACAACATTTTCGATTCTTGTTTTAAAAATAAAAAGTAGATACTTTATCAAGTTAGATTTGTGCATTATTCTAACTTTGGTTTTAGTTATCTAGATTTCAACTAAAATTAAAAACAATATAAAGAACCTTAATACTAGCTATATTTGTTAAACTAAATTTAAAGTTGCAGTAGGCAATGAAGGTCTAACTTAACAGCTAAACTAACAGCTAAACTTACAGACTTAAATCCTAATCTTATAAATCAATTTTAGGACAAAGATCCTTCAGCAAAGATTTGTCTTGAAAGTTAATAAAATTAATTCTAAATCCAGTCTGGGGATAATCCATTCACTGAAAAGAATAACTTAATTTCCAAAATTCAAATGAGGCTTTAGTGTAAAAATTAAGATTTGTATTTTGAGATTCTAATGCCACTCTCATAAAAACTTCACAGAAATGCTTGTTACTGATTTTGTTATCTTAACATTACTTCCACCATTTTTGTAGAAGCAATTGGACACTTAATACATGTTGAAAAGAATTTTGATTTAAATTAGCTGAAGAAAGCTTTTTGAAGAGATTTAAATCAAATTAGGCATTTTTTTGGACCAAAAAAGAAGATACCTTAGATTCCTAAACTTCTGTCCAGTCAACCAAGGTAATGCTGTTTTTTTTTTTTTCATTTCCCTCTGTACCCCAATGATCGTTAAGAATCCCGTCTATGTTTTTTTTCTTCCCCATCTTCCACTCTTTCCCTTCTTTTTCCTTTTTATTTCTCCTATTTTTTCTTCCACCAGCAAGCGAGTGACTTGGAAGGAAGCCAAATTCCAGTTGCAGCTTCCAGACTTGTAAACAGATGGTCATTGATCGAGAACAAAACCTGAATGCCTTTTCTCGCGACTGCTTTAACTAAGAAAACTGAGAGTAGTCTATTTTACCCTTGTGCAAATGATAACGGAGACGATTTCAAACTGCACTGTTTCCAATTGGTTATCTGATAATTTGAACATTTCTAGCAGAATAAAAAATCTAAGTTAGGAAAATCAAAATAATAACAAAGAAAAACAAAGATTTGTATCCATTACTGTTGTTCTTAATAGTCTATTAAAATAAAACAAACGGACTCGATAGTTATACTTAAATACAATTTTTCTTTAGTTTTAATTTTAGTCATCAATTTTAACTTACAATTTTATAATTTTAACCTATAACTTTTGGAATTCTTATAATTTTTTATAATTCTTATTTATGCTTTTCATTATAAAATTTATGATTTCACTTCTGATAACTGTGTAGAGCTGTAATGACTTTCTTTGCACATACTTATTTTATATGGTAACAATATAATATAATCTGTGGACTCCAGAAAATGACGTAAAAATAGCATTCTTCGTGATAAACCTATTTTTTTAATTCTGAATACTTGTGACAGATATTAATAGAGATCTAAGACTCTAAAAGTATTCATAAAATAAATACATTTTATGTATTTTTAAAATTTATTGATTGAATAAATATTAATTTCATAGCAATGGACTTTTGTATATATAAATTTTAAATAGTCAGTATGTGAAATAAATTCAAGAGGGCTAAGCCAATCTTTTCAGTTCAGAGATTCCATCGATAGCTGAAATATATGTTGGCCTATATTTTTATCTCCTACCACTTAAGAATTTGAGTGCATTATAACTGCAACAAACTTTTCATCATCCAATTAATTACAGTTACAGAATCGGGATTATGCTAATTTTCTTTTTCTAACAAAATTCCAATATTAACAATGTTTAGTAAATTCTGTCTTATCATCAATAATAAATATTTTCGAATATATCGATTTACTACAATATAAAAATCAAAAACGGAGCTCGTCTAAAAGAAAATTCCAATTGGCATTTTATTTTGCAATTTATTTTGCAATAATCATTTTTCTGATTATTTGTAATTTCTTAGTTTCTTATACAAAGCTATACATAGTTTGTAATTAGTTTCTTATATAAAAAAGTCGTCATATGAACTTCATTTTATTAAAAAATCAAAATGAAATATTAGGCTATGAAATTTATTATCCTAATGATTAATAGGACGAACAATTGACCTACAAATACTCTATGTTTATATGTATTTACTGAAGTTATCATACAGAAAAATTTGTCTATGGCTTTGCCATTTTGTTTGGAGCGAATATGATGCTTAGGACTGAAATATAATAATCAATTCGTAGAATTTCAAATCTGGTTAATTTCAAATATCGAAATGAATCACCATAACTTTTGGCCATCCTAAAATCATACTAATAAAACTTAAATGAAAGATGATCTTTCTAATGACATGAATTGACATAATCTTGATTTGCTTGGATTATTTATAAAAGAAAACATACTATTATCAAAAGATTAACATTTACATAAAAAGTATTAATGTTTTTTTATTTTTTTTAACTCCTTAATCATATTTCTTACTTCTTTTCGTCATTAAAAACCTTATCTCATTTGGGGATGTAAAGACCATGAAGATCAAATATTGCCATGAAGATCAAATAATTTTCTGCAAATTAAAATTGTAATTTCCATCATCTTTTCCATATACTTATTTGACATTTTCATCTTCTTCTAATTCTATTTGTAATTTATTTTATTCGTCATTTCTTTTTGATTATAGCTAAAAATTATTCGCCAAATCTGTAACATTCTTTAGTAAGATTCTCACAATAACCGACAAAGAGAGGAGGTCAATTCCTCCCACTTTCCCCAACCTGAATTTTTAGTGTTAATGTTAATATAATTCACGATGAATTTTCACTTTTTAATGTTTGGATTTTGGTTTACAGTTTGGATTTTGTAAAAATACTTAACGTTAATAACGAAGAATTTTAACAAATAAATTCTAATTAAGCAGTAGATGCAGATGTCTGAACTGTCTGAACAATGCAATATCCCCCAATTACAAATTTTGTTAATAAAATATCGCTTTGCATTAATGACACAAGTCATCTGCACAGAAAAACATAGGCTATGAAGTTTAGGGTTCTAGAAAAGAAAAAAAAATCATCTACATAATCTCTTCAGGGTTAGGCCTCAGTTTCTCGGTCTCTTTTCTTCTTTAGGTTGGTAATTGTATACGTGCTTAGTAACCCTCTTCTCATCCATTCTTAGTAATGGTGTTTCGATTTCTGTTTATAAATTTTGATTCTTTCATGGAGTGTTAAAACTTTTAGTTTTCTGATATCTTCATTCCTAATTTTATGTTTCTCGTATGTTCTTTTACTGATTTAAGGAATTTCGTTTTCAATGACTGTACTTTTCCTGCATGAGAAATTTTACACATCAATTTTATCGTAAAAAATTTCTTAACCTCAAAAAACTTGGGAAAAAGGTAATGATGAAATTTTAAATAATGTTCTAATTAAAAGAATAACGACTTTTTTTTTAATAATACTGATGAAAGATATTTATGTTATTAAGAGTGCCAGAGAAATAATGCAAAAAATTATAATATCGCTGGATTATTTGCATTTGACCTCTTCAGTTGTGGGTAAAAAAAGTCATTAGCATTGTATTTTAACTTTGAGAATTCTAAAATATAAGCCTCTGAATTTCTAATAAGTTTGTAATCAATTTTCCTTTGCTGCTCTATTATAGATAAACTGATGAATTAACAATGTATTTTAACTTCAAAGACGATGTCAGAATTATTTAGTTCTTTTGGATATTTGTATTAATTACGAAGAAAGCTGAAAAGCAATTACGCATTTATTATGCAAAAAAAAAAAAAAAAATACTATTTCATTTGTGAACATAACAAGAAAAGTTAAACTGATTGTCAACCATCTACCAGCAATTACGTACTTATTGGACTTTGTTGTCAATGCTTTTAGCAGTCACGAACTTCCACCATAATTCTCCAGTCAGTTTCGTTTGCAAGGACAGTGGTTTCCCTTGTAGAGTCAATACGTCTACGAGGAGACTAGAATTGAAGGAGAGAGAAACCACTCCAAGTAGTAAGTCACTCAAAAGCAGGATCTATATTTCCCCTCTAGATGTCGTAGTTCACTGTTACAGCTCGGAGTACAATTTTGTCTGGATTGTTTAGAATAATACTAGATACATTTTATCTCTCTAATCCTGCATTAATATCTCTAGTTTTATTATGTTTGAATTTGTTGGAAAACTGTAAATAAAACTTAAAAGTGCAGTAATACATATGGAAGTGTTTAATATTGAACAAGAACTTCTGTTTCATTCTATGAACAGGAAAAAACAGAAAAGACGTTTTAGTACGGAGATATATTAGATTATTTCTACACAATTTTAAACATTTTTTCAGTAATGCGTATTTGTTAAATTGATGCCAGACAGGGTTTTGAAATTAGAATAAGTCTGCAGCAAGTTAAAGCTTGAAGAAAACTTGATAATTGATTGGCTTAAAAATGTTTCTACTTCGCGGCCAGTTCCACTTAATCAAACTCCGGTTCAGTATTGGTCTTCTGATTGATTTATGATATTGATCTTTTTAACAAAGGTAGAAGATTCGAAAAAAGAAACTCACCAGTCTTGCCTGTAGTACCTGCTTTACTCCCAAGAGCAGGTCGGCCAAATATTCTTCCGGCTTGAAGTCCACGTGAGAGGGCGCGGTGTCCAGCACCGCCTTAGGGTGATTCCCTTCGAGCAAACCAGAAAGAGGGACAGGCAATGAAGATTCGGATGTTATCGAAGGAACTTCTTTCTGCAAAACCAGAAGCAATGACATGGATTAATTACATGGATTATCAAAAGAAAAAGTAAGAAAATAATAATAAAAAGCAATAATATAAAACAGTCATCTCTTTTTAATCTTTCATTTAGAAATTATATCCTGAAAATGAATCCCTGTTCAGATATTAATTTAATAATAACATGGATTTTTTATCTTGTTTTAGAAGTTATTTTTGATTTCATGTGATGTTTCAAGAATATATATATGACGGATACAAATGGTACAAGCAGCAAATTTGTTTGAGATATTAACGTTCAAAAGCTCAGTGAATATGAACACAGGAAACTCTTTCAGTGATACTGACATTTCAGATAAAGAACAGAATTTCTTAATAAAATATATTCAATAATATATTTTATCTGTTTTATACAACAGTTTTATGAAGTAATTTTATCCTTGCTTTGTTAACGTTGTAATTATTATAAATATATCATATAAATACAACAAATGAAATGACAAACATCTGATCTGATTGCCCGTGTTGGAAAGAAGAACAAAGGTGGATTGAAACTAACAAGACTATGTAAACCAAATTAAAGTTTTGCAAAGGTTCTAACACCCTTGCAAAGGTCCTATAACTTACTACTTCTTTCATGAGTTGATTATGAACTGTTAATCTATTTCATGTCATGTTTGACAGGATATAAGTCAATTACATTATAAAAATTAAAATCAGTTTGTTATTTTAAAAAAAAATAAGCATAGAAAACGTTGAAAACAAGATGAGAATTTTAATACTGTAGTAATAAAGAAAACACTAATAATTTATCTTATATGCAAATGAATAATATTATTACAATGTTAATAAATTCAAGTAAATGATATTATCCAATTTTAATACTTTACTAATAGTAAAGTTTTCAAAATCGATATTACAGAATATAAGCAAATTTGTGCCCCAAAGCCATTGCATAAACGAAATGACTGGGCTAATACGACAACAGGCCAAATAGTACATTTTCGGAAATGCTAACTTGGTAATATTGAAACAATTGCAGAATGTAATATGGAAAACAAATAAAAAGTTGTCGAAAACAATTACTGTGATAACAATTAAAGGAAATTATCATGAAAACAACACCTCTGAAATAAAAGTAACTTCCAGATATTATGTTTTTTACTAATGAATAAAGAAGTTTAAGTTTTTACCAATTGGGCATGCGAGTGCAATAATGGGGTAAAATACGAAAAGCTTATTTTTAGTTAGATCAACTAATCAATTTAGAAGGCTATAACTTCCAAAATCTATTGACTGAAATGGCTGCCACTATGTCTAGCACTAAACTTACGCTAAACAACTTATGAATATGCTTTGATATTTATTTACTATTTGTGACTACTTTTACAAATATATTAATATTAGTAAAAACTCCCGTACCCCATTATTATATGAAACATTCAACAATGAACTTTCTTTAAAATCTAACTACTTAAAAATAAAGTTATCTCTGTAATGACTTATAATCAATGTTTTCTTATCAGCAAAGACAATAATAACCATATTTATAAATATCAATTTTTTATAACAAGTAAAAATACATATCTTTGCTGTTCATCAAATAATTCCAGAACATATGAACATCTTTCTGCAGCTTGTGATAATCAACTGCTTGATTTTTCAAGAAAGTTTTTCATAAACTTTTCACTTGGAATCTTCCTTTCAGCATTTAACATGAATACTGGGAGCTTTCAGAGATCTTAAGTTTACAAGTGTTTTTTTGTTAGAACATATCTTATACACATTTGATAATCCACAACCAGCGTAGTTTTCACGGACAATTAAACTGCCATTAGGCTTCTAGGAAATGATCAATGCCTCATTTATACCGTATATAAATAATAAAAAAATTAACATAAATGAAACAATAATCTAAATTATTGGATTTGGTTTCACAAGCTGAGGTTACTGTTTATGATTTTACTATGGAGAATATGGTAAAAAAAAAATCCTACAACAATTTTTTTTTTTAATCGGACTCTAGAGACTAGAGAATCTGTTCAGCATTGTCCTTGCACTTGCCTGTCTAAAATAGTGTTGTTATATGTGAATGTGATAAAATATTGCTGATCAGTGATTTATAAATAGAGACAAAATTACGCCAAACCTATAACTATTTTGGCAGTATTCCAGAAATGATCTATAACTAGAAGCTATTCCTATAATTATAATTACAATAAAAGTATTCCTTCAAAAGAAGGAATAGAAATAAGAAAGTAACCAACGCACCTGAATTTGCCGTTCTTCATTGACCGATTTGGAAATAACAGGCCCTAAAGATTGAGTAACTTTTAGAGCTGAAACCTCTTTCTCTTCAGAGGTGCTCTTAATTTGCTCCGGGGGCTGCTTCTTTTCTTCTTGAAGTTTGGTAATTTCGCTGGTAAGATGAGTTTGCGTCGCTTCAGTCTTACTGATGATACCCGTCTTCAAGATTTTCCAACCACTGGTCTTCTTGACGACTGAGGGCGACGGCTCGGGCTGGCAATCACTGGCACTTACGGTGGAAGAAGGAGGTGGAGTTGGTGTTGTCTCCGCAGGCTTTGGGACAACTGCCGGGCTTATAGGCTTCGTAGGTGACGGCAGAGGTGCATGCAGCACCGCCGTGACTGATAGTTTAGGTGGGATGAACATAGGAGGTGGCGAATGAATAGTATCTTTTTGTGGGGCTATAAGGAACGGCTTTGTAGTGACAACACTGATAGTTGAGCCAGTTCCATTCTGCGCCACTACTTGCTCTGTGTTTATTTGTTGTAAAATCGCCTCAGCTTTGAATACTCCGTCTCCACTATCGTCCTCGAAAAAGCTTCGGCTGCGGTCCATGCTCTCCCCGAGGCTCTTTTCCTCCTCTTTCAGAGTTTCGAGCTTCTTGAGGAGCGCCGCTTTTGTCAGTGCCGGCACGCTCAGCTTATTCGCCGACTCGGCCTCCGCCTTCTCCCGTTCCTCTTTCTCCCGAAGTAGACGGAGACGTTGTAATAACGGTAACCCAGCCCCAATAGGTTCCGTGGTCGGCGAAGAGCAGGTGGACGATGAGGACGTGCCAGGCTTTCCACCGCTGCCACTCGGCACAGCCACGATGGTTGACATCGCAAGTGGGAGGGGTTTCGTCTTGACTGCTTCCGAAGACATTATTTCAGGACGTGATTTCTTGCCACCGTCAACCTTAAGAAAAACAAAAATACCTATCAGTAACAGGACAGCAGATTACAATATACAAAATTAATGATTAAAATATTCTATCAAGAAAACCGTTAATTTTAGAGACATTTGTCAATAAAGAATATAATACAATTTGTTGAATGCAGTTTGCATTTTTTTTATTATTGTTGAAACTTTTTTTATTTTCGAACCCCTTAAAGACAACAACGTTGGTGATTAAGAACCGAAAATAGAGAAAGAAGTCCTTTATTTTAATAAAGTGGTAATCCTGCAATCTCGAACGGACAGAAAGTGAAATCTGGGATTCGAACCCGATCAGGCATGAAACTTCAAACCCCAACGTCTCATTAGTCGACCACCAATCAGATGATCTATATTAGCTTGACAATTGATGGAGTCACAAACTGACGGAGTCAGAACGAGGATTGGAATAGTGATTTCCCTATTAATGCACCCAGACTCCCAACCACTGGATAGATGCGATGTAAATGTTGTTTACTGGAAAGCATTACTTGAATGTCCCATTTATTTCACCTTAATTGCATTAAGTAAGAAAACCAGGACTAACTCTTCTCATAAAATGCCACTAACAGAATGAATGTACCAAATTTGGATTAATAATGGTTCTTTGAGATAATTTCCATACTATCTAATAATATTTTTTAATAATTTTAAAAGTTTTAATGAAGTAAATACTTAAAAGTGCTTACTGCAATGAAATATCTTTTCTGGAAAGTAAAAGTGGAATATTCTTTTTACGTAGAATTTTATTATTGCAACTTTTACATGCCTTCAATCGATAAGCAAAATGTAGAAAAACTCGACCAGCTTCCAAAGTGCTTATTTCCCATTAAATCGAAACGTAAACAATTGGAGATGCTGAAAGCCACATCACAGTATTGTCCAATAATCAGAAGAGCAAAAAAAAAAAAGAAAAATATGTGGCAAAAAAAAAATTAGCGAAATTTTTTTTTGCATAAATATGTTCTATTTACGCACTCTTCTTTTAATGTTTTGAATTGCAAAATTCTTTCTAACTCATTGCAAAATTTTAAAATAATAATTTCTTAACATAAAAATCCAATGAAGCCTAGTACATTATGATACAATATAGAAATTTTAATCTTATTAAAAATTATTGATTAGAACATTAAAATTAGAAAACAAAAGAAATGATTTCTGCCGATCCGACTATAATCCTTCCTAAATTAGGATATCCTCAAAGAAGTTGTGAATTATGGAGGAGGTACAGCATCTTGGGATTCCAGCCTAACTGGATTAAGTGGATTCACTTAACTGGATTCACCATGGCAAAAGATAAAAGTCGTGATTGATACTTTGTTCTGAATTCAAAGATTCAGCAACTCAAAGAATAAAACACCGATATACAAAGTCATTTTACAGTTTTTATGTGAACTAGATTTTCATGTTCCTAATAAATTTAAAGACTTTTTCCTGAGAGCCCAACCACTTTTTTTATAGCTTAGTAATAGTAATACGATGACCCATTAGAGAACTGGAAGTAAGGAAGACCCTAGCACCAGTCTGGAATTCAGCATGGAAAAAAAAAATCCCCGACCCCGCTGGAATCGGGGATTGAACCCCCTCCTCCAACCCGCAGTCAAACGCCTTACCTCTTGGCTACTGGTCAATAGCTTAGTAATAATTCATAAAATTTAATATTATAGAAGTAATTTCATATTAATTACCACTACAATGGAAACTGGGTAATGTTTGTGTACATCAATTTTGAGATCTACTTTGTTTAGGATCCATACTTTGTAAGTACCGTATGAAAAAAAACCGTTTCTAAAATTACTTGATATTACAAGAAAGAATTTTAATAGAGAAATAATTAAGATGATTGCATTGTTATGTATTTGAAAAACAAAACTTTTATCATGTAGAATATATATATTCTCTCTCCTCCTTCAGTGGCATGATAAACATTACATTAAGTGTATAGAAAGTAGATTAGGATCGGATTGTTTAAGTTAGACCAAGTTGGAATTATTATTATTATTAGATCTTTAAAAGACTTGTTTATTTATGTTTATATACAATGAAACAACAAAATTATATCAACGTATATGTAAAAAGGTGTTGTAAGTTAACCAACATCTTGGAGTTGACTAAAATTTACTAAATGTGTAATATCTTAAATCTTTTCTATTTTGAAATTTACGTTTGTTTATATTAAAGAAAATTGTATATCTTCTTACCTTATTATGTATATTATATCTGTCTGAATTGTTATCATGTTCGTTGTGTGTCTTTTGTTCCGATTAGACTCTATCCTACCTTATGCTAGGCGAATACGTAGCAATCTGCGGCAATATTGTGGGACAATATTGCCCCTTTTTATTGCTGACAACCGTTGTCAGTTCAGATCACGCGCGAACACGTAGTTTTTCCGCAACGAATATTGCCGTGACAATTAATAGTTACGGCGCTTCTCACTAGGGCGAGCCAAAGAGAGCGTGTTTCCGTACAGAATTGCTATAGTATTTAAACGCCGTCCCTCTGTAGAAATCAATTACAATTCTTTCATTATCAATCGACAAAATGTTGTTGTTGGAATTATCTGTTTTGGGCCGATCCATTTTGCTGATTTTAATCCTTGTTTCTCAAACAAAATGGCCGGCGTGAGTGACTGAAATGCCGATTTTGAAGCCCCGCCTCCTTTGACGTCACCATTGTCCCGTGATTTCATCCGTTCATGTGATTCGCTCTCGTTCCAGCAATACGTTGCGACAACTAAAATTGTTCCTTTTTTTCCGACAATCTCAATTGTCTTGAAATGGGCAATCTTTAACAATATTGTTCATTTTTATTGCCGCAAACGGTTGTCAGCAATGAAAAGGGACAATATTGTCCCACAATATTGCCGCAGATTGCTACGTATTCACCCAGCTTTAGGGATTTGCATTAAATTCCACTACATATTTCTTAGATTTGCTGGTTTGAAAATATTTCTGTCTTTTGATTTTTTTGTCAGTTTTTAACAGCGACTAATTTACAATCATGTGACTGAAATTTGATCAATACGGGACATGGACCTAAGTGATGAAGACTTAAGCAAAAGAGTTTTGTCAATTTCCTTATTTAGATTTTGTTTGCTGCACATTTGATGAACCTGTCTTAAAAATTTTCATTAGTCTAAGAAGTCAAAAAATTTATCTGTACAAATTCCGTCTTCAGTATTCTGTCTGTTCATCCTTTACACCGATCATACTCTTCATTTGGCTCTTTCGTCTATTTTGTTGTCATATTCATGGAGAAGTTTCTGACATTTATTTAATTGGATTTCAATAAATTTACAAGTGATCAAAGATTTTTTGCATGGTTTCCAAACCATTTTATAGGATTTGTTATAGGTTTTGGATTGTGGCATAGCAAAAGAAGTCCTAATGTAGTATTACTTCTAATTGTTCGTTCGTTTAGAGCTTATTTTTCAAAAAAAGAAAAGAAAGGAAATTGACTTGTATATATGTTCCTTTAATAATCTGTGAACCAGTGAACGATCCGTTCACTCTTGGAACATGAAATATCTGTTTGATTTTGTACTTTACTAAAGACTGGATTTTTATACTCAGTGGTTTTCAAAATTTTCGTTTTATAACTTATTTATTGTTTCAAAATAAACTATATAATTCATGGATTTTTATTTGCCATAGAAAAAGAAGCGATGAAGAATTTCAACTAGTTTTCTCGAAAAATTTTAGAATCATTCAGGAAATTCATGTGAGGTTTAACTTGAGAAGGTGAACCAACATATTTTAAAAAAATCATTATTTCTTTCATGACCCAATCTTTTGATCAATTTGGTATTTTAATATTCTCAATTAAAAGTTAATACTATCACACTTGCAAGTAATATATTAATTTTTAATATAGGAGAATGAAATTAGTTTTGTATACTTTAACTTGTTTTCCTTGTTTTCTACATAAATCCAAATAGACAATAATAATTATCTGAATATAAGTATTAATTATAAAAGTTTACATTATTATTACCGGTACTTGTAAATACAATCTAGCTTTTCATAGAGAATGAATAAATGGAAAATAACCCAATTTAATTTTATAACTGATTATATGTAATGTTGATGTTTCATTTTCAGTTAACTAAATAATATTATACAATTTTAACTATAAAATATATAAGAAAGTGATGGTTATGTTTACCTTTGATTTGTCTTCCTGTTCCTTCTTCTCCTTTTCTTCTTTAACCCCGAGGATTTTGAGTCTCTTGAGCAACGGAAGACCAGCGCCCAGTGGTTCCTCTGCCTCGGAGGTGGCAGATGTTGAAGTAGTCGGTGTCTGATCTCTGAGTTTTCGCTCTTTCTCGGCATTTTCTTCTCGATCCTTGAGCATGCGGAGTCGTTTCAGGAGAGGTAAACCAGCACCTAGGGGTTGTTCAGGAGGTTCCAGTGCCACTGGCTCAATAAGGGTAACTTTTTTCTTAGGACTTGGGGATGACGGCACTGGTGGCTCAGCCTGGCTGTTTACCCTCTGCATCCTCATAAGGATCCCTAAAATATTGAAAACTTAGTGAAACATCAGTGGAGAATACCTTGGTTAACCTTTGGATTAAGTATCCACCCTTTACGTTAAACTATTGCCTAAACTAGATAATATATATTGTAAAACTACCAAAACACAGTATTCACATAACGTCTTATGTATGTATCTGGTTTTCTGGTTAATGCATATAGTACTGTTTTTTTTTTTAAAGTTACAGTGAAGCTCCTAAATAGCAGTACTTTATTGTAACGATTTGCGATTTACTGGAATCTGATATTAAAGCTGATGTTGGGTTAGCTAGCACTTTTACTTTCTTCATAAATAACAGGAAAGTATATTAACCACGCAGACTGAATGCAAATATAGTTTTAACAACTATTTTGCAATATCTGTAATTTCCTATCTTATGTAAAACTGGAAAAAAAAAATTACTCAAATATTTATATCAATTTTAGAAACGTTTTGAGGTTATAAATATCTTTAGTAATTTCTTCCTAAGAATTGAAATGATTGCAAATTAAAGTTATTACAAATATAATTTTTAAAAATGTTTAGTATTGTAAAAATTAATGAAACACTAAGAAATTCAGATATATTTAAACTGATTTTCGATTCATGTCTGTATGTCTGTATATTTGTGTGTGGATTTGGAATGTTGTCGGTACTACAACTCAAAACTTAGACAGAATTTTATATTTAAGTAGAAAATATTAAAATATGTGGCAGAAAAAAGTTTTTTGGGTCGTCAAAATGTGAATTAAAATAATTTAAACGAATAAGGAAGGAAAAGTGAGCGTGATTCTAACTTAATTCATTCAAGGATTAAGTGCAGTTTTGGGAAAGGGGAAGGACGTTGTGATTATTCATTGTGGGATATTCTAAGTGCTTGGTTAACCAATTAGAAAAGGTAAACATGGTTTACCAATTAGAGAAAAGGAGGAAGTCTTATTATGATGGGGAGGTAATTCAATGCCATATCACTGGAATTCGTGGGGGAAGGAAAAAAATGGGGGAAATTATAATTAGAGATATAGAGCTGTAGTGATTAGATTGTATGCTTTATACTTGAGAATGGAATGACAATTAACTGAAAACAGTTAATTTGAATAATAAATCAAACCTTTTCTTCTACAGACGCAAATTCTCTGTTTATATCTGTAACTTTTGATCTAATTCCCAAAGCCACAACTCAACACATCAGCGACGAACAGCTGTTCGTAATTTCAATATTACAATAGAACAACTCTTATCCCTTATAAAAACTGTATATCAAAATCAATTCTTCACATTCAATAATAAAACACATCAAGAAACACAAAGTCTGATAAAGGGCCTGGCGATGTAAGGTCTATTGTCAGATATCTGTGTCTACGCAATTGAATTACCCATCATCAGCAGATTACAATAAAACTCCTGAACTACATTACACTCCAGTTTACGTCCAGAGTTTCGTCTTTCTGTCTAGATATGATTAGATTTTGATATTAACCTAATGCAGTGTTTCCCAATCGGTATGCCGTGAAATCAGCCAGGGGGCCGCGAGATTTTGTAGGAACAAATGGAAAAGTATTACTATCCAGTTGTCAGATTTTTTTTTTCTTTTGCATGTTTAGCTAAATTAATCAATGTTATGCCCGATAGATGGCGACAACATCTATCGAAAGACTCGTTAATGCGAAAGATTTAATTATTCCCAGTTCCGATAGATGGCAGCACGGTCAATATCTCTCGAGCATTTCCGAGGTTCAGTACTGTTCTGTAAGATTCTCGAAGTTTCGACTGGGCATATAAAAACGGGCGAGCGCTTTCCGCCCGTTTTAAAATTTTTATAATTTCAATGTGTGTGTAACAACTTGAT
Organism: Thereuonema tuberculata; assembly: GCA_023159025.1. NCBI lineage: Eukaryota > Metazoa > Arthropoda > Chilopoda > Scutigeromorpha > Scutigeridae > Thereuonema > Thereuonema tuberculata. The sequence continues at coordinate 64,239,329 of JAFIDM010009631.1, read as the reverse complement.
TTCTGGAAGTCTGTCCATAAACATCCATAAACATATGGATAAATTTATTGTAAAGAAACGTAAACTACAGGGCAGCGAATGTGAATTGTCGGCTTCCATTGCAGGATTTAATTTCAAGGGTGAAATTTCTCCCCGTCCGTCAAGTTCAGAAGATGGCAAAGGACAGAAAAGAACTTACTTTGACAATTACTTATCGTATAGATTTTCGTGCAAGAAAGATCAGGATAATCCTCGCCCTGTGCGTATAGTTTGTGGGAAACACTCAGTAACCAGACCATGATATCTACCAAGCGAAAGCGACATTTTACTACAAAGCACCTTGATGAGTCGAAGAAAGTTTATCTTATTTTTCACGTCCTAATAAAGGAGGAGAAGAAAGCAGCTTTTAGGATGGTTAATAGAGTTACAATAGCTGACACTGCTCTTGAATCTTCATTTAAAATTGCAGAAATGATAGCCCCCCAAAAAGAAGCAGCACATCATTGGGGAGGAAATCATTGGCACGGTTACAGTTATAGTTGTATTTGAAACAGTACTTGGCCAAGAAGCTGGAGATCAAGTATCAAAAGTACCCCTCGAGTATCAAAATACAATTAGCCGTAGGATATCTAAGATGAAGTCCAATATAAATGAGCAAGTAGTAGAGAAAATCAAGTCTAATCCGCAATTTGCTTTGCAAGCAGATAAGAGTTCAGATACTAGTGATATATGACATATGTCAACTCCTTGAATTCATCCGATTTGTAGATGATAATGATGTCACTGAGCTTTTTCTGTTTTGTAGAGAGATGGAGACTACAACCAACGACCACGATATTTTCACTTCTGTTACCTCCTATTGCAATGAACATAGCCTTTCATTGAAAGACTGTTGTGGTGTATATACTGACTTTGCATCATCAATGTTAGGGAAGTACAAAGGTTTTACCACCAGAGCTTTGAATGAGTATCCATCCATCATAATAACTCACTGTTTTCTGCACAGGGAGGCACTAGTTGCGAAAACTTGTGGTGAACATTTGACTGAAGTTGTAAACCAAATTGTCAAAATGGTCAATTTCATGAAATTACTACCTTTGAAATGTAGGCTTTTTGGAAAATTATGTCGTGTGCTGAACCGTGTTTTAGAACTGAACGAAGAACTGAAAGTTTCTTTTAAGGAAGAACATCAAACAGATTTTATGGGGTTCGGAACTTTCCTATTTTTAATAAGCTAAATGATTTAAATATTTTAATGCAGGGGCGAAACACTTGTTTCCTCAACTAACAAAATAAAAGCTTTCAAGAGAAATCTGGGTTCTTGGAGGTCTGCAGTTTAGAAAGGGGATTTGCCAAACTTTCCATCTCTTCACTATCTGGCAGAAGATAAAGACCTGGGAAAGCTGTAAGATCTCATTCTCGACCACTTGTTAAAACTGCACGATGCAATAGAAATGTCTCTTTACACCAAAAATTTTGATCGGATTTTTTTCACCGTTTAATTTGGCAGACAGTACAGAGGAAATAGATTTTACCGCTAATGAACGGGACGAATTCATTGATATGTACTATGATTCCACACTGCTTTTTGGCTTGCCTTGGCGGAGGAGTATCCTAATCTCGCAAAAAAAAAAAGCAATACCGGTAGACTTAATTTTGCCTTTCGCAGCTTCCTACTTTGTGAGCAAGCCTTCTCAGCTAAGGCAACAATAAAATCCAAAGCAAGAAATAGACTACTAAATCTTGAGGATGATATGCGTGTTGCGTTGTCAACCATTAGGCCTAATATTAGACTCTTTCATCGCAAATTTCACATTAACAATAAAACTTTTGAGTCATCTCCCATTGTAGTTGTCTAGTCAAAATCATACAACTGGGGGATGATTTTGAGTCATCTCCCAGTTGTAGTATCAATACTACAGTATTGATTCCCAAGGCTATTCTAAAACTGTATTAATGCCTTTTATTACACTGTTTGTGACTATGTATTTTATTTCAGTATTTGTTATTTAATAATGGTAATTTAAATGATAATGATAATACTTAAAATATGAATATAACGTGTTTCTTTCTTGGGCTTGATTCCCATAGGCCAAACAAATTTATCTCCTGATTAAACTAAAATTAAAAGAATAAATCAAAAACATGTAAATTGCAAAAAAAATCATCAAGGGTGCTGCAAGATTCTAATCTTATTTTGAAGGGTGCCTCAAACATAAAAAGGTTGGGAACCACTGACCTAATGTATAGGCCAGTTTAAATTATGATTCAAAATACTAGACTTAAGCTTAAATATACAGACTGAGAAATATGAAAGTTAATACTTCAGAATTTAATCATACTGAGTATATATGGTAAAATTTTGACTCTTCTGCATCTATTCTGAGGATCACTAAACAGTAGACAATGGATGGGCTCAGAGGGAAAACTTACAGAAAAGCAAGTTTTAGAAAAATTAATTTTCTGTGGAAATTTCGTGTTTTTCTTGTAATTATTTAAACTGGTTATGAAAGTAGATGGTAAATTAACGTGCATATATTTGAAAAAAAAAAACAATTCAAAAAAGAGAAAATTTAATATTGTAAATTTATCTATCAAATCTTGGATGAAAAAATCATGTTATTAGACACTTTCTAAAATATCTTTTCATTTTGTTGTTGAAAATTTACAGAACTTAATTTGTAGCATTGATCTCAGTCCTTTAATACATTATCAGACATTATTTCGACGTACATACATTTTTTTCCACAATCTTTTCTTTCGTTATCCTCCGATTTATTATTATTACAAGAACATTTTATTTTATCTTTTTAAAACCTCACTACGCATTGCCTCCATCTTGAAAACAATATAAATAAATGAGAACGATTGAGTACAACCTTTAGCAGCAAGGTTTCTATTAGATATTTTTGTAGCTCCAGTGTAGGAGATTTTTAGAAAGGTTTTATTAAGAAATAATCACGCGCCACTAAGTTAAACATTAGTGAAATAGGTACAGATCACAGAATCTAATTGATCGCACAAATCCATATAGATGTGGCATTTGTTCTTCTTCCAGTTGCCCCTCAGTTGTGCTGTATTGTAACGTAGTGTAAATGTAGTGATTTACACTGAAATTTGTCTTTAAAACTGTTTGGGTATGATTTGATTTTGGTATGCTTATGCTAATATTTACAACTACATTGTTTGGGACTAAACTTCCTGGATGAATAACTAAACCTTCTATGTTTCAAATCTCCTTGAAATTTTAACATGGATACTCACTGAACTAGAAGTTGCTACTTTTCCCTCTATATTTATCAAACTTTCTTCAGAAAGCCCTTTGCTAATTTAAATAAATACACAAAAATTGTTTTATATATACAATTTTTAAAAATGCATTTTTGAAGTGTATGTCAATTACTGAGATTTTATAGTAACATGCAATGAATTACTAGCTTATTAGATACACCATCCCTCTTCACATAATAAATAGGTTTTCCTAAAAAATCGCAACTCAGTACATGGATGCTAAGCTAATGAGGGAATCTCTATTAATTATCAAAATGATATCTAATTAAATCATCAAACAAACAATAGAATGTGTTTGTGTAAACATTTAACACAATTTCAGTGATGCTAAAGAATGGAAGTGTCATTTTCTTTGATTTAATGAGGTCAGTCGCTTAATCAAAAATGGAAACTTGAAACCACAACCAAATTTAATTAAGAGTTAAGGAAAATATTTTAGATATTGGATAGGTTTTTAGTTTTCAGTGGAGATATTCAAAGTTTGCCGTGGATTAGATTTCAACCAGATAAGTTAGGAAAAAAAATAATTTTGAATTTCAGAAATATTTGTATTTATGTGTCTTTTATAAATATCCAGCAGAACTTTTTTGTGCTTAGTTCACAAAATAATTGTAATAAATTTTATTTGAATTGAAGTGCGTCAGTTCAATAACGTTTTAGGAAAGATTACTGCAAACAAAACAGCTGGAATTTTTTTTGAACCTAAATTTAAGTGTGTCTGAACAAAAAGTGATGCAATTGTGGTAAATGTTTGCCCCTTTCTCACAGTTTTAAATTTTTAATATATAAATTTTTAATGAATTAAAATTATGTAAAATGTTAAAATTTAAAATTAACTAATATTTAGTCTAATTTGTCTGATGATATGTTCTTTTTCCTGTGCATACGTAAAGTAGTTTTAAAATCTTCATTAATTGTTTTTGATTTAGTTAAAGTCAATGACTATAAGTAATAAGAGAAAGGCTACGTTTTGCATTGCCATTATATGTTATATAACCTTGATATAATGTTTAGAATGAAAATATTGATGCATGTACTTCTGTAATGGCCTCAAGTCCTACTTCCCAATTTGGCATTCAGAAAATACTAACACTTTAATTACAACTTAAAAATGAAGACAATGACACACTGATCTAGACAGCTACACTGTGTCATTGTCTTCATTTTAAAATTATAATCTGTACATTCTGTTTACAATTAATTAATTAATTTATACAATTTAAGTTATAATCTGTTAAATTTAAGTTTCTTACTTTAAATACAACCATTATTACTTTTATATAAAAGTTTCCATTGTAATTTTCTTTCTTCCTTTTTCTTTAATGTTTTCGGTTTGGTTGTTGGTGGGGATTAAATGTGAAAGTAGAGTTTTAACCAAAACTTCACCTAACAGGCTTTATATTATATTGTATTTAATTATATTCAAGTAAATCTAGATCTATATTTAGAACATCTAAAGAGATCTACAATTTTTCACAAAGTCTACGAGTAGATTTAGGAAAATACACATCAACTATGTTCGCTTATCATCACTGACTTTAGTGACTTTGAATTTTAACAGAAACAATAAAGGATAGAAAATATCTGTAAAATTTATTCTAGAAATGCTGAATATCGAAGTGGCACTGACTTTCTTATACCAAAATGGATTAATTTGAAATTTAGATATTCTGGATTATTTTTTAACACTAAAATTTGTAAAATAGAATCTGCGAGATTCCGTTTGATTAGATTATTCTTGATTAGGATAGAATTTTTTCCCTTTAAAGTTCTTTACGTTATTCAAATAAAAATCAGTCATACAGTTTTATACAATCGTAGAGTTAAAAATAATTAACTCCTGTTTTGCATTAAACACATATCCGTAATCAAAGAAATATGCCCAAAAATATATCTTTTTCCAGACTTGCCTTCATAGTTAGTCAATATCTTATATGTACTAAAAAGCAAAATAAGAATAAACAGTGGCAATTTAAGAATAAAAATACATTGAAATTGAATAAAATTGAATACCCCTAGTCCTCGCTCCGATGAAAGAGCCTTTCCGTGCTAATCTTGACGTTGCCACAGCGGGTTCTTTGGCATCATCTTCTGAAAAGGTTCTTCTGCTATGGAAGATGTTCTCATAATTAAATGAAATATCAAATATCAGTTCAGAAAAGAACAAAATAAAAGCAGAGAATAGAAATAGATGAACTGTACCGAACTTATAAATGTAAATATAAATAGATAATGTAGTGGAAAAACAAAAATTATAATTTATAAATTAATAAATTTATAATGTTAATAAAATGTTAATAAAATTTAACAGTCAAAACTTAATTGATAAACTTAATTGAAATATATCAAAGAATACAAAATAATGTTAAATTGTCGATCTCTGGATCATTAATTGTTATCAAAATTTTATGTCCTTGGGTATTAATTTACATTTATACATAATAATACGTAAGTAATATTATTTTTATACTGGAACCACCCATTTGAGCATTCCATTCTTAAAAAAATACGCTTGTATATCTTATAGAAATAGGATTTGTATATTGCTGGATTAAAGACTTAAACTTTTGTAATTTAGGTTCTTTTTAAGGTTCTTTAAAGATACTTAAGATCAACTAAGACATTTTATTTCAGTTAAATTATTTCACATGATATCATACAGCTTAGATCAGGGAATTGTTATACTGCTTGTGTTGCACTGTTATTGTCCTATACACAGAACATAGTAATCCTTATATATTATTTCTCAAAGGGTTTTTTTTGTCGGAACGCCGTATTTCCTTTAATACTTCATCAAAATCAATGATTGAGGCATCATTTTGAAGATTACGTTCCCCGCTAATGACAAAAAATAAACAAATTGTTTAAAATTAATGTTTTCGTTAAAAAACTTTATTTCAAAAGCCTTTTTATAAAAAGGTAGACACGCTTTAACAGAAGCGTTTTAACTATTTTTCGAAACCGAAACAACATATTAAATAAAGCGTTTTAGACTTTAAATATATACTTTTTTGAATTAAAAATGCAATTTAAAATGATATTTCATCGTTTATTTAATAAGAACAGATAAAAAAAAAACAAACAAAGATTTATATTTTAATAAAATTAAAGGAATTATTACAATAAGAAACCTAAAAATTTCTCAACTTCTCATATATTATTTTTCAAAGGTGTTTTTTTTTTTTTTATTTCCCTTAAAACTTCAACAAATCAATGATTGACATATCATTTTGACGATTATGTCCACCGCTAATGAAGAAAAATAAACAAATTGTTTAAAATAATTTTTTCGTTAAAAAATGTTATTTTAAAAACCTTTTTTAAAAACCTTTAGTTGTAGAAGGCACACTATGTTTAACAAATGGATGACAGATTTTGGAGTTGCTTATTATTTCTCAAAGGGTTTTTTTTTTTTTTTTTATTTCCCTTAATCATTCAACAAATCAATGATTGACATATCATTTTGACGATTATGTCCACCGCTAATGAAGAAAAATTAAAAAATTGTTTAAAATAATGTTTTCGTTAAAAAATGTTATTTTAAAAACCTTTAGTTGTAGAAGGCACACTATGTTTAACAAATGGATGACAGATTTTGGAGTTGCTTATTATTTCTCAAAGGGTTTTCTTTTTTTTTATTTCCCTTAAAACTTCAACAAATCAATGATTGACATATCATTTTGACGATTATGTCCACCGCTAATGAAGAAAAATAAAAAAATTATTTAAAATAATGTTTTCGTTAAAAAATGTTATTTTAAAACCTTTTTTAAAAACCTTTAGTTGTAGAAGGCACACTATGTTTACAGATTTTGGAGTTGCTTATTATTTCTCAAAGGGGTTTTTTTTTTTTTTTTTTTTTTTTTTTTTTT
>JAFIDM010009631.1:64208242-64227187 GCA_023159025.1 Thereuonema tuberculata | reverse complement strand
TTTTTTTTTTTTTTTAATCTCACTTAATACTTCATCAAAATCAATGATTGAGATATTTTGAAAATTACGTTCACCGCTAATGACGAAAAATAAACAAAATGTTTAAATTATTGTTTTCGTTAAAAAACTTTATTTTAAAAACCTTTTTATAAAAATGTAGAAGATGCAATCTATTGATAATCTGTTCATTTATTTATTTCCACATTACCATTCGGCGACTAATGAAGATACCATGCGAATTATTCGCACGGGTCAACCTTTTTATAAAAATGGAGAAGGCGCCATCTATTGACAATGGGTTTAACTAACATGCACGACAGCTGTTGGATTTGTTTATTATTTCTCGAAAGTGGTTTTTTGGTGCGAATTATTCGCACGGGTCAACTAGTAAGTTATTAAAGATGGAGCTTAAAAATAAACAGAGAGATTTAATGTCACATCAATCTGGCCTTGAGTTCAGTGACATTTGACTGCAAAACCATAAGAAAGTCAGGACAATAGTTTTAAAGAGATCATTCTATATTGGAAAATAAACAAGACAATGTATGTTGTTATCAAATTTGAAATCTTTACACGAAACGTTTGTAGAGTTTGTTTCTACTCCAGCGCCAGAAAATCCATTACACGATTGCACTAACAAATTGAAATGCTCCTGCAGAATTGATATCTTGCACAACAACTAGATATCATTTTGTTACTTTCGATGTTTTCAAAATTTGTGTTACTGATAACTTTTAAAGATAAAATGTTAATAATGAAACTTTTTGTTAAGTATCCCACTATATGTGATATGGGTGAAGGTAAGGTTTCTGGAGTTATCTGACCAAAGGGACTATATGGAGGTCGGGTGGTCAGCCTTTAACCTTCGAGAAAGAAACCAATTCTAGAATAAACTAGGTGGATCCTAGGATTCGTCTGGAGGAGAATTCAGCGTAGAAAAAATCCGACCTCCGCCGGGGATTGAATCCAGCTCGTCCAGCCTACAGTCAAGCAAAGACCATTTGGCTACCTGGTCTATATTAACTTTTTATAGTCTGTTAAATTATGAAAATGACATAGTCATTAATATGTTTACTAAAATCTCTATGAAGATACTTGTAGGTATCATTTTATTGTCTGATTTATTGCTACTTCGTGCTTTAATTTCTAAATATTTTCTTGCTTGTTCGTTTTTTTCAGTAAAGTTATATATTAGATGTGTGATACTCAAAAATACTGAAATAATCACGTCTTCTAATCACTTCTATTAGATGTAAATGATATAAAAATAAATATATAATTCAACATTTTATTGTTTTGATACTGTTATTAAGTGATACTTGTATCGAGAGAATATTGTTTAAGAGTATTTGCTATATTTTAACATTAATGGGTAGTCGAAAATCCTCGTGATGCTGGTTGCAGTCACCATTTCCCATTTTCTTCTAGACAACACAGTTTCAATATTACAAATGTAATTACAAACAGACTGAAAATGTTTAAGGATCATCTTTTTATGTGTAGCTCCAGCAGGGATCATGAACTTTCGCAGTAATTCTAAACAAATTACTATTTAAGTAATGCTACAATCGCCAACCCCCACCATCCCAATTCGAGAACTTAGTATATAATTAAGAAACATAGTTAAGTAGGTGTTTCAGATGAACTATTTTTAACTAAACTAAACTTTTATACTTTTGCTGTGACATAGCTTTGATTTTAGCTGTGACATACAGCTGAATAACTTGGCAGTGAGTGATATGTGGTGGAAGTAAAATTAAACACAGTTTATCGTTAACGGTTATTACTCACTTCCCCTGATAATTAACAACTGTTGATGACGTTACCATATGTTGCATTTCTCATAAGCCATTTACATAGAAGACATTATTTACCGAAATATTCTTCGGATGGAGGTGTCACCAGGTTTAGTGTCCGATGGCGCTGCCTGGCTGCTTTCGCCCTCAGGGCCTTGTTCCGAAGACCCTGTGAGTGGCTCCATCTCGATCTTCTGGTCATCGGGTTTCTTCCTAACACTTATAATTTTTAAAAAAAAAAACCCCAACATAAATTATAAGTATCAAATGATTAAATTCAAAGTAGGCCTAAAGTAAGTCATTTGCACATCAAATATCTAAGCAAATACAAGTAAAAACACCTCTTAAAAAGCACTATTTTAAGAGGATTTTTTACTTGTACTTTTTTAATAAGAATTTCAAGCACGTTAAATTAAACTTAATAAAATATCTTAGCAAATATATAATTATTTCTTTATTATTATTCTTAGGAATGAATAAATATAAAAAAAATCAGTTTTAATAAAAGATGAAAATAATGATGAAAGAAATGGTTTCTTCTTTTCAGCCTGAATGTACTTTCCATTATTTAAGCATAATTTCCATTTAAGTATTATTTGGCGATGAAGCATCATTCTGAACTTCCGTTAAAATGCAGAGATTAGTCATATATAGCAACAGCAATACGTTCAGTGTTCAGTCCACAGATTGTATGTTATACTAAAGTTAAATTTATTGCTTTTAGCCTTCTCGTTTGTACAGCAAGAAAGTAGCATATTTTGGAAATATAATTAGCATACATTTAAAAATGAACTGTCGATCTCCTTTACAGAAGCTTCATCTATTTATTTAAAAACGTACTCTTTTTTTACCCAACTTTATGTAAATTAAGAAAATAAGCCAAATTGTCATTTAGCTTGGGAAAATCTGTCTCAGATGGTATCTGATAGCCTACTTCGTACAGTTGGAAAAGAATTGATGATGACTAATGAACTCATTCATGTTTTCAGACAAACAGACGATGTTTTTATACAAAGTAATCATTTAAATTTCAGTTTTACTCAAAAACCCATTTTATTATTCGCAATTATCATTTATCTTCTTAATTACTGCATTTCATCCCCCCCAAAGATCTACCGTTCCTTGAAGCTTCAACTGGCTTTTTGCGCTCTCTTCATTGGCTCCTTTCGAAATCCCTACAACTGATAAGCAGTACGATGCTTACTATTTCAACTGTTAATTATTATTAGATAAAATTTGTATAAAAGTTAAACGAATATCGGGAATTATAATATTTTTTCTATGTTATATTTTGTGTGTGTGTGTGTTTTTTTTTCCTTTTTTTTCATATTTATTAAGTCTTTGAATATTGAAAAGTATTTTATTACTTTCTGTAATGAAGACTGAATAATTGGAAGCCTCTAATTATGTGCCCATTTCCACATGGGATCGAATGTAACCATTTCTTAGGTTTAATTTAGTTTTCAGATTAAATACATTTTCTTATTTGAGTGTGGTCTAAAATTAAGTTAAAAAAAAAAAAAAAGCATTCAATTAAATTGAAGTACGTTTACTTTTGACTATTTACTTTTGACTACTTATAAATAAGATTTTGACCATTTTGTAAAATGGTAAAAACCTCCAAAATTAAAAATAACACAATAAATACACAATAAAAATAAAAATGGAAAAAATTCATATGCTGGCACTCTGCCGGCCTCAAACAATTCCATGTAAGCATAAAAAAAAACACACGACACATAAAAAAATAAAATTAAAAAAAAAAATTCAGGCCAACCGTACTGAGATCTCGTTCTTTACTGGTGACCACCCCCAGCTGATAATAGCCAATAAAGCGTGTAAAGGCTGTTCTGGGATGTCACCTAATAACACTTGGTCTCAATCATTGTTGTTTAAACATATTTATATGTATTTACATTTTAACATCTTTCTTACATTTTTAAAAGCAATTTTTAAGATTGTAAAGAAATATCTGCTTTACTTTCGGATGATCTCTTATGTTCACTATCACTTTCATCTTGTATAAACTATCGCACAGTTATCAGTGAATTTATTATATTGCCAATTCACAGATACAACAATTTTTTTGGCAGCAGGGGAAATTTCTCTTAATTTCCTATTTTTTTACTGAAATTTTCATTTTCTAAAATTAATTTTTTATTGAAATTAGTAAGTAATATATTAATAATTCCTTTTAAATTTCATTTTTTAATCCTTTGAGAATCGCTGCAATTTGTCAAAATGTTTTCTAATAGCTCTAAATATTTCATACAGAACGCTTAAAAAATAAATATGCTAATATTGTTTATTACATTTCTTAATATAGTAAATGAAATATTCTATTTTTTTTTTTTGATGTTCTGAAAATTTTTTCTGACAATTTTAGGTTTTTGAATCAATTTGTTCTTAAAAATTTTATAGGAATTGCTTTTCTTAGTGTTTGTTCATTTCATATTTGTTCACCGCCATTTTGTTTTTCTCTGTATTCGTTTTCTTTCAGACCGATATTTTTGAACCTTGTCGTCAGTTTCTTTGTGTGGAAATTGCTGTGGTATGTAATGATTAGGTGATTTCTTAAAAATATATTGGAAATTTGTAACAGATAAGTAATTAAGTATTTAAAAATATGTAGGATAATCATAGTTGGCATTAGTAGATAATAAGGTTCGCATCTCCATTTCTTTCTGAGCCTTGAAATTGAGAAAATGATCCCTTTGCTTGATCACAACTACAGTATCGGAATTTGGAAGCTCTCTGTTCTGACGCGTAGCAACAGATCGATATCCAAGTGATTCCGTATGTTGAAAATCTGTGGACAATCAACGGATTGAAGGCTACTCTGTTACCAGGGTTTGATGTCTCTGAAGCGGTAATCTGGTGTGGCTGGTGAAGTTGCCAGGGGTGAAACAAGCCTTCACTGAGCTACGAAAGGACTCCACTACGATTATCAAATGTGCCATTGAGGGAATTAATACTGAACGAGACTCATTCTTCTTTTCTTTCAATTGTTCCGTAAAGCCTGTAAGTGGTTTTCGCATGTATGAATCTCAAGTGCTGACTGAATATAGTAACACAGCCAAGACTGCGTTTGGATTCCCAAAATGCGAGAATGAAACCATCATGATCAGCTCTGTCGACTTACAGATCCCATTGTAAAAACAGCTTCTTCGTAGATTCCATTGATCGAGAATTTTTGAAGATTACATTCTTTATTTCGTTTCTTGAATATTTTAGATGAGAAATGTTTCCAACTCGAATACCTGGAATATCAAATGAAAGTGAGGTCGTTATTACTGCTTTGAAAATAGGTTTCGGAAACTGACCTTCACAGAATGTTCTAGGTCATTCAGATTAATGATAATGGTTATGCCTTTTATTCAAGTTTATAATTCTCAGAGCCTTTTTTTTTCGCAATTACAAAGTAATCAATTATAGCAACTGCTTACGGGTTGTCAATACATTTCATTCAAACAGTAATTAAGAACATTAGCAATTTAGAAACATGATAGTTTGTATAACGAGTCTCAGATACAGCAAAAACATTTCTACTTCAAGCATTTTTTTTTAACTTTTATTCTTATTATTCTTATAAATAAAAGCTAATATCATAAAAATAGTTCTTACTTCATTTTAACATCATGATGTATAATAGAATTTAGAGTCCTTCAAGGATATTAGAAAGAAAAATTCTAAGTGAAATAGATCTATTATTCTTACTAGGTCTAATTTCAAAACTTTTAAATAGTTGTTTGAGATTAGAGGGAATTAAATTCGATTATAGAGACAAGATGAAAAGGTCAGTTCTGTCCATGGCCAAGTTGAAATCAAAGTTCAGGAGCACTGAATGATGTTATAATATGAATTTTATTGTTGCTTATTTTTAAGTTGCATCTGTATGTGTGTGTCTTTAAGAACTTTTGAACCAATAAAATTCTAAACTTAGAATGTATATTTATGAATAAAGGCTGTCTCTCCTTTGCAACTGAAAACGTTTTCCTTCGACCAATTCAAAATGGCGACGGAATTCAATAGTGATGTCACCGTATTTTGTATTGTGTGCTAAATAACATAAAATTCCCGTAATTTCCGGAATGAATTACGGGAGATCTTTTAACAATATCAATTTTTTCGAAACTATTTCTTCAAAAATAAAATTAAAGCAATGGCGGATTTTAGTTGTAATTGTTTCAAAGTTACGATAAACAATGAAGAGAGGCTAATTAAATAAACTTCATGAGCATTATAGTTCGAGTTACTGCACATCTCCATGCCAATTTACGACTGGTATTAATTAAAAATAAAATCATTCTAAAGTTAAATAAATTTTGTGTAAAATCGCAACGTTTTTACGACAGCCAATTTCATTTTAATTTAATTATTTTTTTTTAAACTTTTAAATTTTTGATGAAAGAATGATAGCAATATTACTTTGATATTACAAAGGCTACAAGTAAACATGTGAAACATATCCTTGTTTCTGTGACTAAATAGATTTATGTGAAACACTTCTGTAATTGCTACACTTTAACTACAATTATTAACATAGTGCATTAATATTTTCATTGTTTAAATTGCAACGATTCAAACAAATATTAAGCGTACAATTTTAATATTATTTCTTGTAAATTTAAACTAATTCCTGTGATTATTATAATTATCTTTGATTGATTTCGTATTACTGTGCATGAATTTCCAGATTAAAAATTCTTTACTCTCGTCAATATATTGGGGAATTTTTAACTTCATATTAAATTTATGTTGTCTTCCGTTATTGATGATCACATGTTCATTGTTTAAACAGAAGAAAATAATATTTGGCGTGTTAATTTCCAAATACTAATATGGTAAAATACAATAATAATAAAGAAACTAATTAATTAAAATTTCTTTAAATCTGCTCTTAAATCACAGATATATTGTATACATCTTTCTCAACAAAAAAAAAAAAAAAATATGTATAAAAGATTTGCAAGAAAAAAAATTTCGAAATGCACACAATTAAACAAGGTTCTCTATTTGTAATTAACATTTTTTTTTTTTTAATGATTAAACATCGAATATCAAGAACAATATGAAATAGGAAAAATTGAAATTGATTGTATGAAATCTCTAAAGTAATCAAGATTAACTTAAAATATTATTACCTTAATATACTGAAAATAGCCAAATAACGATAGTAATTTTTACTTAAAATTAACATATAAAATTATCACAGTACTTCAGAAATTTTATTGTATTATTGAATAAGAAATTTTATTTTGATTACATTCGTTTGTATTTCTTCTTAAAAACTGTTTATTTAAAGTGAAACTAATTTAAATTAATTTGATTTGAACTTTTATTTTGTAAATTCTAGGTATTAACATTTATAGCGTTGTAGCATTTAAAAATATAAAAAAAAAATGAGTAATTATAATAAAGAAAATTTAGGGGATGAAGATTTATTTGATTTTATTATTTTCTTTCCTTTCGTCTTCATTGCAATGTTTGTAGCAATTTGAAGGTTTTACAATATTATTTATTTTTATAATAATAATCTTATTATGTTTTATGTTATAAACATATAAAATACACTTCGAACCAAAGATGACCTATGTCTAAAAGCTACAGGGTTTTATATGGTAAAACCATAAGCTTTAATAATGCATCAAAAGTATTTCAGGCAAAAAGATAAGACTAAAATGTATTTTTTAGTCATTACAGTCATTGTTCTTAATATGAAAACCAATCCATTGATTCAAACTTTTTATCATCAAATGGTAGATTCTAAAGCAACCATAACCTTTTTACATGAAATTACGTATGAAACTACAGTCCGTTTCTGATTGGCAGAGCTACCAATCCGGGACGATTCTACTCCTCAAGGGTATGATAGCTGAGATGGATACTTTCCTAAGAAATTCTTTTGGACATTTTCGCTTTTAAGAAAAAAAATAAAGGAGGAGCATTTTTGCAATAGTATTTATTCTTTCCATAATTCTTTCCCGAAAAGCGCAAATAGAACGCAGCTACTAGTAAACTAACACTATAAAAAGTAAACATCCCATCTTCCTCGCCCCTATTTGGAATAAATCGAAGGAGACCTGACGCATGCGCAAAGGCGCTGAAGGCTCTCGTAAACGAAAACGGACTGTACTTGTTTTTCAAGATAAATCATTCGTTTTATTGATTGTGAATGCATACCAATTCGTTTTAAGTAAAGCTATTTGCTTTGGTACGCATTGCGTGCTATTAATTATTTTATACTATTTAAATTGCTGTCTGATAAAGAAACAGTTGAAATTGGATAGATAAACCAGAAATGGTGGTGATATATAAAGATGAATACTATTTGTTGTTAATTCAAGGATAGTTGCACATCAGACTCTAATGTTATTTTTTTTATTATTTTTTTTGTGTTTACAAATGAAATGACATCATATAGTTCAAGGAAATAGTGTTACTGCTTCTAAGTTATATGTAATACAAACTTTAGATGTTTTGAATAATCAATCAATCAAAATTTGAGTTAATGGACCATTTCTTTCTTTTATTTTTATCTAAGTTTGACAGTAGATTCTCCCTAATAATTTTAGAAATGAAAACTAATGAACTGTGTTTACCTAGCGTTCTTGCTACCACGACGGAGATAGTTCCGTAGGTCTCGGGCGTCCCTCTTCAGCTTACGTACCATTTGGGCGGCCTTACTGCGGGCCGACTCAGCGTCACCTGAGGCCGAGTCTTTTCCACCTGATGAGGATCCCTTGCGGGAGTCCGATTCATCCTGGTCTTTTTTTAAGCCTGCGGCCGCCATTTTGGCTTCCATGAGTCGTTTCCGTCCAAGATTCTGGAGGATCTCCTGAGTTTGCGTAACCGGAAGGGAGGACATTAGTAGGGCCTTCGGATAGGAGGGACGGATTAGGATGGACATGGGGTAAGGACATCGTAAAAGAGGGGTCAGCATAAGGAGATATGAAACAGGAAAGTGAAACAGGGCCGGGGAGTAAAGAATATTAGAACCATTTGTTATATTTTCACTCATAAGATACTGAACCCAAATAACCGACTTTGATCTTTCAGTCGATAAAGAGCTGAGTTAAGGAGAAAAATGAATATTAATGTAAAGACACATTATAATCTGTTCCTTGAAACTAATTGACCTATGCTGTACTAATAAACATGTTCAACAAAAGTGAACAGCAAAAAAAAAAAAAAAACACTAAGTTAGATGAATAATAGGAATATAATAAAACTTAAAAAGAATTACAATTTGAATTAATTAAAAAAATTAAAATTTCTTACCAAAATAGAATTCTTATAGAAAACACGTTGAAATTTTAAATGTGAAAATTTATGTTTATGTCTTTTGTGCATTTTTTGTGCATTATGTAAAGAAAATTCATACAATTTATCTTAACTCAACCCTTTGAAGGAATGGTGCTAATGGATTCACCGTTATTTCTGAATTTCTTCAGTTCAATTCAGATATGGAAAGATGCTGCCTTTATGTTTACATTTTTACAGTAAATAGATATCTTAGGAAAAAACCACAAAACTTATAATAGATTAATGCAAAGAAAAAAAAAAGATTTAACTGAAAAAAAATCCTGAAATAATATAAAGTTGTAAATAATCATATTTGAAATTTATAAAAAAATACTATAACCATTCCAAAGTATATTATCCAATATTCAAAACTGATTAAAAAGAAGAAAATTATAAATATCTTAAACAGATTAGTGTGTATTTTTATTTCAGTTTAACAAGTATTTAATTAATAAACAATTGAAAAAAAAATGTTTTAATTTAAAATTTACTCGTATCCAATAAGCTGTGTAAAAAAATGTAAATAAATAATGAATAGAAACACAGTTGAAAAAAACTCTTGATTAAAATAGTATCATTTTAATACGCTGATTACAAAATCCGTTGCGGTTATTAGCCTTCATCAGTTAGAATGATTTAAAATTTCCGCTGGTTCACTAAGTAACAAATCCCATGTTGGTAGAAAAGGCCATTGTTAACAGAGGTTGTTGTTGCTTTATAAAAAACACTATTTATGAAAGAATCCTTCCTCATAGCAACAACACCCTCTGTTAACTTTCCTACCAACATGTGACTCGTTACTTAGTAAACCAACAGAAATTTTAAATCATTCTGAACAGATGAAGACTAATACCAGCAACGTGTTCGTATTTTGTAATCCGACGCATTAAAATAATGTTATTAATAAGAGTTTTTTTCAACTGTGTTTCTATTCGTTATTTCTTAAAATTTACTAGATTTTAAACTTCATTTTTAATTTACTTGTTTGAATTTAATGCAAAATTGATCCTTTGACTTAAAAGTAAAAATTGGAGATTTGGATGTGACCCTTCTTAAACAGGCTTCTATTTTTAATAAGAAAAAGACAACTGTGTTCGAGAAATTAAGAATAAAACTGTACATAGTGATTAGTAGGGCAAGCCATTTGATGATTTTGCATCTTTTTTCTATGAAGGTTGAAACATGGCTCGCATATATGAAAATGTGTAACATTAAATAATTGGTTAAATAAAGGCAATTCGTTAGGGCATTTTTTTGCATTTTTCGGTATTTTTTAGGGATAGATCATTTTTTGATAATTTTTAGGTCATTTTGAGCATTTTTAGTAGTTTTTTGGAAGGCAATGTCATTTTTTTTATACTTTGAGATTTTATTTATTATTCAGTATCTTTGCTTGTCCTCATTCAAGCCAACAAATTTTTCCAGAAAACAAGTAGACCTTTTTTTTTTTTGGTTGTCAAAGTTAAAAAAGGTAAAAAAAAAAAGGTTTAATGTAATAAATTCAAGTGTGTTATTGGTCATTTTTTTTTATTTTTCTGTCATTTTTTTACTATTTTTAGGTCATAAATGCATTTTTTATTTGTAATTTATTAGCAAATTATAAGTCATTAAATGCCTTGCCCTAGTTATTACTAATAAACGATTTTCCTAGTGTGAGAGTTCGGAACCACCTCTACAGTACAAATTTCAGTAACTTTGTAAGTTGGGCTTTTTGTAATAATTTGTTTTCATAAACTTAGTTTGAATGCTCTATAATTTGGAATTAATAGTTCTAAAATATTCACTATTCTGATTTTTTTTAATGCTCTTTTTTTTTAATTCTGAGTATTTGCTGTGATTCCATAATACAAAAGCTGTAGAAAGTCCATTGTTTATAGTGATAAAGATTCTTATACACTTATACACTTGAATATATATTAATTAAAGTCTTAAAAACTGATAGTGAATAATAGTGAATTATGAAAGAATTGTTAAGAGATTGTTCTATTATAAATCTTAGTTTCATTTTCTGTTATCCATTTTTTAAAATTTTCTATAAATTTCATTATTATGTTAACGGCTATTCTGATTTCTCATTTGAATCTCTGCCCATTGATAAGTTCTGTGCGATCATAACTTCTTGATACGTTCACTGTAGACTACTTTTCAAAGAATGTAGTGTTAATAAGAATCAGTTTAATTAAGAATATTATAGTAGTTATCCTCATGAATAGAAATGGGCATAAAAGTTAAGGCAAATGAAAATAACTTTCGAAAGTGATTCCTTTCACTACTTAACAGGCAAATGGACAGCAAATTCATCCACATTGGAATTTGACCAAGATTGTTGTTATTACTACGTATTGAGGATAACAGAGATATCTCATCACAACTGTTTTAGTTATATAATCCTAAACAATCTATTAATCCTAATTGTTTCAGATTTCATAAATTATAGGAAAATTAGAAAAAAATATTTAAGTATTGATAACTTTTAGTTTTTTAAATTTATATATAGATATATATATATATAAAAAAAAAAAAGAAACAATCAGCTCGAAAAATTCGGGATATTGAAAATTGCTAAACAATTTCATTTTTATTCCATAAACTGCAATCAACTGCTTTCAAGCTATGATAAGACTGAATCAACTTCATTTCAATAAATGCAAGAGATGAGACTTCAATGAATCAAAAATTTTAAAAATCTATAAATTAGTAAAAAAATCTAATGACAATAGTGACTTTAAGGTAATGTTCTTAGTCTGTTCAAAATGAAATGATTAATAAAAATAATTCATGTATTAATATCATTTATGGCTTTTTATCGAATTTATTAATCGCTATTTATAGCCTAAACCTTTCATAATTGTTCTCATTTTGGTACTTTGAGAATTTTTTTATGTAAGTGAAGTGTCGTTAATTGAAAAATCTTTTGGCTTATTATTGCTTGTCTGAGGAATGTTCAAAGGTTTTGAATTACTGACTCTTCACATTTTACACAAGAATCTGGAAAAGAAATAGGGAGGAGATAACCGATTGCTTACATTAATCATTGTAAAAAAACGATTCATTGATAAAACACCGAAATATATTAAAAGGAACTATTTGGTTTGACCAAATAACAAAGGATTCTATTAATAAACTAGGAATTAAAATTACAATTAGCAAAGTTTATGAATAAAAAATTAAAAACTGAACAATTATTAGAAAAAGCCAAAATCGAAGCCTGAGCTTTTATTTCGCAATATATACTAGTTGCTGAATTCAGTTCCATTGGTTGGCACTGATTACCCTCAAAAGAGAATACGGGCTTTAACCTTAACTGTATTGTTCTAAAATGCTTATCAGTTTGAATCAGCCAACAAGAACGAGTGGAAAAATATGTGGCTTAAATTTTCATCATTAAAAGAGCTAAAGCGAGAGATAACAACAATAACAAACTAAAATCTGTTAACTCTTCACTTCCTACACCTAACATGAATGACTAAATCTAAAACAGAACATTCGAATTTATCCAAATTACAGATTTTCCTATTATTCGTAAACCTTTAGCATTTTGTAATTGATTTACTAAGGAATTTTATCGAACAGGTAGCTTCTCACCTGGGCCTCCGGATAATCCTTCATGGCAGCGAGAACGTCCTCGCGTGAAAGGCTGAAAAGTTCCGCGTATCCGACAGATCGGACATCCGCTGTGCGTCTAAGCAACAAGAAAAATAAGCAATCACTAAGTTGATAATAAAGACTACATTTTAAAATTCAAAGAAAAAATGAGTCAAAATTAAATTTAATCTTAAATGATTTGTACTCACTTATTCAGACCATCTAAATTGAGGATTCCTATCTCCCCAAAGAAGTCTCCAGCTTTCATTGTGGTCAGCACTTTTCCCATTTCACTGCCGTGAAAACAGTAATTTTATATTAAATAAAGCAACTATAAGTTAGGGTATCTGGGTATGAAATTAAAGAAAGAATTATTAAAGCATGAATAAATTTTTCTTTTTGAAATAAAAGAAAGAACTTACAGTGTATAGTGTATGAATTTCTTAAAGAAAAGTCCTTAGAATGACACTGAATTAATATTTTTTTTAATAAAGTAAAAGGGAGACAGTTTTTTTAGTTTCAGTTTTTCTCTTAAAATGTTATATAAAAAGCTACACAACGTTAGAATGAATGGATAAAGTCAGTTAATCAATAATTGGGAGGTAGAGGCCACATACATTGATGCTCGTATTGAGAAACTGATGGACTCCCGCTGCCTTTCACAGGGGTTACGGACAGCCGGAAATAGGGTTAGAATTCAAGGAAAGGCAGGAGAAGGCCTCCCCAGGAGAATCCCCGATCTCCGGAGGGAGAGCTGGAATTAAGGAACACTCAAACCTTTTTTTTTTATCAGCAACAAATTGACATAAGTCCCTGATCATGATGCCAGACAGTGGTCTTACAGTAGCTTGAAATCTTAATCCTTACTAATCTCAATTTAGTACTTCCTATTCTAATCTAACGTCGACGTGAAATGTTATTTCACCTTTAGAGGATCTGGATAGTAAACGCACTTGTAGTCCGATAAATAATTATTTAAAATTTCGTTATATGATTTGCAAAGATTTGATGTTATGTCAGGTCAACAAATCACTGGACAAGATTTTGCACATCCAAAGAATTTCGATTCACTTATTACCTAAAACTTATTCTCAAAAGACAATAAAGGAATATAATGAATTGTAAATTCTGTAAGTTTGACAATACAGAAGTCATACAAAATCTAACTGCAAAACAAAATGTGCAAATCTTTTGCAAACCATAAAACTACGAGGGATATTCCAGATTATAAAAACGATTGCACAAACATGCTATGTGTTATGCTCTCTTGGAAATAGCATATCCTGTTACCGTAGGGACTGAAGAACATCATTTTGCTTTGGTATGTTATTTGCTGTCAAAAAATGCTACGTGGGATTTCAATTTGACTGGAAGTGAACATAATTGACATTGACGAGTCAGCATGATTACAATGCGTAGACAACCTTGACAAAGCCACCTTGAGTCAGCTATCAATCGAAAAATTACTTGAGAAAAAGACAGCCAAAAGTTTGGACCGAAATAAGTTATTCCCTCGGAAATCCTACCTACGCATTCTCACCCCATTGTAAGAAAGGTAAAGGAAATGGTGACTAAAGAGAACCTAAGTAATCAAAGATGCATTGTCCAGGTCACAGGACTATCAGAGATAAATGTATAGTTCATCAGAATCTTCGAAAACCAAAGGCACAAGCTTACATCCTGTCACACTGCAGAGCTCAGAACGAACTCTCGTAAGCTTTATAAAGGGTACTTGGTAGATGATAGTCGGAAAAATGCTGTAACCTTTGCTAAAGCCTGGATGTACTTAAACGACTGTAACAAGCCAGGGGCAATTTTCTATCGTTCACATGACACCAAAGGAAGGACAGAATGGTTCCGTCACTGTAAGAAAACTTTTTCGAAATGGCTCATGATAGTATCTGGTTATCGTCGTAGGGAACGGTTAGCACTACGTACAATTTTGCGAATGACAAGCCTACTACCGAGAGAACTTTTTTGGAACGTTATACCTACTGAAATCCCTAGACTATAACAAGTGTAAGAATGTACACATCTACGAAGACAAGTCTTCTTTCATACAACAAAATCAACAACGATCTACATGAATCGAATGGCTCATGAAACGGGAATTCAGATTATTCCGTAAAATACCATATCCGTCAAATTACCAGATGCATTTCCCAAGCACTTTTGTGGATTCTATTTACTGAAAAGAGCTCTTGAAAAAGACGACCTAGAACTGTTAATGGCCTTTGGAAAGCCTGCTAGGAGGAATGGGACAAAATACCATTAATAAATTTCCAACAAAGCCTCCTCGAGTGAAACTTGTGATGTCGAGCGATAGCCAGAATATAAGGGAAGCAAATAGAACACAATCGTTGGTGGTTGGGTGGCTTCACACGACAACTGAGTGCTGCTAAAATTGTTGTTATAAACCTGGGACAACCCTCAGTAGAACATGCAAGGTTGATGTATGGACAGTTAGTTTGTGCATGTGCTTTGTTTTATGCTTATGTGTTGTTTAATTGTGCTATGGAGAACGGTGAAGGAAGTCTGGTTTTATTCATCATCTTTTTGCATCAAAACATTACTTAAAAATATAGTATTTCAATTTGAAATTAAGATTGAGACAATGAGACATCCTTAAGAAATTAAAAATTAATTCTAAACAGAGGACTTCAATAATCACGTTGCTGCTGCTATTTTTCGTTCTCTTTCCTCAGCTATCAACTTCTTCACTTAATTTGTACTTAACTGTTGTCGCATTTAGTAAAAGAAAAATGAATAAAGAAGTTGTGAGCCTTACTTAATTACTTCCAAAATGCCATCAGCAATGATGAACATTTCCCGGGCCACTTCCCCTTTGCGGCAAATGAGATCTCCTGGAGTGAAAATATAGGCTTTCATTTTGAGCACCAGATCGTGCAAAAACTCTGGTTGGCATTCTTGAAAAATTGAAACCTACAAAAAAAAGAAAGAAAATTCCGTTAGAATCTTCTACTAAATCCCTAATCTAAGATCTTTCGAGAAAAATCGATTATTTCCGGTGATGGTGATAAGAGGAATCTAATACAATTCTTACAGCTTTTTTTTTTACAGCAATTGCTTCTTGATTATTTACACTATCGCTAATGGAATTTACATATTGATTATGGGCTTATGTACCGACATTGCATGCTAGATATTAGCATCTACGTAATTGGTGGATATAATCATTATCTTGGTTGCGTTTCATAATTAAGAAACCACAAACTTTTATAATAACGTATGAAAGAATTAAAGCGTTAAAAATAAGAGATCCTTTCTCTAAAATAATGTTTAAACTTAGCTACGTTTTATAAAAAACAAAATGCTCAAATTTAGAGTCTTTGTATAAAAGTATTTCTCAAATTAAAACCTGAGTTACAATTAATTTTCTATTATTATTTATTAAGTTATTTTAGATTAAACGGATTTGAAATAGAAAAAAAATACGAACAATCTTTGATAACAAGTCCTATTTTAGATACCTTTGAACATTTTTTTTTGTAAGGACTTAACTGCAGTTCACTCTAAAAATATTGAATTAGGTAAACAATAAAAGATGAAATAAAATAAGACAAAATGTCACGGATAAATAGAAATACTATAGTGATTCTGTGGATAAAAGGAATAAGCCGGCACACCTGACTAAATTAAACCAAATTTAATAACTGAATAAAATAAAAAATATAGTACAACCCGGTTTCGGTTACAATCTAACCATCTTCAAGTACATGGAAGTGACAAGTTGTGGAAGTATTTATACAAAATGGCTATGATGGAAATTTTTTTTTTTTCTGCGGAAGTAATTAGCATGCGGTGACGTCTTGAATGGCTCAGCTCCACCTAGAGGGATTAGGCTGAAGTTCCTTGTGTCAATAAGTCTCATGTACTTGCTGAATAAACGTTGCTGACATACTTGATTAACAATCTAAAAATTAAAAAACTAAAAACTAAACAATTGAATCAGGTAGACAGAAAATAAAGTGACAGAATAAATGAATAGCAATAAAATTAAAATTAAAATTAAACGGCAGTAAGTTAAAAAAAAAAAAAATTATATGCATAAAATAAAATAAAATAACATAACATGAAATTCTGAGTAAAGCAATCAACTGGAATGAATTGAGATAAAATTGAAAAGTAAATTAATTAAATTAAAAATGATCAACATTGATTATACAGGAATTTATATTATTCTATACATTTATACAAATTCCACTAAAATCAGGATAAAGTTAAAATAGAATAAGTAGATTTATAGAACATTGATTTTAAAAAAGAGATTATATTATTATTTGTAATCTTATAAAGTTCTATTAAAAACAGCAATAAATAGAATGAATAAACTATAGTGATGTTCTTTAATATGATTACCCTGAGAAACCATATTTAATCCATACGAGCATGTTTAATTAAAAAAAAGCTGTGGCAAACGGGACAGCTATAAAATCTGCAGATTTATGTCTTTCTTTAAGTCAGAACTTTCTATTAGCCTTCCCTTATTTGAAGTGTTGTTTAATATATCATTAACAAAGAAATCATTACATTTCTTATAAATGTGCAAGTAAAAGTAATTTGAACTGAAAAAATAATAAACTTTGGTTATATCGCAAAATAATTTAAAACGACATAATATACAAGAGCAAGACAAGAAGTAGAATATAACGAATAAATATATAAACCACATAATTATGATACAGTAAACAAAGGGAACGCACATTCTTCACCAAACATTACTATATTTCACCTTTTTTGTGCAACTTAATTGCAACGAGTTGCTCAGCAAAAGCTGCATCGTGTGCGCCCTGCTTTAGCCTTCTTAGGCCTGCAATACGCAAACTTTAAATAAAAATTGTAATTTACATTTTCTTATTTTCTTCCTAATGCACTGTTTACTCCCTTACTTCCTTTTATGAGTCATATTTAAGATATTGAAGCAATAATTTTTAATGTAGTTAATTAGTTCGAACCAGCTGTATTGAAATCACATTCGAGATATTAAATTCGTTATATTCTAACACATGAAACACAAGGAACACAAATTCTTCATCAAACCTTACTATACTTCACAGAAAGTGGCTTTTTCTGCTTCTTCAGGCATAACTTCTCTTCTAGTTCGTACAAAGCAATTAGAACAAACATAGAATAATTTAAACAAACAAATATAGGCAATGTTTACAATCATTGAAAAGCTTCATTATTTTTACAATGCTTTTTGAATGTTTCTATGGCTTGCCCAATCAGATATTTCAGGAAATATTAGCGCATTTGAAAATAGACATCCTGAAATATCTGATTGGGGAAACCGTTGTATAACACTTGGACATAATTCAGATCCATTAGTAACACTCGATAATAATAATATATTTTTCACAACAAGATTTATAATTGAAGCATGTGTTATCAATAGTTTTGATTGTTTTAATAAACAAAAAGGTGTGGAGATAAGTCCATTTTTGTTAGAAAAATTCAAAAAGCATTATAAAAATAATGAAGCTTTACAATGATTGTAAATATTGCCTATATTTGTTTGTTTAAATTACCCTATGTTTGTTCTAATTGCTTTGTACGAATTAGAAAAGAAGTTATGCCTGAAGAAGCAGAAAAAGCCACTTTCTGTGAAGTATAGTAATGTTTGATGAAGAATTTGTGTTCCTTGTGTTTCATGTCTTAGAATATAACGAATTTAATATCTCGAATGTGATTTCAATACAGCTGGTTCGAACTAATTAACTACATTAAAAATTATTGCTTCAATATCTCAAATATGACTCATAAAAGGAAGTAAGGGAGTAAACAGTGCATTAGGAAGAAAATAAGAAAATGTAAATTACAATTTTTATTTAAAGTTTGCGTATTGCAGGCCTAAGAAGGCTAAAGCAGGGCGCACACGATGCAGCTTTTGCTGTGCAACTCGTTGCAATTAAGTTGCACAAAAAAGGTAGCAAACGACAGTCAGGGGGGTTAACGATGCAACATTCTTTGCGCCGCCGCGCCGTTCGGGCAACAAACGAAGCACAGTACGAATTTGAATGACGTCACTTGACATTACGTCAAGGAGACTGCGGTGATGTCCTTCCAAATCTAATATACGTGTAATTTATATTCAACATATGAGAAATTGGTACCATCGTCAGTTCTTCAGTAAAACAGCGAGCGACAATCCCATAATTCATTGCGAACACTGCTTCCGATGTGAAAAATTCAAAAAAATCTAGGTTTTTCAAACGCTCCGATACATTCTGCCGCATTA
>JAFIDM010009631.1:64191405-64208142 GCA_023159025.1 Thereuonema tuberculata | reverse complement strand
AGGTGAAAAATTCAAAAAAATCTAGGTTTTTCAAACGCTCCGATACATTCTGCCGCATTAAATTACTGCATTTACATATAAACTGTATTTATGTGTGAAAGAAACTCGCAATACTCTGATATTCATTGTGT
Organism: Thereuonema tuberculata; assembly: GCA_023159025.1. Classification (NCBI taxonomy): domain Eukaryota; kingdom Metazoa; phylum Arthropoda; class Chilopoda; order Scutigeromorpha; family Scutigeridae; genus Thereuonema; species Thereuonema tuberculata. Next base: position 64,208,011 of record JAFIDM010009631.1, on the reverse strand, counting down.
ATTCGCTATTTGCCCTTCTGAAGCGACGGAAATCTGTTTTAGACGCCATGTTTTCCCCTGGGCGTGACGTCACGGCTGACATGTTCCAACGCTGCACTGTGATTGGGTAATTTCCATGCAGCTTTCGGAGTTGCACTCGACAGAAATCCTCGCCTTTGCAGTTTTTTCTGCATGCAACTCCGGTTGCAACTTTGCTCAAGCAGCTCAAAAAACGCTCTAGGCCAAAAGTTGCACATGCAAGTCGGCCCAAAGTTGCATCGTGTGCGCCCTACAGAAGGGAGATGTAGCATCCCAACGAAGACGAACCAAAGGGATGAACGGAGGTAAGAAGGACATTCTTAAAACGTCTAAAACGATAAAGCAAGCTGGAAAAATTCCCGCACTTCGCTAAGGATTGAAATTGGTATTTCCTTGCACAAGCGACTACATCGCTTAAGCCACAACCCCTGAAATAATAATGTGAAGTGATAAATGTAAGAAATGATGAAGTTTATTCCCGTGCCAATTAAATAGGTTCATCTGAGCTTCTGACAAGTAATTCTAGTTTCTGAGAGTTAATCTTGGAGTTGTATTTAAAACAAAAAGAATGAGATGAATCGGAAGTTTTTTTTTCTAAATAATAATATTAAGAACAGATCTTTAATGAAAACTCGAATGCAAACTTTGCTGTGTCTCACCTTTTTTAAAGTGTTGAGATTTACATGAAGAGCCAACTCTGTCTTCAGTTTGTCAGGTAAGATTCCCAGAGCTGAATTGATATCTCCTCCTCCCTGCATCCGCCCTCTGAAATAAAATTAACAGCACTTATCATTTGAACACCAGAAACTTTTTCTGTGAAATAAATACATGATACAACTATGTAATATTTATCAAACTTACCTAAGTTACTTAGGTAAGGGAAGATGAAGATTACAATTAGGGAAACTAATTCATACATATTATTAAGCAGAAGTAAAATAAGAAAAAAATGTCACTGGCAAACAGGAGTACTATTAGGAGTCTTCTGATTCTAACCTTGTAGAGAATTACTCTACAAAAACAGTATCTTTACAACTGACAAACTAACAACATCCCAACATCAATAATCACAGAGTACGGGAAACTTTTTCACGAATCAAATTCGTAATAACCTCTGCTCTGTTCCAATAGGTGCATAAAATTCATGAGTTGATTCTATTACTGAACTACAAACATGAAAAATCAAAATTTATTAACCACAGCCTTGTCTATTTGTCCAGATAATAATGAAGAAAGTTGATATTTTTTTGCTAACTCGGAATTAACTTTTCTATACTTATGTTAAAAACTTTCCATCCAAACATGGCAAAGTCTTCGTCACATCTCTGAAGAGTTTTACATCCGAGATCTTGGGGGACATCTTGGGTATAAAAAATGAATCTGATGATGGTTTTGTTTCATTTGAGGCATTTCCGTCTTGGAGGACGGACAACGTCAGTAAAGGTATAGAAAATTTGATCTCAGAGTAGCATCTCTTCGATGATGTGTAAAAATTATCAGGGCTGCTGTTAATAAATTCTTAATAAGTTTCTATGTTTCCTATGTTCACCAAACATTCAGTCTCCATATTCTTACTTTCCAAGGAACCCAAGTTTATTGTTATATGCTTATTGTTCTAATAATTAGATGTAATAGTATTGTTGATCTTGTATTACTAATTATATAGTCTTTTTCATCTTATTATTATTATTATTATTATTATTAAAATTTCGTCGATGAAATTTAAAAAATTAAAAGTCGTATTCTCACCTGGACCATGAATAATCATACCATCTTTGTACACGTCTCTGCATTTCTCGGGGCACTTTGTGTTGCCGCATATAAAGTTTAGCTCCATCCTGAAACGAATGATATACAAAATATAGTTGAAGTGCCAACATTCAAATGCCCTAATGGGTATTTTTTATGAAAAGACAAAAAAAAAAAAAAGAAACGTATTCACTGACAAAAAAATTTGAAAACTTACGAAATTAAAAGTTGTTGATGCTATCAGAGTGAGAACTTTTATAAATTCTGTAAGATTTTAGGCGAAATTATATACAAATTTTTTAATGATTTTCTTGATCCAGTAGTTATTTTTCCAAAATTTAGAAACCTATTTTCGAAAAAAAAACAACCCCAATCTGCTTTCAAGATTCTTTTCTAAAGAATACCAGCAGTCTTGTGTTACCTACTTTCCTACGCGATCCAATTGAGCTGCGTTTCAAGGTATGAACATTTGAAGTCATGATATCACATTCTCTATGCTTCCTCTGCTCAGAGGATTCCTCAGATGGACAGAAGTATTATCGTAGAGAAACTGAATTGGTATCATTTACCACAGCCCTCCAAGTGCTTTTAGTCTAATTGATTGTTGAAACTACATGCTTTTTGACAGATCCAGTGATTTTTAGAGCCCTAAGTGCCTCAACCAGAAGTTGCTAAAAGATGAATACAACTTATAATAAAAAATCCTTTTAACAGTTTAAGTTTCATATCTCTACGACGAGTCGTATTTGATAAAGTATGTTGATCTGTGGGATCTTCTATTCTAACCCTGTAAACCTTAAAGAATGGGACTTCCCGCCTATATGAAAGCTGTTATATTAATACCATGATCGTCAGTATTATTTGACATTTTAAGTGTTTATTGCAAACCTATACTTAAAATTAAATATAATTACTTTAATTGAAAAAAGAAACTGCTTAATAATTCTATGCAAATAACGTAACTCTTTAAATAATTGTTAATAATTTGTCGTAATAAGAAAAATGAGAAAAGAAATTTTCTTACCAATAATCGTTCAAATTCCAGGCGGCTAGCGTTCCTATTTGTAATGACATTTCCAACTTGACCTGTAAGATAAGAAAATTGAAAACCTTTAGATTCAACAAAAAAATTACTGCATTCAGCAGTTCATAGAAAATATTTCAAAATGTAATTGAAAACCTGCTTTAGAATTCCTTAAAGTAGCAGTTCTTAACATTTTGACTTCTTTGAAAACTCTCCACAAATCAATGTCGAAAGTCTTCGACACTTAACTTTGTTTTGCAATCTCAACATCACAATAAAAACTCCACTGTTTTCAAACCACTGTCGAGATAGAAAGAATAGGTGTTTCTTATATGATAGAAAATGTTAATTTATGAGCTCATTTCCCGTTTTAGGTGTAGGCTGCCATCACACTTTTTCAGTGTGGTTTGTGAACAAAGGAAAATACTAACTGGTTTCCCCGTTGCCTTCCACAAGGCCATACACATCCGTGAAAAGTGGCTGAAATTCAAGGTAAAATTGGAATGAACAGTCTTGATTTTCAGCCTGAAGACGGTAGTGAAACAAACTTTCATACTTTTCCCTCCATTCGAATCAACTTGTGGAATCAACTTGTGGCACCGTCAAATTGTGGAGCCTATGACTAGACTAAGAACATCGCTAGGTGGTAAGAAATATCTACTTGACGAAAGCACTTCTGACGGAACGCAACATTATAAAAGAATTGTACATAATATTAAGGTAAAATTTAATAAATGGGTGTGACGGGTCAATTTTCGCTCATTATTCTTTTTTTATAAAGGGAAAATAAATTGCTGTCTGGTAACTTTTATAAAGAAGCATTATATAATAAAGAAATTTGGCATTGAAAAACCATACGAACAAACCCCGCTGAGAAAGTGAAGAAACTCTGCTAAGAGTATAATATTATGAAAGTGTCGTTATTACTAACTACATTATTAACTACAAAGTAAGCATTTAGAACGGCCTCATAGTGTTTTGATATCAAGATGGTGCCAGATTTCCCTACCCATTCCACTACTTAGGATTCATCGAAAAAAAGTTCACTTTAGGAGTCCAAATATCTGTAGTTAAGAAGTAGGGAGGGTCTATTTCATTATCTGTTTATAATAATTAGGTAAACTCAGACTCGTCCATTCCTAGACCATGTTTAAGATGATATTCGTTATTTTGATGAAACTGTGTTAATTACGATTTTTTGGGGGATTTAAATTCCATGTAATCAAAGTACTGTAATACTAGCGCATCAAATATCAAAAAATTATAAAATAAATGAGAAAATTTAGATACTTGAGAGATGCTGTAAGACATAATTGCTTTAATTAATTGCTTTAGTCGTAACCATATATTTTAAGGACTTTTAAAACTATCTTCAGTGTGGAACGAAATTTTAATGCATATTCCTCAATTTTAATGAACCCCAAACTAATTATAAAGTTAATTAATTTTGTACGAACGCAGGTCTTATTTCCAATTTTAACCAATAATTGATTAACAGAACCGATGAATAAAATTTATGATAATCAAAAGATAATTGGGAAGTTTTAATTAACTGATTATTTTATAATGTGCTTTAAACGGCTACTTTACCCAAGCAATAAAATAAAAATTCAAAAATATGTTCCAATCTAAGGCGAAAAAATAAAATATAAACTAGACTTTTTTACTTACACAAGAAGCCCAAAAACGAAGTTTCACGATGAAATTGTGTTGGATAAAGATGTAATTATGATACGACTTTAACAGTTTTTCTGATTTCCTATTATTTTTTTTTCCTGTTCGAAATACTGTTGGAACTTTTATTACTGGGAAACTTATTTCTAAAAGGGATACAATATTTCTTTAAAAAAAATAAAAGCCAAACCATGAGTAAAGATTTGTAGTGAAATGATTTTTGTTCCTTACATGTTTACTCTTAAAACATCCAATTCCAATCACAAATAGTAATCTGATTTCTGGCATTTTTTTCCTTTCCTAACATTTTCTTAACTAACTTTCACAATGTTCCATAAAGGAATTTTCAAAAGAACTCAGCCACTGTTGCAGAAAATAAGATTTTTGTAAAGAAAACGAGTATTACGCCTGATTAAGGACAAATAACGGCAAATGGTCGAATTTTCAGAATAAAGTACTGAAACAGTAGATTTTTTTTTTACATTACGATTAAAATTGAATAAAATTGAAAAAAAAAAACCCAGCATTTCTAATGGTCATGCACAGATTTCATTTAATACTGAGATGTCATATCGGAATAGGAAGAAGCTAGCATTATTGTACTAATATATTGACGTAATAAATATAATTACAGAAGTATATAACATAATGAATGTTTGAGATAGGATGTAGTTCTCAAGCCATTGCGCCCGTATCCTTAATGGTGGATGGCAGCACAGGAGGTTACAGATTCTTACGATGAAAATCTAATGGGGAGAAGTGCAGATCGGAAGGGCAGTTTTAGTGGTAGTTTTGCGCCTAATTTTCATGTAAACTGGAGAATGAAAGGGCAAAGAATGACGAAAGAAAAATCAGACATTCTATCAGTGATTTTCTCAACTTCAAATGTACAAAGATGGGGAAAATAAAAGTACCATAAGACTTCCACTTGGAATTAATTCCAGACTCTAAACCGAATGCAGTTGAATCATTGGACTATCGATTGATATCGTTTTTTATCTTGTGCCACAAAATTGCTGATACAGAAAGACAATGGATACTAGACAATTAGCAAATTTTTAGAGTTGATAATGCTGAAGATAATAAAAAAGAAGAATAGTAATTATTATTTAAAATGTGAATATCTGTCAAAACCCCAAATTCTCGAGAAACCTAATATTCACATGTTCATATCAAAGAGATTGAAAATAATACAAACAGCTGTAGAGTCTAAAATTGTTTGACTTAACGATATGAAACAGTTTGACTTCCGTTGGACATTTAGTTTATTTGTAATTCAACTCTCCAATAAAAATAAAAGTTTAATGTCTTTAAATATTAAAAATTCTAATTAAAGTAGAGCATGTATAGTGATCCCGTGCATGCTTCATTTTCGGCTACTTCCTTTGACACTGAAACTGACTAGTATTTTACCCACCTCTACATGTCATAACTCATAAGGGAACTCATAACTATCCGACTTATAGTTGGGACTGTAGATGTGATAACTTACGGACAGATGAATAGATGAACAGAATAAACTTAAGAGGGGGCTGTTTCCTGTTCTACATAACTTCCATCAGAATCTGAGTTATCATCGCTGAACGTCACATGTTCTGGATGTTTAGGTCTGGGTAGCTCTTCACTGTGCGGAACTGGCCTCATTGCAAATGGTAAATTAGGATACATCACTGTATGCTTTGCTTTAGATGTAATCCCTTTAATGGGGGATAATTTAAATCCCCCCCCTCTCCCCGCCACCTTTACACTTTCGTGTAAAGTTGCTAAAAAAGAATATAAATTTTACTTGCAAAGACTAGGAAATCAGCAATAATGCTCGGAATCTCGAGGTATGGGACACTAAACAAATACAGTTAATGCATTATTATTAAATCTAAAATTGATTTTTTTTAAAGTTTAAGTATTAGAGAATAATGCATTGTAGATTAGACTGGTCAACGTGATTTTGTCTCAAGAAAACTAATTGGTGTCCTTATTGTTTTTATGCTGAATTCGAATTCCGTATGTAATTAGAATTTCTACATCACCCATAGTTTTTCTGTGACAATGGCTTTTTAGTATGAGATTTTTTTGTGGTTTTCGTCATCTTTCCTGCTTTACTAGGTGAAAGTTCTCTATTTATTGTAAGTATTATGTGAATGTTAAATACTCAGAAGGTTTGTTTCATACTGAGTAACAGAGACATAACTGCGCAGATGACATGTACGGATATGTTTAGTGTGGCACTGACCCATCAGTAAAAGCCAGTAGTGAGTCGGATGTGCACGTGACAATACGACTTTGTAAGTGCTTTGTTTTTATTTTTTTACTGTGGATGATACATTTACAAGTTTTGTAGTTGTTACAGTTAGATTTCCAATATGGCAAGAAAGTGTTTAAACCACCCTGACAGTTCACCGCACACATAACAGAAACTAACATTTAAATCTCAGAGGCGTAACTTTACTCCACTAATAAAAAAGTGTTATGAACTTTAGTTTGGGTGTAAAGTGGGGGACTAAGAAAGGGCAAACGCTCCGCAGATTTGTTGGGTATCGTATGTTAAGCTTCTCACTGCATGGAAAATTGATTCACGCCACATGCTATTTGCTATCCCTAGGGTTTGGAGGGAACCAAAAGACCACTCCGCTGATTGTTATTTCTGCTTAACAAACATCAAAGCGATTACATTACAAAGAATACAGTGATTTATCCTAATTTACCATCTGCACTGAGTCGAGTTCCACACAGTGAAGAGCTGCCCAGATCTAAACATCCAGAACATGTGATGTTCAGCTATGATAACTCAGATTCTGATGGAAGATATGTAGAACAGGAAACATACTTCTTGTGCGGTGATCCAACATTTGAAGCAAGCTCCTCACCTGAACCATGTTTATTAACTCAAGAAGAGCTTAACGTTCTTGTATGAGATTTGAACTTATCTAAAAAACAGTCTAAACTTCTAAGTTCCCGGCTAAAAGGATGGAATCTTCTACACAAAGATACCAAAAATATCGTATTTTTGTAACTGTGACTCTGAATTTAAAGATGATGTCTCTGAAGAAAATGGTCTAGTGTTTTGTAAAGATGTTTGTTCTATTATGGAGACCCTTGGTCATGAACATCAGCCATCAGAGTGGTTTTTGTTCATTGATTCCTCTGAAGTTAGTTTGAAAGGTGTGTTTCTGCATAATGGAAATAAATTCCCATCAGTACCAGTGGCCCATGCTGCTAACCTGAAAGCTACATATGAAAATATGAAATTATTATTGGAAAAGCTCCAGTATGAAAAATATGAATGGAGTATCTGTTGTGATTTGAAAGTTATTGCACTCTTACTTGGCTTGCAACTTGGTTACACAAAGCACTGTTGTTTTTGTGTGTGAATGGGATGGCGTGAATGAGATAGATAGAGAAAAAGAATCACTACCTTAGAAAAGAATGGCCCAAACGTGAATTACTCGTTCCTATGCCATTCGTCAATTCTGAAAAAGTGTTGTAAATCAAACTAGGCCTCATGAAAAATTCTGTTAAAGCAATGGATAAGAATAGCCCTGAGTTTACATTTTTGAAACATAAATTTCCCAAAATTATTGATGCAAAAATTAAAGAAGGAATATTTGTGGGTCCACAAATGCACTAATGCAGGATGACAAGTTTGAGGAATATTTTAAATCAAGTGGAAAAAGCAGCCTGGCAATCATTCAAAAATGTTACTCCGAATTATTTGGGAAATCGAAAGGCAGTATCTCTCTTTACTTCACAGGTGAAATATTGCTAAAAATCAACATCTCATGCTTTCTAGGTAAGGCAGAATATTTGTGTATTAGGTTCTTTAGTATTATGTAAGTAATACATTTCCTGAAATTATAAACACGTGTCTCTTGAAAACCTTGCCGGATGAAAAAAAATCTAATCCTAGCTTCATCTAGCCTCTTTGTAGTGGGTTTGCCTGTGTCCCGTTTGTTAAGTTTGGTCCCATTTGTAACCTACCCTTCTCACATTCTATTAAGGTTACTAAGATTACTTTGTAAAGAATCATACTGACTAAAAGAAATGAGTTTATTCTATGTATCACTTTGATATCATAAAGGTAGCCGTTAAAAATCATAAACGGCTACCTTTATGATAAAAAAAAATAACTTGGCATTATTTGGAGGTGGACTGAAATATCTTCAAAAGTATCTGCATGTCATAATTCAGTAATTAAATTAATTTATGAACACATTGTTAAATAGATAATACTTTAAGATAATACTTTGATCTGTAATCATTAATGTAGTCGAAATTAAAAAAAAAGTGAACACCGTTTAAATCAGTCTTGGTATTCTATACTATACCTTCTAATTATTCATAGTATATAGTAGACAAGGTATATGCTTAACTATCCATCGTGTAATGAACATGCAGTGTTGGGAAGGAGATCAATTTTGATGATTAGAGAGGGTAGAGACCAAAATTATGGCGCTCGTTTTTTATGTTGGACCGTAAATAAGCATTATACCCATTTTAAAAGAAATCGGTCCAGGGGGTCATTTTCGATTTCGGGGTCATTGTTGAGAGATGGAAGGGGTGGATACATACCATGTTTTAAGTTGGATCAAGTTGGATAGTTAAAAAGCTATCTATGAAATTTGATTGAAATCAGTCCAGCCGTTTTAGCTTGATGTAGAAAAGGGAACAAATAAATGAAATGGAATGAAAAATGTTGAAAGTGGAATAGTAAGTTTCGCAACCAATTATCGTGAATATTATTAATTCACAAAATCATATCACTTTAGATTTAAATAATGGGCGCATAAGTAATTTAAGTCCTGTAACAGAAATGGGATATTAACGTATCATAAAGCAAATGGGTGTATTAGGAGTACTATAACGTATATGTACACAACATAGCACAAACGGGAATACTAGGAATTCTATATCGTAAATGACAGAGATATGCTACTACCAATATTCCCGTTTGTGTTAAGTTATTAAATCGTAGTTTAATATTCTTTGAAAAAAGTTTTTTTAAACTGGTTTCGTATTAGTTTTGTTAAATATTTACTTTTGGTTTGCCTTCAAAGAAAATAATATCTATTGTAAATTTATTTATTGTTATTTCTTCATCTTTACCTTTACTGTTTTTTTTTATTACCAAAAACGAAATTTAGAATATATGAAGCGATTCATTGGAGCTATTACTTTTTTTTATTGCTTCCCGTAGATACATGCAATGAAAGCGTTTCCTGCAGAATATCATTCTCCAGCATTGCTTCTTTATCGACAAGAACTGCCCTGCAATCTTCGGAGGTCAGAGGTTGAATTCTCAATCACTTCTCATTCAACCGCAGAACTGTGGCATCACCCTGGCAACGACACCACCTCTGAATTGTAGTGGACTGGTCTTCTATCACTCATCCAGCCTCGAACGGAGAAGATTGAAGTACTATGTTAAGAACCCTTGACATGCCAAGAAGGAACCTAACACATTGTTGAGTAACTCTGGGAATTGCGTGTACAGCTATGATTAGAGAGTAATAAAAGACCACTCATAAAGAACGGGCCTTCTAATCTGCTTTCAATTGAATGGACTCTAATGAAATTTTACAAGCAAAGCAGAAAGGCTGGCTTGCAGGAATCTTGTTCGATTTTAGAACACGACTGTGAAATTAAAAGTTTCAATTTAGAAATGAAAAAAAAATAATAGTGAATTGTTATTATTCCGATTAAGCAGTTTTATTCAGAGGCACATACCTTGGGCATTGCTTAAATGGATTTTTAAATTACAAATACTATGATTATTAACAAAAAAGGAATAGTTTCTTATTGAAATATTACTTAATACATACTGCCTACTGGTCGCGGTGCTTGGCTTCCTGCCGCTCACATTCACCTCATTATAATTTAATACACACTGCAAAGGTGTGTTTAGTAAATACGAAGAGCTTGGTTGAAAATTTAAGAAATCCGTATCTAATTTTCTTGTTCTTCCATTGTTATGTTGAAGACTATGCCCGTATCTATTCTGTACGTTTATTATTGCCGAAAAACTCGTAAATCCATTTGTTTCCCTTTGCACAAAACAAACTAAATTGAATCAATTCTTTAAAGCTTTCTTGCTCTGAATCTCCAATCATAAAATTGCACTAAGCTATTCTTATTTCTGAAAGATTCGTCAAAAATTAGGATTTTCAAAACCAAGTTCAGCTACAATAATAAGATAAGTTTCTGTAAAAGTTACGATATAAATAGGCCAAGTTAATATTTTACAAATACAATACCTTTATACCTAAAGGCGAACAAATAGCAGGCAATCAAAACTGTTAACATAATTTGGAATATATCAACATTTCAATGGATTCATCAATTTTCATCTTGAACAGTTTCTTGAAATTGTCAGCCACTAAAAGATTTGATAGAAACTTGTGACATTCGCAACAAGAACTGTAAAAATATAAACATCATTACCGAGCACTTCCTAAAGAAAAAGTTTTATTTACATGCGACTGAGGTGTTTTTACTTTATTGTGCAAAGGATAAACACTAATCTCTGTCTTTGTGTAGATGTTCCAATTGCTCACCATCACTGTACTATAATATCCTGTTAATGTTCTAAGGATGTAATAAACAATTGTTAATTTACTATAACTGGACAAGATTCTTCAATTAAAAAACTGTAGTTTTAAACTAAATTAATTAATTTACCGATCAATTTTTGATTTCTATTTCAACCTTGATTTTCCGTGATCTCATTTTTGAAAAGGTTCAATAGGATTTGAAAGGACTCGTTGGATTCTGTGGTCTTCAATCAGAATGTATGATTTAGCCACAGTTTCAACTAATCGACAGTAGACATAACTACTGAAACAGCTCAATGAAATTGGTTGAAGAGATAATTATCTGTAAAATCGCTGTACTGTATATTTAGACTTCAGCTCTTTGTTTTTTATCGTGAACAGTGAGCGTCAGATACGCCAACACTTTGCAAAATTTGGCTATGTAGTTTTATAAATAGTTTCTACAAGATTTCACTGTATTGCAGAGAAATTTACTAATTGATTTTCATTGAAATTTTTATTTGGTTGAACTTATAAATTTTAGAAAACTGGACATTTGCAGAATAAAACAGACGAGATCACTGAAGCTTGGGTTAACTAGATATATAAAATCAATGCAATGTTCCCACCTTAAAGATTCTGAAGAAGAAAAGAGATAGTAAACATGCATGAAAAGAGTTATAAAAAATACTTGCAAATCGTTTCTTTTTCTTGAAATTCCTAAGGGTTTAATTTCAAACATTCAATTGTACGTCTTGCGCTTTTCATTCTTCGGCACGAACTCCTCTGATAGATAACTCTGTTTAGATTTCAGATGGGAAGGGATCTCGTTGATTTGATAGAAATTAGACCTTACGTTTAGGCCGCAGGACATAGATTTTTCCACTGAAGCAGAAGATTGAATATCTACTGTTTGTATTTCCAAATTCAAAGATTATATCTCGGAAGATAATAAATTCTCATTTTTAAAAATATATCTGAAGTCCAATTGTTATTAACAGTCTATGTAGCCAAACATTGTATTCTGAGAGCATCATCATCTTCTCAGTCCCATCGCCCCTCTTTCTGTTTTGCTGTTGTAACATGTAAGTCTGAATACGAATCAGTCATCGTCCTCAAAATGAAGTATCCTATTTAATTTCGGTCGAATTTCAATTTCTTCTAAGTGTGTACCAAAGCACTTTTCAGGCAAATTAAAGTTATTATTTTTTTCTTTGTTCTTGAATTTCTTAAAGAAATGATTTTGATAAATGTTAAGTACCACATTTAACCAATGATAGAAAATATAAATTTTTCAATTTGGTAATTTTTTTATATAATTTATTAAAATTTGTTATTATTAACTTTCACTATTACTGTAGTTTAACTTTCACTATTACTATTGCTATTACTATTACTGATAACTATAGCTTTACTGTAATCTAAGATTATATTGTTAAAATTTGTAAGGTTTTGGGTTAAAAATCTTAATGGTGAGCCAGTAGTAGACGTAGCTAATGATTATATACCAATTAGCAAAACAAAGCTCACTTAACCTTTCTTAATTTAAATTATACTCTCATAAATTCTGTTCCACTGGAATTCAAACACAGCTTTCAATTCATTTTGAAGGTTAACTGAACAAAATATTAACAGACTGTGCGCATTCTATCTTCTGTGAGTCGAGATAGAATGAAAATCAACTATCCGGCATTCTAAATCAAGATCCAAATTTAAATTTTAGACTTATATGACCTTCAATGAAAATTCACACAAAGCCATCCTGAATAGTCATCGATGAACTGAACAGCAACAGTAGGTTTCTGCCCCACTTCACCTTTCAATTTCTGGCATCCACTCAACCGTATCTTTAAAGACTCTTCAGAACAAATTCAGCAGAAGAGGTACTCTTAACTACTGATTCAGTTTACAAATTTGAAATGTTAAATTTACTTCTAAATTTACTTTGTCTAAAAACATTTTATTTCAAAAAAAAGACATTACACATTAAAAGTTCAGATCCAGTGTTAACGAATGATATCTCATGCTGTTTCATGCAAAAATTGTGTTTTAATGTATTTATACATTTTTAGGCGCTTTTTTTATTTAACACGCATAGATAATTAATTGAGGCTGACGGAAGCTAGCACATGAATTTCTTTATTTTATTTTCATTGGATATTTCTTGTTTTTAGTTTAGATTTTGGAGGTTCCATATTTTCTTCTACTGTAGATGTACTTTAATTTTTCATTTTTTATCTAAATAACCTTTTTGGTAGAGAAGATTTCACAGTTTTCATTTTTCTTTGAAACTATAAACAAATACACTGTTTCAATGAATTTTACTATATGCTTAATACTTTAATGTTTAATGCTTAAGATATTAAATTGAATAATTCTCTAACGAATTATTCGCCCATATAGTGCGAAGACACTGACCTCATAATACCTATACCTGTGTAGCATAAATGTTTATTCCATGGTAATGAATGTGGAAGAAGGCTCTGTCTGGTTCTTCAATTTTTCTTGCGATCATTCCACCGTTCTTCCGTCGTGACATTCATTATTTCGTCGTGACACATTCCTTAGTTAGTTTAGGTCGGTGACAATGGATTCAGCTTGTATCACCATCATGGCCAGCAATTCAACTAATCGGTCCCTCGTTTATCCTGAGCATTCGTTACAGCGAGATACAGCTTATCTGGCTATTAACCAGTCAGCGAAACAATTGTACCTATTCTCTACATCTAGGAAAAAAACCCCCAGAAATTTAGCGGTTTTTTTTGTTATTTAATTCTTCCTCTCATCTAAATCATTCGGAGCTTACAAGAGCATTGTTAAAATGCCATTAACTTTTTCTTTTTAAAAATTTTAGTTAACTTTTGATAAAATGTATCGTGGATTTTTTGGTAGCTTATTTCAATGTTTAAAATATATCGTTATATATTTCATATAGGCTACGCCATATAATTCTTAAAGTTTTACAATTCTCGATTTCGATTTCAACTATTACTACTATTCAACTTAGTTTTGTCTGAAAGATTTAATATTAAAATTCAATGAAGTATTAACTATATCCGAACCATCTTTGCTATGATTACTCCTGAGAATTGTTACAAAAAATTGTGATTGATTCGAAAGACTCCAAATCTAGTTAGGCTCCTCGAAACTTATTTTTCACTAAAAAAACAGTGATTTCCAATATATCCATATTGGAATTTTAGATACATTCTTAGAAAATTGATGTTCACTACATTATAAATAAATACGCATATATCTTTCTGTTGGGAATATTTTAATAGCATACAACGTTCTATAATTTGCGGCCTGATGAAGTCTTCGCTACATAACAAGTGACCTTCCAAAAAAAAAAAAAAAAAGGTTTCCCACTCATCGTCAAAGAATACCACGAGAAAACGTAAAATAAATGATACATCAAAGTGAACAGCAAAAAATACTTAAATGTCCCAAAAAATAACTGAAGAAGGTTCTTTCTATGAACTGGAAACCAGAGGCAAACCATCGCGATTTGATGGTTAGCTAATATTATAGGTAAATTCGAAAATGACATCATCTAAATTATTTCTTCCTTTCACTCTTCAACTGTCAAACGTAGCAGCAGCAATGGAAGTTAACAAAAAAAAACAAAAACAAAAAAAAACAACCGGAAATGCTCAACAATTCCACATTACGATTCCACAGACACACTGAGATCTCAGAATTCGATCTGATAGCAAGTTGACGGGTGGGAGATCGCAGCTGCTTTTAAGAATCGTCAATATTGCGCTTTTACCAGGATATGAGAAAATATTATACTTTGACTTCACGAAACTTGAAGAGGTGTTTGACACTAGTGATGTTTAGATGCCAGCCATATAGTGATACATTGTTTTAGCACAGCCTTTCTTCAAACTGAAACAATAAGTAGAAGACGGAATTGGACAACTATCACGGAGCCTATAAGCAATCAACAGACGGGAGAAACTTCATTATAGACATTTAAATAAGATATTAAAACTCAGATAAAAATGGATTAGCAAATAATTTCTGGTTCAAAGGTTTGGTTATTGGTGAAACTGACCAAAAGCTGTATTTGGACCTCTAATTAGAAAATTCTATTTTTGCCATTAGGAGGCAATTATCAGCTTTATTTTTCGATAATTATATTAAATATCTTTATGAGTTTCAAAGATTAAGATGAATTCATTTTGATTATGAACTATATTAGGAGTAATCCTAACTACACATTAGGTATTGAAGGTGTATATGCCAGGATATATTCAGGCAGCTGGCATATACTCAGCTGACTTATATTCAGCTTTTTATGATACAATTTATGAGAAAGATTAATTAATACGCGAGTTCTGAATATATTGACGAAGTCAGAAAAGCATGAAGTAAAAGATCTATTTATCTGGACAAATTATTACTGTAGAACTTCAGTAGCCAACAGTTAAGAAAACGATATTTGAAGGGAAAAGAATGTTCTCGATTACGCAAGCCGATTACTGTCAACCCCTAAAAAGATTTACTTGACTTCGAAGAAGAAATGTCTTGCTCTCATTTAGATTTGTCACAAAGTTCTCTATTCTAACTCCCCGGATAATCCCTTATCTGCATGATGGATAACCATTTACTACGCGAGCAATTAAGGTAAATTATATACTTCATGTTAGGATTTTAGGTCTGAAAAGAAATACTTAACGATTTATTATTACTTTGGCAGAAAACCACGCAATCATTTGAAAAGCTTCCCTTCGATATTGAAAATATCAATAACATTCTTGCTGTGAATTTAAGGGAGTGAGATTAACTTTAGAAATTTATCAAGGAGCACCAGGTAAGGTGACATCTTCTTAATTGTGAACTGATTAACCAAGTTTATTTTATTAAGATGAAAATGCTAAAAATTAACCTGATATTTTTTTTTCTCTCATCGTGTCAATTGTTAAGGTGAAACGAAATACAATGAAAAAAAAATATAACCTCATTCAGATTCTGAACAGACGTCCTTGCATAGAAAAATTTGAATATATCGTTAGATGACATTCATCAGTTCTTCCGTTTGATTAAACCGCAAATATATTTGAATATTCTATTCTAACAAAAAAGTTTACATACTTCTTATTATCCTTAATGTAGAATCATTTGAAATGGAAATCTAATTAAATCGATTGATAGTTATAACTAATTGTCATTCGTACTAAATACAGATAAAACATCTATTAATACGAAACTTCTACAAACCTGACATAACAAATCATTTATTTTTCAGACTCATAGAGCCTTCTGGTGTCTTCAGAGCTGTTCTGATTGAGCTTTGTTTATAAACCTCGGAGCATAGCAAACAGACGAGACAATGTCACGTAATTGTCATTCGTAAGAATGTAAAATGAATTAAATACAGTTCCTGACTGTAGAATCTTCAAACACAGAGAGACATATTTGGTTCTAAATCCTGACTTTTATTACATATTAAAAAGTGATGAAGGAATAGTCTGATTAATAAAATAATTAATTACAAAAAATTTTTTTTGAATATACCACGTTTTTTAAAATGGACTAAAAAGTATAAAATAATTTTTCCTAGTCCATATATATTCCTAACCCCATACAGATAGTCCTGAAAATTTGTGAT
>JAFIDM010009631.1:64159104-64186405 GCA_023159025.1 Thereuonema tuberculata | reverse complement strand
TAGAGTTAGGCCTCGTAGAGTTAGGGGCTTGGCCGTTTCATGGAACTATTTCATCTCACCCAAAACATTTCATGTAAAATACGTTGCCAAGATGCTCATAACGCTTTCACTGTTAAAAAGTTATCAGATTTCATATAGTGCCAAGCCCCTCACTGTACATGCCTAACTCTAAAAACCCTACTATCTTGGTCAAAAAGTGTGCCTTGGCATACTCCATATCCTTTACATAACTCCATGGGATTGTCTGTGTGACAGCCACGAAACGGCCAAGGCATACTTTTTGACCAAGATATAGGGTTTTTAGAGTTAGGGCTTATAGAGTTAGGCCTCGTAGAGTTAGGGGCTTGGCTCTACATGAGATCTCATATCTTTTTAACAGTGAAAGCATTATGAGCATGTGAGTCTTGGCAACTTATTTTACACGAAGTGTTTAATTAATTATTAGGTTTGAGGTAATTGTATTTGTTATCATTGACAATATTAATTTGCTGATTTTTGTACTGAAGACAAAGCTCGATTTGTTTGTATGTTCCATATTGTTTTAACCAAATTTCATGTTCTAATATTCCTATTTTTTTTATAATTATGGCTTGAAAAAGGAAAGACGCAAAATCCTTTCTGAAAATTCGCTTGCATTAAATATATTTTATATATTTAACTGGTGAGAGGATATGTTAATACCTTCTACAAGGTATACAACTTATACAACTTACATATAATTTAAAATGAATTGAGAAATGCATTATACAAATTATAATCTTTAAACTTTGATTGGAATTAAAAAATACTAAATTTGAATTAGCACAGAAGATTGTATAATTTTTTTTTCAAAATATATTTTTAAGTAGATAAGAGTGAGTGGTTCCTAAAATGTCCTGATTGAAATATATCAATGATAAATGACTTACCAAAATAGTAATTGACTTCATTATACTAGAATTTTTCATATAAAACAAAAATGAAGAATTTTAATTTACTTCAGTCTGCTTTCTTGATCGGGACTTAGCTACCTCAAGATATATCTAGTAGTTCTGAATATAGATTATATAAAATTGGCAGAAACAATTGGATGTCATCTTGAACATTATTCTCTTATAATTAATATAAAATTAAAAACCAAATTCCTATTTGGATTTACTATTTTTTTTGTTGAATCTTAATTTAAAATGTATTGAGAAATGCAGTATAGGAAATACTAATCTTTAAACTTTGATGTTAACATTGGAATTGAAAATACTAAATTTTAAGCCTAATATTGAAGTTGTTAATTAAATAATGGTGAGGGAAATGGTAATAATTTCGAAGCGTTTGACATGTATGCTTTTTGAATCATTCTTTTCATGCTAGACTTGATATTCTTGTAAATATATAGTAATGGTGCCAACAAAAGATAATGCAGATGTTGCAAATTATTTATCAAGAATTTTCATAGAAAGGCAACATATTAGAAATGGAAGTAACTTTCCTAATCTGTCAACCTCTGGTTCCTAGTTGTCATCCTATGCTACTAGTTCCACTCTTCACCGCAACACTTTTCCGTTCAGACCAGATCAACCACAATACATCGTCTGCATATGAATTCATTTCTATCATGGAGAGGCGGATTCCTGTTCCAAAGACACCTGGTCCTGCCGCAACAACCTGCAGCACACAGCTTCAGTACATGCTTATATTATTTCATTGATTATGATAATTTTTAAAGCATAAAGTTCAATATGAGCTCTAATATTTTCTAAGAATCACACACAGCTGTTCATTTGCAAGGATGGAAAACCTTTATAAAAAAAACTGATATTTTTGGAAATAAATTGAAAAAATATCAGTTTTTCAATTCATAACTGATATTTTAAAAAGACAGACATATTAGGCTGTCTTACCACCATTTTTTTTAAAGTTAATTAGCACAGATTAATTTATTCACTTTTATCTTTCTTGATGGAGAACTCTTATTGAAAAGTTGTAATTAATACTTAAAATGTTATTTTTTAAATTTAAATACTGTAAGTTATTAATTTATATGTTAGGTTTACGTTAGAGATTTTCTTAAACTATCTGTCATAATTAGTCATTCAGTTATCAATTAATTTCAATTTTCTAAATTTAAAATCTAACACGGGTTGTTCAAACAACAATATTGTGTAACTTGTAAAAACTTAATAACGTCATAAAAAGCTCTTAAAAATATTTATCATTAATATTATTCATTATTTGATTATTTTATTTCCATTAATAAGAAAAATAATATTCTACACAGCCCAAAAAATTATGAATAACTGAAAAACCACTAATCATAATGTTATAAAATCAGAAATTATGATGATTTTTTTCCCAAGCAGTCATAGTTCTTGTAATTCCGAGTCTCTTTTCTAGTTTATCTCAGTTCACGCCTATAAATGCTAAATCACTGTAAATTATTAAATTCTTTCGGTCTCTTCCTTTCTGTCCCTTTGCCCTCTACAAACTTCATTATTACTCATTTTATACTTCCACTTCAAGTTATGAGATAATAAAGTTCAACCGGCTTGGAGATGTATGAAGCTTTATGCTGATCTTTAAGCTCAATTGAATGTAGTTTGAAAAGAGTAGAAAAATGAGGTTCATTAGCTTTATTTCTTCAATATAAAATGCTGTCAAAACCTTATGGTGTATTTTTAGTAAATAAAAATTATTTTCAGATTTATCATGCTTCTTATTTATTTTGTAAATTGTAATTTAATTAAGATTTTAATTATTTAAGTCATAACTACTAGAATTAATGAATTTAGACAATTTCTATTCATTGACAAATATCTGTGCATAAAACATCAAATTATCAGAAAATATTTGATTAAAATAAATGAAAATTAATTTTATTAATGTTAAGTTGAGACAGGATTTCAATTTATTTTCGAAGCTTAATCTGCTTCCTCAATTTAACTTAACAAACTTATGTTGGCTATATGAAAATCATTTATTCATAAGTAAAGAAACAAATTTTGAGTTTCATATTTGAATAGTTATATACTATTCAAATACCAACATTTACTCTCATACACTTAAATTTGTTAAACTATGACACTCCTGTGCAACTAGTTACGTTTGGAACTAATACAGTTAAGGTGAACAAAAGTTCATAGAAGGCAGATTACCGATCTGGCTGCCAGACAATGGAGGGATTTTCTTATACAGATATTAATTTTTTCAATTTTTGTTTTCTTACAATACCGGTAACCAAACAGTGTCATTTATGAGTTCAAAAGTTTGGTATGAATTCAAAGAAGCGAGATGTAGGTTTGCTTTTCCTTCCTCTAATTATCTTAAAACTGAAGTTTCTTATGATAAGACCTTTTAGATTATCCCCTAGGTTTCCAGCTGCCTTTAATCTTGTAGAAAACTAACAGCAAACCTTGTATGAGCGTCTCCTACTACACAATGTTTTACAGCTACGTAGCAACAAATCACAGGGCTCTTGAGATATTTATTCATTCAAATCTCATCTTGTATAGAAGAATCCAATTGCAGGCGTTTTACTGTTTAATTCTTTTTAATTTTGTTTTGAGTTCTACGGCAACAAAGAAACCGTACAATTTTCTTATATTTGAAAAACTATAGGATAAGTCAGGGAAAAACGACACACTTATGTCTCGGTTAATCGCCATATAAAGTGCTCTAGAGCTTTGAAAATTGTTGGTCATTCATTTAAGCAAGACAATATTTTACATTTATTTTATCCCTATTAAAAAACATACATCACGCAACAGTGGTACTTTCTCTCAACAGTTTAGCGAAGTTCTACTAAAAATGATCTTATGTATTGTTTTCCAGATATGTTTATCAATATTACATAGTTACAAACGTAAATCTAAATAGTAGAATAGAAGCAGTGCTGATTCTAAATCCACACTAGGAACATTATAAATAATCATGCAATTGATAAATTGTAAACTGTTGTGTCATTTTTCGTATTAAATTGTCACTATTAAATATAGATGCCTCTGTCCTTTACAAAACTAGTGTATTGTCAGAAACAGACGAGGAACTCACTTCTTCATTTCTTTTGTTTTATTTATCGAGTGAGTTTCACAGAGTTGTTTGCTTATTGTTTTGCATTATTAGCATCATCGTGAGGTTTTTGTAAGAGTGAATCCCATTTTAACAGCTATCTAATTCCTATGCAGGACTAAGCTATTTACTATCTGTAAATAGCCAGGATATTTTCAATGGATTGAAGATTATTTGTAAACTTGAAGAGTTGCTAACAATATATTGCGTGAATTAGAAGAAAGAGTAAAACGAAATGAAATGAAATGAAAGAATAAAAGTAAATGAAAGAGTAAAATCTCTGCAATTTGAAAAAAAAATGGTAGTGGATCTGCAACCATTTAAATGAGAAATATTTTCTTGCTTATATTCTTATCATTGGTTTTCACATAGGATTGCTTTTAGTAATCTGTTTTAGAATCATTTAAGTCTTCGAAGATACCATGATATCTTCATTTACTTTCTCTGAAGCTGAAATTAGTGTTCTTAATGAGAAAGAAAGGCTCTCTTTCTATATACCCACAGTATTTTATAAAATTCATAACAGGATATCACTTGTCGAAAGTGATTATTTTTCTTCTAAGATTACAATTTTTGAAACTACGAACAATCCACCAACTGAATCTTTTCTTGATAGTTCATTAGCAGCTATCTTTTTGTTTTTGAATGAAAACAAATAAATGTATGATTAAGATGTCTCGATAATAATGTTATGGTTATCTACTAGTGAATGAAGTATAAATTGAGAATTTTCTATATAAGATACATATGCCATTAAATCACCTACTTATATTGTATTTGGACATTATCCGAATTTCTATCCTGCGAGGTTTTGTTAATTGAGTCTTTTAACTTCTTCGGTTTCAAGGAAATGAAATAGATTGAGAAAATCAATCGGAAAAAGGGTGACAAAATCTGTCCTTCTTTCTTTTCTTCACTGATATGGAAAAAGGCACTACACGATAGTTGAACAGAAAGCTAAATCTTTGCTACACGTAACTCTTACTTTTCAAAAACTTTTATAAATTTATTAAAAAATTTATAAAATTTTTAAATTTAAATTTAGGAGCAATTTTGAATATTTTTATAACAAACGAAATTATAATTTTGAGAAGAATAATTATATATTAAAATTAACACTGTAAGAACAAAATAGCAGCATTTAAAGAAATGTATGATCCGGCTTTCCCAATCATTTGAAAATATGATCTGAAAAAAAAAAAAATGTTTTGTGATTTTGTATTTTTCTAAACTAAAGAACAAGATGATGCAGTTTTATCTACGAAATACTTTCGCTCGATTTTTGAGGAAATAAAAAAATATTTTATTATGAACTATTTTTTCTGGAAAAATTCTTGAAGTGACGTGCATAACTATTATCTCAACTCGAAACAAACGTATTTTTATTTTCTTAACAAGTTTTCAAAATGAAGATTCTTTACCAATAGAAATTTCATGCGAATTTCGCAGATGTCAAGTTTGCAAATGAATACTGTATTGCATTAAATTCATCTTTCTTGTAAGAGACTTAACACATGAGATTTGTAAGTTTTAAAATCACGAAGTAGGGGTTCCATAAATACACTTTCGTGTTGATTCAACTATCTTCAAGCACTAAGTTAAGTAAACATTTACATTAAAAATTATATAGAACGTTCAAAATTACATTTAAAGTTAGAAAACAACTGAAACTTCAGAAAGCTCCTAAAAATCTATAAAGCTGGGAGGAGTGGGGGACAATGTTCCTCCTCTTTTGGGCATCTCTAACAAAAAGAAAATCTGGTCGTTCCTCCATTTTTTTACTGTAGCAAAGTAAATATAGAGATCGCCAGTTATTTACAGTTCTCGGTTTGTCAAGAGTAAACTGTGCAATCATAATTTTATTTGCATAGTGTGAAGGTTTGGGCATAAAATCATCCCTTTCCCCAGGTTAGAGCTTTGCCCTCTAAAAAATAACAAAAAGCAAGAAACATTTTGTCCTCAAGAACAAAAAAAAAGGTAGAAATTGAGTTTGATGTTTAGTTGATTCTAACAATGTCAGAAATAAAATGCAATGACATACCTTATTTACATAAATTGCTTATCAGTGCACGAAGCTTCAGTTTCGTTACTTTTTCAAAGATATTTTTCTTTCTTCTTTTCGTAACCTTCCTTCCCTTTGGCATGCCGCCAATCACAATAATGAACACAGCCATCGATTGCCTATAGCGCACATTTCCCGTGACAGCAAAATAGAGGTACAGACAACTTAGATCCTTTAGTTCTGAAAGCTTTGCATTCTGGATAACAGAATATAATAATAGCTTTTCAGTCAGAAACGAGAAACAAAGATGCTTCACGAAAATATTAAGGAATGTTATTAAATAACCTAAAAAAAGGTCGGAGATTGGTTTTTTTTGGTCGAAGCAGAAAATTTGGAATATCTGTTATTTCGTAAGTGAATTTTCATCATTCACTTTGTATCAAAAAGATACACTGCAAAATCAGTAAAATAACAAGAATTTCCTGAAAGAACTTGAAGACTTCCTTTCCTTAACGTTAATAAAAAAGTTTTGATTTTTTTTTTAAATAATACAAAAAGTTAATCACAAAAGTTAATCATACACAATAAAATTTAGTGCGATATTTAATAATTTAGAGTAAGATAATTCATCTATACAATAATTTTCATAACGTTAATATTATATATGATAAAATAATTTTTCGTTGCGACCTTTACATATAAATATGAAAATAGTACTTTACATCTCATGAAAGAAACCCTTATTATCATACCATGAAATCAAAGAAACAAAAGAAATATCTAAAAACAAAGAATAATCACTGTATCTCTTTTAAAGTAAGGCGATGCCACAGTAAATAATAACCAAAGTTGGGATAGATAGAAAAAGCTCAAAATACTATAAAAAATTATATCTTGGAAAAATAAAATCTACTTTTAAAATAACTCCTTCTTTTGAAATATTAACACTTCTTGAATGAAATAAAGATAGATGAAAAAAATATTCCATAACTTCGATAACTCAAGATCATCTTTAATTTTTCTTTCCATTCAATTCACAAGATAGATATAGTCCAACAGACGGATCTTGACGATCTCGTTTGCATGAGAATTACGGAAAACACGAGATCTGGCCATTAGCCTCTTCAGGAGGTGTCAAGGAATTTAGTATTTTGAATGTCTGTCACTAGGAAAATTCTACCTAATGAATTTATTGTTGTTTATTGACTGTTTTAAATTTATGAAAAGTATATTAAAATATAGCAAAAGTCTCATGCATTACCCCGTATTATAATTCATTTAAATATTTCAATGAAATGTAAACATAAATATATAATATATTAAACATTCATGCATTTTTTATTTGTTTTTGATTTTTGTGATTAGCAAATAAAATAAATGAGAAATCGTGTGCCTTTTTGATTATTAATTCGTTAATGTAATGTTGCATTTTAAATTTAAAATCGATTGTCTTATATTAATGTATTTACATAATCCTGTTATTTTTTTTTTTGTATTTTGTTTTGTTTTGTTTATGTAGGAAATTTTTAAAATTAACGTTTTTCTAATATTTTAGCAATTTTTTTTGAGGGCGATCAGTACGTTTACCAGCTCTTCCGTCTAATTTTGAGGTCCTGAAAAGGGCCTTTAAAGGTAAATTCTGGTTTTTTTTTCAGCTGTTGTTTCCAGTAAATAACTGCGTGAATTGGGAGATGTACGAGATGTGCGAAATTAAGCTACCCTGTCTTGAACTCTTTCTAAAGGAATGAGAGTTCCTCCATTAATTAATTCCCTCCGAAAATATTCTTCAACTTGCAATATTATTTTCCGTGCGCTGCTTCGTATAGTACTCTTTCTCGACATTTTATGAGAATACTTGGATAGAGGCTATTCTCGCGTAAATTACGTGAAATCACGAAAAAACGAGATCGTCAAGATCCGTCTGTTGGACTATATATCTACCTTGTTTAAGCTAATTACTGAAGATGAGAGAAGATTATTTTGAAGATTACATTGTTGAGAGGAATCATAGTTTAAAACTTACAGTATTGTAATATGATACTGTTACAATTCATTAAAATAAATTGTATCATTTTTGCTAATGTTCTTCGATATTATTATGACCTAACAACACTTTTAAACTAGGAAAAAGGTGTTTAATTTAAATGATTAAGGAAGCAAAGGCTGCAGTGAAATTACCTTTTTAATCTTATTTAACAAATTATGCCATTTAGTTTATAAACAACCTTCTTGTATGGGAATTTAAATAACATAGTTATAAAATAAAAATTATAATATAATTTATAAATTTCTAAAGACATAACCATTTATGAAAACCAAATGAGAAGAGAATGTTAAATTTATATTTCTCTATGTTTTACATTATATTGTCAAATTACTGATTATGATTTACGATACTGCAAAATTGTGCAGAACAACTTATCACATTTTTTGCCAAACAAGAAAAGATAGAAAAGAAAGAAACCGATAAAATCGATAAAGGAAATGAACAGCTGGTTATATGTTTAAAAATTGACAACGACAGAAATTTATTATTTTTTTATAGGCAAATCTCAAATATCTAAAAATAGAAGTGCTTCAACCAGTGGCGTTTTTAAAGGGTTACTAGTACTTAAGTCTACGAAGTTTGCTCCATCCCCAAAATTTGTTACAAATACTATTTAAAGAAATTATTAAAATTTAACGTAGTTCCTCAAAATAAACACTAAGTACATTAATAATTATAACACTTTCTCCCATTGTTTTTCCCTACTGCAACACTACTTGAAACTTTTATACTTTTATACTTGAAATTTTTATACTACTTGTAAACTATATAAAAACAAAAATTCATGTTTAGTTTTAAAAATATGGAATAGAAAAAAATTCAAAATTAAAAATTAAAAATTTGAATTCTAAATAATACTTGAACTTGAATTCATAAAAGCAGACAGTCAGGAGACAACTTAAGTAAATAATCTTTCTCTCTCAGCAATTTGCTGTTTACGTGCCACATTTTCATTTTCCATTTCTGGGAGTTTCCACAGATATTCTCGCAGCGTTGTTTAAGCACCAATTATTCTTTTAGACAATGCTGAGATTGCTTCAGCACGAAACCATTTTAAGACATAAATAAATGGAGCTATAAATAAATTAAGCTCATCGATAAAAAATCCTTTCTCTTACATTATATTTGAAGGTAGAGATACATACTTTGAGGAATTTTTAATTAGTTCTGAATATTAATGCTATAGATGATTTTCAAACATTTAAGAATCAAATAATGCTTATTTATTTGGTTTCGTTTAACTTTCAGAATACTTCACACAAATAGACCTAAATGCGTAATTCAAAGAATTTTATTTTTCTCGAAAATTTTATTGTAACAATGAAAGCATTTTAAACAATTACAAATTTTAAATGCTGATTCTTACTGAATTTCAGTTTATTTTATTACTGATTACCTTCCGCGCCCCAAGGGCCTGCATAGGCCTGACATGGGTCACTTTAACTTTAACTTAACTATATTACTGATTACAAAATTAGGCTTATGTCAACTAACTCAACCAGATTGACAATTAACAAATTACGTCGTTACACACTATTCATTTCTTTTGAGAAAATCGCGAAAACTTTTTTAATTTTGTTAAATTTTGTTAAATTTTTAGTTTTGCTGTTAGCAATTTTGGATCAATCCTACATGTGTTGTTTAATTTAGCAATTCTGGTAACCATAATTTTACAGTTCAAGTATAACATTCATAAAAACCAAATACCATTTGTATTAAATTTCCTCTATTTCTTAATTAAAACTTACGAAAAAATGGATATATATATATATATAAATTAAATATACATATTTAAAAATATTTTATTTTTTTCCAATCACATGTTATGTTTAATGAACAGTAAATATTATACAATTATCTAAAGTTGCTAAATTATTGTCTTCATTGGTAACATTTTAGCGGAAAGCTATCAAAGTTAGGACCTGAACAAATTTTGAAATTTCATTGATTAGAATTTGAAGCACTTCTTTTTATCGATTTGTCTGAATACAATCAATTACAACATTAATATTTTATCTCAAAGCAAAGTCAACTAGAAGACTATGAGGGGGGTTCGTTTCCGAAAAATTTTGCTCATTTCATTCGTTGTCTTTGTATCCGCTTCAGTCGTCCGATTCTCCCTCTTCCGGTCGTGGTTGTCGGTCGTTGTGATGCGGCCATATTGAACGAAACGCTGCTAGATGACCTTCAGAGGTCGTCGATGGAAAGCCGTGGTTCCTGTTTGTTGCTCGTGCTTTTCCCATCCATCCCTCCATCCCCCGAACTCATGAGTGGAACCAACCCCTCCGCAATTTTTCAGAATGCAGGAGTTTCCGTGTTTCTGGTTTTGGATGGCATCCGCAATTTAATGTAGGAAAGGACCAATCAGATGCGACACGGGGCTTGGTCAAAATGATGAAAATGGTAGTTTTACTACAGATAGCTGTTGTAAACTCCCAAGTCAAGAATATTGAGCGTGAACCAGTTATGTAGTCTACAATATTATTGAAATACTAAGAATCATCGGCATATCCCATTTTGGATAGATTTAAAAAACTCAATTACTTTTCAGCCCACTGTCCTTTGTAGATTGCTTTTGTTATTATTGATTTCACTTTTATATGCTGAAGGTTGCATAATTTGATTATTAAATAATCTTTTGTTTATAAAGATTATAAAGATTGTTTAGTTTAACTTTTCATAAAAAAAAAGTACATGGAAAAAATAACGGAACTCTATCCCTATTTCTATGTACGAGATATAGATGAGCTCTATGATATTTGAAGTTATACTCGTAGTTTTAACTTTAAATTCTGTAGTCTGCACAACATAACATTATATTTTGTAATAATTTAACTAGATGTCAAGAGGTATACAAAGATCTACGTTGTAGCCGAAAAGTTTAATCTGTGCACAAAAGCAATCTCAACTAATCCATCTTGAAATAGTGTACGCAACTGGATCTAAAATATGAATTTAAAACTTACGCGTTAGTTTTACTTCGTTGCTAAGCTTTGTACGTATACATTTTTCTACTAAGTGCAGTCCGAATGTTAGCAACGTTCTATGACGTTTAAGTTGCTTTTAGAGGTTTAGCCGTCCTTTCAGCATATCTTTTTTGACATTTGCAAAAGGTTGGTTTTATGTGTTAACGTAAGCATAAATTATCACTGCCAGTTTTTGCCTCCACTGCATATATTGCCTTCCAGCAATCTCATTCTATTGTTAATCTAACGCATTTCTGAACTAACCGCATTGCTAATCGTTTTCAACTGAATGTACTCCTGAAGTCATGCTTAAAGCAAATCAACTGTTTAACTGTCCTGAAAGTATATACCAATAGATATTTGTTTCTTTTTTTCTTACTTACTAACATTTCATTTACTGAATTAATGAGTTTTGAATGCAAGTTATTCACTATACAGGACAGAAATTGGCAATCTCCTCTCTGTTAGGATGATCTATCATTTTTACATCATTTTTGTTTTGTTTTTATTTTAAGTAATGCGATGTAATTATGTTTTATTCTTTTGGTCGGCTGTTATGAAAATTTGTTTTGTTTCCTGCTGATTGAATAATACGATTTTTTTTTTGGTTGTCTGGTGACTTGTGACTCTTGGTACTTTAGTTTTCTTGAAGTTTTTTTAAAAAGAACTCTCCTTAAAAAAAAAGGTTGTCGAATGGTAACATAGATTGCAGTATAATCTAAATTCTACGTACTTGCTTTATCTGCCAGCAAAGCCTACATCAAGACTTATAATCTATAAATTACGGTATTTATGCTCCATTAACGTTTCCATTTTACATAGTATTTTTTTAAATATTCTAATGCAGATGCAAATAATTGTTTCACGAAATACATGGTACTGGTTCTCTTTAAGTTTACTGGAGAAAATTTTTAATGTATAATTCCGAAACAGATTTCCGTTATATTCTGAATGATGTCCCTTGAATTTTCCAATAATAATAACAACCAACTTAATCATAGTTTATGCATTGTTAGGCTGTGTTCTAACAATGTATAACAGGATCAGAACATATTTAGAACATATGACAGTTTCATTACTCGCTTTTCGTTTTGACCCATTGTGCTGCGTCTAAATGTTCATTTAATAAATAAAACAATTCCTTAAAATTTCCTGAAAAAATTTAAATCTTTTCCGATTTTGAGGAGAATTAACCTCGACTACTTCATTTCATATGCTTTTCTGATTCATTGAAATAATTTTACAAAAATAACCTTATTTAAATTTCAAACTTTTGCTGTAAGAGAATATTGATGTTAATCTGATTACATTACGGAGTAAAAAAACAAAAACATCATCCCGAGATATGACAAAGACGAATCGAATAGAAAAGTTTAGATGAACCTTCAATTTGGAAAGTTCTACTAATATCACCATTCCACACATTCCATTGTAAGTCGCTGTGGATTTAAATATTCATTGATTTTTGGAAGCAGTAATTCCATTTCCTGAATTTGCATAATATCTTAAATTCATTGATTCGTGCATTACGATTCCATCACAGATTTCTCATAAAGAGAAATTCATTTCACAAGCACTGGATTGGAATATTGTAAGGATTAAAGAAAATATGTTTAGGAGAATAATTTATTTTAGTTTAAAGAGTTTAAAGACTTATAACTTTTTTTTTAAATATATGTAATATTTAACTTATAATATTTAAGAATTATTAGTTTATTGGATAATTTTTGTAGGACAATCAAAACTTCTATTTTTATGCATCTGTAAATAAAGAGATTCTACAAAGACGTAGATTTGTAGTTAATATGATTTCTACACATTCAGAGTAATATAATTCCAGCAATCTTTTGTTTTTCCTAGTTTAATTTTGTTTATCATTGCCTTTCTCTAATTAACGTAGTATATTGGAGTGAGGGCATCATTCAACGCCAGAAAAAAATGGGCATCTGAAACATAAACCCGCCAGAACACTCTCAGAAGGACAGAATTAACTTCACTCTGAAGGGAGACTGAATACAAAAAAAAAAAAAAATAGAATAAAAATATATTGAGCCATTTCCAGGAATCGAACCGTCTCATTAAAAATTTTCATTTGTTTGTATTTCGAAACATTAACGGATTTATTAATAAACTTTGAAAGTGCGCATCTATTCCGTTTTTCTATAAGAAATGGAAACAGAAGATAGAAGATAAGGAATGTTGTTTAAAATGTAATGAAATAGAATTCTCTCCCAGGAATAACTTTTTTAAAAATTAAATATGGCAATTTTCTGTAACCCTCAGAGTTCCAATATTCTAGTCTATATATATTATGAACATTCATTTTAGAAAAGAGAGTATAAAATACATAGAAATTTCCAAATATTTTATTGGCGAACTTCAGTCATGATCGAACGACGAGCATTTAAGGTAAATTTAAAATGTTAAGAAAAATGAAAATATAGGAAGCTATTGGAAGAATTTTCGAGGTTCCTGAGAATAATATAATGCACGATAATTACAGTAATCAATAAATTAAAAACGGTATTTAACATTTA
This sequence comes from Thereuonema tuberculata, assembly GCA_023159025.1. Classification (NCBI taxonomy): domain Eukaryota; kingdom Metazoa; phylum Arthropoda; class Chilopoda; order Scutigeromorpha; family Scutigeridae; genus Thereuonema; species Thereuonema tuberculata. Next base: position 64,172,812 of record JAFIDM010009631.1, on the reverse strand, counting down.
AGTCACTAGGCTAACCTATACTCCTAAGTTCACATGTCTTTCGTTTCAACATATTATAATAAATATAATATTAACATGAAAATAATTATAAACTATTATTAGCTTGTCGAGATATTGCTTTAAAAATTCATAATGTTGACTTCTTCGAAAATTAAAAAAAACAAAACAAACCTTCATTTTTATTAATTATTCTATCTGTCCTTCCTGAGAGCTCCTCAACAAAAATTCCTTAGTCTCTATCTTTTATCTATTTCTTACAGAAAAACGGAAACGATGTATACTTTCAACGTTTATTAATAAATCTGATAATTTTTCGAAATACTAACAAATGAATACATAAAAGTGAAAATCTGTAAGTTTGCATGTCGTTCAATAACACATCAACGGCCCAACGGATCGGAATGAAAGTTTGCATGCAGATAGTCTATGACACGGAGAAGGATATAAGCTACTTTTCATCCCGTTCCATCAAATAGTTTCCGTGGGATGAATGAAAAACGTCCCAAAGTTGTCGTTAGATGGCACCATCGCAGTTTTAAATCAAGTGCATTTAATTCTATTGGACGATGTCTACGGTGATAAATATACGGGTATTTAATATGTTGAATATTGTTTATATTTTAAACTTTAATTTAGAGTATAAAATTTATTTCTAATGATCACGTGTTTTATTACCATCTGGGGAAGGTTTCAAGGGATATGGATGTGGGGAAGGCCACAAAGGGCATGGAAGACGTATATTCTCTGATTTCGGTATTAATTTGCTAAATAAATAAAGTGTTTTTTATTTTACTAGCAAGGCTTCCGCAGCGAAGAGACGGTAGCCGGCTAGTATACTACATATACCATAACCAATATATTGAAACGGATGAAAATTTCTTTTAATTAAAAAAAATCCATTTTAAAAATCTTTCGTAAAACTGAGAAATAGCTTGTAGAATTTTTTAAATATATAACCAAACATGCCAACTATTATACAGTATAAAATAGTGAGTTTTAGAGTACTGAATGATCTATAACTCTTATATACTTTTTTTAATTTATCATTTCGTTAGTAGAACTGTGGGTTTTCTGGAGTATTTGGAAGAATTGTCGTAGATTTTTGAAGGTATCAACTTTTATTATTTTGATTTCTGAATGAATGGTTTCAGAAATGAAAAGCTGATGGAATCAATGAGACTCTCGAAAGTATTTCTGCGGGTTTTATTTTAAATTTTCTTTTAAATAGCTTATCTGTGATGCCGCTTTTATTATTTTCTATGGTGTTCACTATTGTATTTTATTTAGTACTTCAATGAGCTGATGAATAATGGGCAACACTAGCTTGAGGAGCGCTAAGAAAATCAAAACTGCTATTTCAGAAACCCATTCAGAGTAAACAAAATAAGCTCATGATAAAGAAGGACAGATAGATTAATTAATAAACATTCAGGGATTTGTTTGCAGACCAGAAGAAGTCAACATTGTGAATTTTGAAAACAATATCTCTTCAAGCTTAATAATTTTTACAATATTACATAATTATTATAATATGTTTTAATTCATTGTGTCTTTTAGATTTCTCTATGTTTAACTCGCATTAATGTCAAATTTAATACACTTTTGAATGCCAACGTTACATCGACTTCTGAACAGAAGGTCAGGGAAAAAGATAAGATTAAAGAAAAAGGCAACCTAAATCTTTACGAACTATCGAAAACAGATAGAGATAATTTTGGTGTCATGTCACACCTGAGTCCTAATCTGTGAGTAGGCAACAATTACAAAGCTGTGCTTTAGAAATGAAGTCATTTATTTCCAATGCCAACTAAAACACTTTTCAAAATGCTTTTATTTCCAACGAATGAAATTAAATTATAGAAGTATTAATTGGATCTCTTGAGGATATAAAGATTCTCTTACTAACTTAAGAAATTAGCTTTATTCTAATAAGCATTACGTAATTCTGACAAGCACATGCTAGATCAGCAATGTGGTAATATCTTTTCATAAAACTAAGAATTCTATAGAGGTCATGCAATTTACGCATGCGTCGGCAAGAAACTGCTTGGGGACAAGACATGAATTTCCATACTAGCTCAGTTTTGATTCTAGCAGAAAAAGAAAGCAAGCTCAGCAAATACTGACTCTGTAAACACAGGTTCAGGATTCACTTAATTGTTTTAAATGAAACTTGTCTAAATTCAAATATTTTGCTATTGCAGAAACGTAAAGCTAATAATGTTAGGCTTAAATCAAGAAGATGGACTTTTATGGTATGTTCTTATACTTTTTTCTTATTACTTAACAAGTCATTTAATAGAATGACTTGATTTAGAATAGACTGGTGATTTTAATAGAAATACTGCAACCTTTGTCTAATTATCCTTTAATTTCTGTTTTAGTGTTACACAAAGCAGGGTTTTATTGAATACATTCAAATTGTTGGTTTTCAGTTTTTTTTTCAAAATCTTATCGTTCGTCAATGAATACAATCAAGTCATTTTAATTTAATTAAGTCTATGTTATTGAAATTAAACCTTTTCTGAATTTATTCGAATAATTTTTCCCAACAACTTCTGGAATGACTTATTTGGTAGTTTTACCAGCTAGTTTTACTTGTCGCTCTAAAGTGTTTTCTTACTGTAAAAAAACACTGACTGAGGAAAAATTTTGTTAGGTTAGAAATCTATGTGTCTTATTCTTTTCAGTAGATAGTAATTACTGTACTATACATTCTTAAGAATGTGACTAAACAAACATAAACTTGATAAATAGAAAATGAAAGACTGCAGGATTAACTTCAGTTTACTTTCATAATTGCAAAAAAACAAAAATCCAACTCTAATTATATCAGTGGAATTTGGAGTTTACGAGAAAGAAGGGGTGGTTATGATAATCCTCGCCATTCAACAAGAAAAAAATAACAAAATCTTTGCATCCTTTTACAAGATGGAAAAACGTCTAGAAGAGAATTGTTAATTTAGTCTTTTTTACAATGCAAAACGAAGAGGGAAATTAACTTCCTTACCCTGCATTCCAGAATAAATAACTATCGGGAATACTATTATACTTGTTTGCCACTTAAGCAACTTTTCTATTTTAATGTAATACTATGTATCTATCTACTAAGATGATATATTTTTTTAGTTAAAGCTAGTAAACTTACTGAACGGTAAGCTTTTTCTTTTTATATTTAAATGAACTTTTCATCAATTAGGATTTCATGTTTTACTTTCAACTTTCAAGAAGGAATCGAATTCAAAGATAAGGAGCACTTTTTTTAATAAAGCATAAAATTACGGAAATTCATTAAATAACTCATGGGGAACAATTTTTAAAATTTACATAACGATAATTTAGTTAGAGAATCGAATTTCAAAATTATATGTCATGAAAACCGACAAATTTAATAAAATAGTATATGACAATGTCATCTAATTAGACAAAACTTTTTAATTATCCTTAAAATGAGAAAACAAATATTGAAATATTAATGAAAAGTAAATTTTAGTCTTCATTAAAATTTGATGAGATTATTATCATTTAATATTCCTTTTAATTTTTATTTTTCTTAAATTTTTGCTGTAATATTTACATCTAAAGTTAATAAATTAAAATATACCCTTTTAATGCTAGACCATTGAGCTAAGTAGCTTTGGTTCCTATAAATTAATAATTTTACAGTATCGATCTCGACTCTTCTTAACTCTAGTGAGAATTCCTGTTACCTTCTGTTTAGAAGATTGGATAGACCTTAGGGTCGCTTAAAAGGAAAGCCTAAATGGAATAAAACTTTTTAAAATGTATCTCCTCTATTGCTTCGATTGTTGGGATCACTCCAAGAAGCTTCAAATTACTGCTGATCAAATCACTAACCCCATAAAATTTACAGAAATCATATTGACTTTTACTTTATTACGAACTAGGTTTACTATGGAAGAATTTACATTACGGATCATTTCACAATAATAGTGTTACTAGGAAATAGTTGAATTTAAGTGAAATAATGTATCCAGATATAAAACACTTAAGAAAAATTTAAGAATTAAATATCTTTGAAATATCTTTGAGATTTGAGATTGAATATCTTTGAGATTTTAACTTTATAATGAGGATATTAGATTCAAATATATCAACATGTTAATTTCTACTTCAGTTTTACAATTTAAAGATTGCGATATGATGGAAAATTTTGTTTAATAAAGAAAATATTTTAGGCAAAAAGATGGAAAATGTTAGGTGGTCATGTGAAAATTAAAAACAAATAAAAAATTCTGCATCTTAGTTTGTAAAAATATCACGACAATTATTATGAAACATAATATTCATATATTATTTCTGACATTCAAAACATCAGAGAAAAAAATTAAGTAAAGCTTTTGAAATATAGATTCGTAATCCGAACTTATAATAGCTGAATAAATTTTACTAGGAAATTAACAAAATCTTGCATTCGATGTCAGTTAAGCAGTGATTGTTCAGTACAAAAGACAGAAAATTCATGGATGAAGTTTCGGTTATGAGTCTTATTGGTTGCTGCATTATTGTTGCGAAGGTAAATGTAAATACAATTTGAAAGCGAACCATTTTTATCTGTTGAAGGCTATAATCGCCAGCAAACTCTCATAGAATTCACATTTGTAATTTGATTTTCCTTTTCTTGCTAGTTTCATCCATCTTGCTTTAGAATGCATTGTTATTTGAACTTGTGGTCCGAAGAACTAGAAATAAATCCTTCGAATAACAACCATTCGAATTTAATCTTTGCCAAACATGACAATATGTAACAAGCAAGAATTTATGAATAATAATTTTCCTTATAACTAATAAGCAGCATGTCGAAATGGTTCAGTATTAAAAACAAATTTCTAATAAATGGTATTATAGATTTATGAGAAGAACTTATAAATTGTTTCCATATTGTTTCTTTTCCTAAAAATTCACTAAATATATATAAAATTAGTTAAAACTTAACACTTGCTTACAAAGAATTCTCATGAAGATAGACCGGCTAAACAATAAAATTTAAAATATATTTATAATATTAAAACAAATTACATTTTGTAGTTTAACATTTTGTAATTTAACAGCATGAATTTTGAATATAGAAAACTTTATTTTTCAGATCGTCGAAAATGCTTATTTTATTCCCGAAATTTTATTATAAGGTAACGGTAATTATAACAAAAAATTACATTTGTATATGAAGAAAATTATTAATAAGCAAATTTATGATATTTACAACAAATTTTAAATATACGTTTTTATCGAAAATTAAAAACAAAATGTAAGTATTATGTGCATTCCAGGAATGTACAATAATAATATGAAATAACGTAAATAATTAATAATAATAAAAAAAAAATGAGAATTTTTTTTTTTTTTTTTTTTTTTTTGTATGGCGAATATCGTTCTGATTGATTCACTAAAATGCGTATCTATCAGGGGATCATCTGTAATAAACATTTCTAAATTTAAATTGGACATGTAAACGTTCATAATAATTATATGTAATTTGATAAATCTTATGTGTACAGATGTTCAAGTGATTTTTCAACAAGAAAAGAACAATCAAGAAAATATCACCTGACCTTTTGAATATTTAAAGCATTAGTCTTATTTTAGGAAAAGAAAAACAACAACAAAACGAATAATTTCAAATTTCAAAAATAAACATTGTATTCTGAAAATACTTGATTACTTGAATTCGTAATACACGAAGCTCAAGAACAGAAAGAAAGAAATATAGTCCAAATAAAAGTGATCTTCGTTCAGAATCAAGAACTAAGGAGGAAGCCAGCAAGGGAAAACTGAAAAAAAAAATACACTTAAATTTTTTTTTTCTGAAAGACTGATAACCAGCAGAGAAACTTAAGCAACGAAAACACACTGGAAGTTCTAAGAAAGGATTTCAGTTGCGGGGATCCAAGTAAGGGAGTAATTGCAATTAGACGTGTGGAATAAAACCTGAAGGGATTATACCAGTTAGCAAGAATTTTTAAAGGTGAGCATTAACTGTATACGAATGACTTTTCAAGTCGTCAAGTTTACACCAGACGAATCGTAAATTCAAATTGTTAAAGTAAGATTTTAAAATTTTATGTTTTGCAATCATTAAACTTAATTCAGTTCATGTAATTTAAGTCGCCCTGTTGATTCTTATGTAATACTATTATTTCAAAGTAAAGATATTCAGACAACGAAAAAATACCCTAGTCATATATCTGTAAGATATAAGTTGAGAGATAATGGCCACTTTAAAATGAAGAATTGCAATCTTAGCTGTCATCAAAGCCAAATCATTTTTGATAGGATATTTTAATTACAAATTCCATAGGATATCATCAAAGCTCGCACAAATATTAAGCCCATTAAATGAGCCCCCGTTAAAGATATTGATATTTTTTCTTCATATACATTTTTAAGAGAACACAACTTTGACTTCAAAAATGTTAAAAGTAATACAAAAGATCAACAGTAGAAAATAAAAAGCGGTGTCTCATATTAATTATCTTTAATTAACTGCTACCATATTCAGTAATGGCCCAATTTAAGAATTTGAATTTGAAACTTAATATTTTAGGTTCTGAAGAATTCCTGTGTATCTAATATTCATTGTTTATAGATATATAAAACAATTACTCTAAATTATATCAATTCGACCTTCACAGTTAATGTTAATTAATAATAATAATAATAATTCATATTCATATAATTAATCATTAATTTTAGAATCTTTTCATTTGTTTCTCGTGGTATTCTAGCAATAACTTTTAAATTTATGCAATTTTTACTATTTCTATTTATGAAAAATTTCACTATTTTCCCCTAATTATACTATTTTTTCTTATTTATTGTACTCTGTGCAGAAATATAGATGAAGGTTTGCATGTGAACAATGTGCACTGGAATATGCATCGACAAGATACGCAGAAATTTGGATAATACTTCACAGGACTTTTCTAATGAGACAAAACTACTGGTTTTGCGACTTTTCAGTGAGTCCGTAAGAAATCACCTTATTGTTTTTTGGCTTTAATCGTTTGATAAAGAAATACTGAAAGTAAATCACTTCAGAGAACAAAAAAAAAGAAGATAACACCTTAAACATTCATAATTGTGTTCATTTGTTTCACTTTAGTCCATCTCTATCTGAAATAAACATATTCCTAGGTGACTAACAACTTTTTTTGCAAGTTTTCTTTAGTGTGCCGTTACATTGATTTTGAAGCAGCAGTATTCACTGTTGTGGCGACCTATGAAAACAAAGTACGCCATTGTCATTGTTAGAAATCTAAGATATATTACATAGCACAGGACTTCACAGAAACAGTAAAACAAAGCTGAAAGTAGTAAAGAATATGGATATGGAATAAAAAGGCTTGTAGAAGTTGATTTAATTTGTAGCAAATATCATTTGGCGATAATGAATTATGTTTGACAAAAGAATCATGGAAGAGGCTTTGAAGGGATATTCAAATTGCTATCCTATATGTACTCAAAAATGTATTATCTTAAAGCATGTAATTGTATGACCAAACCACATACAACCTGTCCATGTATTACATGAAAAATGATTCTGAAAATCGCATAATACTCCCCATCAACACTTGGAAAACTTATACCACTTACTGTCTGATAAATCAACATTCCAATAACTTGGATGCTGAAATTTTGGAACATAATCAGTGTGAAAATCAGAGCATCCATGAAGAAGTCCCACTGTGATTGTCAGTGCTATAACCAATGTAAGAAAGATTATCATAGTGATTCCTGTTTCATAATTTCTAATAAATTTTTACTAATTTTCAAGGACAGATTATTAATAAATTAATTTCTGACCATTCTTCTTGCAGAGAAAACTATTCGACATGATTTGCCAAGGAACTTCTTTAAATCAATCTCTTTATACTTTAATTGCTTTTCCTATTGTAACAGTAAGACCTGGTATATTTCATAAACTACTGCATAAAACCTGTAAAGCAGATTTACACTCTCTTTTTAAAATAAATAGGAATATAACCAATGCAAGACTATGCCTTGAGTAATTTCTAAATTAAAGCTTCAGAATTTATTAAATATGAAGTAGATTTCCATGTATTATTGATTTACATAATAATAATAAATACAAGTAACTTTCCCCGTAAAAAAAGTGGACCTAAATGTAGGCATAAAAACCACCACAATCTAATCAGATCCAAACATTACGACTAAACTCTTGAATATAAGTTTGTGTGTTAAGTAGTGATAAGTGCATTGAGGTAAATCAGATTGTAGTGGTTTTACCACTTAGTATAGTAACCCATTTAATAGGTTTCAGACACTAAGTCTTTTTAGAGTTAAAAAAACCAGATTAACTCTTTAGAAGGAATTGGCTGTAGATTAGTGCATTGTCCTTCGAATTACTTAAGGGCCCATACTAAAAAGGAACCCAAAAATGAGACGAAAGTGTTGATAGAGAAGGCAGAAGGAGACCTCAGAGATAGAAATGGATGTAAATAAATCAGAAGAAGTTGTCAGTCTTACAGTATCTAACCAGTTCCGCACTGTATGTAAATGTAATTGTAAGATATCTGAAAGACACAATCTTCCAAATAACGGACCAGAAGGGCGAACATAACTACTGTAGATTCCAGCAACACGAGATCCTGTTAATAATCTTCCATTGTTTTTAATCGATCTACCAATATCGATACTCAAATGAAATGTATTTAAGAAGCAGTATTTTTTGATAGCATATTCAAACTCTCAATCTATCATTTCTCATTACTCTAACATCATGAAAACTATGAATATCTAATATACAATTGTTATTGTAAATGTATGTTGCGCAATTTGTTTCTTAATTCTGAGTTTAAAGTCTACTTAAATTTTTGTAACATACATACAGTGTCAATTTATATTGAAAAACGTTGATTTTTAGGTGTCAATAATGTTTATTATGAATCTCTAATTGATTTATTTTTTAATAATTCACGAAAATTTGAATTGATCACTGTTCCCATTTTCAGGCTTGAAGAATACATACTTGAATTACTACCTCATAATATTAATTTAATGATAATCACTGAAATATCCTAAGTAACTTGAATTCTACTACTGCAAAATATAAACTTACTGTGTAACACAGCCAATCAAGAATCAAATGCACAAATCAGAATCTGAATCAGAGAAAAAATTGTAGTTCGTTGTGGTTTAATCAAACCCTTTATAGTTGAAGTCCAATAAATACGAATTGGATATGGTTTTCAAAACCAAAATTATTTATTCTGTTTTTTTTTGTTTGATTTCTATCAATACTTCCGGAACTATTAAAGCCTTTAATGGCATGCAATATGGACTTAGAAAAAGCTTTTAGTTGCCACACTTCTACTTTCTTAATGGTCAGAATTCTACTTTGCGTCTTCTTCCTGAAACCAATGTAAGTCTCTGCGGGAGAACTCTCATGAATCTCGCAGAGTTAACAGGACTAATGCTCTTTCCCATTGGTCGATGTTTCCAAACGCCCGGATGGAAGGCAAGGTTTCTGTCGAGTGTTACTCATATTTTTTTTCCTGGATCAGTATCGACCCGTTGAGAACATGACGGCGAATCAAAACTGATTGATTTTTCGTCTTTTACTGTTTCAGTCCTGCTGTAGAATTGGAAAGATGTTAAAAAGCAGAAAAAGATATCAGTTAGTAAACTTCTAAAGTTGTTTCAAAACATTCATTTTTCTTCTCACAAGTGCATTTACAACAAAAAGTTTCGAAAAATTATCTGAAATCAACAAAATAACAGCTACAATTTAAAATTTTCCTAGTTCTACATATTTTCTCAATTCATAACAGAAATACCAAAGATTTTATTCTAAAATAGAATTAGAATCAGTTTCCTATTTTTAATTTGACGATTGCAAATCATAAAGAAATTTACTTAGTATTTCTAAATACAATTCCTGAATATTTAATAAATTTTATTTACTAAACTAGCTTCACATTATATAAATTTTAAATGTTGATTAATATATTCATGGAACTACAAAATAGAAATCAGCGAATTAATAAAAGTAGTAAGCGAATCATTTCTCAAACAAAATTTAATTGAAGAAAAGGAGGAAACTTAAAAGGAACTCCAGTTTTTGAGGCATTGGTAATTTAGTAACTTGCTATTAGTTTATTATAAATTTGTTAAGTAATACCATAAATCTCCTTTCTTATAGACTTGCAACTAATTTCGTAATTTCTTTAGACCTTTTTGTCCAGTAAAATTAATTTTTTTAATACAATAATAGTGATTTAATTTCTTGCTAATGAAATTGACAGATTTCTGTATGGATTCAGAACGATTCCTTGGTTGAAACGTGCTTTGTCTGAATGTTCTTTTATACTTCAAATAATTTTCTCTATGACACTTTGAAGTTCTTGCAAATTTAGTACATCAACCTGAGGGCAAAATAGAACCGAATTTTAGGGCTTTTGAGATTTCTGTGGACTATTGTTAGATGCCTAACCATGACACTGATACATGCTTTCTTTGTAGTAGATCTACAGCAATGAACAATGCTTATTAAAACTTAAGTGTTAGGGTGATATAACAAAAAGAAAGTATACATCAATGACAGACTAGTATCCAAAATATTGTATCTATCCACAAAATATTGTCCCTATTAAAAAAAAAACAATGTACAAAGCATTTGCAGGAGGTGAAAACGAGATTATTCTTAAAATTCATTAAAATGTTTTTAATTTCAATGTTTTCTCATAGCTTAATAAAAAGTTTGTTTAAGTATTAAAATGTATAAGATGGCTGTATTATATTCAGTGCTGAATTGCTCATTAACTTAATAAACAAGATTCAACAGCCCTATCAGACATGAATCACCCAGTGGAGGTCAAAATGATCTGTATCTCAGCAGTGTTCGTTAAGAATCTGAGTTCGAATTCCGAAAAAGTATGGATATTTTGATATCCATGCCTATCCATAGGTTAGACTCATTTGGAGATATATTCCACCATTCCACTGACTCTCTACAGCACACAGTCACAATACCAACCGAATCACTTGCTTAAGGGTAACAGACAGAACGGGTTATATTGATTTTGATTTTCTTAATCACACTGTATACAACATTTTGTGATTTCAAATTTGAAGGAATTTTTCACATTAATGACTAAGGATTAATTCTAAAGTTCCTGAAAAATAATTTTTTGCTAAATGTGATTTTTATATTTTTCTTTGTTTTTAAGTAATGAAAAATATGTTTTTAAGTAGTGAAAATATTGAAAAATATACTTTAAAATGCAAATATGCAAATGAAGTCTCCGTATTTGTGATCAAATACAAACAAATTACCTTCATATTCTCTTTTGCTGAAAACTGATTAAATCCGATTAACATAATTATTTTAATCTTCAATCCAATTAATTTCTAATGAAATCAAAACATGCGCAAAATTTAAAAAGCTACAAATAGTTTACACATGCATTGTTAGATAACAATTGAAATTCATTGTTTTGGTCAGTGAATTCGCTTCTAATGCCTTTCTATGGGATTTCTTGTCACTTCACGTGCAAGTTACTTCACAGTGAAATGTTCAAATATAGATGATAGGTCGTCTCTTGTTCGTAAATATTGATATCTAATTTCAAGAACATTCATTTAGTGTCAAAAATTATTGGAGGAAACACACGGATGACTACACAGACAATGATTAAATGAGACTTAGATAAACAGCATCACAATGAATTGCTAAACCAATAGATGACACTTCAGCATTGGCTATGTTGACCACAGCTGATGTTCAAGGGGTTTGATGGCATTCGAGAAAGAATTATTACTTCTTGCAAAAAAGTTATCAAAAATATCCATAAATCCTACACAGCTTTGTCAGTGTAAAGAAAGTAGCCCTAATGTTTTTTTGACTTAGTATCTTTTAATGCTTTTAACTGGCAATAAATAATAAATAAAGCATTATTACCAGGCAAATTCTTTGATCTAGTTGTCTTGCATAGTTATCAGTTATCAGATCCATACAATTCCTTTTTGAAAATCGTCTATAGTCTGATCAGCCACAAGGAGTTTCACCATAACATTAGTTGGTGGTATTTATTTCTTCTCCGGTGTAGCACCATTGATCCCATCGTCCGATGTATTGGACTGTTCTACAGTGAATAATTTTTTTTTTAAATAATGAAACGAATTTCGTTTAATATTTCACAGATTTGCAGCCCAAATCATTAAGATCCACCGCCAAAATTCTTACTGAGTTTAACCACCTTCTCCTTTATTAGATCACGCCAATAGTAGGCATTCCTATCAGAGCCGTCGAGGTTGAACTTTTTTTGGTCCGAAAACAGCACGTGATTCCATTGTTTGTGCCAGTTCATTACATGTCGAGCCCATTTATTCTTGCTGCTTTATGGGCTTCAGTCAGCTGTTGTTGTTTAGAGAATTTCATAGCTCGAAGAACCACCCCAATGCAAGAGCATTTCTTGCATTGGGGTGGTTCTTCGAGCTTCTCCAGACTGTTTGATGGGATACTGTCTTTCCTACGTTTCCTTCAATTTGTCGCACAGACTGTTCTTCATTAAGTGGCAAGGTGGAAAATGCGCCGACAATCATTTTCACTTAATACCTTTTTCCTAGGTTTTGTTTTAACTTTACCATATTTTATCTCCTTTTCATAGTACATTATGTATAGGTTTTTGCAAATGCCCAATTAGCTTAGAAATTTCTCTCTATGACTTGCCCTGGCCCTATTTCATAATAGGTCATTTTTCCGTATTTCTTTTTCTGACAATGCTTTACCACCTGACATTATGAGACGAGTAATAAACAGATCTGGCATGACTCTCACAAATTCAGTAACAAACGGTCATACGATTTTGATTTCTGTAATTTGAATATTTACCTCAGTTTATACAAAAAAATGTGGATGATTCCATAGCACAGAGCTAGAAATGAATTTTTATCTGAAAACCAATAAAGTGTGTTGTCATTAAATTGTCTCCCCCTGTGTATGACTGTATACAATATTTCATAAAGATCTGGAAAATAATAAACGAAATTCAAAAAATATTTGCCAAAGAAGTGTTACAGACTTTATAACGATTTTCTAGTAAGGCATTCCGAAAATTAAAGCATTATGATTATTAACAGAGACTTGGTTAATGAAATGTTTAATATTATAGTTGCTCATATAATTTTTGTAAGATTTGAAGTATGGTTGTATGTATGTTAATTATGAACTCGAATACAATTGTAAGTATTTTTAAAAAAAATCAATGAATTGCAATAAACCCAAAATAAACAAGGAAAGGGCAAAGGTTACAGGGATTTTAATGCCCTTTTGTAAGATAAAAGTACTCATGAAGTACTTCAAAAATATACCGGGATTTGGGGTCCAACAATCTACCATTTTCGAGATATTTGATATTTTTTTGGAGTGTTTCCCATGTTAGCTTAATAACAACCTGTGTCAACTGGAAGAAGTAGTTCAGTAGTGGCTCAGTGTATAGGCTACTCGTCTATGGAGCACGAAATCCCCAGTTTAAGTCTTTTTTACTTTTTCTTGTCTTTTCTTTTATGTTAAATGCACTTTCTTTTTTTCTTTCACTTTTTTTAAATTTTTCTTTTAGTTTTTTTTTAATTCTTTTTTTTTAATAATTTTTATTGTAATAATAATAATAATAATAATAACGAGTGGTGAGCTGTTTGGGGAGACCGAAGGGTTCATGATCGCAAT
>JAFIDM010009631.1:64092492-64143249 GCA_023159025.1 Thereuonema tuberculata | reverse complement strand
GAAACCCAAGGTTTGAAACATACAAACATAATAATAATAATAATAACCCCCATTTGAGGCACCACCTTTTCGTGGTGTGGGATGATTGTGTGCTTCTATGATACTAAGAGCTACGCTGGCGGTAGCGTAGCTACCAGATGGGCCACCCAAGTCAGATTGATCTTAGTTGATGAGCCGGACGAAGTGTGCCCCAACCCATTTCAATGGTGAAAAAAACAAAAAAGAATCCTCTACCGGATCGGTCGTCGTCCAGGTCAACAAGGATCGCGTCAGGTGCTTTAGCTCATGGGTACCAGGCGAAAAATGGGCAACAGGGCTCAGTTGCTGTTGCTAGGCAACCAGGGCAGTTAACTGTACAGCGACTGGAAGGAAAATTTAAACGAAAAAATTGGACAATAGAAATAAACAAGAAAATAATAGTTTGGAACTTTCCAATACTTCAATAACAGATCTGCAAAAAACATCACTGCTAGGCACAACTTATATTTTACGAAGATATTTGGACAATTCTTAGGTTTCTGGGTGAGGCTTGAGTTGCTCAGTTACTCCAGTCAAAGATGTGATGCTTATATATATTTTTTTGTCTTTGTACTGTGTTTTATGTTATTATAATAATAATAATTTTAACTGCTTTAACTTGCTTTAACTGCTTTAACTTGTTCAATTGAGCTTTAGTTTTACTGCAATAGCGTAAACTTGGCAAACTTTTGTAGAAGTTTATTATAAAATCTTTTTTTACAAAATATGCATTATTTGATATGAACACAGAATGTTTCAAATGTTTTCTTATGTCAACGAAATTTTGTGTAAATTGTGGAAATGTTGAAAGAAAGGAGAGTTATTTGACCAGATAACTCATGCTTGAGCCACTCGAACCACAGCTGTCAAGTGGCCGTTGAGTAAGGAAACGTGGTTTCTCCTCATCGTTTGAGCTTTATTGATTGCTGTTGAAAGAACATTTGGATTATTTGCCTTTTGTGCTGATGGAATGGTCAGTCTTGACATTCCCAAGATAACGATACAATGTATTCATCAAAAGAAAATATATCATTATTAACCTTCATTAAAAGCTAACTTCACAATACTTAATTAACGTTACATAGAATTTATCTTTATGCTAATTTTTCGGATCAAGTTTCTCTCTTAACACATTTTTCATTTGTATTAAATCTTTATTAACTTGACTGGTAAACTTTGGTGAGATTCGCCAACAATTCAAATCTTTAACAAAACTTTGAGTTTTTAAGAAAGTTTATAAATTATTATTAATTAATTATTATTAATTTAGATTACAAACAGGATTTAAATATACCATTTAATTATGTGAAGTAGGATTATATCAAATTTGACCAACGCCACCGTACAACCTAAAATTTAGTTCTGTTCAGTGAGTGATGTACGGGTTACGTTTCGTCTCTTTATTATTTATTGAAGGGCAGATGCTTAAAGGGATTAAAGTTTAACTAGGAATTGTTTTTCTGATGATGGACCTGTAGCTAGGAAGTATATTTAACACTACATGATGTTTATTTCTTGGAAGCTTCTATATTTATTCGACCATCTTTTATAATAATTTGCATCTAATGATAAAATTCTTAATAAATCTTCATTTATTACTACCCCTAATAATAAAAAGTAGAAAAAAAATCAGCAAATTTCCTAAATAACTAATAAATAGATATCATTGCAGATTCTTACTTAAAAAAAAGAATTTGAAAATTATAATTACTCATTGTTATTATTTATTATTTATAAGTTTTAATATACTAATAATTTTTTCTAAAGAAAACAATTCCAACTACAATGATTTTCAAGGAGAAGATACATATTTATGTGATAGACAGGAGGATTAATTTTCACATATTTCTCTTCAACTTCAATATACCTTAACAATGTTGAACAATACGCTCAATACCGATATTGTAAAACTGTCACGACGACAGAACCAGTCACGAACACAATACATTAAGTGATTGGTATTCTCAAACTGTTGTTACTTAATCCATCCTTTAGAGGACCAAAGAGGTGATAATCGGACTTCGCCTGATGCGGGTTATAAGTGGCATAGAAATAACAAACGTAACAATGACGTGCTGAACAGATTTCGTGACTGCCTCCGAAGTCGTGACATGTTTTACAGTGCACAGCTTAGTTCAACAGTGGCAACTAAGTGTAATAATATTCACATGTTCAATATTTATCGTTCTTCAGGAATTTTTATAGTTCTTATTTCATTTTTGGGTAAAAAAATTGTAAACAATATCTCATATAATTTATTTTAATCATTTAAGCTAGTTTTAAACTGATATTTAATTATAAGTAGAATAGAAACACTTTCGAACAAATATCGAAAGTAACTATGTATATGCAGTGAAACTTATATTTAAACTTTATACTGTATTTATAAACTTGTTGTAAATACATTCAAAACTATATATAACAGAAGTCAATATACAAGACTGTAATAATTAAGAAATTAGGAATTAAATTTTTTTCAAGGACAATGGCAGAGGAGTTTCAAATTACAGTTGACTCGCGATAATCCGACATTTGACAGTCCAACACGCTGGGTAGTCCGACGCGATTCGAAAACCGACCCGATTGAGGCGGTCACGGAGGTGAAATGCAGAATCACTTGCGATGAAGATATGTCGGCTGCAAACACTTTGATACGTTGGTGTGAGGAGAGGGAACTCGACTACGAGAACATTTTAATGTGAAAAGATATTCAAGAAAAAGCCATGACAGACTCTTTACGTAAGAAGAAACAAAAAACGATTACAGATTTTTTTTAAGCCGTAAATACATATGTACGTATTTTTATTTTTTATTTTAAGACATAAAGATATATTTTACATTAGGCTTACATACTGTAATTTTATTTTTTAAGACATAAATACAGTAATAAATTAGTATTACATACATACCTATGTATTCATTTGTGTAAAACTATGCCTAATGAGTTTTTTTTTTTATATCCTGAAATGCCGTAAAATATATACTCAACATGTATTGTAACAATATACGTACTGAAGTACGTACAGTACTGTATATATATAACAACTTAAATTTTCTTGGCTTAGAAGTCAAAATTCAACCTTTTAATAATCCGACATTTTTGATAATCCGACACCCCCTCGGTCCCGTAACTGTCGGATTATCGCGAGTCAACTGTATTTCAACTTTGAAATATATATATGAGCATATATATTATTATCTATTACATATTATAGTAAAGAGTCATATTATTATTCAAAGTCCAAAACACAAAGTTTAGATTACAGACAGGATTTATATATACCATTAATTACCGTATATGCTCCAATAAACGCCGAGTCTCTTATTGTCGCCGGTCTCTAATAAGCGCCGGGCTGCAGAGGGGATCCAGTCAAATAGTAGCCGGTCTCTAACAGTAGCCGGGTCTTTGATATTTGCCTACCGGTACTAGTGTAAGTGTCCGTATCTTTATAGTCGTGCGTAATACCTTACGGTACATTGCCTTACAAAATGCCGCCGAAACGGTTATTTGACATTGCCTTTAAGATTCACGCGGTGGAATACGCAAAAGAAACTTCCGGTGAGAGACCGCCCGTCATTGCGGATTCGGACGACGAATAGCAGCGAAAGGTACAGAAAGACAGCCATTTATCTTTAACAGTCTTTTGTAGCATGTGAAATTCAAATAAAGTAGCTATTTGTAATATTAGGCGGTATTTATGTGTAAAAATATTGCGTTCTGAAGGTTTTTATTAATTGAAATAAGGAAATACTTATATACACACAAATGTTCAATTAAAATTTTGTATTTAAAATCTTAATAAAAATAAAAAAATATATACAATACGAATAAAATTTAAAAAAAGGTCCTTGGACGTTTCAAAGGCACATGGCCTCCATCATCAGCAAGATCTTGTTGCAAGGTTTTTTTTAATAATGGCCGGCCTCTAATAGCAGCCGGTCTCTATTAAGCGCCGGGAGCGGAGGCTAGTTTTGCAAATAAACGCCGGGGGCCTCTATTAGAGCATATACGGTATGCGAAGTATGATTATTTCAAATTAAGCCAACGTCACCGTTGGCTACCCTTAATTTATTGCTACCCCTAATGGAAAATAGAAAAAAATAAGAAAATTTCCTAAATAACTAATAAATAGATAGCACTGCAGATTCTTTTTATGAATTCTAATCATTCGTTTCATTTTAAAAGAAACGAATTCGAAAATTATTAAATTTTTCTCAGTATTAATTTCTTTGATAAAAACCACTGACTTTTAACAGAAAGCTTTAGTTGAAAGTTGAAAAGACTATTGTGAAATATAACTTTACTTCTGTCAATAAAGGAACTCAGAGCAAAAGGCAAGTTTATTTAAGATACTCAACTTTACTTAGAAGCTTAGCTGTCTTTTGCAGTCAGCGATTATAGGATCTCTAACCCAAGTCTCTTGACCTCGTGAATGTTTGTTTAGCTACGTTTGGATTAGAAATTTTTCTCAATGATTGTCAATAAAATGGGATTTGTTGAAGTTATTCTTTGTTTCTGATCCTGATGAACCGCTCATTCAATTATTGAAGAGTTTTATATATATAAGAATTAAAGAGGAGAATTAAATTTTGATTAATAAAAATCATTTCAGATTTATAATCTTTTAAGATCGAAAAATTTCTTAAAATTTTACTTAATAGGTTTACTTTAAGTGAGTTCAAAACCTCACTTAAAATAAGCCTACTAAGTAAAATTTTAAGAAATTTTTCGATCTTAAAAGATTACAAATCTGAAATGTCGATCATAAATCGTCCTTTTACAATTTTAAGTGAAATATCATAATAAACCTTATTTTTACTTGTTTTCACTTATTTATATAAGTTTATGTATAAAGGAAATAGGGAAATTTTTGATTTTCCCCTATTTTCTTTATACATAAAGATATATAAATATAAAAATATACTGAGCTGTACATTTATATATATCCTGAATTGCTTATTTATTTGATACATTATCTCTCTTCACATAGCAGATTGGTATAAGTTACATACTAGCAATCAACTCTGTATAATTAGTTAGCTAATTATTAAGTATAACTCTGATGATGCACATTGACAAAATTAATATTTGTCCGAAATGAAAAGGTAAGTTACGCTCAAAGTTCTTAACTGATGAAATGTAAAACGTTGATGGCTTCCTAATTCAATCAATTGGTGTAAACTGAACTTATATTGGAAGAAATACTACAGCTTTACTCTCAAACAATAATACAAAAAAGGTTGTCAAAATATACAAAACATTTTTTAGTTAGGTTAAATGTTCAATCTCAGCATTAGTTACAACGTTGATGTTAGCATTAAGACGATTGGTATGAAAATGGTTATATGATTTACTAATTTGTTAGTGATGACAGAGACAATGGCAACGTAGTTTTGTTCTAATTGCCATTTAACAATGAAATTTTCTCTGTAACTAAGTTTTCCAAAATTTTTTTTTTTCATTTTTAATGAAATCTGGGTATTACATATTATATTTTCCTGCAATGTTATAGATATGTTAAAATTGGTTAAAAATATTTGTAATCAATAAATTTTTATTATAAAGTAGATGTTATTATACTTTATCCATGCTCTCAGCCAGTTCATCTACTTTAAGGAAAAAGCTAGTGGTGATAAAAAGCGAATTTCGATTAGATTTCGAGGAAAAAATCTAATAAAGAAATCCTTTATTCGATTGGTAGAAGAATTTGAATACAAAGAAAAAAAGTTGAAACATAAAACTGGCCTATATTTATGTTTCTTGTTTGATTTTCACTTGATAGTTTTCTATTTTTATGAAGTGAAAAATGACTATCGCTGATTTTAAAACTTTAATCAAAGAAGCAATCTCAATTTATTAAGTAATTTTATCTCAATTTATTCAATGAAAAGTTTCAATTTGTCCATGAAAAACAAGATCTTTTGTAGCACAAGAGTAATTAAAATAAAGAATTCAACTTGAATTAGCTTTATCGATGAATAGTTTACGATAATTACAAAATTTTATATATTGAAGATCATATAAGCTGAGTCGAAAACAATACGTTGTAATTTACAGTGGGTTAAAAAATATTTATGATTCGTCCTTTATGAACTTTTAAGAGAGATCATAAAATCTCTTCAAATAAGCAATAAAGAACTGTTTCAAAGATAAACTGAATCCAATTAGATTAAGAAATTAAAAACAAAATGTAGAAACATGGTCGATACAACCGTATTAGCAATGGAATTAATGAAAATTCTATTTATGATCCAATAAATTTTGGTGGAACATAGTTTTGAACAAAAATAAATTTCACTGAAAAAAATTCATGTAAAGGGATTTTGTGGGAGATTTTTTGGTTCCGTCTTCAGCTAAATTCGAATAATAAAACTAAATTTATTGAAGCTAAGCCAAGAGGTCGTATTTGCCAATTCCTAGAATTCTGAATTTATTTTTATATAAACTCAGTTTTAGTATTCCATTGCCATAATTATTCATAACTTTGATTTTCATTTATTTCTCTCTGCACATGAAGGATGATCGTCGGAAAGTAAGAATGGAGCAAAGAGTATTTCACGATGTTGCTTTCAAACTTTGATTCAAGCCATACTTCAAATGGAGATGCATTCTCCATTAATTTGTTATGGGAGATGAAACTTGGATTCATCAATTGTAAACTAGAAACGAAACTAAACTAACACTAAATCCAGCGATAAAGGAACATTTCATGAACGATGGGACTATGTAGTATTTACGCGACGATTTTACGGTAGCTTCTACGCAAAGGGAATAGAAGAGTCAGGGAGAGTGTGATGAAAAGAAATCCTCATCGAAGTGGATACCACTTCTCGAAGATCAAACTCAATACTTTAAGCATTGAGGACTGATTCCACATTGCAGACCTGGAAGTTGTGGTTTACGATATCTGATTTCGGATTATCCTGCAGCACTGTGCAGCACATCTCAAATGATATGTTAATTATACTTTTGCTCTAACAGACAACAACTGGAAAGATGATCAAATGACTGGTAGGAATAATAACCAGCTTGTTTAAACTTCAGCATTACGAAGTAGAAAGAATAACTTTCTGGATTGAGTGATTGCATTGCAACTTTTTGCAATCACATTCCTTATCACTGTAACTTTATTCATTTTCTTTTTCACTTCACTCCACCGACAATTAAGTATGTAATAAAGACAGTTCCAATCACACAGGACAAAGAAGTGCAAAGTCGCCTCCTGTACTGGAAAATTACAGGCCATCGTGTGTTGGGACTGACTGTTGAATTTGCGAGGGAATGTTTGGAACTAAGGCGTACACTTGTCAACAGTAATTACTACACTTCGCAAGTTGTGAGGGGTCGCGGTCTTCTTAGAGATGATTCCCGTCCACGACATTGAGAGATCTTCATGGCACAGCAAACTAAAGGTGAAGGAAATTTTGGTTGCGAAGAACTTGGCCATCTGCTTGCAATAAGACTTGACCCCAGGGATTTTTTAACAGTTGCTTCCCGTCTTTAAGCAGCATTTGGAACGAAGAAGACAGAATATCTGCTGTCAAACGGTGGCTTAAACAACACATTTCTTCTATATTCAAGGATTAACAAACTTTTTACTCGTTATCATACCTGTATCTCTAAAGAGATCAATAAAAACGTAATTTGGGAAGACCTTACTTGGCAAGAAATTCAGAGGCAAGTCAAATGATAAGAACCTTTACTAGAAAAAAAAATAGTAGGAATATAATTATGTTAAATTATGCATTTAGTAAATGGTGAAATAAGCTTTTTAACAATTTGTCATCTGTTTTCTATCATTCGATGCCTAATTGAAAGCGGACATAGAAATATAATAGATATTGTAGGACTTGTGCCGCATTCTTGGATAATCGAAAGTTTATCAAGTCATGATAAAGTTTATGATAAACATATATTAGACTGATACCTTTAACATATTAGTAAAGTTTCACATTGAAAGGGTAAATATTATATAATTATCAACAAACGGAAGTTAATGCCTATTTCAACTTACTAATGCAATCTAAAGCTTTTTTTGTATTCACCATTTTTTTCTCTCTGATGATAATACAAAGATAATAATTACAATAATCACAATTCAGTTTTAATATCATTTGAAATTGTGTTGATAAAAAAGAAGAATGAAGCGACACTTATCAATGAAACACGGAGAAAGGTTAAATAATAAATTAATTCTGAACTACAAAACACCTCTAATTCATAAAAAGTTGATATAATGCCCAAATTTTATTAGATTTCTATACTTTTATTTTTCATTTGTATAATCTTATATTTGTATATTTAGAGTAATTCCAAGAGAGATGGACCACGTCTTTCTTCGTTCTCTGGAAACCTGATATTGACAATTATTTCACTTTTCAAAAAATAGACATATAGTAATTAACATATGCTACAATATCTTAGATGCAGAACATTTATCTGTATCTGGGTGAGATGGACCAAATTTAAATACCTGAAATACATATATTAAATAAATAAAAGCTGAAATGATATTACAATAAAAGCTGTTTTTTTGTCAATTACATCAATGTTACATTGTAAGTTTACATGGATTTCCTTTCATTCTTGGCAACAAAAGATTACCTGTTAAAGATTAAACAATTGAAAATGAATAATTATCAGACATGATGTGCATAATTATATTAAAGAAGGACCAAACACACACAATAAGTAAAATAAATAAATATAAACACTTCTTTATAAAAACTTCATGACATGTTTCGAGGATCTTAATCCTACTCCTCAGATGATAAACATAATATAAAGGAAAACTCTATGGCTCCGAACATAATATTTAAGCCAGAAAAGAATTTCAACAAATCAATACAAAGTAATAATTAAATAGTTTACAGTAATTGTTACAAATTAATAAAGATGTTGTGCAACATTATTATATGAACTATCAAAACAAACAGTAAATGATCATTTTAAGTTATATTGTAGGGCATTAGTCACCGAAATTTCGGTGTTATAGCATCTCATTGTTTTTATTAACAAAGTCTCCATGAATTTTCTTAGATATGTGTCCTTCTCATTAGCATAAACAATAGGTTCATTGGTAAGTAGCGTATGTCCCGTTTGTTGATGATGCAGAGCTGTTTGGTACCGCTTATTTTTCCTACTGACTGCCCCTTCGTGTTCCTTTATACGAATTTGTAGCCGGCGTTTCGTTTCGCCAATATATAAACAACAAACGGGACATACGCTACTTACCAATGAACCTATTGTTTATGCTAATGAGAAGGACACATATCTAAGAAAATTTATGGAGACTTTGTTAATAAAAACAATGAGATGCTATAACACCGAAATTTCGATGACTAATGCCCTACAATATAACTTAATAGGACCATTTACTGTTTGTTTTGATAGTTCATATAATAATGTTGCACAACATCTTTATTAATTTGTAACAATTACTGTAAACTATTTGATTATTACTTGGTATTGATTTGTTGAAATTCTTTTCTGGCTTAAATATTATGTTCGGAGCCATAGAGTTTTCCTTTATATTATGTTTATCATCTGAAGAGGAGGATTAAGATCCTCGAAACATGTCATGAAGTTTTTATAATGAAGTGTTTATATTTATTTATTTTAATTATTGTGTGTGTTTGGTCCTTCTTTAATTAATTGAAAATGAAAATTGAAAATGGTTTTTATTTGAATTCCTTAAAGAAATCGAGCAAGGAATGTATGCAACCAGCCATAACCAGCTTTTTGGTTTCTTTATTAAAAGTGTGAGGTATTTTAAGTTTTTTAGCTAGTTCGTAGGCCATAGACCTTACTTATTTAATGTATAGACCTTACTTATTTAATGTATGGTCC
This sequence comes from Thereuonema tuberculata, assembly GCA_023159025.1. Lineage (NCBI taxonomy): Eukaryota > Metazoa > Arthropoda > Chilopoda > Scutigeromorpha > Scutigeridae > Thereuonema > Thereuonema tuberculata. The sequence goes on along the minus strand of JAFIDM010009631.1, from coordinate 64,133,381 downwards.
ATCTCTCCCGATAGTCCGGGTGAAATGGACCACCTTCCCGACGCTCCGCTGTTGTATATTATGTGGCCATTTTAGGTTAGGTTTAGGCCTACATGTTTCCCGAGCCTACACCAACAAAACTATATCGATATCTCACAATGCAAAAACTACAACTGAATAACTCTTACTACATTAAACAATTATCGATAAGACTTATCGAGGCAATGTAGTTTATTTCCAAAACTATGATATTTTCTGTAAAGAAGAAACTAGCACACACTAAACACTCCGCACAGTTTGCCTGAAGATAGCTACAGTAGCGCTAGCGCGGCGCGTTTGCGAACCCCTTGATCTCTCCCGGTCTAACTTATGCAATAAATAATTTCTTATTATCTATACTTAAGATAGTGGCTGATCAATGCTGATTAATAAAAAAATATAACTGCTGTCTGACGACTGAAAATTCATATTGAATTTTCAGTTATTTAACTTCTACTGCGATTAGAAGTTATATTTATTCCATTTATACTTATTTTATTTCAATGAAAAGCGACTATAATTAGTTTTCCAATAAATAATGATATTTACGTTAAGGATAACGTTAAATAAATTGAAATAAAGTACAATTGATCCGATTATTGTCGTTCTTGGAACCATTAAACTTTATTACCGAATTCAATATTTCCTATTTATGAGTCTTATCCTATGAGTAAATCACTGAAATTGTTAACTTTAAGTTACATCTAAATGTTACACAAAAAATAGTAAATTAGCTTAATTTTAAAAACAGTAGGTTCTGATGAAAAAGAATATGACAACTATAGAAAACATAAATGAAAAATTATTTCTAAAATACCAAAAAAGGATTCATGAATCATGAAAATGCGAATATAATTGTAGAGCTTGTTTAAAATTCTGTTTAGGGAAAAAAATGTAAAAGAAATACTCTTGAATTTGATACTGAATTTGCTGATTTTCAAAAAGGAACATGCAGGTTTTTCTCCCATTTCCCAAAGAATTTCAAAGGAAGTTTGCAGAAAGAAAATTTTAAAATAACATCGCTCTTCCCGTTTTCAGTGATAATATTGAGGATGTCTGAAAATTACTAAGAAGATAATATTCATCAAACTTCCCTTGAAATTACCAAAATGGCCCTACAGTAATATCTGATTTGAAGTAATGAAATGTGAGAGGATCTCTCATAACAAAATAAACTTTATAATGGTAGCTTTCACATGATATGCTGTGATGTAAATTTACAATGGGTATTATCTAAAAACAACCATTTTAAACTTTTTCATAAAAAATCCATAAAAAGGACCGAGGGATATATTACATCTTCCTGAGCATCCGAGCAAAAAAATACCTTACATATTAGACTAAAATCGGGAAGAAAGCCATTGAAAGAAAAAATTTGGGTTATCTAATAAAATGTCTAACTAATATGATACTGTCCCGTCATCAGTATATTTCAACGATGCTTAATAGATTGTTGATATACCGCGTTCTATCTAGATAACAAGGAAATGGTAAGAGAAGTAGAAAAAAGACCAAAATTACAGATGCAGAGACCCTTAAATTACGGCAAGGCCTATGGAAACCCTTGTAACATAACGATAGAAAGATTGAAATCTAGAAATCGAAATGAAATTTTTTCTGAACTGTGTAAGAAGATTTTAAACTATATGAAGATTATACACGAATGATTTAAAGAAAATGAGTAATGGCAATGAGAACATCAAAGAAAGCTAGGGAATGGCAATTTTCCGTGTGGTAATCGCCTATAATCAACATTAGACAGTAACTCATCTGCATCTACTCTTATTTTAACGAACACATTCATAATTAAAATTTATCTCTGAACTAGCGAAATAGATAGACAGTATGTAGTAGATTTTTAATCGTTAATTAAGCATTATTCTTGTTTTCAAAAGACTATACATTATTTCAAAATTTTACTCCTAATGGAGTTTCCTCATCTAAAATTTATCATGCTATTCCTTCTCATAAGGACCATTTAGAGACATTCATTTTTGTTAGAATAACGGTGTTGTCTGATTCTGTATATTGATTGTACAAGACGAGTAAAGCCATCTACCAGAAGCGTTCTCTGAATTGAAACAAATACTCAATATCTCAAAAAAATATTGAAATTGTTCCCTTTAACTATCTTAGTTAAAGATCAATAGATAAAGATAGACAATCTATCCCTTAGGAGCGGACAGTATCATGATATTCTTGCTCGTCGATAGACCCAGTGGCTTTGTCCGTTTTTTATAAAAGACAAGAAGCAGACATTGTTCTACATTAATCTGCTGTCTTAAGAAGTAGATATTAAGAAAATCCTCTCACATCAAGAAATGCAGGAAGGAAAAAAAAAACAATGCGAACAGATTTTTGAATTTTTGGAATTCCAGCGAGAAAACATAAATTGAAAAGAATTCGCTTAAACTAAAAATTTCCAAGTGAAATGGAAGATTTCCTGGTTTAGCGAATCTAATATGTCTATTCATAAGGATATAATAAATCTAAATTTTCTACTTTTTCTCACCTTCCCAATCATTCTTCAAGAAATTTGATATTAGACGCCCTTAAACTTTTCAAAATTTCATTTTTGAATAAAGTTGCAGGAACGTATGCCATAGACTTAATGTGAAAATAATATATTTTGAACATTTGCCAAAAATTAGTGAAGATAGCTGGGTGGAGTTGGCATTGCTGAATCTAGAGCAGAATAAAAACTGAGTTGTGTAAAGTGTTTAGCTTACTAAATTTCTAAAATTGAATAAGGTAATCAATGTTTGATCATAAAAAAAAAAACTATTACGGACCTTTATCTTGAAATCAAAAGTAAATTCAGATCTAAAAGTTTAACTGTGTTCTGAGCTTTACAGATGTGATTTGTTATTTAATACATTGAATGTAATATATTGAAAACAATAAGTTATTTCAAGTATGCATTCTCTCAAACTTTATTTCTGAATGGAAATTTCTTCTAAATGTAAAATATCTACTGTCTGTTAGTACAGGGCCGCCCAGAGACCAGTGGTGGCCCCGGGGCAACATTTGGATTTGTGCCCCCCCCCATCCCGAAAATCTACAGCCAAAAAAAAAAAAGGACAATCATATTTTAACAACCCAAAAAAAAAAAAGGACAATCCAATACGGCGGGACCCCTCAGGCCTCATGTGGCCCCTCTTTTTGTGGGGCCCTGGGGCAATCTGCCCCTTTTGCCCCCCCCCCCTCTGGGCGGCACTGTGTAAGTAGCATATATTATAATTATACACTATATTTATAATTTACACTAAATAAGTATACACTATTCGTTTGTGGAGTTTTCACGATTTAAAGAAAACAAAAGAAAAATAAATAACGATAATTTTAAGGAACATAATTTTAAGTACAATAGACATTAAGTTCTTTCATGTACTAGTTTTCTTGCACTGTAATGGACCTTTCCCGCGTGAGTTTCGAAAATTGGAACTATACTTTGTACTATACTAAAATTTTGTTTTCTTTATTTTGACACGATAAGATAAAAACAAGGTAGGGAAAGCGATTAGTAAACCAATCATAATGCTTCGCAATGGCTTCTGATCATTGATATTGATTTAATTTCCTTGTGTTTATTTCCAATAAACAAACGCAACAATTGCGCCTTTTGACTAGGATGCAAATCACATCTATAAATGTGATTGTTGCGAATGCAAAAGACGCAATGGTTGCGATTGTTATGATTGTTGTGCAATTATAACAATTTAATCATTAAAGTTTAATGAGATTTTAATGATAATTTAATGAGATTTTAATGATACTTGTTCACAGACGGAAAGAGAAAACGGGAATATTAGTCTGCTGTTCTAGATCAGAAGACTAAAATTAAATATTATCTATTAAAATATTCACATAAAAGTTTGTCTTAAAGAAATTCATTACTTTCATTATGCACAAAAAAAATACATTGCAAATGTTCGATTGGTAGCTTTCGGTGAAATAAAACTGTAAATCTACAGTAAACTAAACCTACCTGCCATATAATCTTACTTTAAAGACAAAAGAACTGGAATTGTAATTGCTTAAAACCAATATTACAAGAAAAAATTTGATTAACAACATTTTCTACAAGCAAATAGGTGAACAGAATTTATTGAATTAGTTAAATGTTTGAAAACTCATATCTTTAATTACTTATATGACGCAATTTGAAAAATGTCTGAAGAGTTCCTATAATGTACTAAGATACTGGCAATCCATCGATATCGTGGCTCATATTTCTTGGCTATACATTGTTTTAGCGACAGTTAAATTATCCTTATTTTATACATGTGTTTTGTAAAGTGTTTCTATTGGAGATTAAGCACTTCAAGATATTTATTTTGTAAACATCTATAATACAAATTAAGTGCTGTTGGTTAAAACTTGCTTCATATTGATAATAATAGAGTCATACCTCTAATTACATCATTTCGATTTACGTCGCTTCTAACTTAAGTCTGTTTTCAATAGACACCATTCTCTGTCTTGCTCCCCTTGCCTTCAGACCTACGTCCGATTAATGTCCATCTGCATCTTCATTTGTTTTCACCTGTTACACCCATCAGCCCAAATAAGAAAAAGAAGGTTAAGTAATTACGGGATTTTTATACTCTTTTCTTCATATCTTTATAGGGCGTTTCTATAGAATGGAAAAACTGGGAAGCTCTCTATGCTAACTAGACCCTATATGCGTTAAATGTATTTTTATTTCTTGTTTATTTATTACTGTGTTTATTTTTGTTATAAATCCATGGATGCAGGTATATGTTGATTGCAGCGCAGTACATAGATCGATACGTGAAAAACAAGATATCGCAGGAACCAAAAATGACGTTAATGCGGGCATACCTGTAGTAGAGAAAAACCACTCCAGGAATTTCCATAGTAATAAATATACTGATATATTTTTTAGCATCATTGTTTTCCAAAATTTTTTCAAAAGCAATCCTGTTTTTATATCTGTAGAAATAAGAGGTTTCTTACTCTTATGAAAATACGTTTTCAAATACAATTTAGGAATGAAATTCACCTCATCGGTTATTACAGTTCATCAATTTCTATACAAAGCGGATGTGCATAATGTAGCAATTCGTCAACAGCTTTTCATTATGTTACTGTCTATTGGACCTTAATCAACCTTGTTAAATATCCATTTAGTTTTAATTATATTTCTGATACAAATTGATTGCTATCTTAATAAATTCAAAATCGCACTATTATTAATGATTACATTTTGTTTAGCTGTTAGCTTCTCACACCTTTCAAAAATATATTCTTATAGTTGGTGATTGTTCAGATTTCGGAAAACACAGATTATACTTCTATTAAAGTAATAATCATAATATTTATATATGAATATTTATTTGTTTTCTAAAAAGCAATCACTAATGAAAATTAGTCTGTTACATTTTCAGCTAAATGGTATAAGCGTAGAAATTAAAAAACTTTCAAAGAAATGTTTTATAAAGTTTCTGCTTAGAAACAATGTAAGAAAGAAATTAACAGGAACTATTTTGAAACAATTATCTTCATTAGTGTTTTCAATGAATACCACTAATGTGAATTTTAAAAGTTTGAATTTTCGTGTCTTTTTAATATAAACAATATTTATTTCAGTTAACTGTACGAAATACTATGATTAAGACAATAATCAGTAAACTTTTCTGTTTCGTAGAGAAAATATAGTTGGTGCTTTAGTGATATTTTAATTTTGATGTTTTTAGTTTCAAGTTTATACTGTACGTATACATCAAATGTTGAAATATAATAATAATAATTAAAGTGGCTATTTCATAAAATGAAATTTAAGTTTCTTCTTATATAAAATATTGCTCCACTAACATGCTATCTAGTTCATTTGAATTTTACTAACTTCTTCAACTCACTTATTTTCTGACGGTATTTGCTCACATTATATTGAATGTAGAAAGCTACTGTATAGTAGAAAGCTAAAACCAAACAAATGTTTGATTTATTTTAATTAGCTTTTCAACTTATTCTTGACAGATACTGAAAAATATAGAACCTAATCATGTTTATTTTTTTTCTTTAAATTTCTTCCAATTTCAAGTTTCTAAAAATAATAAAATAAAATAAAATAAAATAAAATAAAATAAAATAAAATAAAATAAAATAAAATAAAATAATATTTTCTAATAACATCGCACTAATATTGAAAATAATCTTTGCTTCATCGAAACTCTTCATAGGCGTCAAATTTTCGAAGTATATCGTAAACTTCTTTACCAAGGCAAAAACTTTTTTAAAAATAAAATCCAATAGTGGAACATAAGAATTACAAAATAATTAGCAAAAAAATGATATATCTCATATGAAAACCTCAATGATACAAATAGTTAAAAAACATGTATAACACATTAAACCATTACAATTCGTACAATCATGTTAACAATCATTTGTTATCCAAACATTAAGATTTTGTTTTGCTTTATCTAATTGTAGAGTTAGGTGAACGAATAGTTGCTCTACATCAAGACCTTTCATCTTATTTATACATTTTTAAAGTTCGAATAGAGATAGCTTCAGTAATTTTCTTTTTCCAATCATCCTTTTCAAAGTATAAAATTTGAACTTTATCAAAAAGGCTATGAATTTTGGATAGGTAATAATTTACAATTTCTTGATTCCTCCCTATTCTCATTTTTATGTACTCTTTATGCTCAGAAAGTCGTTCTTGCACTTATTTGGAGTTTCTCCAATACACGAACCTCCATCAGAATTGTCACAATTTATTTTGTAAATAATCCCTCTAAGGTTAGATCAAATGTCTTACTTAATAACAAATTATCAATCTTCAAGCTACGTTTAAAAACAATCTTATATCCAAATTTATTTAAAACAAATACAAGACTGTTAGGATTAGTAAAATTATAAACTTTTAAGCTATTCCCATCTATGATAGCTCAAGGCGTGAAAGCAAAACAACGTGTATTCCCAGTATCTCCCTTTTTATGCTATATGCTTGTTAAACTAACTTGTAAGTACCTAAAAGTAAGTAAAATTTTCGCCAACACTCTTCAATACTCTAAGTAAAATTTACGAATAAAAGAATAGAATAATACCTATTCAACAAAATCTGAAGAGTATTGTCGAATGATGTGAACTCTCTACTAGTTTAGCAAAAATTTGAGGTGTTTCTCAATGCCTTTGGTATGAATGAAGTTTTCTAATAATTTAACGCAAAGTAATAACTGTTTCAACCTAACAGTATCCTTTTTCTTTCTGAATTCTTCAAATACATTTCAAACAAGTAATTTAATTTGGTTATAGCAAGAAACTTAATTGAAGCCTATAGTTTAAGAAACAGTGTCCACGAAATACAGGGATCGATTTTTGACAGATTTCTTTTGAAAATGCTCTAAGTTCTACCCAGCCTTGTTTGGAAAAGGAAACTAGCATGCTTTTCTAAAATGAAGAAATCTTTAACACTTTGTATCATATAAAAAATTATACACCAAAATTTTGAAGTATTTCTTTTAGTAGTTTCGTTTTTTTAAATAATTATTTTCAAGTTGTATCAAGCATTTAAGATGAATGATCGTAAAATGTAGTAGTTAAATCATCAATATTAATATTGTTATCATCAATATTAACTTCTTTTAAAGCTAACATACAATTATTTATTTTGAAGGGTTGCAAAAGCTATTTTATTAAAATCATTTTTTTTCTGATATTTTGAACTTGGACAGTGTTAGGTGTTACATATAGGCTTCAGACGGACCTGACTCCTACAACTTTAGTCTCCCTGCGGATGAGTTCATTCCCCAGCCGCATGGGGCGGGGGACACCGACCTTCATCGGAGACGTCAAGGACACATCTTGAGAAAGTGGGCACTTCAGGGATGATGAATGAAGATGCGATTAAAACCTTAGATCGTACAGCAAAAACAAGATGGTGACAGAGATAGGGATGACTAGAGTTCTCAGATGAAAGCGAGGAAATCAAACTGAAAGATTATCCTCCTCTCATGGAGAAACAATAATTCATTAGAGTGAAGTTGACATCAACACTGTAATTCAATAGTCATCACAGAACAAAGAACTGTCAGCCGTATGATTATCAATCATTCCTCTCCAAATGCAAATGAATGATTTCGGATTGTGAGAAGACAGTCCTATATTTTGGATCATCCTATATTTTCTTCCTGTATTTTGGTTCAATATAATAGGAGATAAATTTTAACAGAAAGATTTAACCTCATAGGAAAAAAAATATGAAGTGAAAATACAACTCTTAATTGGCAGATGTCTCTATTCTAAATCATTAACTTAATTTTATGCAAAAGATTTCTTCACAAAATAATATTTCTGTACGTTTTTATTTTAGCTTTATATTAGAATAATAACGTTTTTTCTGTGACTCCTCACAACTGGAAAGCTATCATTTACACTGAAACAAATATAGTCAGTAAGTTGAAAAACATATTGAAACTTTTGTTATTCAAAGCAGCTTCCACATGTCATACAACGATTCTTCAAAAAGAAACGAGAAACTGCTATAATTACTTTTTTTATTAAAAAAAGCTTGGCTTGTTTATATATATTCCTTCAGAAATTCTATTTTACTTTACAAATGAAATTTCTATCTAATAGTTTTAGGGTTGATTTATGTTGACTGTTTTTCAATTTTTCAGATGTAATGACATTACATTCAAAATGGGGTACAAATTTAATTTATCCTGGGATGATGTTATTGCTAAAATTATGAAAAAAGTGTTAACAATTATGAGAAATTAGATAAGTTGTTTGAATAAGCATGTAATCTACATAGTAATGTTCAATGAGATATGAAACAAAACTGGAATAAAATAGGTATATACTGTACAAACAATAATTCCTTTGAATGTTAATATTGTATTAGTAAAAGATAGAAAACAATTGAAGCTTTGTGGAATAGACTGATAGTGGCACCTGAGAATCCTGCACAATCATGTGGACCCAAATTGATCAACGCAGGCAGAGCTTATGATTCGTATTTAGTGAATGCATTCACTTAAGATACGATTAATAAGTCAACGTATTATTTAGAAATACTTATCAATACTAGGAATTCTTCTTGAAAGCCTAGCAAAACTACATTGAAAATTTCTTTAGGTCTGATCTTTAGTTCCCATCCTGAAGAGTTATCGATTTTATCAGTTTAAGACGCACTCGGTTCAAAAACTCTTGCAAGACGCATTCAAGTTTGCTATTGGCTAGATTTTATTTCCGTGAGTCATCATAGCTGCTTGTTCAATATCCAGAACTGCTTTTGAGAAAAGGCTTACTATAATAATATCACTTAATGTCAACACGACAATCTTCATATCACCTTCAATCGATAAATACAGTCTAAGTTAACAACAACAGAAATGGGATTTTATCTATCCACTTATTTTAACATGTATTAAGGCAACCTAGAAAACCAGTTGAACTTTATCTGCTAAAGTAACGCTGTAGTCAAAGCATATTTTTCCTCCTGAATTAAACGAATCTGCCATAAAAGTTGATTGTTCCTGATATCAGAAATTCCGAACTATTTAAATTCCCGGTAGCCGAACTTGAACTTTCTCAATACTAAACTTTCTTGAAACACCCTTTTAATATATTCCTTGTATTTCAATGATTACTAATTTAAATAATTAAATTAAACAGCAATATTAAACTCTTCTTCAAGATCATGCTCCCATTACCGATATAAGAACTGTTAAATGAATAATTTTCTTTCCTGTTCTCTCCTTGGATATCAAAAAAAGATATGGTTTTTGTAATTTACTATAGATATAATTTAATAGATAGAGTTTCTTATTTTTCTTATTTTGTAAAATCATTTGTTATATTATATATTCTCTTAAAACTTAGCTACTTAGTTAAGATATCTTTAATACTGTGGTTCGTTACTTTAAAAATAGTTGCCATCTTTATCGTTTAAAGATAACATTAACATAAAATTTGAAAGTTAGAAACTTTCTACATTTATTAAATTCATTAACTATTTACAACGTATCTCAGTTCATTTTGGACAGCTGTGCTTCTCATTCACAATGGCTGCAAAAATATTCCCTTCATTAAAATTGTTTAATTTTCTGGAAACGCGTAATTTCTAAGTGTTACAATTTCACGACTAAATTTAAAGGGAACTCAAATTGTTCTCTTACATGATTTCATCGATAACGAAGTAAACATCAGGAAAGAATACACCCCCTTAAGTTACTAGGGAAGCTTCACGGGATGACATCAATGTAGAAAGGAGAAACCCGCTAGAAAAATCGTACTTAACGTTTTATCAATAGTAATATTTTCATTTTACATAGCGAGGCAGGTTACTCCAGTGGTATGAGTCCTCGATCTGGAGGAAACGGTTACAATCTCTGGCGGGGACAGGATAGTTTCCCTGATTTTTTCTCCTCGAGATAGACTCAGGGTTCACTGAGCCCACTGTCAGGCTTCTTACCCTGAACTTAGTCCCATGATCGCGGCCTGTTATGGGATCGTTTAACTTTAATATTTGCAATTTCTTGTAAGGAAATAAAGAATCAAGGATATTAAATTATCTTTTACTTATTGATTGAATAAGGCAATTACACTTACAAAACTGATTGTGTTAGACTAAACAAATGTGTTAGAAATAAAAATTTCTATTAATTTTCATGAAGCTTTATTTTTAAAAATTTTATAAAAAAATTAATACTTTCTGCATCAGTGCTCGCTATGCGAGGGTTATGTATTTCTGACAAATTAATGGTCAACAGATTGTGCATTACTGAAATTTCTTCGTTTGGAAACGATATATCTCTTGGTCCATTTTTATTTTTTACTTCAAGAAATGTAAAATAGATGTCGATTTACGCTATTTCCCTGCCTGAACGAATTGTAATATATTAGAATGTGTACCAATAGTTGCAGTTCGAAGATCGAAGGGAAATTGTGAGAATGGGTATATTAATAAATTTGATTAATTTACAAAATTTTAACTTAATTTTAATTTAGTGTAACATTTTCATATGCGTGTTATCACCTTTTTATTTTATAAATATCATCACCACGTGCTACTGGAGTCAATGTTTTATGTAAAAGACAGTAAACGTTTATGTATTTGAATATTAAAGCAACTTAAAATAAGCAGTTCTAAAAATTAAAGTTATAAAAAATTAAATTATTTTATTTACATAAATCGAATAAACAAGAACAATAACAATGGGTGAGATCAAATTATTTACAAGTGACATCCTGCAACAGCTGTTTCACGCTCTTTGGCGATCATCAGCCAGGAGAATTCACAGTAAATAACAAGGTCTCCGTACTGAGGCTAGTATGAACAACACTCTTTGAGGCACCACTGCGCTTCCGATTTATCGAATAAACAAGAGTTCAACAAAATGTCTGTAATTTCTCTCCTACAAAATTTAATCAAAGTGTTTCTGGGTTATTAGAATATTTCATTGCCGTGGAGTTCATGAAAGCTTAAAAAGAAATCACAAAGTAAATTTTGCCGCTAACGGCATCTTTTCAATAAGCTCTTTTTTCATTTATGATTAAGGCCAAAATCATTAAATGAATATTACTGAAATAGATATAGAAAAAAAAATCCAAAACGGTTTGCCAAAGCTGCTAAACTTCAACAACTGATAATAAATTTACAAAACAAAATAGCTAGTTTTTTATTATACAATCATAAAATCGAATCTAAAATTAAAAATAAATTAAATTTACACACACACACACACACATAAAATAGTTTAGGACAAGTTGCTCAGAAAATTATTTCGGCTCAGTAAGTAATCGAGTATCATTCAGATGAACTAAAATTTAACACAATTAACTCTTATATTTGCAGAATTCATAATAATTTTATCAGCCAACACTGCTGTTCAAATCAAGATTAAAATGTAATACATCAGTCCTACATCTGAAAACCGTGAAAAAAAAGAGATCGGCTATTTTTCTGTTATGCTTACTGGTATAAAATACAAAAAAATTCAGAAGAATTCCAATGGATACACTCCAATTGAGAGGGAAGAGAGAGAGATCGAAACATCGATTTAAAAACTGGCTTGAAAATTTAAATTCCATGACAGTTGTTAATAGCATATTTACCTAATTGGTACTGTGTAATTCAATAAATAAATAACTTTACCTTATTTTGAAGTTTGATTCTACGTTGATATTCACAGAGAATTGAAGGTGTGATCTTACATGTGATTATAGATAAAATCACTACAAGAGTATCTTAAAAAATCCAAAATAATGCCGGAAAAATGCGAGCACAAAAAGGAAAAAAAATATCAATTTATAAAATCAAGAATCTTGGCAACCAGACACGCAATGATTAGATGAACTAACCAACTGTGGTTTCAGGCTTTTGCATATACGAGATTGGTTTCTGGTTTGAGATTAGGTTGTGTCAGCCGCGCATTTTGCCTTCGAAGGGTATCTCTGATAAGTTGCTCCAATACTCCATTAGTCTTCGCTCTTGACAGGCCAGGCTTTCGCAGCACTATACACCAACCTGGCAACCGCTTGGCAATTTTTCTTCCGTTTCCCATATTTCACCAGCTTTTTCCTCAACGAACGGCAGTTTCGTTAGTACACTTCTTTTTCCGTGCTCTTTTGAATCAGTTTGTCTTATCTGATCTTAGCTAATTTCTCTTTGAAACAGCGTTAATATAGGACCGTCTTTAACCAATATTCCAAAGTACCAATTAAAAATGTAATACAAAGTACTATTGACAAAATAAAAATAAAAATTCCTAACTTAAAATTTCAGATCCATCTTATTTCAATAACTTCTGACAGTTGGAAATACAGTACATAATAAAATTTAGGGAAGGAACAGATACTTTACATAATTTTAAAACCTAATTTTCTGACAACATTTTTTTAATTGAATTGTTCACGTAAATAACCTTGCAAATCACAAACAGCAAACTTTTCTAAAAAGAAATACATATATACTGTTATCACTTAAGCTATGCTTATTTCATTGTAATTTTGAAATAGAACCTTTACTTATCTGTTAATTAAAGTTATCTTAGAAGCCAATAAAAACTTCCTCTCATTATTTAGAAGTTAATAATTGTGTTATTTTTAGCAAAAATGTTAGTTATAATGCTGTTCATGTGAACTATTCGGTTTTTGGTTACAATTTTTTTAATATGAAGAAAATAGATATTTTATTTAAAAAACTTTAATAATAAATGTATTTAACAAATAAATAGAATAAAATTTTTATTTATTTTAAAAGCATTCAATATACAAAATGAACAAATAAATAAAAATTTTGAATATGCAAAACACAAACGAGCTTTTTAAATACTGATGAAAAATTGAAAATAATGGTTTTGCTGAAATGCTCATAAAATAATTTTCAAGCAATCACTGAACCATATTTGTTCATATCGGTCGTCTTCCCAACTTATTTTTTTTATGTCAACAACTACAGCAGATACTTCTTGAATTGTGTAGTAAAATCACTGTTACTGTAGGTAATGAAAGGTGGTGAGAATCATACCACTAATGATAATATCCTTATACAAATTTTTATTGATTTCTAAATTAAAATCGATCCCCAATGCAATCGAACGAAGTTTCAGGATCATTCTGTAACTCCATGTTTCAAGTAATTTGTCGCTCTTAAGCACAACCTTTATAGAAATTATGAAGCCTTCAATGGAAGTAATAATAAAACAATAAAACACATAATAAAAAGGTTAACTGCACATAAATTTCGCAGTCAAAGTTTCAGCAGAAAATAAATCTTAAGCTTACTATACATTGAATGTATCTCTATGTTATCTTGAGAAGTAGATTCCAACTTAAGTAGAGATGGAAAGAAAGAAAAGAAAGAAAACGGTTTGGTGTGTATGGTTACGACAGCAACCGTCCAAAGGATCTGCTATCTAATCGCTGGCGTTCCAACCACGGGAGTAAGAGGGCAATTAGCTCGGGCTTCTGAAATTGCGGGGGCGCTATTCCCTTCTTTTCTGACAGTTCGTGGGTTCACGGCTTGACTGCCTCCGGTTTTGAACATAATGATTAGCTGAAAAATTAAAGCTCTGAGGAAAGAGAAGCTCTAACATTTGATCCCAGCATTCAAGACGAAGTTCATAGATCCCAGAATTAAAAATGAAGTTATAGACCCATGTGGTATTTAAGAATAGAAGTCATTAGAAGTATTTTCTACTATAACAAATATATTTCATTTAGCTCAATATGAAGCAAGTCTCCTATATTTAATATATTTTATTCAGAACTATACATTACTTAAAGGAATCAGAAAATATAAATTTGCAGTTTCATTAAGAGAACAAGAATAAAGTGAAATTTCATTTAAATAGTTAATTTGTTCTAAATACTTAACTATTTTTAAACATAACATATAGCAATTTGTATATAATATATATAAAAAGTTTTTACTAAGGTAGTTGATGCAAATATGGCTAATGCTGGTAATATGGCCACATTGCCAACCTGCCGTTAATTGAAAAGGTATCGAAAAGATAACGCTAGAATATCAAACTATGAAGTAGAAAGTGTACATGGCTACCACAGTTTGCAGGATAATGTAATCACAGAGCCCAGGGAACCCCGTCATTTGAGTTTTGACAACGAATCGAGAATCTGTTATAATATTGTTGTTATTATAATATTATTGTTGCCGTTGTCTTTTATTTCCTTGCATCCAATTGATGATTATTGTTCCTATATCACTTGCTGTAGTTATTCTAAGCTCGTTCCAGACACCCAATACTTCTTTAATTAAACTGATAATTAAGAGATTTTTCGAGATGGACTATAATCAGGTAAATGGTCACAGTAGGCCATATTACCAAAACGAGGAATGTATTGGACTCATGAAAGACGACAAATCTGTATTTATTTGCTACACATATACCCATGATTGATATTTTTTATATTCTATAAGCTTTGATCGCTTAAAGATTTTTTTTTCTAACTCTGTGGATACACAAATGATCTAAATTGTAACTTTGAAATAATTTTTGCTGTGGGTCCCTGGAAAGTTAATAATTATCTGTGTGAAAATTTTAATGAAGTCAAGACACATTTACTTTCAACCCAAAATTATTAATCATTAACAAAAAAATATTTTCCTAAAATAAAGAGATATTTTTGAATTTGGCCACATTACCTTCACAAGGGCATATTACCTGCACAGTGCAAGCTTTTTCAAAGATTGAAAAACAGAACCTTTGGGTTTTAAAAAAAATCTTGAAATATTTTTTTACATATGCCTAAAGAACCAAAGTTCTTGTCTACACATTTTTTTTTAGTGAATACCATAATCATGAAAAAAAAAAATATTCAAATTAAGGTGGCCATATTATCTTCAGGTACCTTATACGAATACTCAAAACAGTAGTTATAAAGTTTTGATTTAAAAATTACCAGAAAGAGCAATATTTATTTAAATTTTACATTAATACATTGGATATTTTTGGAACCAGTTTTCTATCTCTTTGTCCCTGTAACACAACTGATAAACTTTTCTTACCATCAAAGCTTCATATATATTTCTTTCATCAAATTGATCAATATGATCAATATGATCAAATTGTTGAACAATACCTTTTTTTTTAGTATTTTCAGATTATTTGGTTGCAGTTGCTATCTATTGAGACTTCCTATTTTTTTTTAAATACACATCAATGTAACTTGAAGTCCAATTGAATTAAGAAATCTTTTCACAGCCAATTTTATCCACTGATCAAATACCAACGTAATCAGTTGATGTTGATTTTAAACTGAATTACTGTATTAGGAATGTTTAAAAATCTTTTATTTTGTTTTTCATCATATATAAAAAATGTCAGTTACTTTATAAAGTCAAAGATACTGAGTACATGGGTATGGAGACATGCTGCAAACTCATATCAAACAACGATGATTTTTTTCCTCAGACACAGATCAAAACGTTTATACTGTATAATTTAAAATGACAATATCAGACGAAGTCAGTTTAATCGATATTTAAGATTGAATTTTCTTTTCTATTTAATTATATAATGCAATTAACAAATAAACCAATTCAATATAAAGGTCTATGTTAAGTTTCAAGAAATACTATGATATCTCAAACTAACAAAAAAAAAGAGATTATTATCATTGGATATTAGATTTTTGAGTACTCTTTAATACTAAGACAAAAAAAAAGTTTTCTTCATTAATCTGTAAATCAAGTAATTATATAATTAAATATTTAAATAATATTTATTTAAAACATTCAACAAAAGTTAACGATGATTTAATATTTTTTCTCTTACCTTTAAATTTATCAGAATTTCTTTTTATTTAAAAATGTATTAAATATTCTATTTAGAAATCTTTTTATTCTAATTCTTCTTAAAGTCTCTAAAATAAATGATAAAAAAATCACTTACCAACAATTGTTGCAAATATGAAGACTCCTATGAGGTAACTCACGATTGTAAAAATATATCTGGAAAACAAAAAGAAAATAATTAAGATCTAAATGTTACATATCAATATACTTACTAACATATGTATCTCTTCAGCACAGTTGAACCACAGAACATGTATATAACGAAAAATCATTCTACTAATCACTTGGTTTACAAATACTCATTTGACGAACTCTACATTTTACAGACAACAGCTGTTTGTTGGTGCTTTACTATTTACAGGTCATGTTTCGATTTTACAAAGAAAACATATCCCTCGCAATTGCGCAGTACTGTTTGAAACACTGATGAACAATGCAATGTTACTATGAGTTCTTGATTTATAAAGAGATCAAAATATCATTCATTTGTCCATCAATTTTTATTTCAAATTCTGAAATTACAGAAATGGATGCTATGGAACTTTTATCAAATAATTTTCTTTTGTTTATTCTAGTTTTGAAAATAAATACATTATATTACATCTATTATTATTACAATAGTTAATTTTTTTTAATGGATGATACTGTATAATTTTTTTTGTGTGCCTGAAACAAAAGCAGATCCACTTTGTAACTTTTCTCATTTAGATTAATAGAAATAAGACTTCCTATTTTAGAGTTTTCAATTGCGAAAGGTTTTTAGAGAACAAATAATATGAATAAACCGAGAATGAATAATAAACGATCCATTTATTGTATTGGGTATTTAATGAGCTCTCTTTCACTATCTGCCCTTCAATGTGCTTTTTCTTTTGCGTCGTGAATACATTCAATATCAAAAATATTGTTTTATGAAGGAGTTTGTCGCCCTTTTTCCTTCCTCCTGTCTTTGTATTGTAACTATCCTCAAACTAGACTCATATAAAGCTCCGTTACCATAATATTCTTTGTCCATTTTCTTCTACTTTCGGTCTTATTACTTTTTAATTTAATTTCAATGTACTATTATATTACAGTACCATACTTCTTCAATTCCCGTCTGCTTCTTAACATATTTGTAAAATAAATACTTCTGCAACGCCTCTTACTATATTAAGACATATATTTAATATGAATGAATTTTTGGAAAAATGTTTGTTAACAACTATGTCTACGTAATAATTGAAGAGTTCAAACAATTGTGATTAATGTTAATTGAAATAATAAATGTTTGTAGCATTTAAGGGCCAAAAATGTTTGTTAACAACTATGTCTAAGATGTGTAATTGAATGACATCACCTGAACATGTATTGTTATCATCAAAAAACTTGAAGAAGGAAGAAAGGAATTATCTTCCGAAAATTCCTATTAAATATATGTTTTAATATAGTAAGAGGCGTTACAGAAGTATTTATAGTACTATTATATTAATTTTATCGACATTATTATGTAACAGAATAACATGTTTTATTATTATTATTATTATTGGGTTAGCCAAAAAGTTCGTTCTGTTTTTAAGTACAAATAAAAGACACATTTTTCATTGTCAGCAATAATTTTATTGAACAACGTCTTCAACGGTTTGTTCCACTATCTTCTGCCATCTTTCAGCCAACTTCATAAATCTATCTTCCCAAAACTTTTTATCTTTTTGAACGAAAAAACGTTCCAGATGCCTTTAGTGTCTTCCAGGGAATTGAATTTTGTACATTAAGAGACCTAAATAAGTGGAAATCCGAAGGTGCAACGTCTGGTGAATACGGCGGATGAATCTGAACTTCCCAGCCAAGCTATAACAATTTTTGTCTGGTCATCAAAGAAAAATGCGGTCTTGCATGTTTATTGTCTTCCGTCTGTAATAATAAATTGGCGACACAAAATTCAATAATTTTGATCAGTTTTTGTTTTAAATGCATGCTGACAAGACAGCTGTCACAATCTAATGAATGGTGTCGAATGACGTTAAAGACACCAAAGCACTACTAGAGCCAACTTACGTAAAAGAACCGGACGAAACCTTTTTGGCAAACCAAATATATGTTTGAGTAAAATTCCAGTCTTCGGATACTTAAGCTACAGTATAATACAGCTTTTCTCATTAATATGAAAAACAGAAAATTAAATTCAGAAATAATAAAGTGACGCAAGCTTTGAAGATGAAACAAGTTAGAGGATTTAAATATGACATTCATCATTGGATAAAGACATAAATAGAGAGAAAAAGAAACTCAAAAGAGAATGTGTTTTTAAGAAAATAATTTGTGTGTTTGTTCACAAATAGAAGTTAAGTACAAGTAGTTGATGATTTGGGGGAAAGCTTAGAAAAAAATGTGAGTAGAAAAGCAGAAATTAGAAAGACTAACGTTTAAAATGTTGGAAATTGAATCAGGTTTTGTAAAAAAAAGTTCTGATTCAACACTAATTATATTCATTTATGATCGTTGCCAATCGCTATGTCTATCAAAACATCTCGTATCTAAACTTTTTATCAAAAATAATTAGCCTTTTATTATTTTTCAATCGAGAACTATTACTTTAAAAGCCCATGTTCCGATTTTTTAATCTACGCCCCTAAAACCGCTCCGAATGAAGTAGAAAATATTGTTGTAGAAGTAGTTATTGAATCAGAAATGGTGGTGAGAATTTCTCTTTGAAGGGCAACGATTGGGAGTTTGTATTCACTATTTAATTCGAAATGAGTTCGTAAAACTTGACATGACTTGCAGCTGGATAGTTGTAATCATTTCGTTTCCATTTAGTAGATATTCTGTCTGCTGTGAATCCTTTTGTTAATTTTAAATTGTTATACGTGGATTTCGAATTACTCAAACTTATTTTCAGGAATCGGTATTATAATTTAGGAATGTAAAGACATTTCTCTGTTGCTTTTGTGTGTTAACTTTTGCATTTTACAATTTACCCTAAATTCACGGATATCATTACCAACATTTTCAGACATTCATAATTCTACATCATCTAAGAAAAGAAAATATATTACTATTACTTGTGTTGTATTGGTTTATTTCTAATGTTATTTTTCTGCTTTGATTGAAGGATGGGGTTGATGGTATGATACAACATTGCACATGTTGTTCATATTCTGATATATCATTGTTTTTGTTCTTAATATGATGCGGAATCATATTGTAATATTATATATTTGATATTTGATTTTTAAAAGTTTTTCTTGCTAAATGAAAATTTCAATATTTTTGTAAGCCTTAATTCTATCTAGCAGTACTTTTTTAACTAACTATTAGAAGTTTTGCCTTCCATCATCTCCCAACCCTTTGTAAACCGTTTTTTTCCCAGGAGGTTAAAGGCGGGCGAGCATTAGAATGACCATCCAATCTCCCCTTACTACAAACATAAATCGGCTTTGAAAAATCATCGGTAATCATCTTTATACTGAAAATGAAGGTATTAATGGTATGTTTTCCATGTAATGATATTTCTACATTCGAAGTTATTGTATACAGTATACAATTTTTAAAAATTTTAACTCAAATATTAAATTACAGTTTTAATCTTACTTTATATCAGTATGTGAAATGATAAAACCATTCAATTCTACTGCCCATGTGTTGTGTTGTTTTTCCACCAAACTGAACTCAACATATTCAGAACTCGAGAGTTGATTATTTCCTGTGATCATTAGCAGCGCAATGTTATTTGATCTGAATTTGTCGTTTTAATTAAAGCTCCAAATATAGCAAATTGAAGTTAATGATTATTGCTGTACATAAATATAATATGTCAGAAAACGACGGGAAAAAGAGATGGAAAGAAAAACATTTCAGAAACTGCTGCAATAATCTTCAGCTTACCTCAATAACAGGACAATTCCAGATTCATTGTGAATTCAATATGCTATTGAACATGGCCAGGAAAATTTTATTTTAAAAATCCAGTTTTTATTTATGTTTTAATTGAAGTAAAAAAAAAATGATTTACATTTAATAATGAGGTCTCAGTTCACCTTTGAAAATTGTTTGAGGCTAAGATTTCACTGTAAATCTTCAAGCGGTACATCACGAAGGGAAACAACATCAAAACAATTTCGAATAAAACATATTTCTTATCAAAATTTCTAATTCGTATAAAAATAGCATCTTTAGTAACTTGGTCTTGTGAAATCAATTGAAATCAAATATATTTGTAGTCTGTTGATTATTTATGTTTTTATTTGTAGATTATTTACACTAAATCATAGTAAATAAATTTTCTTCTGAATATTTTATGTTAAGTAGTTTTTAAGATTGAACTAATAAACTTACTTTTGAAAGAGGAGGATATATATCACTTTAATGTTGGCAACCTTTCTTTCATAATTGATTCAGATATTATCACAAACTATTGAGTCACAGATTTGGAGTTTCATTATATAAATCATTATTTTAATCATTTCTTTAATGCTTTATACAAATACATTTCTGTTAGTTTTCGATTTCATAATTTTAAATCTTCAAATATTCTTAGATTCTATTTTTTAATTTCATTAAATCATATAGTTTGCTCATGAATTCTTTAATTTTTTTTCTATTCTTAACTATATTTTAATTTGTTAACTTAATAATTAATGTTTTTTTAAAAATATTCCGTAATACCAATATTAAAAATGTTGTTAAATATTACATTAATATTTAATATATATTTAATATCAATAATCAATAGTTTGAATTCCTATCGCTCGTCACTACATTTTAAATGCAAAAATTAATTTAAATACAAATTAGTAGGAATAGTAAAAGATAAGTAAACACATAGAATTTCATTTTTTTAATATATCTAACTTATTACCTTTCTAAAGAAAATATGTACATTGAGATATAAAATTGTGTTGTATTTGTTGAATGGCTGTATCTACGAAAGTGTTTACTTTGCACCCTATTTTTGTTTTGATTCTGTGTTTTGAAAATCGATTTGTGACTGATGATAATGCGAGAAGAGAGAGAGAAGAGATTGTTTTGATGCAGAAAACCGAAAATACCAAAACAATAAACGAGAATGACAGGAGCAGTTTTTACTATCGAAAAAAATAAAATAAAGCAAAAAACACTATTATGGAGCTGGACCTATTATGAAGATACTTTAACGAAACTGTTTGTTTTTGATGAAACAAATGTTTGAATTACGTACAAGCAAATTTTAACGATAGGAATTTGATTATTTATCAATAATTAGTTATCCGAAACAATTCAAATGACTTTAGAAGTTGTATTTGTTTCAGAATCACTACTACCTTGCGAATGGCTCAGAACAAGAATCTTATTACCCATTTTGAAGTAACATGAATTAAGTTAAACCTAAAGTGTATATAAGATGCTTAAAATAATTTTAGATAATACTTCAAATGCAAGTTTATATACAATTTAAATGATAAACTAACATATCTCAGTTTAATTGCAGAAGTGCTTTTTGTTTTTTAAACTCTGTGAATCTTTGTTCCTTTTTTGTCACAGTCAACTATAATATATACTGAACCAGAATTTATAGTAATTTTCCTATCAACTATTGATATGTTATAGGCATATATCTCTTTCAGAATTCCATTTTCTCCGAATTACTTTAACTAATCATTTTACCTTTAAGCAGCTATAACTCTGGTCATTTAATCTACACCTCCCACCAACTGTTGATTATAACTAAAACTGACAATCTGCATGAGCAACCGAATTTGATGATATTGTTATCCCTGTTCATTTCCAGGAGCTTTTGCTAAAGAAATTGACTACCATTCGTTAATTATTCGGCAGCTGTCTAGACGTAGTCAGGTGACTAGACTGATAGTTTGGCAATTGGACTACTATTAAACTTGGATCTGGATTTGATTACAGGTGCAGGTTTGGATCTTTCATCTTCCTTTTTCTAATTTTTTAGTTAAAATGTAGACTAAATCCTGCGTTTTATTGCAAACAACTCCTTTTTCTTACATTTTCTTTTACGTTTTACATTTACATTTTCTGCCCTTTGATGGACATTAGAGAGGAAAGTTGTTGCTCAAGAGGTTAACACTGTAATAGGTTTTCGTTTCTTCTTCTTAAAATTTCTTCTTGACATTTTTTTATCTTTTTTCTTACTCATTGCTTTTAATGAACGCTTTTTTTATGTTCACTGATTTACCGTTTTTTTTTCTTTTACGTATTTTATTATTAGTGAATTGTAAATTGTCACAATGGATGTGACATTTCCGTAAGTAAAAAAAAAAAAAATCTTAAATAAGAAATTCATGAAAGAACTTGTTTAAATCTTAAAACGTTGCATCTTTTGTTTATTTTTGTTTGTTTTTGGAAGTCGTGAAAATAATGTAAATGAAAAGACTCCATTTATTTTTAAAATTAATATATTTGATGAATATAAACAGTATACATTTCCCATTATTTGAAAAAAAATAATGAAATCCGCATTATTTGTATTTATCAAATTACTTTTAATCATTTCAGAGCACTCGCAAAATAATGGATTACTAAAAGAATTAATCGCTGTTTCGGATCTATTGCCTGAATGTGGGCAATTTTTGCCATCTCTTGTCTCGGCAAAGAGCCACATGGAAAAATTTGTTTCTTGTTCATAAAAATGAATGCGAAGTTTAAGGAAAATTTACTCAGGAGTTCAAAACTTATTAGAGGAACACACTCATATACATATACAAATATTAATACGTACATACGGATATACACTGACACACATATACACAGACATATGCGCACGATACACATTCATACACGTACTTTCCTAGGAAAGTAAGCAAAAATTTTCAAGGACTTTGTATTTATGTGTAAAATGATGTTCCAATTTAAACTTTTTGTTTTCGTGTTTTCTGATATGTATTCATAAGGATCTAAATTTTGAAATCAATTACATGTTTATAATTTGTTTATTCCGTAGTTACAGGCAATTACCTTGATAGTTCAAAGAGTGTCGAAATAGATAAAATGATACAGATTTACAATTATATAAATTAGAAACGTTTAAAATTCCAAACAAATACAAACTTCATCAATTGTCTTCAATATTTCGTCCTATTTTTCAAGGACTTTCTCAAGATCCATATGTTTAAAACTTAAATAACGAAAAATACAAAATATGAAACATAAAAGGAAAGAGAAAAATCCTTTTTCTCATTCCTAACATTACAAATTATAACAAACTCTCATATGCGAGATCTTACATTGTAAATTAAACAATTGAAATCAAATATAATCATAAACAATTGAAATCAAATATAATCATAAACAACTGAAAACAAATAAACAATTAATTTTAATTTTAAAATAAATATTTGTGAATAAACATGTGAACTTTTAACTAATCTTTAAAATTCTTTTTAATCTTTTGTTTTTTATTAATGATTTTCTAAATATATTTAAGGATACCTTATTAACTCTAAGTGATTTGTTTTTATTTATACATATACAACAATTTATTAAGCAAGATTCCAAAGCGAATCTCTTAAATTCATCTGTGACGTAATAAATTAGATGAACTACAGGGTCTGGATTGTGATCATTATCCAGACAATGATCCGCCCAATCTGAAATTTTCCTAGTTCCGCTCCGGTAGGCACGGACGTGCTCATCCACTCGTTCCCTAACCGTCCTCCCTGTACTTCCTATGTAAATACCCCCACAATCCCTACACACCAAGGCGTATACTACACCCATGTTTTTTAAAGAATTTTCATCTTTTTTCTTAGTATTCTTGAATAATTCATTATCCTTATAATAAATTAAATTTATACTGTTTTCTTTACAGGCTTCTTTTACATGTTTGTGGATATTCAAACCAATTGGTAAAGTAATACATTTCTTATACTCGTCTTTATTAGAGACTGTATTACTTTTGTGAGATCTTCTTTCTTTGAAAAATTCTTTGATAACTGAATCAATGAATTCTTTTGGATACTCATTCATGATGAGCTTATCTTTTAGATCTTTAATCTTGTTTTTCCATAACTTTTTACTTTCTACCTATGACATAATATATTTTTATCAACTGCAATATGCCTAATTTGTTGTCCCATCAAGAACAATGGCTTACCCAAAAGAAAAGCAAATTTCACAAGAGAAAAACTGAAAACATTGCAGAATTCCAATATGTCTGCTTTCGACGACAATCGATAAATGTATCTGTGATATGAGGGAGTTTAACGTGCAAAAATTGAAACATGAAAAAAAGGAATAAAGAAAATGCGCATTTCCATTGACGATAACTCAAGGCGTGAAGGAAATGTGGATTTTCTTTTATCTCTTTTTTCACTTTTTCATGTACATCTGTAATAGTTTATCTGAGGCTTATATCCTTCTGTGCAGATGGTACCATTGCTCTCTAATCTGGCAATTTTTAACATCTAATGCAATGGAGATTTGGCCCTTACCAGTAACCTCAATCGAAAATATTTTGGTTAATTCATCTTTTTAAATCCGAATAGAAACTGCATTTATTTTTATAATTTATTAAGGAAAAGAAATGACAGACTTTTAATTCGTTTATGCCTATGTATGTATTTTGTACAGAAAAGTAACAGTAAAAGGACATTATTAAATGTCAGTATGGAGATAACACAGTGATACTAGCATCGTAGTATCAGAGGCTGATGAGTTAAGTAAAAGATAACTCCAACTACAGTAAATATATTGCCTGACATCTATTAATGCAGTTACGGAGTATACAAACCATCTGATTCCATTTCATATATCTGCTTATTAGATGTCTAAATGAAATTTGATATGTACAATATACAGAAGCTTCCTGGCCTGAACAAGCTTTGTAATTTCATTTCCCCTAAAACTGTCAATTAATTAGCTACTCTTGATTGAATATCGATCAATAGTATCTATGATTGTAGGAAACATGATAGTAATTGAATATAAGTTTGGTTAATTCAGTTAACCAAACAATAATTGTAATTCGTGGAATCAATTCAGTCTTATCACCTACATACTGCCTACATTAAAATGTCTAAATAAACATTTTATAAATATAGACTATAGTTTTGAAATTCATCTCCTGATTTGCAATTAACAGAAATCAAAATTTAATTATAAAAAATACTTATGGTAAATTAGTAACTATATTCCAGCTTCATATCCCCTTTCTATTACAGCTCCTAGTTTTAACAAATTTAGAAGTTTGAAGTTACCAAGATGCAAACATCAGGAAAGATTCATTACTGAGAACAACTTCTAGGTTGATTATAAAATGCTTAGAAAATTAACAAGCTATACTTTTTATATTCACTTTTTATGATTAAAATAGATCAGTAAAAACAGGGGCAATTATTAATATTTTATTTTAATGCTCCTCATCATATGCTAATGAATTTTTACAAATGTTTAATGAAATTGTAACCCCTTTATTTATATCAAACAAGCAGGAAAGTCACGGAAGATTTATATTTATAGATAAATAACCAAGATAGTATCTTTACTCAAATCTTCTCAAAAATGGGATTAAACAGTAATAATACAAGTTACTCGTACGATTAAAGCAGTAAATAGGATAAATGGTATAAACTTCATGTTTCATTCAAGAATTTTTTTCTTTTTTTTTTCTTATTTGTTATTGAATAGTTGCACGTCATTTATTAACCACCAGTATAAGAACTGACGTAGAATCTTCGCGGATGACGTCAGCAGTAGAAGATATGACGTCGCATCTGCGCAATATTCTACAAATGATTCTACTTTTCGATTTAAACTATAGATATGTATTCAGAGCAACGAAGAAGAAAGATTATTAGAAAACTAATGCAATGAATGTAAATCGTTCAGAACTTCTCAATTCACAAACACTTGTTATAAGGAAAAAAGCTTGAAAACTATCAAAGATAGATAAATTAATGTAGATATCAATTGTATTGATAAACAATAATTTTAATCGATAACAAACATGAAACATACATAATTTATTAAATATTGAATACCTTAATTAAAATTAGAAACTTTTTCTGATTATTAATGAATTAGAAACTGAAATGAGTTACAATAAAGAGAATAATCTATTTATAATATAACTTAATTAATTTCGAGAATGAAGTTTTTAATGTATTTAATGCATTAAAAATAAAACATCTTTTATATAGTTTTCCAGTTCTTTGTGTCCGTCTGTGTATAACGAACTCCCCCTGTGTGTAAAGCGAGAGAGTTGCCTGAAAATCTCACATGCTCTACAGTGCAGATCTATCTATGTGTAACGCAACAATGCCCGCATTCGCAATCGTGGGAGATTTTTCGAGCGAGCCGGTATTTTCGCATGGTCAGCTTTATGTTGCATCAAAGTACACAAGACAACATCAAAGTACACTTGAAAAAAAACAAAAAAAAAACAGTGAAGGTCATTTGCTAAATGATGCTAGAATTTTCACTCGCAATGTGACTTTCAATCAATGTGACTTCCAATAAACAAATTCATTTATGTTCCTAGGAATGCGTTCATTTTAATTTTCTATTCGTCATATACAGTAAATGACGGGCAAATACTCTGTCTAGACTAAACGCCGTCAAATTGCTATCCCATCATTGCTGACGGATATATATGCTAGTTTTAAATAAGAATTAGTGTTATTAATTAAATCTCTCTTTGCAGCACTGCTTTTACCTAAATTCAAATTTGTAGAAATTCCTTTTCATTGTTACTTTTATTTGATATAAAAAAAGTAAATTGGAACAGGATTTTTAGAATGTATGCATTCTTTTTAGGAAGCTCCAGTTTGAAAAAATTTTAAATTTTGGAATTTTTATACCCTGATTACGCTTGAAACTAGAAAAATTTCAGAAATGAGTGATATGAAAAAAGCTTTTAGAGCTGACAAATGTTGGGTTTTTAATGATTACATTTAATTTCAATTGGTTAATAAAGAAAAAGAATTTTTTTTTTATAAAATTACATATTATTAATTTTTTAAACATTTGCTGAAAATAGGCTAATCATATCGCTGAAATAGTGATTTCCCATAACTGCTTCACCACTGGCTTATGCTGTTTTTACACTTACATGAATTACAACAGACGTTCACAAACGTTTTCGGTTCACTAATATTCCATGCAAAGCTATTGTTTATGGATGTGGAGTTTATGCCAAGAATTCAATGATGTCAGTTATTTCTAGCTTAAATAATTTGTAACTGAGACAGCTGCAATACTACATCCCATCAAGCATGTTAAATTATTGTACATAAAGCGGAGATAAAATTACAATTTTTAATTAGTAATTTAACTAATTTATATAAGAATGATGATTGCTTAAATAGTTTTCGACCACAATTTACGGTAAACAAATATCAAGTAGTCTGGATACGAGGCATCAGTTTGATAGTTCAAACCCCGCATACGACATGAGTATTTTAAATTCCAATTTTTTCTGCCTGTTCAATGGAATCAACTTTTCTTGCATTGCCTTTACTTGCTCGTGTTTGATTATCTACAATTTAGTGGAAGCTACTGAAAGCCAAAGAACTGAGAAAGATTCAAGCCTTCCAAAAAACCAGATTCTTAGTATTTCTTTATACCAATCATTGAAAGCGTTTCGATGAAATCTTAACTCCTGTGGAAAACTTTCATCCAGAACTGCATAATTTATAACTATGTCTTTAAGTTTCAAAATAAAAAAAATGGCGGAATCTATAATTTCATTTTAAGATAAAGTTTAGGAATTTGTACAAAAGTTACTTACATGTTACCTTTAAAATATATGAAGTGATATCTTGAAATAGATATTCCAATAGTTATTAATTATTATTTTTATTAAATGTTATTATTAAATGTAAATATTTAGCTTATTTAAAAAATCATAACAGCGAATTTAAGTGATAATTAAAGTTGAGTGGAAAATTTAAGAAGTTCATAAAACTACTCTGACGCATAACTGTCTATTATTTTTCACCTAAGGCTGCTGTTCTTTAATAAAATCATTTATATATTTTTTATTTACTTAATATGATCGCATTTTAATAAGTTTTCTATTATTAAGCATCTCATATTAAAAGTAATCAATGTGTTATTTCGGTAATTAAATTGTAATGATTTAATCAAATCCAAATCACTTAAAAAGCAACCGTATATTATTAAAATAACTGAAGGATTCATCTAATTTTCTTCTCCATCGAAAAAACAAAGCTTTTAGTTCAGCGATATTTTTACCTCTTCTATAAATTAAGTTAAAATTATGATCTCATTAAGTTTGAAGATGTTGTGAAGCGATCTTTGTGCTACTGAAAATACTGCAAAAAAAAAAAAGAAAAAAAAGAAAAGAGGAATACCATCAACCTTAAGAAAATAAAAACCCTAAGAAATTATCCGAAAACCGTTTTCTTACATTTCAATGTTCTATTGACAACATCTTCAAGTCAAATTTGTATTTACTTGACAAAACAGGCAGTGGCCTTTCAGAAAATCCGAGAGTCTTGACAATAAATAGTATTTTAAGCCTCACTTAGGCTTCTTAGATAATTTCTAGTTCGATTTTTTTGCCGTTGCCAAATATTAAATATTAATAATATTGAATTCCCTCATTATCATAAATTTGTAGTTCCGCTTCTCGTAGAAATGGAATGACATTTAAGTCTTCTCTGCTCTCCAAAATCTCGACGGTTTTTGAGATTCAACGAACGATAAAAAATATATATACATAAGATCACATTTCCTTCAATTCATATAAAGTTAAGGAGTCCTTGGAAACCTTCAAGACTTGTAGGGTTTCAGAGATTTAGGCTCATGGAGAAGAATCTCAGGTGTTCGTGTGCGGAGGCGTAGGAAAGCTTAGGGTCTGAGAGGAAATAAGCCTAAATAAACCATTTAGTCCCTCTACTTGTATTTATTGAGACAAACGGGTCAGTTATTCATTACGTACTAATTTATAGTCATATAGTCAGGTATAGATATAGGTGTTTCCCTTTCCATGGGTGTGCCGAATATATAGGATCTGTCCTTCCTCGAACGATCAGGACCAACCGTATCATTCTTTTATATGCATATTTATATGTTTTAAAGAGTTTTATCAAAATTCCTATTTTAAAATAATATAATACAATGAATACAATTATATAATTAAAATACAATTGCTATGATAATGAATATATAACAAATTTATATAAAATATATGATAATGAACATAATTCAGTATTAATCTAAATATTTTTTCTTTTTTAATAAAAGAAATTAGGCTATGTTTATTTTCCAAAGAAATACGAAGCAATAAATATATTTTTCCAAAGTTTAGTTTAATTGTCTCTAATGTGCTCACTTCTAATTAAAAATAAAGTTTGTTGCATTTATAATAATATCACCATCCTCAGTAATATCAGGACATCCTATAAGATAAAGCGTTATAGCACGGAATTGTTTTTGACATTTTTTATCAACCAGTGCAGAATAGGATGTTGTGTTCTTAGTACCCATTTTCAAAACAAAAATCTTAAATATGGATCAATTTCTGCAAGATACTTTTTTCTGATTAATAACGGTGGCCATGGCCATGATGGCCCATCGGGACGTTGGAGGTAAGGCACCTAACGTTCAATGACCTGGGACTGAGATGAGGTCGGATGGTCAACTGAAAGCCACGTTCGCTGGACCAACGGAAAGAAACCGGTCCCCTTTCTGCAGAGGGTTAGTCAGAAAGAAACCGCTTACCCAGTCTGGACCCGTCTTCAAGACAATTCAGTATGATAAAATGCTCAACCTCTGCCGGAGACTCCTCCATCCCAGTCAAACGTTTTACCGCTTGGGTACAGAGCCCACAGATAACGATATAATTTTCAGTAAATTAATGAAGTTACAAGGTTCTACATAAATCATTTACAAACAATAAGAGTAAAGTCTGAGGGTTCAGATTATAATCTGAGCATATAAGCAGACAGGCATGAATGGAAATATGTAATAATAAAAGATTCCTTCTTCCACTCTGATTATATACATGTACATTTTAAAATTGTTTATAAGAATTTTTAAAAAAGCACTTGAACTATTAGAAGAAAAAGCAGAATTTCATAGAATTTCTGGGATATTATCTGATACTGATAATATACAATAAAGAGAAGTTTATTCTGTAGGTTAACTGTATTAAGTTTGCAACAAATATTCCAGCTTATTTTATTTTTAATTAGATATGAATATGTATTTTCATTGCAATGAAAAGATTTACTCTTTAGAACAATGATTTCCAATGTGGTCGATGGATTTGAAAGAGAAGAGGTCGAAGACAGTTCGAAGAGTTAAATTGTATAATTTTTAGTATTTTTTTTATTCAAGATTATTAAACTTTTAATTTAAAATTTTAAACATGTATAAATCTAATATTTGGTTGATTTGACCCAATGTTATATTATATATTGTGTCTGTGTTTTTTTTGTTGGTTTTCAGATGAGAGGATAATTAAGAAAAAATATTCATACAACGTTGTCGATAGATTAAAAACTCATATGAAATATAAAAACTATTACTAAATCAGATTTTTCTTTTTATTTATTTTTATTATCATTTTAAGTTTATTTCTCCCAAGTAGATAGGTTTTAGAAATGAATAGAATTTGAGGAAATTTGCTGTAAGGGGTCCATCAAGTATTACATAAGCCCGTTTTTAGTGATCTTAGACTCCCTCCGCCCTGTTGAATGCTTACGTAATACTTGAACAGCTCCTAATCCTTAAAACCAACAGTAGTAACTCATTGTAATTTAATTTTTAAGTAATTCAATTGTAAATTTAAATGCCTTAGCAAATTTTTATAGCAGTTTACATTTACCGAATTATTTTTATTGAGGAATTTGTTTCTTCGTGTTTGTTTATTTCTCTAAAGAGATAAAGCTTAATAACTAGAGGGCGAACAGTAATAGAAAGCTGAAGACCTTCTTTTAGCTTCAAGAACCTTCAAAAAGAAAAATAATTTCTTTTTGCTCTTCTCAAAGTACATTTAAAATGTTAAATTTACATAGAAGGCACTTAAATAACGTTTTGTATTGAAAGTGATGTTCACTGTCCGGTCACTTTATTACATACACCTATTCAGTAGCGTGTTGGGCCTCCTTTAGCCCTCAAAACAGCCTGAATTCGTCGTGACATGGATTCCACAAGATGCTGAAAACGTTGTTGAGGTATTGTGTACCATGCGGACATGAGTGTGTCACGCAGTTCCTGAAGATTTGATGTGTAGGCCTGGAGCAAACAGCCGGTTCCAGATCATCCCACAAATTTTCAATCGGGCTGCGATCGGGGGATTGCAGCAAGGAAAAGTCATCGTCATGCTCCTCAAACCATCCTAAAGTGATGCGGGCTTTGTGCACCGGCGCCTTATCCTGCTGGTAGTAGCCAGCTACATGAGGACAAACTGTTAACATGTACAGTTGCACTTGGTCAGCTACGATGTTTAGGTGCGCTCTAGCATTCTGACGTGCCTCCAGAGGTATCAATGGGCACAACGTGTGCCAGAAAAACACCCCACACCATGACACTGCCCCCACTGCCTAATAAAAACTGCCAGTGATTCGGGTTTAACGTGTGACCGTTTCACTGTGTTTCATTTAAAGAATAAATTTTGTTTTTTATATATATATATAGAGAGAGAGAGAGAGAGAGAGAGAGAGAGAGAAAAAGAAAGGAAGAGATATGATATACAGTCTACACCATTGCTATTGTTAGTGTATCAATTCGGATTGGGCGAATATTACGCTTGTAATAGTTATTCTCGAGTTACAGCAATTGAAACTTGAAATTACTGGAACACTGCGTGAAGTTGGAAACATTGTTATGGAAACAACATGCACTGAAGCCTTCAACGTAAAGCAATTTTTTCAAAGGCACAGAAGGTACTATCTTCCCTGCTTACCGAACTTGACAACAGTGGACTTATTTCTTTGCCCGAATTAAGAGGATGCAAAAGAACAAAGTTTGAACGACATTTATGCCGTTCAGGAAAGAGTAAAGCAGCATCTAAAAGACAATAGTTTCACCAATGTTTCCGGAAGTTAATTCAATGTCGGTAGAGATACACTCACTTCCAAATGTTAAGCACGGAGAGGAAAAATGTTAATTTCCGTAAGAGATCTGAATTAAAGAAGCTGAAATTTGCTGCAAAGGTAGAAGGAAGTATGCAAATTATATAGGTAACAGCCAATCACGGTTTCGCGTCGAGAAATATGCAAAACAGGCAGTCATATAAGAAGCTGGCATTGTGAAGGATTACAGGAGTTGCATGTAAGTGCTGATGAAAGGTGTTTAGAACATTCGTACGATTTGTTTTCAAGCTAGACGTGTTTCTATGGCTTCCAGAAGACGAATGGAAGATTCTGAGCGCTGGCGGGATGTCGGACGCATTAAAGCAGGACAGTCTATAACAGATGTTGCTCGTTTCTTCGGCATTCATCATTCCGTCATTTCACGATTATGGAAACAATTCCAAACCAGCCAAACAGTTGTCCGAAGACCTGTAGCCGGTCGTCCAAGGGTTACGATCCCCGCGGAAGATCGATATATTGCTGTTGTAGCCAAGTGGAATCGAAGATCGACCTCCACACGTGTGACATCTATGGTTGCAGCGGCCATTGGTAAGACGATATCTGCCACTACTGTTCGTCGAAGGCTAGACATGAATGGTCTGTACGCCCGGGTACCACGAGTTTGTGTTCTTTTAGCCGTCCAATCCAGAGGGGCACGATTACAGTGGTGTCGCCAGCATGTGAATTGAAATACGTCTGATTGAGGTAACGTTATGTTCACAGATGAGTCCAGATTTGCCCTATAACCCGATGATAAGCGTGTAAGGGTCTGGAGGGAACAAGGCATACGCAATCGGCCCCAGAACATCACCGAACATTACGCATTCCGCGATGGAAGCATCATGGTGTGGGCAAGGATTTCATTTGGATATAGCACCGAGGTTCTGTGACTGTTGTACGGTATCGAGATGAAGTCCTAGACCCATTGTGAAACTGTACGCTGCAGCAGTTGGTCCTTCTTTCGTTTTAATGGATGATAATGCGCGTCCCCATAGAGCTGCCATCGTTGACGACTTTCTGTAGAGTGAGGGGATTGCGCGTATGGAGTGGCCGACTTACTCGCCGGACCTTAATCCAATTGAAAATCTTTGGGATGCCCTCGGCCGTGCTGTATGTCGACGTTTTCCACCTCCAGCCACTCTCAGAGCTTTAGAAACTGTCCTACAGGAGTAATGGCGATTACTGGACTCTGCGGTGGTTGATCACCTCGTAACAAGCATCATCACACGCTGTAAGCTTTGTATGCAGGTGAGGGGTACTCACATTCCCTATTAATGTCGGTTTTTATTGTTTGTTTTGAATTTAAACATCATTTTGTTAATGACGCAAATAGGACGTCATCTTATAATTTATGAAAATTCAATATTTTGTTTATCACTGTATGTAATTCTTTGTTTTATTTGATGAATAACCATAGAGCTACTTACTTGCAGCATTTCATGTCAATCAAAGCAGTACTTGTCCATTTTTTCGCATTTTACCGCTCCGTGCTTAACTTTTGGAAGTGAGTATAGTTACAAGTATTTTCTCGTGCTAATAAAATTGTTTTTTTTTTTAATTGAATGGAATTTATTTGATTTCTTTGTTTAAAAGACATACTGTGTACATGAAAACCATACAAAAAAAATAATTTTAACATTCCAAGGACGGAAAGCCTTCCCTATATAGAAGATTTTGAATTTTCAAGATTAATTTTTAAATAAATAATTGGATGGTTATTAACGAATTCAAGAAGTAATTATTCAAAATTCATATAATAAATTGAAAGGACTTCGAAATTACAATAATTCTTTATTGATAAATAATAGATAAGCGTGGAAATGCAGAGAATAAGATGAAATGAATAAGTAAAGATAAAAAAGGAAAGGAGAGGAAATCCCTTGACTGAATTCTAAAGCTTTGAAATGACTTTAAATAAGTTTATTTTTGAAGCGTTTTTTTCCTCTGTTTTTCGGACAACGTATTTTTCTTTTAAAGGAAGTTTATTTATTCAAAATGATTTATTTTTATAAATAAGGGCATCATACCTTTGAATTTAACAATTGGTTAATTTGAAAATTTGAAAAAAAAATCCCTGTATCATTAATCAGTAATTAAACATCGTTAATTATAATTAGCTACATAGTTGAAATTAAACATCATATGAACCTTAAAACTTAAAGCATTTACAGTTTCTTTCTACTTATAATTTTTTAACTCATTACTTATAATTTTTTACTCATTAAGTAAATTCCCAAATCTATATAAAGCAGAGAGAGCTGTTGTAGCGTTCGGAGTCGACTCAGAAGCCAATAAAAAGAACGGAGAAAACCCTGGGGCACAACGAGTCTCATCGCAACGTAACACTAATTATGACAACAGAATTGCTGAAGTCTCAAACATTGTAGCTACACTGGAAGAGATAATTATTCTCTAAGAAAAAGGTTGCTCGTGATTAATAGTTTGCAAAATAGCTTCTAATTATCTATAACGTTTATGATATAGTGATTTTTCACAACAAAATATCTCTTTACTAAATTGTTTACTGAATAATGAATTTAGGGTTACTGTCTTATCATTTTAATCTACAACTCTTGGGTTTGTGTTTTTTTTTTCTTTTTATTATCGTTGCTAGCTTATCGGTTGATCGATCTCCCTTTAATTGATAAACAAATGAATGACTTGGAGAAGCATGATAGGCAAGTGTATTATTTGGTGTATCTCTTTTAGAAACACATTATAGAAGTGAATATGAGTTTTTATTGATAATCCGTAACACTATTATGAATATCTGAATATCCTGAGGAAGTTACTAACGATTATTGAAAGACAGAAAAAAATACCTAATAAAAAAAATATTTACTTTCTTTTTATCCCAAAAATCTACAATTGGTGCAACTTACATAATATCTGGTATTTTGTTCACTGCATGCAGAACTGTGTTTGATATTTTCAGTGTTCTGATAACATCACTCATTTCATTGTTGAAATAATTTTCTTTTAAGTATCTGAAACTTTGTACCAAGGCTGTGCTAAGTTATTCAGTACGGAAATTATAAAAGTAGAGAAGCGAAGAGATTTACAAGCTCTTTGCATTTTCTGTTGACGTGCATTGTCTATTTACATGTTAATGTTCCTAATTTGCACTCTTCTCATTAATTGCCGTTCTTCACATTACTTGCGGTTTATTTGACGGAACTCTCGCCCCTCCCAGTAAAGTTCCTTGAGGTCAGATAAGGGGAGATTTCATTGTATTTCTCCATATTATCTTTCTAAATTTTCAAATACAACAAATTTTACGCAATTCATCGACTTCAATTACTTTGGTTCTTCATAAAATGCCCAGAATATGACCAAAGAAACAAAGAATACAATTATTTTTCAGTTTAAGATTAATGCACTTCAAATTACTTAATAAAATTAATTGAGATCTTTATTTTATAAGCAAATCCTTTATATCTTTGAGTTGATAAAGAGATTTGCTCCTAAATTCTCACACCGTCTATAGAATACATGATTGATTTTACTAGTAAACTTTATAAATAATTTAATATATTATTCCCAATTATTAAGTTGTAAATTTTTAATTGTTTTTTTTTAACAGTGAAACTATGCTGGCTACCTACGCTGGCAAATCCTTCAATGCCTTCCTTCTCATCAAAAACATGATATTACTAGTACTGGTACTAATAATGATAACTAAATTTTGCCCATCATAATATCAGCAACATAATTACCACAAAAACAACAAAGCCTGAATATCCCAGGAAATACATTAATTATTTATAGCACAATACAAAAGACAATGATTCTCGGTAAATGTTGAACTCTTGTCGAAATGAGGACATGTAAATGAGTGTTATAACTAGATTTCAAAGATCTTGCTTATTTCTTGATATTGCTGAAATTATGATGAACTTAATAATGGGCTCATATTGTCGTTATTTGGAAATACTGATAGCAATAGTAACAGGAACAAAAAATTAGGTCGGATAAAAAAATTGAAGATTCACAATGCAAAACACAGATTATTAAGAAGAGGAGGAATTAAGCACTAGGTGGAAGGACCGAACTCACATGCTCCCAGGTACACATAGACAATTTATAGCAAGAAATATCGTAATCGAAATAATAAAACATAATGAATCAACATAAAACTCAAGAATTAATACAAAATTATATTAGAAGATATCTCAAATGTAAAAAAAAATAAGATTAAAGCTAGCAACACATTCGCCATATCCATACTACCTCGTTCATTCCATTATCAAGTGAAACAAAACTGAGCTTGACATTATTAATAGAATTAAAAGGAAAGCATGTACTAAGATCATAAAAATTATGAAAAGATTTTCTACGCCCTTAAAATGAGAGGTGGTGGATTCATTACTACTTACTA
The DNA here is from genome assembly GCA_023159025.1 of Thereuonema tuberculata. NCBI lineage: Eukaryota > Metazoa > Arthropoda > Chilopoda > Scutigeromorpha > Scutigeridae > Thereuonema > Thereuonema tuberculata. Next base: position 64,096,660 of record JAFIDM010009631.1, on the reverse strand, counting down.
TAATAGGAATTGGTAAACACCTTTTCCAAAAAACAAGAAAAAAGTCTATTATAGAAATATCAATGATATATAGAAGCTTTTATTAATGTATATTTAATACATATTAAGTTTAATTTTAACAATCTGTATTATGTAATCAATGTATCTGTATAAAACTTATTTTCCTCTTGTTCTGAATTCTATTGGAACACACAAAATAATCTTCATTATAAAGAACAGAGAAAGAATAGTAACAACAATCGCTTCATGGGTAATATTACCATCATCCCTTATAACCAATATTTTTATCGTATGAATTATGAAGAAGGATATCGGTTCGCTGAAACTGAGCTTGATTTGCACCTAACATACATCTGATAATTGCTCAGAACCGAACTGAAGACTAGATCTCATAATATTTGGACGCAGCTTGCCTAGAGTAGACAACATATTTCATCAAAAAATAGCACATTTTTTGGTTGGAAAAGGACAGGCGTTTAACAATATAAGAAAGTGAAAGTTGAATAGATAGGAAGCATGGGAGATTTTTGAGTAGATATATTTCCTGATAGGAAGTTTTGTAAATTGAAGTTTGAATTTAATATTACAATAGTATTAGTTTCATTAGCTTTGAATAAAAGTAATTATACAGTAGTATAATATAGCAGTATAAGATAAAAACACAAATAATTTAAATCACTTTATATATCTTTTCTGGTAAAATTAACGAAACATAATTTTATAAAAGAATAAAATATGAAGTAATATAATTCACTTGCAGAACATGTTAACAGGAAGAGAGTAATTTGAATGCAATCTCCAATGATTGTCTGTTGTTTTCAATTGGCATTACCTGTTCTTAGGGTCTGAATTACATCAGGCTCCCTTTTCCTAATTATCCTTCTACAGTAACAATAAGCAAGGTCCCAGGCGCAATATTATGAAGTGAAGCGAACCGGGAACCGCACGATTATTAATCACTGTCCTTAATCGTGAGATCTTATTGATCGCTGGTTGAGATCCATATGTCAAGAGCATCACTATTCCTGTCTCTTTCTCTCTCTCTCTCTGCTGAGGAGACTTTAAGAAGTTGCGATTGTTCAGATAAGGCTTTTTCATATGACAACATCTATTATTCTAGAATGGATAAGACCAGCCGACTTTATTATACGATCTTGTCTTCATTAATTTTGGAGATTCATTAGCGTAAGTGCCTCATATATAGCAAAAGCTTTTTTCTGCTTACATAGATGTATTGGGTTTTCGCTCCCGCTTTTCAAAACCCCTAAAGCTTTTCGATTGATCAAATTTAACACCTGAGAAAAAGAAGAATACAAGGAGCATTTAGAATTCTAGCTGAAGATGGCATCTCCAAGTTTATTACCCCAATACACTGAACAAAGTAAACGGAATGTCTTAGTCAATTTGAAGGCGATTCTTCATTGTAAGAAAAAAATTAAAATATAGCCTATCATAAATAAAAATCAAATACAGATAAGATGTACAGTACATAAATGTTAAATTATTATTAATAAAAATAAGATGAAATAATTTAATGAAATAATTTATAATAATTCATAAATATAAATATTAAATTATAGTAAATTATAGTAAAATTAGAGTAAAAAGGAACATTAATATTATAATGTTTATGATGCTTGTCATAGTTTATTCAATGTTGTATATATTATACTATCAGCAAAATCGTCTTTTGTTTTATATTTAGCCAATTTGCATCTTACATATGGAGACTTAAGTTCCGTTTTCCTTTTGTCTAATATTTTTTCTTCATAATATATAATTTTACAGATTCACGGAATTCAAATTATTCCATGCAAAAAGATATGTGTGGAAGGTCGTAAGATCTTCGTTTTAATTCTCTAATTAAAGGAGGTAAAGTGTTATAAATCTCTTTAGATTCAAATGGATTCCTGCACTCTAGCTGTAAAATAGATTTTTTTTTAATTCATTGCTAATTAGTTATTTATTTATTAAGTTATGTTAAATAAATTTTTTAGATGTTTCCAAGTTCTTCCTGGCTATTGTTGGTAGAATCCAGACATTCAGATGTTTCCTCTCATCAGATATTCTTATTTAAATGACTTAATCTTATTTAAATGACACAGCTATTCAAATTCTTCAAAGGACTGTTTACGACTGATACCAGCAACACTGAAATCCAGCTTTGACGAACATTTCCTTTTAATCTATTATTAGCAGTGATGAATGCAAATCTTGATCCGAAGCAAGCAATTTCCACTACAATGTAATTTATTGATGGCATTTAAGCACATGAATCCTCTTTTTTTAAAAGCAGCAGCTTTTTTTAAAGCTTTTTACCGAAAAGTATTGAAAATTATGAGAATAAGACTTCTAACGACAAATAAACTACTAAGTGAACTTTAAATCTTCGATTTTATTAAATGAGTGGTTTTTTAATCCCAGTATTACTATAAGTACTCAGTAAGAATTTCTTGGCCTGATTCTCAATATTTCTTGGATATTGAGTATCAGTCATCTATTTCCTGAACAGCCTTAGGAATAATCCATTCCAAAATGCTTTTCTGGAAATATTAACTCGGAGGAATTGCGGAAGGAACCATGGAACATATCTTCAGAAAAACGTAATTAATATTTTAAATGAGCAGTTGTATTAAAATTATCAGATATAGTAAATTTTATTTAGCAATTTCCTTAAATGAAATCAATCTATTGTAAATTCATATTTTTCATGCACTATAAAAATTATATAAAAATGGAAAGGTTAAGAAACTTATGATAATAACCTTTATTTTATTGTAGATTAGTTTTAAGCACTTCAAAATTTAGAGAAGTCAGTCCATAATGAATGTTGAATGTCTCTTCTTAATTGTTTTGATGATAAGAACTTTTGTAGCTTTATCATCTATCATTCCTTATTGCAAGGACTGATGATAAATAAAGGGAGAAGCTTTAGGAGTTATCTATCTCCTCTGAGACATTATTACTTAAATTCATCACTGCTTTTGATCGTCTTGCGACTTGCCACGAGAATATCTCACGCAATCATCAGTACCATCAGGAACGACAGATTGGTTCATGTTTAATACACAATAATTAGAAAAAAGAATAAAAAGGACTAAGAACAAAAGATCCTTTTTTTTGAAACTTTCAGCTGATTTCAGCTACAAGCCTCACCCCGCCCCCCCCAAAAAAAAGAGTGAATTTAAATCTTAAACATTTCTTAATGAGAACCCTTATCTATATTAGTTTCCTTTTTGCAAAAGTTAGCTTTGTTTTCTATTTTGTTCATTTCTACTTGATCTTCAGACAAGAATGGAATAAAATAAATTGGATTTTCAAATTTTTTATGTTTAAGTTTTAATGTTTCATTAAAATTATCAAATATATATTATGATAATCATATTCATTTACTTTTAATTATAAACAATTTCATTATTTATGATGTTTATTCATCGATGAAAATAAATTATTTTATTTTTATTAGAAAGGATATTGTTATTTCTGTTATTTATTTTGAAACAGTTGGATTTAAATTGAAAAATTGTTTCATAAGAGGATATCAGTAATTTTGAAAATTCAATATTTTATAGGAAAAAGTATAAACCAATTTAATTATCGAGATTGTTCTGAAAAATCTTAAAAAGGAAAACATGATGAGACTAAGATGTTGAAAATTTTCTGCTTTGAACAATGACTTGATTCTTTAATGTCATTAAAGTTAATATTTTATCTTAGTGAAATACGACGTCATTGTTTACAAGAAATTTTCTGGGAACAGATAATATCAGAAGGACGTTGACCTGTCATTATAGAAAATATCACAAACTTCAGGTTCGAGTGTTCCAGGAAAACAAATTAATTACTTTCTGTCAAAACTGAATTACAAGCAGTATCAGACGATGTGAAACTGTGGAGCAGGAAAGTACAAATCACAAATTAGACTTTTAGACATAGTAGATCATTATAGTTTATTATAAATCATAATCAAACTTCAAGCCATAAATATTTCAATGTATTATAATATTTTGTGATACTTGAAGGGAACCTGTATTCATAGAAAAATATTTCTTTTCTATTTTATACTAAGGCAATAGTACACAATAAATTATTATTGTAGATAAGACAAAATTTTTATTATTTTAATGAGAACCCTTATCTATATTAGTTTCCTTTTTGCAAAAGTTAG
>JAFIDM010009631.1:63917621-64088853 GCA_023159025.1 Thereuonema tuberculata | reverse complement strand
TGAACCCCCCTCCTCCCCCACATACACTCCCTTGAATGCTTACGTAATACTTGAACGGCCCCTAAGACATATAATCATTCAAATTTTAAATTGTATGTAGTTGCTCCGTTTTCATATAAATTTCCTTTTGTAATACGATAATTATCATCATAATCAATAATTATCAATGTCATTGTCCATTTCAGAATTAGTTCATCGTCACAGAAAAACAAAGAAATGATTTGCCCTTTTATCTTATTTTGTTGGATTGCTTTTTATTTTTATTTATTCTTATATCATCTTTCACGGCTTCGATGGAGCCTTTAACATTATGTTTCAATTGATTTCTATTCGCTAAAGATAAAAATAGCTTTGCTTCAGGCAAAGAAAAGTGCTTTCGCTTCGTTATATATTCAAAAGGATATTGTAAAATAATTGATTGTACATGACATTATAATTATTATTATAATTTTTTCCCAAAGATATCTGAAACTATTTAAACTATGCACTTTTCACCAACATACGTATTAGATACATATCTATTTTTAAATGCTATACTTAAGTAGTATTATATCGCATTATATTCATAATACAATAAATTTAACAATTCTCAATCTTTACGATACATGAAAATGAAAACACAATTCTTAAAATATAATATACAGATAAAATTTAGTAAAACAAAAATAAAACGGAATGCAATTTTAGGCTTGTATACAGAGCGTAGCTCTTAGCATGGGAAGCCTCATATCCCCGCTCTGTCTGTTCGATGTCGCAAGAAAATGTCGCAAGGTCTATTGACCATATAAATGGAATCACTACCTGAGTTACAGTTCGAAGAGCCCGTTGCCGTCGTTTTTCTTTAAGAAAAAGACCCAGAACGCATTTTTAAGGCTTCATGAGAGCCCACATTAGGGATTTTTCCCTTTATTTTTGAGAATTTTAGAAGAAATATTAAGGAAAAAAAAATGTATTTTTGATATATCTGAGATTCGGACTGTCATAAGCGACAATGCATCCGATGTAGAGTGCTTCTGATTGATTCACTCAAAAGCCACTCTCCAATAGCAATCTGACGTACTAAAACGCATTTCAAATATAGGGTTGTAGAAGAATAAATAACTTTATATTCGCAAACAATAATAACGTTATTCATTCTTCTACATTTTTATTATAATGGGATCTCACAAATTTATGGAGAGCTTATATTTTTTTTTGGGTGGATTTTGAAGTTGTAAAGAATATTTTAATAGATGTGTCAAATAAATTCTCACCGTTTGTTTCTTCAAACTCCAGAAATTTTTATATTATTTTTCCTTTGATGTATTTCTAACATTTCCACATTCTGCTCCAATTGACATATTTTCTCATTTTGGGCAGTATTGGTTTTTTCCGCAGTGGTTAGTTTTTCTTTTACTGATTTTTGATTATCAGTGAATAACGTCTTCGTAATATCCTCGTATTGTTTATTTATAAATTCCATTGAGTTCTTTATTGAGGTTACTTTTGAAAGGGTATCTTTCTGTTTCCTTTTATGCGACCCGTACATTCCCTCTATATAGAAGCCGTGGGGATTATGCGATCATTACTAGATTTGCTGCTCCTATCTTGTCTTCAAATATATTCAAATATCGATAAAGAATCCATTGAATAGAAAAAAAATCCTCATTTGCAACACAAATAATATAAATTCTATAAAAGTATTCTAAAAGTAGATTAAATGTTAAGTAACTATTAAACAAATTAAAGAACAAACAAAACATAAATGCAATCCAGAAACAGCAATTTTAAACATCAAGCAATTCAGTCTAAAATTTCGAAAATTTATCCATGTTTAAAATGTTGAAACATATATCAAAATTATTAATATTTATTATTAATTAAAAAAAATATTAAGCTTACAAAATGTTTTGAATAGGTTCGAAAGATATCGTGTAAATGTGTGAATCGGGAAGTTCATCTGATGTGAAATGTGAATTAATGTATCTTAATTAGGTAGATATAAGTCCTTTCTTTAAAAACAGTGTGTATTTAACCATAATATTTTACCTAATAATCTCCTAGGTATTAATAATTTTCTTATGGTATTGAAATTGGCTCAGTTCAGGGAGCTTTGGGACAACCAATATTTACATTAACCACATGATGTCAATTAAACTATAAGATTCAGGATTATTAAGCAAAAGCTGAAAATTCCACATTAAAATCTCAGAAATCAAATGAGATTTCATTTATCGTGATATTTACATAAACTGTCTCTTTCAGAGTCTAATCTCAAATGCGAAGAGTAGCAGCAGTCTTAGAACAGCTTAATTAAAATTAGGTCCAATTAATTATCCGGAGTTTTAATAATTACTTTTTTTTCACTGAATTCGAAGTCTCCGAAAGACTTTAAAGACATCGTTTTAATGAAAAATTACGAGCTAATGAATAAAATGAACATTTCAAATAATCTAATGCTGCTCAATTGTATTAAGATTAATTATGTATGAGGTTGTTTATTCAAAGACAAGGAGTACAGATTGCTTTTCGCTTAAAAAATTCAATTTAGATGGAAGAAATTCAAAACCAACAAAAAAGTTCCCTTTTTTTTTGTTAATTTTACTTTCCGTGCTTCTTTTTGTTCTTCTTGCTGTCTTAAAATTTATGCTTGGGGATTTCAATCTCTTTTTAATGCGTCCCGTTTTTTCTGCTAAGTTTATTATTCACGTTCAGTATTGATTTTCTTATCCTTCTCCCAAATGCTAAATATAATGTCAAAAAACTATTTATTGGATATGCCTACTTATGCATTGCGATTGTTTGCTTTTTAACTGATAAGAGGCATCAAGAAAAGAGACCTACCTTCTTTTAAATCCTGTGAAACGTCTACTGAAAAATTCTAGGAAATTTTTCATTTACCATTTAATTTACAAGTTATGTTAGTTTTCGATTTATTAATAATCCTTTAATGCATTTTCAAAGCATATTTGAATTATGTAAAACAACAAAATTTCAGTTTCATTTACAATTAAAATTTAAAATGATCCTTCTGGAACTTATTTGTTTATCATATTGCAAACTAGGGGGGGGGGGGGCGAAGATTCAAAAAACATTGATATTTATAAAAAAAAATGTAAATAAGAAATTTAAAAAATTAAAATAAAGCATTAATAATAAAAAATATATACATATTGTTTATATTTTTACCATATCGTAATAATCCACAATACCGGAAACGATGTTACTTCCATCACTGAGCCATAGCCATTGACATTGATCAATTCCCTACTAGAATTTGCCCTTATTTTTAACAATCTGTGATTAATAAAAATAATTTTTAATTAAAATTTTCAGTTATTGGTAGAAGGTGTATTTTATGCTATTTTGACCAGTCTGCTATTTCACTATTGTTTGCCTTCCCTTTCTTGTAGTCAGAATTCTCTACATGAAATTTCATCAAAATTCCTTTGTGCAGAGGGCGTTTAACGTATGCATATAAACAGCGTAGCTAATGGCATATACCACTTCACTAAAATCGATATTTTAAATATTTATAAGACGGTTAAAAGCTGGGTCTTCAATAAAAGCTTTTACAATTCTTTTTCAATTTTTTTTTTTTGGGGGGGGGGGGGGGAGAAATTCTAACTTCATTCCAGAAATCAAACTCTCTCACGAAATTCCAGACCTTAATAAAAACAGAAACATTAAATTTATTTCATGCCTCTTTACGTTCTCGTATTCTCTTAATGTGTTTTTCAAACGTTTCCTGAACTTTTTTAATTCGTAAATTCTGGGATCAGATTTGAATGGATTCAGAGAAGCAAATAAATAAACTGCATTATTCAAATAACAGTAAAAGTATTAGGTCGCTTAGTTGGCTATCGTTGTTTCTAAAAGTATGGCCATTTAAACAAAAGACCCCAATCACGTGAGTAGGAGATGATCGTAGTACTATAAAGAATATTTGAATCCTTATAAAATGTCTATAATTTCATCAGTAAAAGATTAAATGTGTGCTATAACAATAATGTACTATTAATCCCGGGAAATAAGAGTGGCCTCCGTTTTAATAGGACTGAGTAAGCCCTAGGGTTCCTCTGGAGCAAAAATAACCTCCTCCGGAGATACAATCCGGCTCTTTCAGCTGTATTTCTATAGCTTTTTCCATTGAGCTACCGAATTCACTAATACAAATTGAATGCATATTATATATGATTTTTTAATGTTATAATTATGTAATATATCTTTAGTTTTGTCAGTTTATTTATGATTTAAATTGATATTTATAAAAAAAAAACAAGTGCTTACAAATCTTATTTTTTTATTACTATTTACTTAATGGTAATTATGATATTCGTATGTGAACATTAATTTTAAATTAATCGATATGGATTATTAACAAGGATTATGATACTGAGACATCTAATTTAATTGACACTAATATTTCAATTTAGAATTAGTTAATTCATTGTCTCCATTTAATTTATCTTTACAAAGAACTTGAAATGTTCCGTTTTATACAAGTTCGCAGATAGCGCCAATATATTTGGCTTTTATTTTTCTATTAACTAATATTATAAAATAATAAACTTCGTAACTCCTCATAAAACTATACTAAACAAATTAATTATTTAGGTATATCCCACAGGGGCCCACTATGGCCCATTGGGACGTTGAAGGTAAGGCTCCAAAGTTTCAGTGACCCAGAACTCAGATGACACCATGTGTTCAGCCCAGTGCTTGCTCGGTACTCATTTTGCAGAAACCCGGTACAAATTTTACAAGGGGCTGGGTAGGCCCTACGACCCGTTTGGAGGAGAATGGAACGGGGAAAAATCGCCACCCTCCACCGAACCCTCCACCTCCAACCGACAGCCAAGCGTATTAATTATTTACCATTACAAAAATAAATTTTCCACTATACCACTGTATTGTTTTCTCCCATGAGAATCCATCTTTAAAATTCAGATAATATAAAGAAAATAAATTCCAATTATATTCATTTAGACTTTTCTAAGAAGGAAGCAAAACCTCTTTTTTCCTATTTTTATGTTAAAATATTTATATTGTTGCTATTTATAATTGATAGCTACACTGACGAACGTTAAGATATAAATTGTGTTTGTACATTTTATATCTACTAATTTTTTAAAACATTTAATTGTGCAATGGTTTTATCTAAAATTTTCTTTTTAACATAGAAATTAACATATTTAAATCAACAAAGATTAAAAATATTAAAATCTTATATTCATTCAAACTAGCAATTCTAATCTTAAACGTATTATTATTAATTAACGTATTATTATTTTAATAATTGTATCACAAGGGAGTTTGCTCAGTGTATGAATGTAAGCTGTAAGCGAAGAAAGTTGTAGATTTGAAGCTTAAAGGGCAGAATTATAGCCATTAATAGAAAAAAAATCTTAGGCAAAGCCCTCAGGTAGGAGGAAGTTCTGAAACTGTCCTTATTGGTATATAAAGAGTCCTTTATGTAAAAATTTTCTTATTTTCTTGTTTTGGGACATTGGTCTTGTTTTAATATTAAATTTCAACAAATTAAAAATTCATCGTTAATTCATCGTTCATTCATTAAAAATTGAATATATTTTGTTATTTAACATGTTCTTATTCCAGTTCAATTAATTGTAAATTTACTAAGAATAATAAATTTCACTGATATTGAAAGTACATTTTTCATGTGAATTCTAAGTTACAGTTCTAACTGTAGATAATATTTTTTAGTAATTCTCTAAAGATTTTATAATAAATAAAATACACATGTTAGTACAAAATAAGGAAAGTTACTTCTGCAGAAATTAAAAACGTTTTCAAGATAAATGAGTTAAAAATAAATATTAAATTGCAATTGCATCATAATTATAAAATCAGAATTAGAAATTCAGCAAGAAATTCTTGAAAAGAACTTGAAGGCTACTTATCGTAAATAATCACTATTGTTACGTATATCGAAAGACTGCAACACCTTTTTATTCTTTCTTATTTGTAATTCAATTTCAATATGGATGAAAAGATTTTTCGAATACAAAGGAGAGAAAGTCGCATACATCCGAATTTCAAGTTTCAAGTAGAGTCGTTCACCGGTTCATAATTATTAAAGAGGAACGTACATACAGATTTTGAAGCACAGAAATTCTGAAAACAGGTAAAAAAAAAAATAGGCCTTAATTAAGACGATATGATTTTCGATAATATTTCATGTTAAAAAAAGTTTCAATAAAAATTATTTTATAAAATTACGTAAGTTAATTAACCCATTTGGATCATGGAACTACTAAAGAAATTCACCAAGGTTAGAGAATCAATGAAAGGAAACTGTGAAGGATGTCAAATTCAAAAGATAATTCAGAGACCATGTTAGGGCGCCATGGTACGAATCGATGAAATGATCGTACAAGCTGCACACGAATTCCACACTATCCAACTACTCATCCACTTTCCTATTAATTCTTCAGTTTTCCAATAAAAATCGATAAATTTTTATTAACTGCTGGCAATAACTCTTACGGACATTTACTGCTTCATTCGCCACAAAAGCTCTGGAATCGACTGAATGTGTGAACGGAGACAGTAAAAACAGCTCAAAAATTATAAATTTTTCTGAATTTTCTATTTTCTGTTTTTTTAATTAGAAACTTCACACAGTTTGCCTGAAATTGGTTCATTGATAACTCTAGTGGATAAAAAAATGTGTTATTCCTTAAAAAAAATTATGAAACGCAAACCAGAACATGAAATATGTAAAAAAATAAATAAAAAAAGATATGACCACACTAAGAACCATAACTTATTTTCATTCAGTTCACCAATTTAAGTTCTGTTTTGATTACAAGTTAAAATTAATTTATAAAGTTTAAGTAAATTAAAACTCGCTGTGGAGTCATTAGTGACGGTTGATTTCAAATTTACAAGATTGTATCTTTGATAATGTTATTTAATATCTTTTAATTTTCGTCAAATATTTTTTTTTTGCTTAAATTAATCGTTGTTTAAAAAGATAAAAAATTTATCAATTTATATTGTAATAAGAGCAGAAAAAAAATAAAGTATAAAAATAAAATAATTTGCACATATTTTGAATAAATTTAATTTTAAACAATATATCGTTTGAGGCTGATAGCTCAAGTGATAAGGTGCTTGAATTACCTTCGGGGTGGAAGCTAAATACTAGACGGAGGTCAGACATTTTTATTTGTTTGTTTCTCTTACAGTCGTGTTCCCTCTGTGAAATTCACTCAAATTCGTCCCATTCTGTCCAGTGATCGTGAGAGCTTTTACCTTCTCGGTTGTATACCCTCAGTTAAGTATAAAATCGTGATACTTTAACCACATGACGTACCGCGGCACTGAAAGCCGATTTCTTTGTTGCTTACAGAACCGATTGTCCTATCTTATCTGTTTATGGTCGGTCCATTTTATCGATGTAACTTTCAAAATATCTGGAAGTGAAATGTCAATACTCGTCCCAAACGCCGACTAACTTATCAGTGTATCATGTAAAGAAATAAAGTATTTGTGGGTTTTAAACTCATTTATTGTAAGTTCTAGTTTTAAATTTCGTTATATTTTATTATATTTTGGTCGTTGGAAACTGTAAATATTAAATAAAATATAGAAAGGAAAGAGAAACAACTCTGTTTAATAAGGAAACGTTTTCCCAACATTTGGTGCCTGAACATCTTATTGCTTGGTAAAATAATACGCAAATACATACATTACATTTGCTTTCTATTTATTAGACAATAAGTATTATATATGTACTTGTTAGTGAAACATAGTATTGTCATTTCATTTACTAACCGTCCAACAATTCAAAGAACCTTCAATAAAGATTAGTGGAAACCAATAGTAAAAGAAAAATAAGAATTGACAAAGAATGAATCTAAGTAAACAACTGCTGCAATAGACCAACGGTCGCGGTGCTCGGCTTCCCTGCCACCCACACTCACCACACACAACATAACATAAACAACTGCTGCTCATTTGCGCCTCACTCCAGTACCACACCGATTTATGGTTGCAAATATGGCGAATATTTTTTAATACAATTACCATTTATACATGATTCGTAACCATTCTCCCTATGTAACTTGTCAACTTTATTGGAGTCTTCGATAACTTATAATATCTCGAATCCTATTGTAATTAAAAATCTGAAACTTTCTATAATAGCAGAGAAAACATTGTATTTTCAATTAATACAATTCTTTTTAAATTATAATTTTTAGTTTTAATAATAATAGCAACCAAACTTACGATGAAAAAATGTTTTAGTTCCAACTTTTCAAAAAATCTACCGGTAATTTTTGATATTAACACCTTCAATATGATTCAGAATATAATTTTCCTTTTCTTGTTGGTTTTCGTATGTTATCAATACTTTAAAAAAAAAATTAAATTATTTCTAACTTTATAAATTTCAACTTTGAGCATTTTTTCAGCTTAAAATATAAACCTTACTTTGGCAAATAAAAATTGTTACAAGAGTCATAAATGCTATTACTTCAATTTGTCGCAGCCATTTTTCAATAAAAATTAATAGGAAAGCTGAAAAAAATTCTCAAAGTTGAAATTCAGACAGTTTGTAATGATTTTTTTTTTTTTTTAAAAAAGTATTGATAAAATACAAAAATTGTCTCCAACAAGAAAAACAAAATTATATTCTGAATTATATTTAAGATTTTAATATCAAAACTTACCGGTAGATTTTCTGCAAAGTTGGAATTAAAACATTTTTCATCGTAAGTTTGGTTGCTATTATTATTAAAACTATCAATTATATTTTAAAAAGAATTGTATTAATTGAAGATACAATGTTTTCTCTGCTATTATAGAAAGTTTCAGATTTTTAATTACAATAGGATTCGAGATATTATAAGTTATCGAAGACTCCAATTTCCAAAAGACCACTTTATCGGAACCTTAAGTCTTCTTCCAATTAATTCTCTTCAGTTCTGTATGCAGCATTAATTTTATCTTCACGAAATTCTTTCTTCAAGCAAACCTCGTGAATTAAAAAGTATCCCTCGAGTGATACTTTATAATATCATACAATGTAACCGTTAAAGGCAACTGGTCACAATACAAACAGAATTTACACCAGCTCATGATTCTGACAAGTAATAGAAAGTTATATAAATCATAAATCATATACTTTTAATATATAAACGAATAAAACATAAAACTAAAATTGCTTAATAATAAAGTAATTATTATGATCCATGATCTCAAATATATTGACAGCGAAAAGTTCCAAAAGAAAAAAAAAGAAAAGAAAACACTAAAAAGAAATGAATGCTGTCAATCAACCATCCTGTTCTAATCGCATTACTATGATTGGTATCACGCAATCTTATCGTCAAATCAAATCAGTAGAAAAAGTTCATAATTCCCTAATTACTCTGATTCCAAGAATTTACTGAAGATTAGACAATCGGTACTTCATTTGATGGAGATCAAACCATGAACTTACTGTGAACTCACTTAAAAATATACATAGCATATTAAATACAACAAGAAGTTCCTGTAAAAAAACTATCCTTAAAATTTTGTATTTTATTTTCCCCTATTTTCCAGGAAGATAGACAAGCGGAATGCCAACACATGGATTTCTTTATTTATTTCTGAATGTGTATTTATTTTTCTTTTTATAATTCAGAAGTTACCATATTATTTCTACGAATATTAATTCTTCAACCTGGTTCATTGATTGAAGAGTAGTTTGATATGATTAAAACTAAGCCGATTTGGCAACTTTAATAAGTAATCAAATTTAATTATTTTTTTTACGAAAAATAAAATTTTTCAGTATTAAGCAGTATTATATATATAATAAATGGAAATTTTTCGTTTTTGTCGTTTTCACAACGTAAAACAAACAAACAAAAAAATACAAAGAAATTTCAAGGAAAAATATTTTTCAAGGAAGAAGAAAAGTAGGCCTTAAGTTATTTCAAGAATTTCTGTTTTTTTTTGTTTTGATTTTTAAAGTTTGATATTTAAAATTCATTTTCTTCGAAAACGAAAAAAAAATTAAATCCTTCTTATTTACTTTAATAGTCCTATCAATTAATTTTAATCATATTTAAGCAAGCGCAGACATTATAGGATTAATTAAGCGGATTAATATTCTCTGCATATCTGTAGCATGTCAAATTTCAAGAAGATTCCTCCAGTGACTCAAACGTTATTAGGAGGATCTCATATCCATAGGACTGATTGGATGAGCCTCAATTTCCTAGGAAAATAAGCTAAAAATGGTGACTATTCAGAACACAATGAACTTTAAAAAAAAATAAATAGTGTGCTGAGACAGAGCATTGGCTTTGTCTTTCACCTCTTCCCCAAATTGAAAATTTCATCTTTGAACTCTTCTGTTCTCATCGATACTCATACCTTTATGAGTCTATTCCTGCTTGACAGATTAAAAAATATAATTAATGAAAATGTGTAGAGAGGAACAAAAACAACTATTTCTATATGAATAACCATTTATATAATTCCGTACTTTCTGCATTAATTGAATAATAATAATAATAATAATCAATACATTTTAAAAATAAATTACCTAGTAACTATTAAATAGTTATGGGATCTCATATACAAACGAATGCATAATAAAAATAATTCAAGAAACGAAGATTACAGAAAACTGTAATTGAATTACTACTTCTTCATTTTGCCTTCATTAACTTTTCATAATCTAACAATCGCATCTGTTAAATGAAAAAAAAATCAACTAAATAACAAGGAAATCTTTTGATCTTTTTTCATAATCTACACGAAGCCAAAGCGATTCCGTAAATGTTTTAGTTTCGGCCACTTCCTCTCAGACAGTCAGTGACAGCAGATACCTCTACAAGTCATAAGGGTTCCAATCAGCCATAAAGGTTCCAACTTGTAGTTTGGGCTGTACAGGTGGTGACAGACAGACGGACAGAATGATGGCAAGAGCTTTCTCCTTTACACTTAAGCTAAAAAATTGAAAAAGGCCATTTCTCAAAGTTTTAGACTCTTTTTATTATATCAAAATTCCTCAAGTAATATTATTCCTCAGTTTGAGATGATAATTCATATAATAAAGTATCAAATTATTCGATCCATTACACAAGGAACTGAGTGGCGCTGAATGTATTTTTAGTATTGATAATCTTTAACAAAAGTTGGATACAAACAAATACTGAGAACTTTAAATTCGTAACTGAATTTACGAAACTTATCTGCCTAAACTTCCCTGCATAACCTAAAAAAATATATCTAACGATTGTTTCTTCAAACTAAATTCTTTGAGGGTTAAATTGATCTTAAAATTGGACGCTAAGAATTTCTGAAGGATTATTGTCCACTGAGCTCAAGGTTGGATAAGACTTAATCAGTTCTATTTTCAGCAAATTTATGCGCTTGTTCTCTTCTGATATGCGCTTACTAGTCATCTGGCTTCACAAGTAAACTCCAAAGATCCTACTCCTAGCCATTTCTAGTCATCTATTCCCTTCTTAATTCCATATAAATTCTGTATAAACATTTATAACATTAAATTTTTCTTAGCTACTTCCCATAGTTTTTCAGTTTCAAATTCTGGATTGCTATTTTGGTTATATGTTGATGATCGGCCGTCCATTTATATTGCTTATGCCATCTTAGAATCTATTTCTTGCGGCCATTTTTGTATTATTTATTGTTTTCAATTAGTCTTATCTTGTAACATACATACCTTTCGTTCCTTACCTACTGAAATGGGTATAATTACAGTCTGGTATAAATTGCTTTGTCTGTTTATCTGGTTGTATCTCTTTGTATTCAAGCACTTAGTTCGATTTTCATGAAACGTTTCATGTTCCAAAATCACTTAAGGAGAAATTATAAACATGATTTTCGTTGTATTGATTTAAAGAAAAATTTAGAAGTAGAAACATCACTAAACTTTTCGACTAATTTCCTTAAAATCGGGTAAAAAATTCCGGACCCTTTAGCCATTTTTAATAACACCCTTTGTCTAAACCTTTACTCATATACTAATGCATAGGTTTTAATACAAAAATATATCTCTTATTCTCATTAGAAATTGAAAAGACTACACAGAAAGTGAATCTCCTGATATCAACATTCGAACACTCATCCGCCTTTAAAACCCCTCTCCCAGATAAGAAACCGTTTTTGACAGTTTTGATGGAGGGCAGGGTGACCTCTGATACTTTTCTGGAGAAGTAAAAAGAAAAAAAAATCCGCAATACCGCCATCGAAAATGGAAATCAGTTGCTCTAGTTCCTGTAATGTTTATTACAAGGAAAGTAAAAAATTGCCATATGTACATTTCAGAAAATAACAAGGAAAAATGTATTTTATAAATCCCAATTTTTCTATACACACACACACACATATTTAGTGCATAAATTCCATTTTTTTCTTTTAAGTATTCCATATTGTTGGTCGTTACATAGTCAGTTTCTAGAATTCAATTTGTATTTAAACAAAACTAACTTCCCTTAATTAAATTCTTCCTTTATAATTTTACTTAAAAGCGGCAGTTGCAGAACAAGTTCTGATAATTCACAGCTTAATTATCAACTTGATTACTAAAACAAATTACGAAACCAAAGAATATTTCTTTTGTTTTAATTAAAGTGATAATTTACCTGAACCCTTTTCTCGATATAGAAATACCTTGAAAAGCTCCTGATATTTCAAATCCATAAATCAACTAGTCCAGAGCTAACTTTGACAAAAATCATTACAAACAGTTAGCTTTGCATTCCAGTTAGATGGCATTTTATAATATAAATCACTCCTAAGGTAGAGGAGACTGAAATAAAATAGGCTAATTCAAATTCCTCAGGGGAGCAACAAAGAATTTATTAGGAAATTGAAATTTATGCGTTTTGGCAAACCAACACTAATCCATAAAGACAACATAGTTGACGTGCTAACTTTCGAATTCCGACATATCAAAATCGAAAAAGTTATACAAAAAGAAAAACTGTTAGTAAGTTGTACGCATTTTTATGTAATTCGCATTTATTTATTGTTATAATGGCAATTTATGAAGAGTCCGTTAGTACTGCTTTACAAGACTCTTAATGTTTGGGCTCAATGGATCCAGCTTCTATGAAAAGCAATAAGGAGATCACATTTGGTAACGTTTATTTACTTTTATAATTTCCGGTTTCTAACATTTTCTAGCATAGTTATTTCTATGACAATACATTTTGACATTTGTTTGTCACAAGCTGCTTAACTATTGGTCACATATGCATTATGTATACGAAATTTTCTTAATAATAGTCGAAACCCAGCTGAAACATTTCAGCTTCTTAAGATATTTATGAGTTATCGTTGTCATAGACAGTACGGAAATCGCTGTATGAATCCTAATCCTGACATTCTGATGCATATTACGGTGTCTTAATGTTACCCAAAAATATAACATCCTGTATTAGGAAGCTACTATATGGTATAAAAATAAGAAAGAATAATGAAAGATTAAAAGATGCAAAATCTACTTTAAAAATAACTGAAAACAATCATTATTAATTTTTCAGCATCAAAACTTCTATTCAATATTAAAAAAATCCAATAAAATGATATTATACTAATTTAAATCAAATAGCCGAAACAAAATAATGAAAAGATATGATATTAACTAGTCAGCAGATCTTGGTCTAAAATGTATGAAGTTTCTTAAAGTTTTTATTAAGTGATTTTTAAATCATTATCAATACATCGCTCATTTGCTGCGACAATGACTTAACTCAAAAAACATCATTTTCCAGAAAATCAGTTTGAAAGTTTCTAGAAGTAATGAAGTGTGCTGACACAATTGTGTAATGATACAATTCGTTTTCTCGTAACGAGTTTTAGAATCTCAGTTATGTCATTCTATCATTAAAAAGAACTCCAGAGACCGAAACTGATCAGTTTTGAGTTACGACGTTGTTGCAACAAATGAGAATGTTCAGGAATTTGCAATTGGCAAATTATAAAGATCCTCGCTATAAATCGAAACAAAAAAGATAAAAAAAACGTTGCTTCCTTTTTCTGAATGGGAAGGGAAGGTTACACAGTTACGGTTCTCCGTCGCTTACCACTATATTATATAATTAAACACCAGTAATAAATTAAGGATGAATAAAAACCAACATTTCATTTCTGAAAAATATGTAATTAAGAAAACCCTTTTACTCCTAAATTTGCTTATTTTACTTGCATTTCCAAAAGACAATTATTTTAGTGTAAATATTAAGTTGTAGTGTAATAATATTTCTTAAAAATATCTTATACATCTTCAAAAGGTTTTGACGGCTTAGGAGTAAGCAAAAGACAGAAATGGAAGTTTTTACAAAGTAATCTGTGATAGAAATTTAAATATGACAGAAAGGCTTAATATCGACCAGCTTATCGTTGAGTTTGGTGAAAAGATTTAGCCTTGATGATATTTGCAGTTTCGCTCAAAAAAGAAAAGAAAAAAGTAAGCACAGTAGGCCTAAAACGTTTAAAGATCAATATAGTGTTTTTTCATTTGCAATAGAGTAATAGAATAGGCTAAGTATTCTGAAATTTATTAACATTTGTGATTTTTTTAAATAACGATTTAGGCCTACTTTTTTTATTTTTGTTTTTAATTAAGACTTATTTAAAGTTAATGAAACAAGAAAGGGATAAATTTATGCTCTATTTACTTCTTTATACTTATATCACTTGATATAATAATAATAATAATAGTAATAAGAAGAAGAAGAAGAAAAAGAAGAAGAAGAAGAAGAAATGTAAAAACAATTTCTTTGTTTTTTTTTTTGTTTTTTTACGTTTCCACTTATTTTATTTGACATTTCGTAATTTAGGTACTTGCATTTTTTTAATTAATAAATGTATCTCAACTTTTGATTTTTAGCAATATTGTTAAATGTATTTAGTTGCGAAGTAAATTTAATCAACATTAGTTTAATGTTTCTTATTATTTTAAGGTTTCCATTAAGTAATACATTTCAATATCTACACGGCCACAGGAGATTCAATTATCCATAACAAGTATATAGTCATGTGTTTTCTTTACATGAAAGTAATATAGATAAGTTTAATAAAGTCTACTTCAAATGAAGCTATTCTGTAAATTCTTATTTAATATTTTCGAAATGAGAAACTGTTTTCACTGATGGGATTGCTTTGTTATCTAATCTTTTGGCATAACACAGCTACCGAAATATGTTCTTCTGTAAATATTTAAAATACCTAGGGACATACTGTAATGGTTAGGTCTGTAAATCAGTTTGGCAAGTCATTATTGTTAGAAAGTCTACAAAATCCCTGGATTTAGAGGCTACAAAACTAGCTTACAGCCCTTGGATGAATCCTTTCTTATTATACGGGACTCGTAAGCTAAGAATTCTGAAGAGCGCGACGTAACGATGAATAGCTTTAGGTCAAAGAGTCGATCGAGCCAAGATTCCAGGTGTTTCGCGACGAATCAAAAAAGAATCCTGTTCCGCCATGTTGAGCCATGTCTACTGCATTTCAGTAACTCTCAGAATTCGTCCATTCTAACTCTCCTTTGGATGAGTAAATGTACATTTGTATTCTAAAGAATGGTTTCAGTCTTAATTAAAGAATCTCTGTAAGAGATAAGGTTTTAATAGGAATAAAGGATTAACATTGGTATATAAATTATATTGTTGACTGAATTTGGAAGAAATATTATTAGACACTACTATAAAGTAGTTATTACTATATTCAACATTTTTGAAAAAAGTATTTTAAATATAAAGTTCACTACTGTATATCTAATGCAGTTTAATTGAATAAGTGTCTAAACTCAATATGATGAACGCATTTTGTTCATCTGTAAGTCTTGCAATGTGAGCTTCAATGTTTACTAAAGATATAAATATTAAAATAAAGTTCCAAAGCTGATTACTAAATTGACTTTTAATAAAATATTGGTTAGATTTCTCTTTTATGAATTGTGTTTGTTATTCCACATGCTTTCATAACACTCAATTAGTACCGGTATGTCTCATGAATGAAAACGAATGAAAACCTTATATTTTTTTCCCTTCTCTTTCATTTATTAGCTTTCGATAATTACATTCTTGACGTTAAGTAGCTTAAGTTTCATTCATCATTGCTATTTCGGTTATTTTTTTAATCTCCATTTAATTATATGTAGATTAAGCATCAATTTTCATACTTGCATTTAAACACGGAACTTTTAATTTTTTCAGTTCAGAAAATTAAATTGAATTAAATTGTTACATAAAAGAAAATCTGTTTGTAGAAAACAAGTCCAATAAATAAGTAGAATGTAAGGTAGATGGGCCAAATAAGGCCCGGTCTCAAATAAGGCCCATCCTTCGTTTTATTAATAGAACGTTGACAATTTACCAAGATTAGTTATGTTTCAGACAGGTCCTGGCTTCTAGCGGCTACACCAAAAATTAGGTCCGTTGAAGTGGATAATTTCACCACGTTTGTTTCAGTTGCACAGTAAAAGTCGCCCGAAGTTTATGTCGTTACTATTTCAACTTAATTTGATAAATCGTCTGCATTTTTTGGCAACTTAATATACATAAACATGTTTTATGTCATTTTAAAGTGTGTAATGAGTAGAATAAGTTACTGTATTTGATATTTTCCAGTTGACGTGCATTTAAATACCTTTTAGTAAAACAATGAATGAAAGCGTGGGTTAACAGGGGGCTCCAAATAAGGCCCTCCACTGATGAACCAAATAAGGCTCATCAATTATCTTGTATGTTTTCTTATTATGAGCCTCATAAGCACATTCTATAACATAAAGTAATTATATATAATGAGAAAAAATATAAAAACAATCATCAAAGCTAGTTTTAAATTCACAATTTTATAAATTAATTACTAATTAATTATTAATTTGTAGCTTAATATTTAGTCAGAACTAAATGTTGGAAATTGGCTGTTTTCATTGCCAAGCTCTTGTCCTTGTAGGCGAGTTTGCCTGTGAGCTACAGACTTTAGGAATCCCGGAGGGAACCCTGAAACACCCTGTATTTTATTTGATTTAAATTTAATTATCTAATTATTTTGGTTTAAATATAATTATTCTAATTTAATTGATTTCTGCTTTTTTTTCCTTATTTATTATTTATTTACACATGGGCCTTATTTGGAACAGGGAGCTCAAATAAGGCCCATTAGTTACATTATCAAAACTGTATTATTACAGAAAGAATTTCCAATACCACTAATTCTAAATTCACTTTTTCATAGCAGCACACCTTACACTAACAGTTTTCAGAATTTTCACTCTTTCAGTAAAAATATAAAAAATCTTTAAACGTTAGGTGGGCCTTATTTGGCCCATGTACCTTATTCATTGTAGTTGTTTTTGTAGTAGGTAAATAAAGTAACAAAATGAATTCGAATTTGGAAATTGTACACTATTGGAATTCTGGAAGATTGTTGAGTGGTTCAGTGCTAGAAGCACCTAACTCACAAAATACAATACGTAGGTTTTCTTTAATAAAATGAATATCCTTTGCATCATCTTTTTATAACAGCAGAGAGGACTTTGCTGACCCACTAACAAATTTTGACTTTAGGTGAATAGGGATTTCCAGGGTTAAATTTAGTGCATATTTTTAAAATAATAATATTATAATAAATTATATTAACCTAATATATTATTACACTATATTATAATACTATAATAGTAAATTTTTGTGTAACGTAATATGTAAAATAATAATCATTAAAGTATATTTTTAAAAATATAAATTAATGATCAAAGAGATCAAGAATCAAATACAATTGGGAACTGTTATCTCAGAGAAAAGAGCATTCCACTGTTTAAATACAAATCCGGAATAATTCTATAAAGTAGCCAAGCAATAGTAAATTTAAGCAAAAATAAAATTTAACATGCATAAAATAAGTTTCCGTGCTGGCGTGGCCGTGCGGTTCAGCCGGCGGGCTGCCGTTGTGGCCGATGCGCCAGTACCCGGGTTCGAATCCCGGTGGTGGCATGGCTGTTTCTTTCTTCTTCTGTGTTTCGTCCGTTTCCCACCTGGGACTTACTATCTCAGGGTTATCCTGGACGGGGTATAATTCTCGTCCCCCCTTTCTTGAATTTCACTAGCCTCGCCCTGACGTTGTCAGGTTGAGCTAGTTCCGTGGTCCCTAGTTGGCCAAATTCGATAAAAGGAAGGAAAATAAGTTTAAGCAATAAACCAAATAAATATACTGTAGGTTATAGAGGTTTGTGCATTTTGATTTATTGCTTAAAAGTATATTTAAATAGCGTTATAATAATTAATAGGATATATGTATCAAGAAGACCCCACGTTGACACTTAAATGACCCTTATTCTAACCTATCCTGATAGTAGAAACCTTCGAACATTTCAACCTTTGCTTCACACTAATAAGGCGTAGAAATAATGATTCACTGGGTCAACGAAACTTCAATATTAAAGAGAAAAAAACTAACAGATGTTATTAAATTGTTCGTATTTATTAAAAATATTTTATTGGATTAACCACTTACAAATAGGTGTTAACAGGGAATTTGATCCAAATGATTTATCTATCTTGTGATATTTTTATTTAAAACATTTTTATTCTTTCAGAATTCGCTTGAAATTTTATGGGTCCTATTTATTAACAAATAATCTAGAATTCTTTGTACATTTGAACATTTGCTTAAAAGCGTTCATACCTTTATGGCTTTCTCCAGTAATAGTTCTTTGATTTTTAAAGATCAGAGTTTTATCTATTTCTTGAAATTGGAGGCAGACAGTGAATAACCTAAACCGACTCTAAGGTTCATAAAAAAATAAATAAAATTGTTAGTTAAGTATAAAAACAACAACTGCCAATGGTGATTTTGAACTAAGTTCTTAGATAGAAGCTTAGGGTTTGTAATTAAGTAAACATCGAGCTCATGGAATCCACCAAACTCCACCTTTAAAGTTCAGCTTTACAGTATTTTTTGAATTATTACGATTAAGAGGTTTTCAAAACAACTTATTTTGATGATTTTCAGCCTTAGATCCTGTTAGTTACGGCAATTAAGAATCTTTGAAAGCAACTTATAATGACGGTTTTTAGCTAACAGCAGCTTTTGTACAGGTCCAGCATATAAAAAAATCAATAACAAATAGTAGTAGCCCATACCTACAGATTTCAGCAGAAGTTTTTAAGTTATTTTTTTTACTGAGAAGAGGAAAGACAAACTTATCTCGACTTAAACATTACATTTTGAAAATTTTTTTTTAAAAATCTGTTACTCTTACTGATGCATCTTATAAAACAAAAACCTGTAATATCCTATCATAACTTAAGCTTCCAATTCATACATCTAAAATAACGGATATGTTTTTAAAATGTCAAAGCTTTTGAAGAAGACATGGCAAACAATTTTAGTAATTTACAATTCCGAGTAAGAATAACATTGAACAAATTCAGCTTAAATTTCAGAATGTTGAAACAATATTAAAAATAAATCAAATATTGACTTTGCAATATTATCGAATTACTTTGTTTGGCAAATTGCTGGGTAATCATCTATATTTATTCTGCTTTTATTCGTGATGCCGACATCAGCAAAAAAACTTTATCGTTGGACGAGGTTTTTATTCAATACTCATAAATAAATTAAAGTCTTTCTGTTTGGGGATTCCGTGAAGGAGTAATAGTGTTTGGTTATGTCAGATGTTTACAATTCATCACTTTGGGACGATAAATTTTATATGATATGAAAGTGGATCCTGAATCCGTGGGTAGTGGAAAAAAAACGTAAAGAAGAACATCTCTGCGTTGACAAATATAGCATTAGATTTACTTGATGGTGTCGCGATGAAAATGTATAGTCTGTTTTTTGAAAGAAGTAACTGACTATCCTTCAAGAAAAGAAATACCTACAAGCATTCCGAATATATTTAATTCATAAAAAGATCGATATAAAATACTATATGAATGAAAATTCCTCGCTTTCGTTTTCTTTTTCTGACTAATATTTTTAGAGATTGTTCTTAACTTCTGAAATATTTTCAAGACGTTAGAGATTTATTTAAATTTTAAACAAATTATACCATTTTCAAAAACGTGCAAGTATTTTGAAATTATTAATATGAAGCCCATCAAAAGGAAATGATTAATTACGAAAATCTAGCGAACATTCCAAAGCAAAAAAATTACTGAGGAATTTACTGAAGAATCACAAAGAAAATTACTGAATAATTTTATTTAATCAGTCTGATACACAAATGCAATATATGAAGATTATGAAATCGGTATAAAAACAGGATTTCCAACTTCTCCAGAAATATTTTTATATTATCATAAGAAAATGTCATTATTCATCATTTTTAATAAAAGATTAAGAAAGGTTAACTATAGATAGATCTAACTTTAGTCAATGTTAACAATTGACTAGAATCTTTAGAAGAAATGTCTCATTGAAGAACCTAGATTACAAAAAATAAAAGGTAATAAATATTTTCTATAACTATCTATAACATGTATATTAATCATTTATATTATTCTTCAAATCAAAGTTTATCATTTTGTTGACTGAAGCTGTTTGTTTTCAAAGGATATGTTATTTGTAAGAAAAGTTATTATTATAAAAGTAATATTTTTTTATAAAAGTTTTTATCATATTATTAATTATAAAAATAATGTTAGTATAAATATTTTTATATGATTAACTTATTCTTATAAACGTAGTTAATATTTTAAATAATAAAATGATTAATATTAATGTCATTATTCTTTTAATATTTACAAACGCTACACTGCTTAATAACTTAACCTAAGCCATAGGCACACAAATATCTCAGCAAATTTATTTCTGAAAAATAGAAAACAACGGCTGTCACTGTAAACAAATCCGTTGAAAAACAATATTAAAATTATGGCACTTGTTACAAAAAATTTTACAGATACTCAAGTTAATAAATAATAACTTTTTACAGGAAGATAAATTTACAAAATAGAGTTACACAAAATATTTATTAGCTCATATTTTTTGTAATCTAGAAATGAAGATATGTTCAATGAGATATTTCTCCTAAACATTCTAATCAATGTTTAACATTGACTAAAGTTAGATCTATCTAGACTTAAGCTTTCTTAATTATATATTTCTCCTAAAGAATGTGTTTTTATCACATTCGCCTGATAAAGATCAACGTCACTAGAAAATCATTTGAAAGGTTTTTATTTGATTTGTTTTTTCCTATTTGGATTTACTTTGGATGGATGAATAAGCAGTCCCATTTTTTTTCTATAGCCTTGTTGTGTGGATTTGTTGTGGATTCACTGTAAATATTCACTGTAAACAGTCTTCCTGTTTTGTTATTCACATTGATGTTCAGCGATTTGTTCATCGATCTGCTACTCGTCATCTGTCCTCTAAAAGCATACTTTTATGCTGTAGAGTATCTATCTTGATGCTAACAAGACTTTCACTATATGCAATACAAAGTACTAACAATTTGCCTTTTTCCCAGTTCCCATGAAACCATATCTCCGAGCCCATATAATAAATCGAGCTGAAACATACGTTTTTATCAAGTAACTAACTGGTTAGCCTAACACTAAGTAAAGATTTCATGGTCGCAACTTTCGTAGTTGTTAAAAGTATATATTAACTGAAAGAAACATTTTTAAAAATATATATTTCATTTTGCTCTAATGCAGTATTATTTTAAAAACTACTCTCAATTTCAATTCAATTGTGAAAGTGATGGAATTATTACATTTACACATCAAGGCCCTTCATAATAAGTTTATTCAAATTCTAATTCACTAAATTAGATTTCCAAGAAGTTCCCTAATCTAGAAACATTATCTAGTATAAAAAACAAACCTAATGTGACATTTTATTGCTGCTTTTTCTGAATTCTAAGTTTTGAAAAGAGGCGATGCGTATTTGGTAAATAACTGAAGTGAAAGGATTCGTGGGAAATGTAAATGGAGGATAACCTTCAACTCTCCCCCACTGCGGACCTTGATCTGCTACGCCTGCGTTGGAAACGCGGTGCCTGCATAGACGAATAGATCGATAGTAGGGTCGACATGGTCCTTACCACGCGCCCGTCCTCGATCTCCGGGTAGGATTAGATCCAATCACTCATGTGTTGGGGGCAAAGGTGGAATCTAGGTTTTTTTTTTTTCCTTTTTTGTTCTGAACATGTTTTGTAGTCTACAGGACAGAACCTTCCCGTCCCATAAAGAAAAATAATTTTTAAGACTAAGCTCACAGAACTGCTATTGATATATATAAATATATCTATATATAAACTTCATATTATTTCATATTATTTGCTGAAAATTTAGTTTATGATATTGTGATGCATGAATTGTATCAGAGTATTATAGTACAGTAATATCATTTTTCTTACAACCCTTGACTTTTATTTAGCTTCTGTTTTTTTTACGGAAAAAGAAGATGAACGTTAGTGTTAATAACGCTACTTTTTAATTACTAACACTATTTGCTATAGTTAATTTACAGGTGTACATATAATATCTCGACCTCAATCTAGTCCCGTTGGTCAGGAAACGCTGGGAGCCTTACCTCCCGCGCTCCCGTGGGCCTGCATGGCCTGTTTATGGGATTGCTTAACTTAACATATAATATACTAATAAATTTGCCCTTCCTCTTAAAACATTGATGGGCTCCTTTACAGGCGTGAATCTCCCGCCGGTCACTTACATTTCAGTCTGGCAATATCCAATATGAATTCCATGAGTTCTGCTTTTGATGTCAGTGTTAGCTTTAAGCTCAGCTCTTAAAGTCTGTGTAATAGTTGAACGTATCCAAACATTTCCGTCTCTTTCCAACTTGCCTACTTGGAAGTGAGATTCTTACAATCAGTCAAGCAATGTGTGTGTATGTGTAATCCTACTAATTTTTGATGATTCTTCTTGAAACATCACATGCCTATTTAGGGACAAGATATTATCTAACTTTTTTATTTGAAGTTTTTTTCCATGTGGTTCTGATTCTGTTATTCAAGTTCTTTCAGGAACTTATTATTTTTCTGTGTCACATTAAATGAAATTCGCCAGAAGTTTTTTATTCACAAATAGCCAATAATGTTAAAGAGAAAGTATTTATTTAGCAAAGATACTGTAATTTTCGAGAAAAAAAGCTGGCTTCAAGTTGTGACACACATTTTTGAAATTTCGGTAGGTACTTTTTAAGTTCGAGTCAAGTGTTCCAAAGTTATACGCGCTGGGTCGCGAACTGCAGGAACCGGGCGCAGTTTCTGGTGAAGATCGGGGTATTTCTCCTGCAGACGTGTACGGTTCTAGATTTCATCCAGAGCTCTGAAAAATAGGCTTCTTAACCAGGGCATCGGACTTAACACCAGACCCCAATTTCATCCCGATGTTGGCGAAGGAGGCAGCATGGCCTGTAAAATGGGGGCGTTTAACTTTTAACTGTAACTTTTTATGGTGCTTTAAACTTAATATTCCTTATTAACATATTCTCTCATCGATCAGCACTTCATTTGCAATGGAAAATTAACACAGTGCTGAAGATTATAAATACATCACTGCATGAAAGGGGATGATCATCGCGACAAATGCTTTATTGAGAAAGTGACAAGGAAAAGGGTGAGTAGGGTTGATGCTCAGATCGATATCATGATGTGAAAACATACTGCCTTGTTTTCAATTTGTCGTGAGATGACTTCTTCATTGTATACAGTCTATTTAATTCTATAGGTTTGTATGAAGTGATTCTATCAGTCTATTACTATTCATACATCTGCCCACTATAAGTAGGGGATATCCGTATATAATGGACCATCGTGTAATACTGACCATGTTGAAATTTATCTGTTCCCCACTAGATGGCAGAACCATCCCATTGCCTTTAGTGAATATTATTGTTATCCAAAGCAAGAGGTGACTTTTACATGTGCGCCTTCATTTGGACGAGTATTAAATTGTGTTTTCTGTTTTATATGATCATGGATGTAACAGGTATGTTAGAATGAATGTATTACATTCTGCTGTTAGGTAATTTTAATATAATTTTCACGTTAATAGTAACAAATGTACTTATTTTCTTCACAATCCAGACATGTGTTTTATGCGCGCCATTTTGCATAGCAATATGTGATTGGAAACAATGTTGCTCCGTCCATGCGTGTAATATGAACCGTGCCCTGTTGTGTAATATGGACCACTGGTTGCTAAGCATATTACTATGACCCCAAACTTGTTTTATTTAATATTTTAAACGAAAAGCACAAATTAGGGCTTGCTTAATGTAATTCAAGTCGTACAATTTTTATGATTTAAATTTTTCAAAATTCGACCCTTAAGGGTGGGTAAAGAGGGACAAATTTTAAAATCCCCATATCTCATAAACCAATCCAAATAAAATCGTGAAACTTCACATCCTACAGTATGACTACTGTTTAGTGCATTATAATGAAACCTTGTTTTTAAGAATTATTTTAATTAATTTCTTGTTATATTTTGTTTTTGGTTTACTTGGTCCATATTACACGAGAGTATGCATAATATGGACCACCGACACGAAAATAAAAAAAATATTTCTTGCAATTATTAATAGTTACCAGAGTACTTTGCTATGTTTGAACCATGTAGCTATACAATTGCTATGAGCAGCCAACAAATTAAATCTTTTTATTTTAATAATTTAAGTTTTATGAGCATTCTTGCTTAGGGGGTCTATAATACACGGATCTCCCCTATATGTTAAAGGAAATTTTCGTGAGATTTCGAAATATTTTCATTGCAGATAACGATAGTGGTATACATTTTCCACAGAATGGTGATTTATTGTCTATATTCTTAATCATATTGTAATGATATAATTCAATTATTCAATATTAAATTGTAATAAATTATTTTACGCAGTAGAAGTATTCTTTCCAATTCATTTCAGTTGTTTTGCCAACTGATTTATTCTTAAGTTTCTTAACATATTAATCTGTTCCATATGTTTGAACTAATAAAAAATAGGGAATTACAGATGTTCCAGTTATTATCCTTCATTGGTTGAAAATGCAGCAACTTAAGCGACGAGAAACATGGATGGTGAACATGTGACACAAAATCGCTACTGTTCCGCTAACGCATGAATTAAACTGAACAGAGTTGACTGGACCGTACAACGATTGACAGGCGCTCGGATGCCATCAAGGATGTTCAACCGCAAATCCATATCCATCTGTCCTTCCAATCGGAAACCCATCATCCTACATAGGATCAAAGTGGTGAAAGTGTTCCTTCAACATACCACGAATACTACTGACATATAGCGGATTTCTTTTAGAAGACAATAGCACTATTTCCAAACTCAATGCAATTTTGAAATAGCTAATAAAATTATTTCCCTTTCTGTTGTTGAATGGACCCGAAATAATAATTTTTTTTATCACTTTTAATCACTTTGGAGATAAATTTTTTTTGTTTAGATGTTTCTATGAATTACCGAAAAAAAAGTCGTATATTCAGCTCAACTTTCATTCTTTGGTTTGACGTCATAATATAATTAATTTCTTTCATCAGTAAGTTTCGTAATCTATTTGAGAAGAATAAATATAAAACATCTATGAACTCAGTAACCTCATGTTCGTATAAAAGCCATTTCATTCTTTATCTATTCCCAGTTGATGAGTGATAAAGAGTGCGAAATAGTAGTCCTGGGATTCCATCTCTTGCGGTTGAAAATAAAGGTTTTAATTTATTTTTCAGTTGGTTATTCCTTTCGTTATTTATTCACCAATAAACTGTGCCAAGCGTTCAGACATTTTCAGCTTTTTGCCGTTCTGTTCTGAAGAACTTTGTCGTAAGAAATAAAAGCACATGAAACGCAGAAAGTGTTTATGGTTTAATTATTGATTATTATTTTGTGAATAGCAGATTATTCGACGACATGATGCTCACTTTAATATAACTATGTAACTGAATACAAATATAAAATAGCCTAGCGATAATCAAATCTGACTGACTGTTGTATGAAATTCTGTTCTCTGAATTCAGGAGATTTCTTTCTAAAGAAATGGGAAACTCTCTAGAAACCAAATATGGCGAAGACGTATTGTTCAGGCAAAACTTTAACACCTTTCATAAGTTCACGAACAATTCAAGAAAGTGGCTACAAATATTTTTGTTAAGACTGCAAGAAATAGGTGTACATACATCTCAAATTTTTTTTTTTTATGTTTCATAAATGTTATCTCTCGATACTGAGAAGATAACTGTTAGTCTATTGCAAGGTATGGGAAAACATGAGAGGAATATTCAAAATTTTGAAAAAATTGTCGGCCTTATTTGCATTTGAGCTAAAGTATAGAGATAGCAATCCCTCAACTGACATACAGGATAATAATATCCACTATAATATCTCGCTTAATAACTTAGAACTCTTTCAAAGACAATACATATTTTTAGGAAAAGAATTTAATGTTACAATGTGACTAGACAATTTCTAAAATATCACTAAAACTTGCAGGAAGGCTAAGATAACTTCGTTCAAAAGAATAATTGTCTTTCTTTAGCCGAGTTGATGTCGTTCGGGCTCTTGATGGCGAAATGAAGCTTCCCTTTTTTTTCTGTGTTCTTGTCAGATTTCATCTAACAAAGAGGCATCTATAGTTATCTTAAACGCATTTCCATTTTCTCTTCTAATAACTAACAAAATAAGCTTAAATAATTCTTTAATAACCTTTTAAATTATAGAAATATTGGAATTTTTTGGAATGGAAAGAGCTCATTATTCTTAAAACAAAAAATGTTAAAATAATATTTCGGACAAGTAATTCATAATCTCTACAAGGCCTTATTGCCCAATATAGTTTCCTTGCAATTAAATGAGAAGACATTGGTATTACCATTTCCCTTATTTTTTTGTGGAATCTTTTGGCAAAATAACAACGTTATTTTTGAAAATAGGTTGAAAGATTTGGTAAGACATTGATATAATCTACATAAATAAAAATGTAAATGTTCGTTTGTTCAAAATCTTAAATCTCCGAAAGTTCTTCACCGATTGCTTTGAAATTTTGACACAACGTTGCATTCGAATACGCGCGTGTTTTTATATACCTATTATATAGATGTCACACCTGAGACAGGTAAAAACATGCTTTTTTGACAACCCCAGGTGTGTGGCGCCAACCTGCAATACACTGGGGTTAAGCGGAGAAGCTACAACGGGCTGGGAAGTCGTATATTCTCCAATTTCGATATTAATTTGGTAAAGAAATAAAGTTTTTGTTTTTAATGCTGTATATGCAAGGGTTCCGGAGCGAAGCGCGATAGATATAATAAGACATTTATCAATGTATCACTTTAACAAGCAGGGGTTATACTTTGTTAAAACTCATAAATTTGGGATAGTTCTATTCTTCTGGGATGTATTAAATAATATGTACAAAATATAAATTTCTTTTATCTCGACCATATATGTTTCTTCCTTAACTTAATTAGACCTCTAATCTGTCAAAAAAAAAGAAAGAATAGGAAATATCATAGAAAAAGTCGTGGAATAATCACAAAAAGCTTGAAAATTTCATTTTGTTATTTATGGAAAAATATTTAAAAGTAAAGTGAAATATCGTTTGATGACATAGAGAAAGATATCAAAATTACTGTATTTCAGTGACTGTTTTCAATGAAAAATAATTTTCCAAAATTATATATGATAGCAAATCTATCATACAAGAATATTTTTTATATTGTATTCTGAAATTCAGGTTTCCGTATCAAAAAATTTCCTGTGACACTTGGATGAGGGACTTATCGACTTCTGATGATGGATGGAGGAATTGAAGATGACTTTTTCGACGCCCACATGTCATAAAAAATTGTTTTTTTTTCTTTTCCGATTCAAGAAAAATAGCAAAAGATTGATTAGATATCTTGGGAATTCAACGGCTCAGCTATGGTGGTGTTTATCCAGCTGAGTCAATTAATTTTTTCTATTACTTTGTTCTGTTTACTTTAAAACCTATTACATTTAATATGATTTACCATGTTTGCACATGATAAGAAATTCTGGTGCCTGAAAATCTATAATCCATAAAAAAGCTTGGCTAGCTAAGTGAATTTGAGAACAATTTAGAATTGTATTACATTTATTGTTAATTAAATATTGTTAATAGAAGACACTTGCAATGTTAGATGGGCTAATGCTAATGCAATGTTAGACAGATAAGTACAGTAAAAAATACAATAATCAAGTAGAAATAATTTTCATAAATTTGCTAGTAAGAAATGCTATTCAGGTTTACTATTTCCCTATAATATAGTTATCTAGATAGAGTATCGTAAATACAATACAAAAAATAATCAAACAATGATTATTCTGTATGTCTCTATCCCTCACTTCGCTACTACATTTGAGATGCACTAACTTCAAGCTCTATAAGAAGTGTTTTGGTTTCGAATAAAAAGCATCATAACTTCGCATTATTTTATTACTAAAAAATTCAATAAAAAAATTGTTAGTAATCCACAATGGACACCCTATAAGGAAGTTGTAGTTCGATAAATTACAAAAGAAATGTTTTTCCTCTACTCTTCTTTTCAAGATAATATATTCACAAACTTGAATTTACATTTTACGTTTTTTTTTAATTACCATCTCTTCATTTTTAGCCTACTTTTCAGTAAGTATATGTAAGTAGATATGCAATGGTGGCTGAGGAAGGAGTGCTAGGCAGGAAATTTTTAAGTGAGGTGGGGGAAGGGGAGCTGAAAACTCATATTTTAAGTTAGATTACAAAATAAATATGGTACTAAATGTTAAAGAAATCCTTCTAGCCGTTTAAGCAAGGGATTTCGGGGGTCATTTTTAAAATATATGGGTAGGTATTCCGCCAAAATGTGAAATGTGCCTATGTTATAATTTATCTTGAATAAGCAACTTACGAAATTTTGTAGAAATCTGTTTAGCTATTTTAAGGTGAAGAGCATACAAACAGAGAAATGAACATAAAAATCAACACACAAAGAAAGAACAAAAAATCAAATGGAATAGTAAGACTTTTGCATGGTCATGCAATTTAAATACGATAAACCAAACTGTTCCTTCAACTTGTAGTTTTTGATCAGGAAGTAAATTGGAGAAGGCAGACAAAAATAAAATTGGAAATTCGGATTTACAAGAAATAGACAACAGTACAAGTAATGTTTCGCCAAAACTTAGCAGTAAATTTCCACATGAAAACTTGCCCCAATTTACTCTAATTGTGTATTAAGCCATAAAAATATTGTAATGGTGGACTTAAATAAAAGTTTAAATTCTTTATTTATTTATTTACTTTAAATAAATAATTAATATTTAAGTTTAACTAATTTCAATAAATAAACAAATAAATATAATTTTTTTTATGTTACGTTATCATTTTATTTATAGACTTTTTCAACAATGATTTCAGCCTTTTCACCAATGGTTTTAAATACTCGTAAATTGTTTTTGGAAATTTAGTGAAAATTGAGTAATTACTTGAATTTAACTGCCAGAAATAATTATATCAGAGAAGGCAACAAGGAATTATATTATTATAATACAATGCTTTAACGTAAAAGATGTCCTTATATTTATTAATCTGATGTTTTATTGTAGTATTAATACTGAGAGCTGCTGCGAAGCAACTTAAAACAAATCTATTTAGAATTGCGACATAACCAACCTTATTTCAGCTGAGTAGTGCACAGTATGAAAAAAAAAATTTTGGAGGTCGGTTAGCCAAGCAGAAAGCAATTTCAATATTTCTGTTCATCAGTAACTTAGCTCTGTTACAAATGCTTTCAATTAAATTTTACTAAAACTGGTAGAACGAGATTTCTCCATGTAGTAAAGATGACCTTAGACCTTCTTTCATGTAATTGAAATTGAGTTTTCGAATTAAAAGCAACATTGAATTTGATGCTTTAGAAAATAAGCGGTTCAGAATCATTCAAAGGAATTGCTAGGAATTAACTTTAAAGCCAGGATTTTCCCCATTTCATTGGAATTAAAAATAGAGTTGGGGGTCGATTATCAGGGTTAATTGCAAGGGTTAATGGGGATCTTGGATAATTAAAAAACACGGATAACTTAGATAATTTAATTTCATTAATGAACGCTACCTTAATACCTTGATTTTCAAAAATGTTTGTCCAGTGTGCTGAATGCACATCTTTCGAGTCCACAAATTTTGGCTTTCGTAATTGGGTTTAACGCCTATTCATTAAAAGATTTGTCCTGTATTCAGAGTATTTTTCCATTTTTATGTCTATATAAATATGTTTCATTACAAAATTCAAGTTTTCATCTCTTTTTTAATTATGTAGGCGACTAAAAAAATTTCTTATTTTGAAAATGAAGATAACACATTTATTTAAGAACATGAGAACATGCAAAATTGCAATACTTACTAAACGTTTGACCAGTGCACATAGCAATTCACTATCTTTAAATATTCAATTTGAAATTCCTGTGATATTCAATGATTTGAAATAGGAACAGATAAGGAACTTAAAACGAGACACGGAATAAAAATATGTTATTGTAGAATAAGGAGGTTCAATTTGATATAATTTCTGTAAAATATCTCACTGTCTTTGTTTACAGGTTAACATTTGGTATCGTCATGCCATCCTCTTAGTAATGTAAATTTAATTATAATCACTTTTCGTTCTTATCATTTCTCTACATCAAAGAAAACAAACTGTAGAATAGAAAATAACAGGTAGCTTTGAATAACGGAAGATTTCAAGAAGCTCTTTTGAAACTTTAATCAGAGCTTAGAACATTTAGGTGAGGAGAATTATAGAATCAAATCAGAAGTCGATGGATCAAGAAAAGAGATGGTACAAACGTATTCCTTCAAATTTATCATCCCAGAAGCTGAAGCTTGTTGAATTGTACTGAATTGAACTTGATAATTAATATATAGTTTTGCTCGCAGAATGCAGCAGATGAATGGTGATAGATTTAAATCTTTATCTTCTACAAATTTAAGAATCCAATGTGGATTCATATTTGTTTTATTATGAGAGATAAATTTGTTGAAATACACAAAAATGGACTTTAGGACGTCATTCAGAATGACTGCTTTCTTCCAGTCGTACAAGAAAACGTTCCCTTCCTTTCCAAATCAAATTCTTGATTAAATCAAAGCCCAGTAGCTTATACTTTTTAGCTCCTTATAACTTTATCCTTCAGCGTACGGCCAATTAAACAAAGCCTCCCTCCATAACAAAAGTCTTATGAAAAATACGTGTTATGGCATTTGGCCTATTCTCTTGCAATTCACAAGTTACTCACTTCCAAATATCGTTTCGCTCTTCGACTTTCAGTTATAATTTACCAGACAACCTCTTATACTTAAAATTTAATATTTTCTTTCTTTCAAAATGTATTTATTTGTTTTTATAATTTTTAATAATTTTCTGGGTTTTTTTTTGTTTTGGTTTTTTCTGGTTGTTGCTGGTCAGTTTCATAACTTGGTCCTGACGAAATTTTCAAAACTTTTTGTTTGATTATTGCCTTGGGTTAAGCTCAAGAGCAAAGGCGTCACCCTAGTCCCTAACATCAATAACAACAAAAACAATCGTAATCAAAACTACTTCGCAGCAGTCGTCAAATTGAGTTCTGCGGCGCTGGGAATGATGGTACCCAATATTGTGCTTTTCTTTATTGGAATATTTACGTTATTTGAAATTGGTGTTTATAATCTCCACTTATTTGTTTCGTACACACATATTTTTCCTACACACATTTTCCTATATTTTCCTCTTCGTCCGCTCAGACACATGGCAGCTTGGTGATTTTTTTCTATTTCTTTTTTTATTTTGTCTTGATTGATTTGAATTATTTGTAATTCCATGTACCTCGGTAAAACAAAAACAAAAACGATTCTCTTTCACCTCCATCGTTTCTTGCATATACATCATATTCTCTACAATAATAACTTTATACTTCGTCAATAACATTCGTAATATTCAAATGCAAATCGAATTATTTGAGGTAAAAGCATAGTCGTAAAAACGTCACACCAATTAGTTTTTGATTTTCATCCTTATTTTTATTGTGCACAGCATCTGCAGCGTCGGTTGGGGTGGGAGCTAAATTAACTATGGCCTGTGACAGTGGCAGCAGAAACTGTTTCCAAAGCTAAGTTCTTTCCACCTACAATTAAATAGAAATTCCATCAGGTTGTGGCTAGCAAAGAACAGCGATTTGAAGGCAATTTGCTTCATCTAATTACTGGAAAAAATATAAAGGTTGATTAAAGAGTCTATCTTGAATGAATCCGAAAGTATTCTAAGGAAATAATAATATGTATTCCTTATTATTTAAATACAAAACTGATATGTTGCAATCCTAGTTAGGAAGGAAATAAAAGTGATCAGCACAGTTTAAAAATTAATGTTTTGCATTTATTAAAATAATTAGGGTTATATCTTGACGAGTAAAACTGAAAATTTTAATACGAAAAATATGATATAAATTTATAAGATAAAAGTTATAATTCTCGCATAAAGGCAACATATCTGAAAAAGTACTAATATCTTGGTACCGAATTGTGCTTTATAGTAATTCTTACATTTACTGCAAATGATTTATAAAATAAATAAAAAAGGTGGATTTGTTTTTCACAAAATAGCACCATCTAAGCCTAAACTCTTGTTAAATAAATTCAAATAACTGACTTGTGTTTTACAGTAGTTTAGATAAAATGTGCAAAATTTAGGACTCACATAGGTCTTTCCTGTAATTTTTTTTTATCTACTCTATGTTATTTTATCGATATTTCTTCCAATATATATTGGTAGAAACAATAAAAAAAAATTATTAATCTTCATTTATGTAATTTCGTCGTAGCTCCTTTGATTTATTCATTCATATACAATATTTCGTCAAGAGAAATTTCTTGACTTTCTCAAGTTTCTTTTAAAAAATTAATAATACACCGATTCCAAAAAACTTACATTAATTATAACAACAATTTACATATACTTTGATATGGTTATTTTGTTTTAAAACAATTTACATACCTTTTGACATGTTTACTTTGTTGGAACAACAATGAGAAGCTTTAATATTTCATGTAAAAAAGCATTTTATGTGAATTTCGCCTTATTTTTTAAAACCTTTTTAAAACTTTCTATCGAATATTTATTTTCTTGCAAACCTTTTGCTTTATTTATACATTTAAAACTATTTATAATTAGAGTCTGTATAATTAGTCTTTTCTCTCTATCTTTTACTTGAAAGAGGACGTCTGTTTGTGGGTCTGGATTGTAGTTACTGGTTAGGCAATGGGCAGACCATTGATCTTTCAACAAAGTAAATATGTCAGTCAAAAGGTATGCAAATTGTTTTAAAACATACAAAAAAAGCATATCAAGGTATATGTAAATTGTTGTTATAATTATTGTAAGTTTTTTGGTATCTATGTATTATTAATTTTTTAGAAGAGACTTGAGAAAGTCAAGAAATTTCTCTTGACGAAATATTGTGTATGAAGAACAAATCAAAAGAGATATGATGAATTTAAATAAATGAAGATAGTTCAGGATATTGTCTGAAAATTTATTAATCGTTTATAATTTTATTTTTTACAATTTTTATTCACCTATTTTTATACCTTTTATTTTTTTCTGTATTCCGAAAATTTCTAAATCTATCGTACTAAAATATAAAAAAAATGTAAAATTTAATATTCTGAACACTTAAAGAACTTTTCTTGGATACTGTTTTGAAAGAATTCCAGAAAATGGAGCTTTGAAACCACCTCATGCAAGATTAGTGCTTGTGGTGTTGTCTGTTTAAGCTCCAAGATTCAGTCCCATGTTCCTAAGAATATGTTAGAAGGGTTTGTGATAAGCAGAAGCGCATTTCAGACAATCGATTTTCAGCATGCGATGAAAATTTTAAAATGAATCCGAACGATAAAGAAACTGATATTTTGTTGAAAGCTCTATTTCTTTCCATCTTTAGGAATTTGCTGTTCCTCAAAACTATACTACTATATTTGTTGATACTGTAAGAAATTATTAGAATTTTACTCAGTAGCTTATCTATCCGATTACATTGCAATAAGAGCATTAGGGTAATACTGATATATGAATGTATAATATGTGTTTAATAGAAAATTTGGTATTAAGCCTCTCATCACTTCTCAAAATGGTGTTGGGAAAAAATGCTTCACATTACAGCGCCCCAAGTATTCCTCTGAACAAACAAATAACATAATCTTACAAATAAGCAATTAAATACAATTGTTTAAATGACAATACTTTTTTAAAACCTAAATTAACTAGTTTAAAGATATTAAATTTTGAAACACATGGTTGAGAATTTAATTTATATCAGAAGTTTCTCTTATTTGCTTCGCTAACGAACCCCGCATATTTGTACAAATGAATGACAAATTTTGTTGATAGCTGTCACGTTATGTTGCATAATTTTTCTTGAAATCATTATTCATTTATTATTTATCTTTATTTCTGTTTTGGTGTTTCTTCATTTTTGTTTATTTTGTTTGTGACTTATTTATATCTTTTTGTTGTCGAATTATTAAGAAATTAGTCACGTTTTAAATAGCAAATGCAAGCACAAAATAAATGAAATACATCACATCCGGAACTATTTATGAAAAAATATTAAGTTTTCTTAATCCTTCCCTAACTATTCTTATCAAATGGAGTTAAAAGAATATGTTTATTACATACAATTATTGCTTTATTATTTTTCTATGAGTAATTCATTTGCTGTCGATAATCAATTAAAAAACATTGACTGAATTTACAAACAAACAAACAAGATCAATCAGCTACGTTACACCATTTCAGTTAATACTTTCAATTTTCTAGTAGTCTTTCTTCATTTGATTCAATGTTTTATAAATGTTAGTATGGAGATAGTTTGATGTCGGTCTAGAGAATTCTAACACACTTGAATAGAGCTTGATTAGCTCTGAGTATTTTTCTCTTCTTCTCTCTCTATTGAGAATTAAGAAAAATCTGGAGAGTCATTCATACTTTCCTTTCCTTTCTTTCTAGTTTGTCGAATGAATTTTGTAAACCCTCTTGCAAAAAAAAAACAAATGTTTTATCCTTTTGCAGCTGAAGAAGTTCTTAACAACAATCGTCAACCCTATGAAGCAAAATCGTCAACGGTAGATTTAAATAATAGTACTGTGCAAAATTAAGATAGACAATGTGGAAAATAATACATAATTAAGCAGGCAACTTCTTGGCATAAATAATAAATCTAGGCAGCATTGAACAGAAGTTTTTATGTGGGCTAGAAATATAAAGAAAATAAAATTTTAACAATAGGGTAAGAAATCAGATTTGAAAGAGAAAATTAACGTTTAAGTAAAAACAAAAACAAACAAAAAATGAAAGGAAATGTGGAAAGGGGAAATGAAAGGAGAAATGAATGAATTGGTTCACCAATATAGCTTCACTGAAGACAGTTGGAAAGTTGAAACAATATATGACTCATATTATGCTGAATATTCTCCCTTTATAACTTATCTTTTGACTTTATATTTCTCTCATTGGGAATTTCACAAAGAGAAGCTCACTTTTAGAAAATTCAGTAAATTAAATGTAAAAGTTTTTATTAATTGTTAGACGTTTCATTTTCGAAGCATATTTTCATCTCTACATTTTCATAAAACTCAATATGATGATTGCAACAAAACATATAATAATATGACAATTCCTCCAAAATTGTTATACTAATTAAATATCTTAATTTAACTTAATTATTTCTTAATTCTTTCTTTTTTTATTCGATTTTTTTTGAAAGTTAGTATATTTTCAATTGAAGTTAACTTTGAGACAGCACAATTCCTTTACTTTTTGAAACTGTTTCAAGCAAAAGTTGAATTTTTAAAAGGTCTATCCATTTTAAAAAGTGATTTCAGAAAGTCATCCATCACACATGATCTCATCATCCTATCTTTTATTCGGAAAATACGT
Source organism: Thereuonema tuberculata (assembly GCA_023159025.1). NCBI lineage: Eukaryota > Metazoa > Arthropoda > Chilopoda > Scutigeromorpha > Scutigeridae > Thereuonema > Thereuonema tuberculata. Next base: position 64,052,920 of record JAFIDM010009631.1, on the reverse strand, counting down.
TAAAGATAATAATTATTCAAATTAACGAGTATTAACGTACTTTTTTTTATCTTTAATTATAAGTTATCAAATTCTTGATATTTTAGCTGTGGGACCGGCACCTGAAGTAGAACAGGAGATTGTAATGGGTTAAAGTTAGGCATTTTTCAAGATTGTGTTTCCTTTAGTTAAATCCTAGTCTTCACCCAGTCCTTAGCAGAAATGTGGTTCGCATTTCTTTACCCAATGATAGTCAAGCAAATCTAAAATTATATCTAATAACAGAATTTGTTTTAAATGTTATCAAGAATGGAATAGTTAGCTATTTATTTACGTTTGCATTTTAATGACTTGGCATTTAAAATCAGGAAATAAACAATGTTTTTTCATAAATCACAATTATCACAATCATTGTAAAAATTACGTTTGTAATCATCATATCTCCAGAATTTAAACATCAAAATCTGATCACGAAATCTGTGATTTCGTAACATTATCAACTCTATGCAGTTATAATTCAATATAGGACTCGTTTGGATAGATTCAGTTTTATGTCTGTAAACGTCTCTACAATAAGCTTACAGAATGAATCTACTGCCCTACAACAAAAAGAATTAAAAAAAGTTTTAATTCTTCTGTTTGTAGGGAATTTTATGCGATTATTTTATTAGACATCGTTAATAAATTGCTAAATTGATTCTTGGTATTGAAAACTATTAAGGAAACAGGATTGGAAAAGATTAGGAAGATATAAAGGAAAATAATCATAGCAGATTTCTCTTTGTTCTTTTTCATTTTGCAATCGAAGACAAATCGGAAAATTGTAAATTGGAGGTTAAAAAAATATGAGCACGTGATCTGTCATGAGCCACTATATAAGGCCTATTTATCAAACTGAAAAAGGAACACGTTAACAGCACCTCTTCTCCGTACTCTATTCCCTCCTCTCTCAAGTCTCTTCACAATACATTATTCAGATGGAGTCACAAAAAAGGCAGTGAAAAAGAGAACAGGGACGGCAATGTCACTTCAATTCGGTGGAAGAAAAAAAAAATGAAGAACCCTAAAGTGGTGGGAGAATGAAACGGCTCTATTGCTATGTCTGTTTTGCCAGTGCTCAAATTGTTTCCCTCACCTGTCACCCTATGCTCAATGGGGATTCCCCCTTGAGAAAACGGTCCTTGAAATGACTGATTGGCGGAATAGCTTTTTGACAGGACTACATTGCAAAAGCACAGCGATTCTTGAATAGTTTGGAGTGCCAGAAGAAAAACTCGACGAACTTGAATTCTCTTTAGAATTGGAAGAATGTCAACATTAAACATTTGTTTAAAATTGAAAGGACAAATTATATAATCAGAAGATAAAATATTTGCAAAAGAACACCCAAAGTTCCTGCCACGAATTATTCTTCAGATTTAGCTATGCATTGTCATTTTTTTCTTACCTTGTCCTTATCTCTAAGTACCTTGTTGAATTATTTTATACACTTTAAAGAAACAACATAAAGTCTTTTTTTTCTTCAATAAAAACATTTTTAAGTGTGATATTTGTGTATGAAAGTTGATTATTCAGCTTAATGTCCTTAGAGAAGGCAACGAGATACTTCAACAAACTATAGGTTAGGTTAGGTTTGTCCCAAGGCTCATGGCCCATGGGGTGTTGAAGGTAAGGCTCCAACGTTTTTTTGACCAAAGAGACTGAGATGAAGTTGGGTAGTCAGCCCGGCGCTCACCCGTATTTACCCCCTGGGAAAGAAACCTGGTACCCATTCTACATTGGGTAGATCCTAGGACTTTAAAGGAGAATGGAGCGTGAAAAAAATTCCCGCCTCTTCCAACCCGCAGCGAAGCACTTTACCACTCGGCTACCGGGCCCACCAACAAACTAAAATGGAAATAAAATTATAAAACACAAAATAAGGGTCATAACTAATCAGTCTTTCATAAATATGTAGGACATGAAAAGGAACTTATAAAAAGCTTTTTGGATGCTTTTAGAACAAGGTATCGATCGCTTGAGAGCAGAGCGGCTGATTGTCGTTAAGAACAAGATTATTTTTAATTTCAAAGGATAATGTAGAGATGAGGGAATAAAAAGGTAGATGTGTATTAAATAAGTCTTATAGATATGTCTGGAAGTCTGAAAAAGTTTTAAAAAAATGAATTCGATATTTTTTTTTTTTTTAATAAATTCATCAGGGTTTTCATAAATAAAATGCTTAATTTGATTTGTAGACGAAATAAACTTTTCATTATACTAAACTTTCAAATGATTTTCTATATAAATTGCATAATAGAGTGGTCTCATCATCAGTTAAAATATAAAAATCGAATGAAGAAATGTTTAAAAAAAAAGTAGTACCTACTTTCCTTAAAACACTGCTTTCCTAATTTTTCATTGAGCAAACATTCTAACGAATAGGTTCCTTGTAGATCAGAACCGCCAAATAGTTGAAATTTGCCACAGCAGACCTAAATGTCACCGGAGGTAAAAGCTCCAGGCGTTCCTTGAGCAATGGGACTAAGATGAGGTCGGATGGTTAACCCGACGTCAGCCCGCCTTTAACCCTACGAGAAAGAAACCCCCGGTACCCATTTTACAGAAGGTTGGGTGATCCCTAAGACAGCAGAAGAAATACCAGGGGACAAAAATCCCCACCACCGTCGGGAGTTGAACCCGGCTTCTTCAGCCCGCAGCCCAGTGAGTTCCTACTGTACCACTGGACCCACAATAGCTGCTAAATACATGCAATATTTTAAAGTTTTTCATCTGCTGAAAACTGATTAAATACCAACTTCAGAGGCTTAAGTCCAATTAATTCTGATCAATTCAAAACTCACTCAAATTTTAATGAATTCCGATGGATCACATTGCACTCTGAAATGTCGATAGAAATTCGTTTGCTGTTACATCATAATCACACACACACACACACACACACACACACATATATATATATTATGAGCCTAACTTTCCTTTGAAAGGTAGACTAAAATATAGACCAGAAAACTTAAAATGTAATGTAATACTACTTTGAAAATGAGGCATTAATTTGTTCACCTGATCGTTTCTTAAATGTTAAATAATACTTTCTTAAGATAGTGATAAACCATTCTTTGAAGTAAATTAAAATGTATATCTGAAATGAACTTTGATGAAGTTTGAAGTAAATTAAAATATACATGGGAAATAAAGTTTGATGAATAAAATTAATTATTGGGAGTTTACATTCTGGAGTGGGAGGGGCTGGAGACTTCTGCCCACTTCCGCAAAGTTTACAGATCCGGTACTCAACAACATCAATATAACTTAACAAAAATCTAACATCCAGATTTCTAATTAGACATTGTCTTCTTCCGAAACAAACGGTTTCCAATATTTTTCTGATTTCCTTCTTTTTTCCTGCGGAATTTTGCTTTTAAATTTAATATTTTTTTTCATTTTATGTTGATAGAAAATAAAGGAAAATATTTATTTTAAAACTTCACAAAAAATTAAATAAAATATCAGTACTTTTGAAGCTTCTGATTCGGCTGAGACAGGAAATTCCGTAAGTTATAAAGGATAACTTCAATAGTTTCTATAAACTATTTCTATTCTTCCAGTTTTGTATTCCCTTACTTCTTTTCGTGTTTTTTGGTTTAGTCTTTGATCTGGAATTATTTTAAAAAAATCTTTATTTTGTCAGCTATACACAAAATAAGTTTTTTATGAAACGTTTGAAAACTGCACACCTAATATTTTCACTATAAATTACTATATTTATTCATAGTTTTCTCCTGGGTGTAATCACTGACTTCGATCCACAAACGCCAGCTCCCTTGCTTTGCTTGTTCCATTGTCGAAACTAGAGAGAGACTGATTTAAGAAATCGTTATCTTCTAATTGCTAATCGATAATTGCTATTCGGAAAACGGATAAAACAAATAATAAGATCAACGGAAAATTCTATCAAATTTATAACTTATACTTATATCAAGCTTTGTTAAATAATAAATAATAATATAAATATATTCTTCTTTTTAATAACTTTACAATATTTCAGAAACATTTCCTGCTTCCTTCATCAGGTATAATGGAGAAGAACCAAATATGCTCTTTCTTCTCAGTATGTTTAACAAACATGAAAACAAATTTACAATCTGAAAGTATCACAGAATATGATAACAATCTGAAAGGTCACTATGAATAATTTGAAAGTATCTCAGAATATCACAGAATATAATAACAATAGGAAAGATCACTACATAATAATCCAAGTCAATTATAAACTAATACAATCCGAATTCTTTGTGATACTTCATAGTGATCTTTCTGATTGTTATCATATTCTGTGATACTTTCAGATTGTAAAATTGTTTTCATGTTTATTAAAGATAGTGAGGAGAAAGAACATATTTGGTTCCTCTCCATTATACCTGATGAAGAAAACAGAAAATGTTTCTGAAATATTCTAAAGTTATTAAAAAGAAGAATATATTTGTATTGTTAATTAAAATTTATAACATTTTTAATATTTAATATTAGGCAGCTTTGAATTCTAGAACTTTTTCTTTTCGAAATTTATTAAAGAATATTATACATATTAACTAATAAGGACCTATACAGTTTCTAATAGTTACCTGCTTGAAGAAATCAGTAAATAAAATAAAAAAATTTGAACTTCAAAATAAAATGAGAATGAAGCGAAGCAAGCTTGAATACATTTAAAACATTATATTTCTAGCATTTTACGTTTTTAGATTAGTTAATTGATTTAACACTAGTTTTCTTACATTAATTAGGCCTACTTCTAAATATTTAATAGTATCTTTTAATTTGGATAGTTAGTTTTAACTACAAAATTAATTTTATTGAAATATTAATTTAGTTAAAAAGAAAATTTAAGAATTTAGCAAATAATTATTCGTCTGTTTATCAAATACATGGTTTCTTGCAAATAATAAGAAATGTGACGTGCTCGGTGAGGTATTTTGACTGTGCGAAGATAGTATAATCATTGCTAAAATTTGATATCATTGTTATAATTTGCTTACAGAAAATTTGATATTGAATGTAACAATAATAGACTTTACATTAATAAATTTTATATGTTGGTTAGAAACGGAAGTCATATTGATATGATGAACAACTCTTTACGTGCCAGTGCTTCCCTTAAATTAGATTTGAAGGTAAGAAAGGTGACAAAAAGAATAACCCATACAAAATTAAGTGTACACAGCGGAGTAATTTTGTTCTGGTTACTGACGTCACTTCCTTTTACGGACGTCTAGAGGGCACGACTTGCGTCACTAACAGTGCCAGCCCCATTTTCCGGACAGCTGTTCCATGTAGTTTGACTATTCCCTTGCCATTTTACTTCATGTCTTTGCATGAGAAGTGAATTCAGAGGGAGTATTTCGGCAAGGTGAACTGCGTCCATTAAAGAGAAAACCCGGAGCACTATCGAGTTTGCTCCCTAAACCCAATATCACTACAAAAGCCGTCAGAATTACGCTTATCTTAACTGACGCTAATTACCTTGATTAAATACTTATCAGATATCATTATTAGACATAAAAGAAACAAGAGAAAAATTTAACACAGAGGAGATAACATCGCAAAATACGATACATTATTTCTGCGTGAAATACCAAGTAAACTTTCTCAGTTATTTAGTATTTGACTAATTTTTTCTAATTAACGAAAAATAATAATAATGACTTAATTTGTTACTTCAGATGCCAGACATTTTTAATGGAATGAATGTAACACTCAAACTTCATTTATAACGTAACTGAAACTAAATTTTTGAATTCTTTTACAACGTTTTGAAAATCCAATTCATAAACCACATAAATGTTGAAAATTTATCAGAGTAACAAGTTTAAGCTTCTTTTTTTGACCCGCCATTTATGTAATTTTAATTTAAAAAAAAAAGGAGGAGAAAAAATGTATAATACTTTGAATAAAAATTACCTGGACTTTTTTTTTACTATATTTGAAGATGATTCGTTCAATCGTTATAAATGGAAGATATATATCTACAAATACAGCACATAAATACATACTAGGTCATTTTTTTTAAGCTTCTTGTTTTCAAAGTTGGCTAAAAACTGAACTTTCTTCGTAACATTTCAGTTTTTAAGTTTTCCGTAAAATATATGTATTTCATTGTTTGTGGCTTCAGTTATTTGTTAGTCTATTATTGAATGTTGATATAATAAATAATTAATGTTATTATAATCTTAAATATTCAAAGTAAAGATAGTCTAACGTTCTCCATATATTAGCGATTTAGTTAATTAAATAAGATTCACTAATGAAGAACCAAGCCTTTTAGCATTACAGTCCGAAATGAGGTCACAATAGGTTCACAAGGAATACGTAAATGATCTAAAACTCATGAAGCTTCTCGACAAAGAAGTGTAGAGAGATTCCTAATTTATCGAAATGAAAGGAATTAAGGAGAAAGGGTGGCTGGTAAATTAAGTTATAGATAAGTTTATTTATATTATTTAGTTTCTAATTACTTTCTAATTGAGTGAATATATGGCATCCTGAATTATAAATAGACCTACAGAAATAAAGACTTAGGAAGTTTAATGCACAGAAAGCATTCTCTGGAAACTTAATCAGTAGTTATGGATCTTATGGAAATGATTAGAATCATTTAAACAGCTTTAAACATTCAAATTAGAAAAATGTACAGAGTTTAGTCTTCTCTAAAGACTTTCCTGTATTGGCAAGATATATTGGGTTCTTAAAGGTTTCTATCGCTACACTTTCACGCCCTCTCATGAGGTGAAGGGGGATTATATTTCAGCCACTTACAAGGATTCTACAAGAATCATGTTGTATCAACAGGGTTCCGCCTAAACTGCAAAGTGAAGTAACATTTTCAAACAAGTATTAATGTTCTGCCATGACGAATCACAGTCAGATCTTGATTAAACTCGAAAATCTCAACGGCTAAACAGAGAGCCTATTAGTGAGGAACCAACATGTGTCAATAAGTACGAAGACTTGTTTGAGAAATGGACTGATCTTGAATGTGGTTTATGAATATATCTGGTAGAAAAGACGCAGTGGTTCGCATTCATTTCACTATTCAAGCTTGTCCGACTTACAGAAGGTTGACGAAGATATTGAGAGGTGTTCAGATGTGTTGGTAGTGCAGTGTTTATTACATATCCTTCATGAAAATCTTCCTCGGACTGTAGAAGCACAATTAATTTAAAAATTCATAATTTAGGAACAGAAAAAAAAAATTATCTCAAACAAAATCTACATTTTGAAAACTTGCTTAAAAAATTTTAGTTCGCAATTAAATTTTGATAATTTTTTATTTTGTTCTTAATTTAAAAACAAATTTTTATTCTCAATGATCAAACAAAATTTAATTTCTAAAATGCTTTTAATTGATTTTTTATATATATTTTATAGAAACAATATCACAATATAATAATAATAATAATATTATAGTAATAATAATAATAATAATAATAATAATAATAATAATAATAATAATAATACATCTTTCTCTACTACAACTAACACAAACACTCCCGACAGCGAGGCATTACATGAATACTGGTCGTCTCTGTGGTCAAACCCTATCCCCTACAATGATAAAGCACCATGGATCACAGAACACTTACCCTTCATGTCCTTCCATGAGATTACTCTCGCAGACATACAGACAGCACTAAAACATGCACACAACTGGAAGGCTCCTGGTGCAGACGGAGTCCCGAACTTCTGGATCAAGAGGTTCACGTCCCTGCTTGGAAAGCTAACGCTTACACTCACTGACATAATCCAACACCCAGAATATATGCCTCGTTTCCTCACACAGGGTGTCACATACCTACAGAGCAAGAACACTGAAATAGCGCACCCTGCAAACTACCGCCCAATCACTTGCCTCCCCACACTTTACAAACTCCTCACCTCCTGCCTCACAGACAAGATCTACACACACATCGAGACATATAACATTCTTTCCGAACAGCAGAAGGGCTGTCGCAGGAATTCCCAGGGTTGTAAGGAGCAACTCCTTATTGACTCTGTAATCCTGCGCCAGGCACGCGCTAAGAATAGGAACTTACATATCGCATAAATCGACTACAAGAAGGCATTTGATTCTGTCCCTCATTCCTGGCTCCTACACACTCTTCATATTTACAAAATAGACCCAAGATCACGGCATTCTTAGCTGCCACGATGAAGAGTGGGAACACAACATTACACCTACGCACCTCCAATACCTCCATCACTACAGATCCCATTCCCATAAGGAGAGGTATTTTCCAGGGAGACTCCTTGAGTCCTCTTTGGTTCTGCCTCGTCTTGAATCCACTGAGCCATATACTAGATAACACAAAACATGGTTATAGGCTTACCTCAGGCACTGTGACACCATATAAAATCACACACTTACTCTACATGGATGACATTAAACTCTATGCCACAAACAATGCACAACTTATTAATTTACTACAAGCCACCACACAATTCACCAAAGACATTGGGATGGAATTTGGAATCGACAAATGTCGCAAGTTACACATAACACATGGGAAGACTTCGAATTTGGAGGGTTTTGAACTGGACCATGGGTTGGCCATCCAATCCATGGAAGAGGGAGAGACCTACAAGTACCTGGGCTTCCAGCAAGCGCGCGTCATTGACAACAACGCAAACATCAAAAATGCACTGAAGAACACATACCTTGCTCGAGTTCACAAAATCCTCAAAACACAACTCAGCGCCAGAAATAAAATTAAAGCTATCAACACTTTTGCCGTCCCCACACTAACATATTCGTTCGGCATAATTCCATAGACAAACACCGAACTCGAAGCACCACAACCCGCAACACGCACTACATTCACGAACCACAACATGCACCACCCGAAGTCCGCTACGGAAAGGATGACTCTTCCCCGCAAGGAGGGAGGCCGAGGACTCATCAACCTCATCACCCTACACGAAAAACAAGTACACACACTTAGGGAACACTTCCACCAAAGAGCAGAACACTCCTCACTTCACTCAGCCATTGTCAAGGTTGACACACACCTCACACCCCTGAACCTCAAAAACTCTTCCCCAACACTTACCACCCCTGACACCCACACTCAGAAGCTGTCTGAATCATGGGCTCGTAAGGAACTCCAAGGCAGACATCGCCACGAACTCAGCCAGCCTCATGTCGACATGGAAGCGTCGAACAGATGGCTGACGAGTGGTGAGCTGTTTGGGGAGACCGAAGGGTTCATGATTAAAATACAGGACCAAGTCATCTCCACATGCAACTACAAGAAACACATTATACACGATGCAAACACAAATGACGACAAATGCAGGAAATGTCACACTACGCATGAGACGATCGACCACGTAATATCAGGCTGTCCCCTTCTCTCTCAAACAGACTACCTCCACCGACACAATCAGGTAGCGTCGATCGTTCATCAACAGCTAGCACACAAACACTCACTTATTAAGAACACAGTCCCATACTACAAGTACACACCACAAAGCGTAATAGAGTCACTCTCACATAAGCTGTACTGGGACCGCCCCATTCACCCAGACAAAACTATACATCACAACAGACCTGACATCACACTTGTTGATAAGGTCAACAAACAGACCTATCTCATTGATATTGCAGTGCCTGTCAGCAAGAACATGCAGAAAACTCACACAGACAAGATCAGTAAATACATCGATCTAGCACACGAGCTCAAGAAGCAGTGGAGGCAGGACCAAGTATGTGTTGTACCCATCGTCCTGTCCGCCACTGGTCTGGTGCCTCACGCATTGCACCACAGTCTCAGCACACTAGGACTTCACAAAAACACTTATGCACAACTCCAGAAGGCTGTGATACTCAACACAACATGCATAGTTAGAAAATTTATGGACACAACCACACATCGCTAACCATTCTTCCACACTTTTTTGTTTTCACTGGGCAATATGTGGTTTGATCCTTGACCCGCCATATTATCTTTGCTGTGGAAACCCATGGTTTGAATCTTTTACGATATAATAATAATAAAAGTGACTCATTCTCAATTAAAAAAATATCCAGTACCATTATTTTATTGTTTTTAATAAGAAAATCTATTGCCGAAGTCAATAACTATCATTCTATCAGTATGGTCCCTACCTTTCTCCAGTTATGCAGACCTGATCTATAACAAAGTTATGTTTTAATCTAACGTTTTGACCTGGTTTCTTTAATATTGATCTAATATTTAACTGATATCTCCTAGTGGCAGTGGAATGGTCAAAACATTGGTTCTCATCTCCGGCGAATTCCGATTTAGATATCAGATTGCTTTGTTTTCATTCATAATGTCTTTTACTGCCGTCGCTTTAATTTTCGATTCCTTCGTCGCGTCCATACTTCAAGCCATTGGTTTAGGTCTCGGAAATAATCATCAACCAATTCCTTGGGGAGTAGGTAACATGGTCTCGGCAGCACATTGCATTTGGCGAGATTTTTAAACTTGTAAATAAACAAAATATTTCCTTCCAGATTCCTGATGTGTTTTAAAGCTCGTATTTCTTTATTCATTTATCCCATTTTTCAAAGAGTTGCTTCAGATGTCACGATTATAACAAAAATATCTTCTAAGGAATTTTACTTGAATATTTTACGCTTTCAAAACCTTAGGACTATTTTGAGAGTGATTCCTCTATGCTAGAATCTTGTACACAATAAAAATTAAAAAAAAAACAATATTGATCTACTCCAAGGTCATATTTGAAAGCACAATCATATTCCTAGATCTGTTTAGATTTAGTTTTTTGAACAGACTAATAGACCTATGAAATTACAGTTTTTCGTTTGGACCAAAATGCTGTAGCCTATCGTAAGTAATTTAAAAATTCAAAACACCTCCAATGACAAATGTATAAAAAAAATATATATATTTATCAACGAATTTTCTAAAAATATTCTTCTGTCCTTTATCAAGTTTTAAAATAAAATAAACAATTTACAGATGTTAAATATCAAGCCATGTTACACCTCCTAGACTTTGTTACAAAATAACCAACAAAACAAAACTCCTTTCATATGCAAACTAACCTAAACTATCCATTATAACATAATTGCAACAGTTTTATTCATTCTTTAAAAAACCCAATTCTTCAAATTTTACAATTTTGTGTTTCTTGTATATACTAGATAACATTATACCTCTAGCCAATTTTACTGATTCTTTATTTTGTATTTCTTATAAATAAACTTTCGACAATTTTTCTAAAGTTTTCTTATCTTTTTCACCATACATAATTTTCACTTCCGTAAATCATGCTATGATTTAAATTACAGCAATGATCTACTAATTCTGATTTATCTTTCTGCTTCTTTTTAATATAATTTGAGTGTTCATATACTCACTCTATCACTGTTCTTTTACTCTCTCTCCAATATAGAATCCCCCACAATTTAGACATTCTATTTTATACACTCCATCCATATCATACCTATTTTTACTTCTCTTCAACTTTTGGCATAAAATATTCTTCAACTTATTCTTATATTCAAATATCACTTCCACATTGTATTTATTACAAATTTCATACAACTCTAAACTAATTCCATTTAAATAAGGAATAGCCATTCTATCTTCCTTGTTTTGTTCAGCTTCTTTAATTTTAATAGTGTCATAATCCTTCAACACTCTATTAATGAATTTTCCATTATAACCATTTTTTATCAAAATGGATTTCATGTTCTTTAATCCTAACTTATATTCATCTTCATTACTAGTTGCTCTATCTATTCTTTTAATAAAATTTTCAACTATATTTTTCTTAATATGATACCCACGATCTGAACGAAAATTCAAAACATGGTCAATTTGAGTTTCCGTCCTATAATGCTTCAGTAACAGATTGTTATTTTTTTTTTATCAAACATACGTCCAGAAAATGTAATTTACCATCCATCTCCTTTTCCATTTTAAATTTAATATCTTTATTCCTCTCATTAATATCTTTAAAGAATATGTCAAACTGCCTCAATCTACCAAATAATCAATATATCATCAGCATATCTCAAATAATCAAAATCAACTTTAGTATTCACTAATAAATTTTCCTCAAAAAAATTCATAAATAGATTAATGATGACCCCATTGGGAATCACATCACCTGTTTGAAAATGTTATCTCTATGCTTACAGAAATCCGTTACTATTTTGATCAATTTCATGAATATATTATTCATATAAGTAATGTTTCATTTACAGGTATCTTAGTATACATATTATCCACATCCAATGAAAACAGATGAAATTTCTTCTTATTGTTAAAATGTAGATGCTTAATTTATTTTCCAAATCCTTAATATTCTTAATAATTACATCTTCTCTCGGAAGTTTAAAATTTCTAACTATTCTGTTCACGAATCTTGCCAAATAATTATATACTGGACTTCCGTAAGCATTAATAAATGGTCTAACAGGGTAATCTTTTTTTGTGAGTCTCTAATGTGAGTTGTACATGTTTCTTTCATCAATTGCTGCTTTTGACTAAAATTTATAGATACCTGTTCCATTAATTCTTTCACCACCACTTTCATTTTATTATTTAATTTTACCATTTTTATCCATTTTCTCAAAATGCACATCATTTACTAAATCATCCAACTTTTCATAATAATCCTTTTGTTCATAATAACTAATTTGTTTCCTTTATCAGATTTGGAAATATAAAATTTCTTGTCCTTGCCTGTTTTTTTTCAACACTTCTAATTCTTCCTTTTTTAAATTCCCATTCACTTCCCGAAATTTGATATCGTAAGTAGAAACGTTATAAGGGAGAAGTATATACTTAAGTTAACTTTAAACATTATTGCAGTGATATATTAAAAAGAAGTACTTTCAATAAATGTTTTCAAAATTATAGTAAAAAGATAGTCAAATCTTAGCTGATTCAGAAAATAACTTTCTGCACGTTTTCTTTTGTTTATTGTACAATATTAGATTAACAGGCGATTTATGTTCATTAAACTACTTAATAGTTTTAAAGCCTTTTCTTAAACTCGAAAACGATCAAACATTTTGAAACTATTTCTGCAATGCAAGATAATTAATTTTTATTTATAAAATATTTTCTTAGACTGGATATTACAAACAATAATAATTATTCCAAACAAAAAATATAAAGACACTTCTAACTCTTTTGATCCCTCCTCCTGCAAGTCCCAGATTATCATAATTTACTTCCAAAAACCTTCCAAAAAGAAATATACACTTGAGGTGAAAATGGTGGGATATTTATTTTTCACCATTCCACTGCATTTTCAACTTTCTTACAGTAAGATTTTAAAACTTATACAATATCCTAATTAACAAATAAAAATGTATATAGCTTCTGTGGCTTTAATAAAACTTACAGTTGATAAAGCAATAATCTTTTTGAAATCATACTCAAAATTTGCACCTAAACCAACCATAAATATAGCAAAAACAGAAATAAAAAACAAAATATTCTTAGCTATATGTATGGAGTAATGCTTAATTTGATGTGAAAATTATTTTTTCACATATTATCCCAGCACGTTAAACTTTCTTTATTGCTTAATTTTATGATTACTATTTTTATAATATGGATGAAGTTTTCTTTAGAATTAGAAACCAATTTTTACGTATTGAAAATTAGAATTGTCAATCCTTTTCCTCTTGATTTAAAATGGGTTTTCAGGATAAATGGTTCTTATTGGGTTTTGTGAGTGAGGATAACTCGTTTAGTGTAACGATGATGAGTGATCAAAAGTTCAGATTACACTGGTTATGATCAGAATTCAGTGTGAGTGGGCAATCATCGAAGCATCACTCGTCCACTGCACTAGTTAAGGGTTAATCAAAATGTAACCGTAACTGCTCTTTCAGCATGGAATCAGCTAATATTTCGATACTTGTTTGGCGTATTGAAATCAAGCTAATGATACTGTAGGCTTGTATAGCCTGACACACACGGACAGACGTCTAAACAAAATAGAGTAAACTCTGCTTAAATGGAAATCAAATTTACGAAAATGTGATTTCCTAAATCAGTCTTAAATATTCGTTAAAAATTAAAACAAATCCCATTTCAAAGTCTTTTTGTACTTTCGCTTAATCGTTTCATATAAATGTGTTGAACATACATGTTAGTTTTATCAAAACCTAAATTATCTGTCACACTAATTTAGATGGCCAACTACTATACTCTTTAAAAATTAAACTTGATAATATCTCTTCAAAATTAATCTTTTTTTTACTTATCACCAACACGATTTCTACTACTCCTTGTCAGTCAACCTTTGTCTTGTCTTGCGATCACAAAGTTGGATTAGTCTATCCTCACCAAGTGACCAAGAACTGGCAATTTCATTATTCGGGGGAGAAGAATAGTCAATTTATCTCTGTTTAGTCATACTAAAAGTATGGTAACAATAGCTCTTCGACCAATAGTCAGAGTTTATATGGTAAACACCTAAGGATCACATCTCATAATAATAATAATTTTCATAACACTTCACATGTTCACTGTAGCATCTTAAAATGAAAATTATTGTAAACGCATGGAAAGTAATTATTTACTCTATTCATTGTATTGATATTATTACCAGCTTTGGTCTAAATGTTTGCATTTTTTCTTGACCTTATCCATTTTCCAATGAACATCACTAAAGCAATGACTGCGGAACTTCTCATCTCCTTCCTTTACCTTTTAACAAATTGTTCTAGACATGCAGAGTTTTCGATATTGCTGACCCTGTCTGTGGCAGAAAGGCCTCTGAGCTTTTCTTTGCATTAGGACAACCTTTAAACTTGACATTGTATGGAAGTTGACTTCTAAGAAAGAGAGACTGATTAAGACCAATTAATATTAATCAGCCTCGAAGAGATGAGATCTTGATTATGAAACACGTATTTCATGTTTATTGAAAGAATTTGTCGGTCATTTAATTAATGGCATTAAAAAATAAATCTGTCAGGAAAAAAGACGATTTTGGCTTAAAAACAGATGTATTTAATTGAAAATGTGGTAAAATATTGAAATAGTGAAAGAAGTTGCTGGATGAATCTTAGATTGTTGTACCTGACTATTTTTTTCAGTTCGTTTTCTTTATTAAATTGTATGGTAATAAGAAAACGGATTACAAATACCAGCAATTACACGTTAAAAATTATAACTAGAAAATCATTTATTTGATAATGATAATATTTGATTTGATTATATATATATTTCTAAATTTGATTAGTGCCTGTTGCAAATTTAAATGAAACCATAAATTTAATGGTAGTGTCAAATGAGATTTATTTTTTTCGAACCCTGAGGCAACTACGACCTACTATTAGCCCAGATGGGAAAAAACCGATAAAGGTTTTCTTTTTTTTTCACCTTTTATGTTCAGTGTTCTACGAATCCGATTGGCCCAACAGGATCAGAACGGCGTCGACGGGGACACTGCATTAACATTGGCCTCGTCATTGGAAGAAGACGGTAAGACAAAAACAACAACACTGAAAAAAACTAGCTATTGGAAAGAATTTTGAGTTAAGAGATTGATGACGCTGATGAAGAAAAATAACGCAAAGAAATAACCAAAGAAAAGTAACGCAAAAGACAGAGAATAATAGACTAACTAAAAAAATGATGATCGTAAAAAGGAAAAGGAAGTGAAAAACAGAATAATAAAACGTCAAAATAAGAACAAGATACTAATTTTTCAAAACCTCCGATCCTTTCTAAGTAAACATTTCTGACCTTAAACTATTTAAAAACTATGTAATAAATAACGGAATTCAGTAATATAAAGTAGAATCTACTTGCAATAAAGAATGTAATTCATGTACAAAACAACAAATGCCATGTAATTGTATCGCGAATCTGTTGTTGAATATTTTAAAATACTTTTCATCTGTCGCCCAATTTGTCTACCATTTGGAGAAGTGCCACCAGGAGTCAGCGCCTCATTAATTGTGGGCTGCTGAGTACAATATCGTGGTTTGCGATATACACTGCCGTGCAACTAAATCGACTCACTTCTTCAGAGCGCACAAAAAGGCGTATATTTTTTAAATGGCTTAACCGATTTTCAAAAAACATTTTTTTTTGAAAGCCTAATGTTTTTATTTTACAATGACACCATTATCATTAAAATCTGTACAATATTTTCCAAATGAATATGATCTGAACGTAAGCGTAGCAAAATGCAGTCTGAACGGAAACCACAAGTTGCGCGCCGCACTCCCCTATAAAATCCCAAGTGGGCCGATATTTTTTATCAGTCGCTTATCAGACGTTCATTTGTACACATCTCTGCAAGTTTAATTCATTGTTTTCACAAACCCATGGATACTACGCCAGAAGATGCCGCACAAGTTGTTGCTTTGTTGCAAGCAGGCCACAGTCAACGAGAAGTCGCTCGTCAACTAAACTTGAGCCAATCTGCTATCTCAAGAGTATTCAGAAGGTTTCAGGAAACTGTTACCTTCACTCGGAGACCACTTACTGGACGGCGCCGATGCACATCTGAGAGGGACGATCGCTTTATCGTTTCAACTTCACAGCGAAATCGCCATCTCACGGGCGTCGATCTGCAACAGAAGCTGAGACAAGTTCGTGGAGTAGCTGTTAGTCAATGGACAGTCAGAAGACGCTTGAAGGAAGCCAACCTCACTCCAAGCGGCCTGCTAAAGGCCTAAAATTGATCGTAAGTCACCGCACAGCACGACTCGAATTTGCTCGGGAACACGTCAATTGGAGCATCGAGCAATAGTGGTCCGTCCTGTTCACTGATGAGAGCAGAATGATAGGAGAGGCCGGGTCTACCGGCGTCCAGGAGAGCGATTTTCACAGTTGTTTTGCTGAAACAGTCTCGTACGGCGGCGGTTCCTGCATGATGTGGGCTGCCATATCCCTTGAGGGAAAAACAGATCTTGTTTTCATACCTGTTGAAGGCCGTAGGGGGGGGGGTCTGACTGCTTGACGATATATTGAGGACATTCTCCTGGATCATGTTGTGCCCTACGCAGCATATATCGGGAAGACTTCATGTTGGTGCATGACAATGCCCTGGTCATTCAGCACGTAGCACTCGGCAATTCATGGAGGAGGTTGTTCTCGAGACGATGGAGTGGCAAGCCCTCAGTCCCGACATGAATTCGATTGAGCATTTGTGGGGCGAGCTCAAACGGAGGGTCCGAGCCAGAAATCCGGCACTGTCTAATATCAACGAGCTCAAGATTGCGCTGGAGGAGGAGTAGAATGGGATCCCCCAAGACTTTGTCAAAACCTTAATAGGGTCTATGAAGAACCGCATGCAAGCCGTCGTACAGGCAAGGGGAGGCAATACCAAGTATTGATTAATAAAAGTTTCCTTTGTTTGGCTTGAATTTTTTGTTGTAATTTAATTTTAAGTATCTACAATTTTTTTTTCCTAAGCATGCATTTTGCTTGCGTTTTAATTCAAAATGCATTATAAAACAAAATATTGTACAGATTTTAATGATAATGGTGTCATTGTAAAGTGAAAACATTATGCTTTCAAAAAAAAAGGTTTTTTTGAAAATCGGTTAAGCCATTTAAAAACATACGCCTTTTTGAGCGCTCTGAAGGAGTGAGTCGATTTAGTTGCACGGGAGTGTGGTACAAAGTGAATTATCCGAATCTTCAATTAACCGAAACTTGCAGAATTCGAAGAATTCAATGGATTTTAGTGTAGAATTAGTCTTAATTTGTCATTACAGACGGCTACATTAATTTCCTAATTCTGTTTTTTGATAATAGTTCATATTTTAAAACACATTAGTAATATCCTTGGGTACAATAACTTAATTGCGCCAATGATTGCACTTTGTTTCGTAAAAACTGAGTATTTCCTTATGTTATGCTTGATTAACCTAACCAAAAGATCTGGTTCTGATAATCAGTATTCTACTGTACTTTCTTTCATATAAGAGTTTACCATTTTGTATGGTCCTCTCTGTCTACCTGAGGATTAAGAAACTATGGTGAATTGTCCCATTTAACAAATCCCTTTCATACTAAAGAAAAATATATCGTACTTTACATACTATTCAGTCCTATTCGATCAAGAAATTCAATATGAATGGAACTATAATACGACACAGAGGCAAGAGCTTCATTCTAAGTCAACGAGTTTAAAGAAAGGCACACTACTTTTTATTTTCAAGAAAACCTGAAAAAGTAAATATACATATTCTTCACCTCAGAAAAGCTGCTTCCAATAGAATCCGGGATAAAGCTTTCTTCCTAATTAATTATTATTAATTATAATTAACCAATAAATTGAGAGTTCAGAGAATGTGAGGATTATCCAGAGAGTCGTCGAAGAGTCATGAACATATACATTAAGTTTTTTTTGTTTTTTTTCTCTATGAATCAGTAGTGCACATTAAACTTTTTTATTAATTACATTCTATTTTCAATTCTTGATAGGCGTGACAGTATCATTATTCCCGGGAAAGACGTTGCAGAGATAACTTTGTTTTGCTTATTCTATTCCCACAAACGTAGCTTTTAAATTTTGCTTTGTTTTAATAAAGCAGAGGGGATTTTATTTGTCTCTTCTAAAACCCATTTTGGAATTTTCCGTTTTATTATAAAATTATGCAGCATCTTTATCAGATTTATTCAAATTTATGAGGCAAGAAAAAAATGAATGATTTTCTTCCACTTTTGCCTTCCTCAAGTAACAACATGAGAACAGCGAATTTTTTCAAAAATACTTTTTCATTATGACGAGCAGTTTAGAAAAAATAGGATAGACACAGACATGTGGATAAATATTTGAGATGTGACCAAAAAATCAATAAAATTCCAGTAATAAAACAAAAACATCTATTAGCTTGAAAGCTGGCTATTAGATTTGGTGTATTCTAGTTAACCATCATACTAGAACCCCATTCACTAAAGCTAATTCCACTCCATCATAAAAGAAATGTGACAGGCTGTAGAGTATTTTTTTTTCACTCTTGATCCGATAAAGTCTGGAATTATTTGTAAAGAAATTTGATCTGAACCTAGGAAAGAGTGCTGTAGTCCATCTCAGACTTCTGCCGACCATTGTTAAGTCGATAATAGGGATAGTAATGAAAACTTCTTTCTGTTAGTTCACTGTAACGATAAGTGTAATAGTAATCATTAGTGAGAAAAAGAAAGCATATTGTCTTCTTGCTACCTAACAATGAAGGTCTAGATAGAAATTGGAAGCTGGCTCAAGTGTTGTAAGGGTTTGTGTGGCCTGTGGAAGTTTATTGGAAAGGAATTCCATTCGGGAAAACCTAAATCTCTCCGGGATGATACCATGATCTTCCAATCAGCTATCGACTGCTGTTCTAATTGAATCACTTGATCTCATTTGTACAAATAATCAATTATTTATAGCTCTTCATTTTCCAAACTAGTGTATAAGAAAAAGCTTTCATTTTAATTGATGCCTACTTTTAAAGCCTCTTGATTTATGATACTCTATAATTTTTTGAAGAAAATTGGTTTTTTTTTCAGAGAATTAAGTACTTAAATTAAAAAAAATGCACAAATAAAATTCTATGATGTTCAATTGCCTCAATTGAATATTTTCCAGCTGAATTCTTAAAACGTTATATCATTAATGAAGTAAAATATCTTTTCTCAATGCACAAAACCATTTATAGCAAAATGGCTTTAATTTTTTACTAAGAAATAATCAATGTCTTTAATTTATCACTGAGTATAAATCTAAAATACTCGTTGACATTTCTTTACCTCTCATGGATTCAGTGCCACAACAAATTTGTCAGCACAGATTTCAAGTTGAAAACAAGATGAAAAGGATCAAGTGGGAAGCATAGAAGGTCGTTCTTTCATTATAAATTGCTTATGCAATTCTGAAGTGGTGAAATGCTTCTTTTTTTTTCTTTAGTCTCCAATGCACAAGATTTACAACCTTTCAAGAGGCACCTTGAATCGATTAGCGACAAACATACACTCATTCGCCTCCAAGCGCCAGTCACGCAAACAAGTATAAAAGTAAGACACTGGTTGTTAAGAACTCATTTGATGCGTAATGAATACTGTTTTCTCTTTCCTTGTGGTGCAGCTGCGATAAGTAGAAGGAGCGAAAGACCTTTCTATCTGGAAAATAACTTCCTGGATTAGAGCACCATCCCATCAAAAAGATTATTTTTTTCCTTTCTTTTTTGTCTAGAAAGATGACTGAGCTGAAACAGCCATAAAATCTAAAGCAACAATTAAAAAAAATGCGCCATATTCCCTGAGTTATCTCCTTTCACGAAATTAACATATTCAGTCCAGAAAAGGATTAAAATTCATGTTTTTCAAGAAGCTTTCATATAAAAGCGATGTTGGGGTATAAAAGACAGGTATACCTAAACTATTTAAATTACGAAAATGAAAGACCAAAGTTTCAGCTCTTAAGAGATCCATTTCATTGCAAATGATGTGAATGTGCTCTTAATTGGCCAGTAATATACAATGTAGTCATAATTAAAGAGCTTATTTAGACCTTATTTAGGCCTTATTTAGAGCTCCAACTAATAAGCGGAATATCGCCAGAATTAGGAAATAGACTATTGCAGGCATGGAGACAACGATTCTGCGGGGAAAAAAAATAGTTCCGAAATCTGACAATAGGTGGAAATACAGTGCTGTACAAGAGGAAATAAACAAGAATATACAAGAGACAAGCATCAGCAAATGAATAAGACAAAGCTAAGATGAAATTTCAAAGTTTTATGCGACTCTGGAATCGAAAGAAATGAGAAAGACAAGCTGTTTTTATTTTATTTAAAAAATGGAATTTGGTAAGCTCTTGTCTAGTGATATGCGATTCCAGAGGGCTGGAAATTTACTTTACAACAATCATTTCAATCATTTCATTTCATATTGGATTCATTTCAGCGTTTAGTAACTGCAAGCGTAATTCTTACAATGGATCTTATCAAGACGTTTTCACATTTCAATAAAGTATTATAGAAATATTATTTCGTGTTGATTTAACTCCAAGATTTTTTTAACTTTATTGCTTGAAAGCCAGCCGTTCTTCTGTGAACTGTCTATTCAGCAAATGAGGTAAGTAAGTAAGTTTATTTAACTTCGTCGGGATTATACCCTTTACAAGTTACAGTAAAGATATCAAACCTTATAGAGTATTTGTTTCCTCAGCATAATTATTAGTAATTAATTACATCACAATTAAATTAAATTTGTTTTTACATAAATCCTCCCGATCTAAATAACTGATTAAAATATAATAATAATAACAATAGAAGACAGAGGAAAAAATTATGTTATATACAGGTTGTTCATTTTATCTGAAGACATTGAAATATCCCGAAAACTACAAATCTGATCAAAAAGGGGACTGCTATATCATAAAAGGCAGTGCAGTGCGATCAGAGCTCACTTATCTTTCAGAATTAGAACTAAAAGCATCTCTAAAACTTTGATTGTACGTGAGTAGGTTTTATTGCCTGCACATCTACCCTTCATTTCTACAGTGGAACAGAATTGGAAGTGGACAATGAATCGTGCAACCGTAGAAGAAAAAATTGAAATGATTCTGATTTATGGCGAATGTAGGAGAAATGTTGACGATGCTGTTGCCTTGTATGCTGAGGGTTTTCCAGATAATGTTCGCTCTCGTTCTTTTTTTTACAAAATTGTGAATGCATTTATCTCTGATGGCAGCGTACAAACCAAGAAAAGGAAACGAAGAAAAACTGTTACAGGAGAAGCTAATGAAATAGCTGTACTAGCAGCTATTCACCAAAACCCACAGATAAACACTCGGCAATTACTACGCAATTCCGGAATGTCCCTAGGTAGTATTGTCAAGATATTGCATCGTTGTAGGTATCATCCATATCACATTTCACTGCATCAAGAACTTCATGGCGAAGACTTTCAGAATCGAGTTGTATTTTGTGAATGGGCTCTTCAACAACTGCAAAGTAATCCCAATTTCTTTGCTAATGTACTATTTTCAGATCAGGCTACATTCACAAACCATGGTAGCATTAATTGGCATAACATGCATTACTGGAGTGTAGAAAATCCTCACTGGTTACGACAAGTTGAATATCAACGTCCTTGGTCAGTTAACGTTTGGTGTGGAATCATAGGGAACAAACTCATTGGTCCTTATTTTATTGAAGGTACTTTGAATGGAATCAGATATCGAAATTTTTTGGAACAGGAACTACCAATACTACTTGAGGATGTTGCCTTGGACGTTCGACAAAGTATGTGGTATCAGCAGAGTTGACGATTGCCCAGCGCATTACTCACGTCATGCACGGGAAGTATTAGACCGTGATTACAATGGTCGGTGGATTGGCAGAGGTGCCCCTATTAATTGGCCTGCTAGATCGCCTGATTTGACATCGCCGGATTTCTTTCTGTGGGATTATCTAAAAGATAAGGTTTATCAACAAGTGCCAACAGACCGTGAAAACATGGTAGAACGCATAAGAAACGCCTGTGCTGAAATTCACGCAGATATGCTTCTGTCCTGTGTACAGTCATTTGAAGACAGGATCAATAAGTGTATTGAAGTTGAAGGTCGTACTTTTGAACACTTACTGTAATTGGACAAAACACTCAATATGTGAGACAAGAAAAAGAAGAGAAACAACAGAATACATTACAAATTATGAAATAATTGCCTCTCCCACTCTCGCAGCGTGGGGGTGGGGGGTTAATTCACGTGTCATTGGATAGCATTTTGATAAATATCACATACGTCTACATTTTTATTTCTCTGATTTCATATGATTTTTTATTTCTTGAGATATCCCCATTTTCAACGATGTTTTACCCATTTTTGATTTTTGTCGATTACAGCGCCATCTGCGAGCAACCCCGACATACAGTACATCAAATCAATGTGAAATTTTCTGGAGAATCCGAATTTGCAATAAAAAATGGGGGTTCCGATTTACGTTTTTCTTACGGGGGTTGGGGGGTGGGGGGTCGAGTTTGGTATCATTGGATGTCCCCCTCCGAGACGAACAAATTTTAATTATAAAGTTTTTTGACCCGATATGTAGTTTTCGGGATATTTCAATGTCTTCAAATAAAATGAACAAACCTGTATATAGGGTGTTGCAAAATTCGTATTTAATATTCAAACCACGTATAGAGGCATGGCTGAGAATCAATAAATTCCTAATGAACCCATGTCCGCAAGCGTCCCATTAAGGCGCTAGGTGGTCCTAAAGTGAGTCTTGCCTAGAGATCATATTCTTTGCTACACCATAAAAAATGTTTTGCAGGCTAGCTATTTTTGTTTGTTTCAATTGTTTCAAGAAAAATAGCAATAAAAAAATATATAATCTGATTAATTACATAAAACAATAATAAAATAAAAAAAATGAATATTATTTTTCCAACATCTATTTTTCATTTAGGCCTATACATTTAGTAAATAAACAATTAAAGGAAGTTAATAATAATATCCATACTCTTACAATTAATTCAATTACAATTAATTCTATATTAAGTCAATTTTTTTTTCCTTTTTCAATAAAACCTATTATGAATTTATATAACCTTTTATTTACATACTGTGAGGACAATATTTTGTATCACCAACATCTTCTATCCTTAATATTATTAATTTCCAATATTTCTCTTTCTTTAGTCAATTTCTCGCAATCAAAAATCTACATGCTCTCAACCCTTTATTACTTTACAACCCAACCTACAAAATTTATCTTCTATTTTTTTCCAGTATTTACCCTATGAATCCTATTCTTAACTTAATATATACTTCTTTTATATACATATTTTTGTACAGATATAGTTAGAACCGTTTATTTGACAATTTAAAAATTTGTAATATTCATTATATGAAGAGTTTTGTATTTTATTATACATTTTTTGCCATGTTATTTCACCAATTCTCTTTATAACTTTTTCTTTATTGGATGCCCAGTAATCGGCCTCTAAAGCTCTATCCCAATCTACTACCCAACCCGCTTCATTAAGTATTTCATTAATCTTCTGAGTCCAATTATTTAATTTTCCAATTTTTGCTTTCAGCAAATGAGGTCTTGTTCCTTATGGATGGCGGCAGCATCTACTAACTCGCCTTTGAAAGCACTTTTCAATTTACTTATCGCAAGCGTACTTATTAAAATTGAAAACTTTAATATAATGAAGAAAATTTTTATTTTACATTTGAAATGCAATGACAAGATTTGATGCCCTGCAGGTATTCGGATATTTAAGATTTTCCATCAATTACTAATGATATTGACTTCAACTTAAGGAATTATATGTATCTCACAATTTCCACACCAAATGATTTGTATTTGAATACCGTTGACTAAACAGTAATGAATCGTACACAATGCGGATATAAAACTTCTATCGTTAGTGTAACTACTTCTTTTTTTTATCATACGAAAATGAGCTCATTTCACATTCCACAGTTTTTCGACCACTCGATCGAATCTATTCTATTCAGATTAGATAACTTTAAATGACTTTCAGTATTGCACACCACATTTAATTAGAGGGTAGTCTGTGTAACTTAAATGAAGAATGACCAGGAATTTAGGCAAGAGTTGAGTAAGAACTCAAGACATCCAGTCTGATTGGTCATCCACGTCCACAATTCCTGAATTACTCATAAATACAAAAATAAAAATAAAAAATCTTGTATTTGCAATTGTCATCATTATTGTGTCATACCAAGGAACCAACGTGCAATTAGAATTGTTCTGGTCGATTTCCGCAGAATTGTCGACTGCGAAGAAAGCCTCGGAAAGACATAACATCATATTTACATCGCATCTCGACTTTACATGCTCTAAAAAGTTTTTCATTGCCAGTATTTCTATGTTCTCTGCATACTTTATTTCGCGGTTTGGGATTAACTATAACTATTTGGAAAGAACAGCTAAAATTATTTAAACTTAAAGACCAAAGCTATTCTAAATATTTTGGAGACTACTGTAAGATTTGCGATATAGTTTAATTTTCAATAAAAATCCTAAACAATGGCTGATTAACAATTTATCAATGCAGCAATCACAATCTGGTAAAAATTGCCTGTTGCCAAACATTCAATGAATGTCTTTAGTTTAGTTCGAAATGACTTAGTTACAGCTAATTATTATTATAGCATTAAAATTTGTCAACATTAAAAGATTAAAAACTTTCCCGTTACCATAGACTTTTATTTCAGAATCACGTAATTTTGGGATTCTTGTGTCATAATATGTCATCAAAAACTTCATTAAAAACCTAAAATTTGAAATCTTTTTCAATTCCCGTATCTAAAACTCAGATCTCTGCACAAACCTTGACTGAAACGTAAAGGATTGTAGCATTCTGAACCCTTATTACTGAAATAGTTCAAATTAATATCGCGTTCTGGACTCAGCTTCCTGAAGAATATGAACAACGCCTATCTCAGCGCTCCAGCGAAATTTGAAAATTTATCCTAAGTACTCTGCACTTTACAACATGCATTGCTGAACGAGCGTAGAAAGAGGAAACAATTCATTTATGGACTGTACCATTGGAAATACAAGAGCACTGGTTACATGGAAAGGATTTATTGGACGGTTGATCAGAATTCACTCGGCTTGCGGACTTGAAACAAAATCACATATATCTTATTAAAGATATTGTCTTTTTTTATTAATTTGATATATTTTCTTTTTATCGTTTTAGTAGCATGCTATTATATTAATTTATAAGCAGACCAACAAAGAATTTCAGATGTCTACAAATAATTCTTTTCCACTGAGTAGTTATTAGCACAGCCGTGCAAACTTTCGTTTCATTATAATTACACTAAATAAGTGTTATCTTAGTGTCATTAGTACCGACGTTAATGACATTACTCTAGAGTCTATCGAAAGATCGGCGTATTTAGTAAATCTGAAATTCTCAAACTGGTAAATATATATTTACTGTCAATTAAAGTATGTATGTACTTTCTTCAAAACATTTAATTTGTTGAAATCAACATATAAATGTATTCCTCTGCAAGCACTCTGCAATTAACTTTTCACAATTAATAGTGAGACATTATTATCAGGCATTTCAAGTTTTGCTAGACTTAGTAGATT
Source organism: Thereuonema tuberculata (assembly GCA_023159025.1). Taxonomy (NCBI): domain Eukaryota; kingdom Metazoa; phylum Arthropoda; class Chilopoda; order Scutigeromorpha; family Scutigeridae; genus Thereuonema; species Thereuonema tuberculata. The sequence continues at coordinate 64,026,828 of JAFIDM010009631.1, read as the reverse complement.
CCAAATGTTTTGTATGCAGTGTCGAGGCTATTCCAATGCATATGTGATTCCTCCAGAGACAGCGAAAGAAGAAAACAACTCAGCCTCTGTTCTGAAGACAACACTAACTCCTCGAACTACGTATATCTTTGTGATAGATGAATTTACCTATGCATCGACAAACACCAAGGAACATGGGCAGCTGTGTTATACTGACATTTACAAATAGCATTACCAAAAATCTATTTTTTAATAGCATACTATGTACATTTAAATACATTTATCAAAGCAATTTCATTTTCTAGTTCAGGATACTATATTAATCTATAAATATAGTATTCCCAATAGTAATCTATTAACAAAAAGACATTCCATTTTATAAAATTCCATTTTTATATTGTCGTTTGACATAAAATTCATAGTCAATTAGTCACCATCACGCGTCCTGGAATTTATCAATATTAATTTTTTTGCTAGCGTCTGATGCTGATTTTTAAAGATTAAAAAGATTAATATTAAACATTATTTCATATTTATGGTTTTAATAAAGTTGGAAGTGAGGGACGATTTCCTTGGTAGACAATAAAGAGTAAAGTCGTCTTTTCAGTAGATAAAAGGAAATCATACAAGCATTTCCAACCAAACCATCGTTTTTCTTGGATGCACATTGTTCTCTGACAATAGAACGAAACGGAAAATTGTTTAATTTTAACTAAGTTATCTACAAATTATCTCATGAATTAGAAAAAAAAAGTATACACAAAAATATCTACAATTAGCCTTTACATGATGGAATTATGTACATACAATTCTAATTCCATCATCTAAAGTTTACTTGTTACCGCTAATTACGTAAATTCACTGAACAACGAATTTATTGCCCAATGTTATTGATGCACCTATGCTCTGAATTGGTAAAAAATATCTCTTGAAAAACTACAAATACGAAATATTGCTGGAAAATTAACAAATCCCGAAGATGGAGTTTGCTTTATAATTTATAAAATACGGACTACTGTGAAACTTCATAATGTAAAATTCCATAAAGAAATGTGAAAATCTTACTGGTTCTGCAAGAAGCCATATAATATTTTAAATTGATATATAGATATTATAACAGCGAATAACAGAAAACTGAAGAAATAAGATCAGCAAATTTTAGTTTTTTTCAGTTATTCTCCTCCTGGACATGAACCGCTTCTGTTGATAAAGTCGATCACAAGATGCATCGTCTTTCCCTGAGTGAATTCTTCGGGGAAGAAATATCCAGAAAGGGCCGAAATTTCGTCAAAATAACACCGAACTATCTGTACTCTTATTTCCGACAGTAGCCTTTCCCTAGGAACGTATTGCGGATATTAGCTTACCTGTTTACAGATATGTTTGCTTCAAGCACGAAAACATAAAACATAATTTCGTTTACAGTTACAGAGCATAAGAGATATGTGGAGACATTTTTATAACTGAAAATATAAAACCCCCTTTTTCAAAAACTTCAATCATTTCAACAAACCATACAACTCAAATTAAACTAAGAATGAAACTGAAGTAAGTTTGATTTGTTTGGGATATTATTATAATTAGTTCACTTAAGCAGATTTGACTCAAGCGCAAAAAAATGAATTAAGTTCAAAATTGGTGTTTAAGATAGATAAAACTTAGAGGATCAATTGTGAAGTATTTCATCTAAATACTACATCATCTAAACTCTCTAACATGCCTGTGTTTTCTCTTTTTCATATCATTAAAGTAGAAAGTAGAAATGCTTAGTCATTTTGGATTAATATAGGATCTAGAGTGCAATGGGCTACGAATGAATAAAATCTGTTTTTGGACGAAATTAAAACAAAATGCAATTTCACTTTATTAATTTAAATTGAACTTCAAAAGAATGATAGCCTCACTTAAAATTTAGAGAGCATGATATTTTTTAAAATAAGTTGCGTTAACTGTCTTTTGATTGCTGTATAAACAAGTGAAAGGATTTCACAAAATAATGTAAGAAAGACTTCAGAATTACTGCGGTTGACCTCTCTGCAAAAAGGCCAATTATTTCTGTGTCGTTTACTCAACTGTTAAGAAATTCTAGCAAATCAAGGGAACTGCTGTCAGCATGTCACATGAATTCTACATCATTAGAGTAGGGTTTTTTTTCTTCTGCATTTATCTTGAAACCGGAGTCTAAATGCTGTTCAGTTTCTAGAAAACGTAATAATCTAAAATGTAATAAGTATAATATTAGCAAACTGAAAACATATTGAGGAAGTATATATATATATTACCTGGCATAGGATAATCTTCAATAACACGACTCCCCTTCGATTGTTGGATGGATGTATTACAAAGTACAAAGACCATAGTTTATTTTTTATAAGGATATGGCTGACATTGATTTCTTGAAGGACAATGCCGATCCGTAAGGAACTAATCTGATGGAGGTGTACTTGAAACGGAGGATATTCAACAAATGATCATCGAGGACATCAGACCTGAAAGCCATTCAACAATGAACTGAATGTCATAAGGCAACCTAATCAAACCTCCACTCACTGCCTCAATTACTCCGCATGTTTAGGTAACTCTTGTGGAAGAATGTGATTTATTGCCTCTGGCCCTGTTTAGTAATTATCTAATCTAATCATAGCTTTCATGATGTTTCAGCAGTCATCATTTTCTTTTTCAGTGATCAGATTTCAAGTTTCGTTACGTTTATATTTTAATGGCATCAATCTAAATGTTCAGTTTTCTCTAAATTTATCATTATCTATTTATTAGTAGTTCTAAACATCAGAAGTAGTAGCATTGGCAGAGCTACATTACTTGTGCTATAGTTTCAATCTTTATACAATTGTAAAGGGAAATTCAGCCAAAGTGATAGGAAACGATAGAAATGATCCTTTTTTTATTGGCAATTAGCCGATCGAATATTTACTTCTGCAGTAATATAACAGAAATGACATGACATAGAAAAAAACGATCTCTCATGGTTTAAAGACTTCCAAAGGAAATCCTCCAACTACAATTCCTATGAACAGATTACTTCAGTATCAGCAATAATTCGAAACTCGAAAGTTATTGAAAAAGGTTTGGCTGTTACTCTTTTCGAAAGAGTCTAGAATATGGTATACTTTAGATTGATTTTTTTTAATAAAAAATAAATAATCTTTAGCTATAGAAAGCAATTGTGACCATTGAGAGAGATATGATCATGCCTTTTTCATATTACATAGGTTTACTTTTAAATAATTACTGTTAAATTAAACACACACACACACACACACACATATATATATATATATAATTAAAATTGTTTAATTTCAACTTCCTTACTTTTCTTATATAACATTATAACATTTTCTTATATATTAAAGTTGAAATTAAACAATTTTAATTGCTTTGATGATTTTGCTTCTTAGTTCTATTTAGAGATTCATAAATAAATTGCCGAATAGAGTTGGTGTCTAAAGCATAAAACCAAATAAACAAAAGAGAAAGAAAAAACAATTTTTGTAAGAATTCTCCAAATTAACCTTTCCTAAATAAAACTTGACGACATTTGTTTTTCTCTCTTCTTAACAAAGAAACAAATACCACAGATTCTCAGTGTCTTCAGGCATTTCTTTCTGTTGAAGCTTTTCATTTGATGAAAAAGAAAGAAAAAGTCAATTTCCTCACGTTCATTCTTGTTATTTTAAGAACATTTACTATTGCAAAGGAAAACAAGACAAGATCATTTTACTCGAAACAATAAAACAAACCAATTCTGAAAGGACGTATGAAAGGAAAGCAAAGAACTTCTCTGAAATTGAAAATTTTCATCAAAAGTAAATTGGAAGATTTATCACAGCATAAAATCACTGTAGAGAACTACTTCTGAACAAACATTTGTTCTGATTTAAGTAACGGTAGATACAGGGTTTTTCAGAAATAATGAAACTGCCTTCACAATATTAGTCTAGATTACTGTATACATTTCTTTACCTTGTGTAGTTACGTATTTGATAATTCTATCGTTTTATCTAACATATATTTCCGAAAATTCCCTGATATGATTCAATCTTTGTGTTGTTGATACGATTCATAAACTAGGAAAGCTACGACCATGATCATTTAGGATGATTCAGAGCAAACGGGAGAGCAAATCAGCTAACATTCAATTAGATATTTATAGTAGTTCTATTTAAATGCTATTCATTACTTTAATTCTTTACCGATACATACCAATATTCAAAAATATATACATTATCTACTTAATGAGCTATTTTATTTTAAATATGGAAAACTGGACTTGATTCACTTTAAATAAACCACTATTATCTATTAATATTACATTAAAATGGTCACTTCATATAAGGATTGATAATAGTTGGAAATGTAGAATTTCTACATTTTTTATAGGACAAGTAAAAAAACAAAAGAGACCTACAGAATATTTTTTTTAGTTTCATCAGCGTTACACTGGGTTGTATTTTTTAGTTACAAATTTAAATTCTTTGATAATTTACTTCAATTACGAAATATGTAAGATTAATACATTAAGATTATAATGATTTACTTACAATTTTAATTTATTAACATTAAATGTATTATGTGTTCTATATAATAAGTGGAAAATAGTAAATGACTTTATGTGTAAGTGATAAGATGAAAAAGTAAACGTATTCAATTTCAAGCCTAAGCCATTTAAATGATTGTAGCAATAGCAGTAATGCATCTAGATGGTGTGGGGAGTGGGGGGTCAGGGAAGACAAATAGAGGAATGGCCTCTGATGGAATTTGAAAGGGAGTGGCAAAATAGGGTCTTGCTGGGGTTTTTTTGGGGGGGAGTTCGACCCACTTTTTTTTGTTAGACAAACAAAACAATTTTCATTATTCGCCTAGAGCGAATCTAGACAAAAACACCAGCTAAGTAAATTGCCAACCAGTATAGATCATTAAGTCTGGGTTAGTGATTGAGTGCAATACATAACTTTCTTAATCGACATTTGACAAGCGGTCCACTTATTCGAAGATGATTTTGTATTGCGTAATGAATTGCAGAAATTTTATGGAAACTTAGAGGCGATTGTATCAATTACAGTAAAAAAATTGCAAGACATTACCAGAACAAACAGTTAATAAAAAGTCCTGAATATTATAACAAGACAGTTTTTACAATAGTCATACAGTTACTACAAGAATTTAAACAAGAATTATTGTATAACTCCAGACAATTACTTCAAGAGTTCGGAAAGTTATTAGCAGTACCCCGAAATACGAAGCATTGTGCAGCCAAAATACTAAGTCTATCATTTGAATACCGATATTTAAAGGAAGGTTTGTTATACTCACTCAATCAAATCAAAACTATAAAATTAGAAAGATCTATATCTGTTCTCATCCTACAGGGGAGAACAACTAAACTATGTCAGGCAATACTTTCATTGAAAAGAGAAGCAAAGGCAAGCAGTTTAATGAAAAACCAAGATTTACCCAGAAGATCACTTGAAAATGACTACCGACTTGAAGAGGATATCCAACGTCGTCGAGAGTTGTAGTTTAATTACAAATGAGAAGTGCCATTATTGGCAATTTGCATGTAGTCCCAATGAGAAGCTTTCATAGTCAAATTTGTCACTTACATAAAAAGTAAAAAAAAAACAAAAAAACATTAGAAACTTAAAATCGGGAAACATTATAGGAATGAAATCCTCAGCTAACAATAAAAGGGACTGTTTTTGACTGTAACTGCCATTTCTTTCACTGTGAATGCTACTTTCAATTTTAAGATGGAAAAGGACATGAAATTATACAGCAAAACTATTCTATTCTCTTAGTTCTTTTGGGTAATGTTATAAACAACATCAGAATTGAATCAACCACCTAACTTTTACTGCAGAGAAACTAGTAAAATTGCAACTTTAAACCATAAAGGTCCATCATCATCACTACGTTTTCTCTTTATTTATATTTAAAATTATTTTGATAATAAATGAAGTATCTGAAAAACGCAATACCAATAAAAAAATAAATTATATCAAAGAGAAAGCTTCTTAATGATTTTCAATAAAATTATGTTAAAGATAAAAAATTATGTTTCATAAATTCTACTTCGAGATTTTAAAACAATTTTTAGCATTCCAAATAAAACAACAAGAAGGCCTTATTTTTTCGCCTTGAAATAACGAGCCCCAGTCTCTTCCCCCCCTCCCCTCACCTCTATCGACAATCCGAATTTCAGAACCCAAAAATGCAAAAGAATATGACTTGAAATAAATTTTGTTAGTAATGCCGAATTTTGTCTGCACAGTTAGTTTTTTATTATCCATATCCATGATAATGTCCTTACGTTTAGAATTTAGTCTCACCTTCACAAATGATGGACCCGGTAGCTAAGTGGTAAAGCGCTTGACTGCGGGTTGATAGGAGATCTCCGACCTCGGCGGATGTTGAGGATTTTTCCACGTTAAATTCTCCTCCAAACCTGACCAAGGTCCACCCAGCGCTTTGTAGAGTGGGTACCGGGTTTCTTTCCCGGGATACAGTGCGGGCGAGTGCTGGCCTGACCACCCGATCTCATCTCTGTCCCGAGGTCAATGAAATGTTGGGAGCCTTACCTCCTGCACGCCCATAGGCCATAGTGGGCTCCAATGGGATATTATCTACCTATCTAACTACAGGATTGACATTAAAGAATTGTCAAATTTAGATTCACTTTAACGTGCAGTAAAATCATTTGTATATCATGAAAAAAACTAACACATCACACAAAGTTAAAAAGTATTAAAATTAAAAAAAAACTATGTCAGACTGACTAGTTTTGCCCGCACATAGTTTGGGCTTCCTCATAGTGATCATAAACAACATCAGGTTCCACTTTATAGAGTTTAGAAAACATGCAAATTTATTCATTCATGTAACATCACCACTCCAGACCAATCAGCTGTCCAATCCTCCAATCCAATCGAAAATGCAGGAATATCATTCATCCAAATAAGGCAGGGAATCTTCAGACTCAACAACAGGGAAAGGATGAGATTAACTAATCTTTATACGGGAATGAAACGACTAAAGAGAGAAAAACAATATAGCAAAACCAAACAAAAGCAATAGAAACATTTTTTTCATTCTTCTTTCTTACTTTCTTTTTTTTCAATATTGTAGTAACTAATAGTCTGTACTGATACAGAGTCACTGTAGCACTGTTGTGATCGTAAAATTAGAACAGATTCCGTGCATTTTCACACAGTCATTATCCGCCCGAGCAAGGGTTATGGAAATCCAAATCACGTACGGTCTGAAAAGCATGTATTACTGTTAAATACGAAGGATCATTTCTTTTTACAGCTCTGATGTGCTCCTTTAATTGTATTATTGGGGACACCCTTATTTATTGGTGTCCCCAATAAATGCAATTGGTGTCCCCAATAAATGCAAGCACCTACTATTATAGCACCGTAATCCATAAACTATATTTTGTATACTGGAAATAATAGGGCGCAAATGTGCATTATTTAAACTCCATGTGTTATTCACTTTATATTAACGTCCCGCCAGGAAGAGAACCGGGTGGAAAGGAATTGAAACAAAACTCGCAGATTTCCTAAGTTTGTTGGCAGCAGAATCATTATTATAACTATCCATCTTCCTGTACATAATTAAAATTTTTCAAGTAAAGGTATTTTAGGGAGTACACATTAGTTCTTACAGAAATTCGGGAGATCACATTAGGCTACGTTATTCAGTTTTCAAGTATCAGTTATCAAGACGAATAATATTAATATTCATTCCTCAAACAGAAAGGCGTGGTTTTACACCTCAATGAATGCCAAATCCAACTTTACCACTTGAGTTCATGACACTTTATGAAGCGATCCTCTCCAAGTGGTCCCCCATCCCGAATTGGGCGTCAGTCCAAAGCATCTAGAGTAGAATGACAAGGAAATATGAACAATTCCAATGGTTTATCTATCTTTAATGTTGTGTTCGACAACTGCTATTGAATTTACTCAATGAGAATATAATTAAGCCTTACATAAACTTCCATTCTTATTAAGTGATTTTTAATTGAAAACGAATGATTCATATAAATTCAAAAGCTTTTTTATATTAACAAACCAACACTAAATGAAGTTTTAAATCCTGATAAATCAGAATGCTTACAGTAAAAGCGCTGAATTAATTACTAAATAATTTTGAAACTTTTTTTTTAAAAAAATATCTGAAAATAGAAGAAACATTTTTATAAAAAAATATATTGTTAAATAATATATTTCTCATTTCTCATAAATCACTTAAAAAGTTTCTACTGTAATCCTTAATCACTTAAGTCAGTTCTAGGATACAAGGGCCTTAATGAAAGACAACGATAGTTGCAAATCAATATCATACAACATTTAATTACTTTAATAGCTTTTACTTCCTTTATCCCGAGTCTAGTCACGTTTGTTTCTTCTAATAAGGCTGAAACCATCAATTACTGTCACTCACGATCTCAAGTAACCAGAATATGAATGCAATTTGTAAATGACCTAAAAAATTTTTGCGAAGTGGTTGAAAGAGCTGCTTTTGTTACAAAATTAATGAATGTGAGTGAAAACGAAAAATTAAAAATTGGGACCCGTTAACAAATTTGGAGTAACCGAGTAATAATGATTATATACTATTATATACAATATGTGGTTCTATGCTTTGATGATGGAATAAAATTTTGTATAATATATATATAGAACTGCATTTTATAATCACAACTGCTAAGGTATGATTTTGTTCTAATTTGAATTTTAATTAGACTAATTTATGTAAACTATGCGAGTAGTTTAATTTATCCATTTCCTAGTTGTTAAAAATAAAGCATCAAACTTTATAATAATAATAAAAAATGCATTAAAAAATGTTTTCCGAAGCAAGTAATAAGTTGAAGAACCTTAGCAGTTCCTGCAACTGAGACTGATTGCCAGCAACTATTTGTTGGGTTTGATTATGGGTTTTCTTCTTCTGTCATCAACTTTCCACAAAATGAAACAAATATGTATGAGTAATGAGACATTGAAGATGGAAAGGACTTTCTAAAAATGACAAATGATTTAGAACAAAAGATGATTGGTCAACTAAGAATGGAAAACTTGAAAAATTCATTAGATGAATAAAATGATTTCGTAAGTAGGAAAGTGATAATTTTCTACAAGAAAAGCAGCAGTCTTACTGCATCCAGAGTGAAGGGGTTGGAGAACGTTTAATATACGTTCCTGACTTATGAGATTGCATGTGGTCTGGTAAGCATTTTTCTTCCTCTAAATATTTCATTACAGAAATTTATGGAATGCAATGGGAGTAATATAATAAGTAATTCCACGTTTATAATTTCATTACGTCAGCAGGAGACCCGATTTAGCATGGAATAATTTACTTTCAAGTTTTGAATATTTTAATTGATTCCGGTCACCCTCGCTTCAACCTACGAAGAACGTTAGAAAAGAACAAAATATAGATAGTCATTGTATATAGTCAATTGTCAATATCACTGGTGTTGATGATCGAAAAGAAACAAAGAAAGTGCAAGAAAAAGTGCAATTTCTTAATTATGTGAATAGGATATGCAATTTTTTAAGTTCACTCATTTGTTTATTGCAGTAAGTTTTTCGTGAATAGTCAGCATGTAATACTACAAAGGTACCTACTGAAAGGGATTGCACGCATCCTTTTCACTTAGTTGAACACATTCCAGAAACCTTAGCAACACACTAAAAAACATTTTTGAACAATTTCTGTATATAAGTCTGAAATAGTTTGGAAATGAATTGTTGGAAATGATTTATATTAAGAAATGATTTGGTCATCATATTCTCTCGATTACCCTCAATTCCAGAAATTAGGGAAAAGAAAGCGATCAGTAGTTGAAGGAATTTTACAAAATGAATTAACTTTTATTAGAAATCAGTTAATTAATTTTTAAATTAGAATTAAAAAACACTGACTGTAACAAATGCTTCTTGTTCCATTCCAATTAATCTGATTTATTGTAAAAATGACTGTAATCTAATCATATTATAAAACACTTGCTTCTCAAAAGTTCCAAGCTTACAAAAAGATTGAAAACACTATCTGTAAGACATATTTATTCATTTTTGCTATCCGTCAAGAAATATAATTTAATCAATTTCTATAAACGTTTTCTTCCATATCTGTACTCTCAGAATTTTTTTGCTATGCTTGTAAAATAAGTGAACCTTTCCTTAATTTAATTTTGCTGTGTTTATCAATGAATCATGTTGATGTGATGATAGAAAAACCTTCCACCCCATTAGAAAATTACCGGTAAACAAATTTATTCAAGTTTTTATTGATAAATTGAGGAAAAATTTATAATTACTCAAAGAAAAATTAAAACTTCGATTTATTTAAGAATCGTTAACGAATCAAATAAATTTTCAAGCAGGAAATCAGTTAACGAATAAAAAACTACTTCATAATAATGATTGTCCAATTTCAGTTATTTCTGATAATGTCCTATGTTCAGATTTGCTCAGCAATCTTTCGCATTTTGGCTATTCAAAAACTAATAAAACTTACATAGTGTCAATTGTCTGAAAGGAATATAAACAAAAGTTATTTCCCTTAAAAATTCATATTTTGTAAGTGTTTCTCTCATCTTTTTCGATGGAAAGGGGTATGGAAGAAAATTGAGAAAAGGTATTAAGATTTTTTCTAAACAATTTACCCCAAATCTTATTAACGCAAATAAACTATAAAGCACATTCCTTCTTTTGTTGTTAATTAACAACGTAATTATTGATGAAAAAAATAGTAATGTAACAAGTGAAATTGAATATTCAAAACAATAAACAATATTAAAGTGTTTTAGTTCATTTGTTTAATTAGTTACTTAAATTAAGTAAGTATGAAGTATTAAATGAATTTTCTCTGTCTTTTTCAAACATTCAGCAAAGAAACACTTAAGTCTCAGACATTCACAGATGATTTCAACCTGTTTTTAATAGTTAATCAGAAATATTTTCTTTTTATCTACTTTTTTATTACATATCTTTAACGATATTAGAATCCCACTAAATTTTGAAAATATAAATCTAACAATTCATAAATAAATCCTATATTTCAAATTCAATTTATAGACAGCCAAATATGATTAATTTTAGTGAGAAAATTGCTTCAATAGAATTTCAAAGAATGAATTAATTATAACACATGAATTAGTAATGTGGGAATCTTCTAATATGTATACATTTAGAAACATACTCATGTCCAAAATTGCCTAGCTCAGAAATTGGCTTCATTTATCATATGAATCTCTATTGGATTTTATTGATTTTACTGTGTTTATCTGCTTCGCCAGCTGTATCATTGATTAAATGGGCTGCAATATAAAATCTAACATAAATTCATTCATGCCTGTTTGCTCTCAAAATTGATTAGAAACTGTGGAGAGATTCAAGTAATGTTGTACGCTCCTAAGTTGCTATTTCAAAAGAGTATGAAATATTTAAATGTAAATGTTTTTATGCAATATGAAATATCGTTTTATAAAGTTACAATGCATTTACTAACATTTAAAATTCTTAAATAATACTAGTTATGTAATATAATTAAAAGATAATAAAGAATCAATATCAATATCAATAAAGATAATAGTTTATTATAATTCGTGGTCGAGGGATAAGATAGTGGGATCAGCATTATGCTTGACTGCCTCTAATGCTAAAAATATATCTGGTTTCTATTAAGGGAAATTTCCATTCTGAAAATTTCGATCCCCGCTCGAACGTAACGAAACACCCTCAAAGAAACATGGACAAAGGCATCTTTTGGCTAATTTATCATGTACTATTAATTTTAGAATAATTAAAATAGAATTATTAAATTTCAATAGGAAATCAACAGCTTCTTTTTTTTTTTTTTACATAGCTACATACCTTAAGAAAACAATGAAACAAACAGAATTTATAATTTGGAGAAGCTAATTTCTATCCTTAAACTTACTGTAACTGTTTGTCTATATAAATTCCCAGACTTTTTGATACATCGGGACCAAATTTTTCATAGTATTTGCCTAGAGTATGATTGTCATACAAGGTTTTTAATTTTTTCAATTAAGATTTCTGTTTGTCTCTTTTAAACTTTTCTCCCTCAATATTAATGCTTACAAGGTGGTAATCCTGTGTATACCATAGACCAATACCAGAGAAGCCCACCACAAAGGTTTATTATTGATATCTTGAGTAGACGTTGAGAGACAAAACTCTGAATTTTCCTCGATCATCGCCGGTTACTACGACTTATAAGCAAAACAAGTAGACAGGACGTAATTATTTTTTATAAACAAAGGAGTTGGTTTCCCTATTTCGAATATTCACAGTTTTTCCCCATTTCTTAATTAAAAAAAATCAAAATTAAAAATACTTTTGCAATTTTAAAAATATAATCAAGTAAATAAAAATAACTACGAAATATAGAAAGTATAGTAAGGTAGCACTCATTTAATTATTATAAATAATATAAATTTACTAAGTCTGCTCTATGTTCTAAATTCATGATCACACGTTAAACTGAAAATCATATCATGAAACAACTTTAATTTTTTCAGCTTAAAGCTTTCAGGTGCTCTAATCTGTTTCAATCATATAACTTTAGTGAAATATCTCAGATATAAAAAACGTTTATATTTTACGATAGAGGAAGCTATACAATCGTAATTACTACGAATAATTTATCCGAATTAAATTAATATCATGCTATAATCCGAAGCTATTTGCCTTGCAATAATCTCCTATCCTAATTAACTTTATTGAGATTAGTGAGGGCATACAGTTTTAGGGAGGTGTTCGACCCCATCGTCAACCTCATGCTACAACTATATTTGATAAAAGGGCTAATAAATATTCATTAAATATTATCATTAAATTTGGAGCAATGATGTGATAAGATAAGAAGACCTTTTGTTTCTTGAGATTCTGCAAAATTTCTACTGTTCAAAATTTTATTTAGGGAAAGCAAATCAATACGTTCCAAAGGAAAACTGGAGGAAAATTCCCGATAGCTTTGAAAAGATTGGAGATTGGGGAAGACACTAAAGGCATTCCAACGGGAATCGAACCTTAGACTTATCAGAATATGCATATTTGTTCTACAGATCGATAAATTCAGTAAGGTCTCTCCCCATACAAATTTTCCTCTCCAGAAGAGTTTCCCTTCCAGAAACAGAGTTTCCCTATTACTATAATGAGACTCTTCAAAACAAGAAAGCCATTCTGGCAGAGCCGAAAGGTCAAGGTGCGGCCTGCCATGCGGCTGATACGCCAGAACCTGGGTTTGAATCCAGGGGTGAGCTTGGATCTTGCAGTTTAGCCTCCGTCGCTCTTCTGCCATTAAAAATCTCAATACTGAAAAAATCACTGAAAAATATGTGCTAAAAAACAACCAAGAAATTCTAATATTCCCATTATTATTCCCACTCAGTAAAAAAATGAAACAAAAAATAGTTTTAATCAAAGTGTCTGTCTAAAGCTATCTTTTTCTTTGAAATTATAAGGTGTAATTTTATGATTGGTTATATGATATACTAACGGTGAAAAGAGGTTAGTGTTAGGGAGTTGTTTTATAACAATTTTTATAACTAAAAAGTTAGCATTGGAAAATTGATGAAGACATTAATAATGACTAAACATGTCGGATTCAAAACATGGCGCTTGGTCACATACCAGAAAGCGTAAACTATACCAATGCTACGTTAACGATATCATTATGTATCGTAAGACTGAATGTCTTTTATGTATTGTTTGTTTCACAACAGAGAAATAAGGTTTCACCTTGAAAATTTATTTGCTCTTTAAACCTTATCGAAATTTTAATTTTGTTAGAGATTTTAATACTGAAATATCAAACGTACAAATGTACAAGTTACTAAGAATTACATTTAGGAGAATACTGTAGACATCACAAGAACTGATCAATAGTCATAGATAGAAAGTCAGGAACAATCATAAGTCAGATTGAACATCCAACTACTTAAATTTTGGCCGTAACACAAAGCCTATCTGTTTCACGACAATAATGAATTCATTGCAAATGTAATAAATGTAGATAAATAGTGGACACCGATTGGAACTAAGAATTATTTATACGACAAATTCTTTCTTAGAAACTTTTATCAATAAATTATATTAATGTTGCTTTAATTAATTAATTGAACTGCTTTAATTTTATTGTGCATTTGTAAATGTAATAACAATTTTAACGCTAAGTTACATTAGGAACTTTTTTCTAAGATTATTGCGAATATTACAAAACTTTGTAATGTAATATTTCATAATAATACAAAGTCATGTTTACATAATCAAGAATAATGTTTGATGAATGTCTTAAGTAAATCACAAAAGCTGTCTTCTACAAATTCTACTGAATTACTTTCATGGCAAAAGCAATTTCCTTTCAGATATTTATTCTTACAATACCGAAGTATTATAATTTACAAAAATTAAATTTAAAAATATAATAGGTAAAGAAACTAACTATTCTGAAAAAGTTTGGAAATTGAAATTCATTCTGACTAGCAAAATGACTAAATATATCTGGTTTCACATTATGATGTCTAACATTCTCATAAATGTTGAAATGGCCGTAAGTATACGAAACTTCAAGCATCTAATTTCATTATGTATATATTATAATATGTATTATATAAACTACGAGAAAGTTATTACAGAAAGTATCGTTACACAATTGCAGAAATGTTTTCTTTTGACATCCTGTTTTCTGTTTCTTCTGGTTGAAGGCAAATCGTCTGACAAAGCTAACACGAAACAGTTTTGTCCTGGGATGTTTAAAAGATGCTTAAAACTACTAACCTTCCAGAGAAGGAAAATGTATGTTAATTTCAGTACTTTCTGTAGCGTTAAAGAATAACTGAATTAAAGAGTAGTAAAAGTTACAGAGTAAAAGGTGGCGGCATCAAACTAATTTTCTAGTTAAAATACAATTTCCAATATCTGTAAAATTTTCAAGATAAAGAAATAGTATAGTTACAGAAGTTATGGGGACCATAAGTAAATTTACTGTTTTAGCGCAGAGATATAAGCGTCAAAATATATTTACGAAAGTCAACTTATTCTTTCCGTTCTCTAGGCAGTTGCTATTGTGTCATTAATTCTATAAATCAACCTTAGATACATTAAAGAGTTTCAAATCAATCAAAGAGTGGAGAAAAAATAGATGCTCTGTTTATCTTTGGAGCTGATAAACAAAAGTCAGCAGAAAGAAACCAGTTTGATTGTTTTTGCTCTTTGAAAATGTTTACCTAAATTAGATAGATCTATTTCACATTTACTCTGTTGGTCAATAGAATAGAAAAGGCTTTAAATGTTTTAAATTTAGAAATTTGTTTTCAGAAACTTTAGTAAAATCAATTCTGTAAGCAAATCAATTTCAGTTATTTCAGTCAATAAAATAGCGTTGTTTACATGTAGTTTTGAAGCTCTCTCTTTTTAGTTTAAAAATGATCAATTTTGTTTAATAATTTCAAATTAAGATATGTCTGACTCATAGTACACAGCTCCTTTACGATTTCAGATAAATTGTCCACAAACATCTACCGCTTAATGTTTTTCTTGCTTAATTGGGGTTTCTTCAGATCTGAATAAACGCTGGCTCGCTGATGATATATTGTATTTCAAAATTTCAAAGTTTAGTTAATGATCTTGTCTTCTTAACTCTGTCCTTTTATTCTTTCCCATAATTGCTTCTTTAGATAGGAATCTATTGGTACATTCTTTTTGGAATTTTTGATGGATAAATAACTAATTTGCTTAATGATATATTTGTTAGAAAAGTAAAAAAATGCAGACTTTATTTAGAAATTCATTGGCTCCTCCTTGTGGAGCAGGAAATATTTCCCACAATGCTCAATGGAAGTCAATGCAATTTCATCATTAAAGCTTTCTTTGCAAACTCAGAGAATTTCCTAAAACATTGCATATCCGATAGTCAACCAATGAGGATACACGGTGCTGAAAGCCAATTGAAAGGAGGAAGATAGAAGTAATGGTGTACAGTAATTGGATTTTCAAATATTGAAATTTTATAAGCAATCAGCAAGAAAAAACCACAATAATTTTTATATTCAATTCTGGAAACATAAAAAAAAAATTTTTTAAATGTGCTATTTTCTCAGTCAATATAATTTATAATATTAAATAACGTATATCTTACGTCAAGAACCACTGTGATGATATCAATACTGACATAACTTAAATTTTTGCAAACTGATTATCTAATGTGGGAATAAGTTTGGAACAGTTCTTGACTTTTCATTCTTTGTGACAATTCTAAATTAAAAAAAAATTAGTGCAAGAATAACAACTGATGGAAGTTTAAGTATGCTACATTTTGGAGCTTTTTTGGCATGTGAACGTCCTTGTAGAAAATTTAATCTTTTCGTGGCAGAAATCCACAGTTTTGAATGTGGCAAATATTAACTTACAGCATGAAAATCATTCTGAAAGAAACATGTTTAATAGCTTACACAGTAATCCATTAAAGCACTAAAATTTAAAATTGTTCACATCAATTAAAAATTAATCATTGTTAATTTAAAAATTAACAAATTTCAAAATAAATGATTTTTGTAAAAAAAGAAATAAAATATCTGATTAAAATTTGGAAACCATTTCGAAACCATTACATTTTTTTTCTCTTTAAAAACTTGCATCCTATTTCATCCAAGCTTTTGAAAGTCTTGGACTACAAGAA
Organism: Thereuonema tuberculata; assembly: GCA_023159025.1. Taxonomy (NCBI): domain Eukaryota; kingdom Metazoa; phylum Arthropoda; class Chilopoda; order Scutigeromorpha; family Scutigeridae; genus Thereuonema; species Thereuonema tuberculata. The sequence continues at coordinate 64,010,109 of JAFIDM010009631.1, read as the reverse complement.
TATTCCAAGAGGATTTCCAGTCATTTCCATTGTGTTCTATTACGATTAAAAAGGCATTGCCTTGTTCTGGATTGTCATCTCCACAGGATAAAAATTCATATCGCAGTTGCCATAATGTCCTAGGCTGAAATGTTTAATGCCGTTTACGTTGATGCTCTCCGTTCAGCTCCAGTTCACTTGATAAATCCTCCTGGTTCTTCCGATGTAAGATCTCATTAGATTCAGCATAAAGAATCACTGGTGGAGAGTCTGCTTTCATGAAATGCTGGTTCTTTTAGTCTCTAGATTGAGATGAAATAGGCCGTATTATCTAAGTATCATAAATGTTATCCCGCATTTGAGAATTTCATAGTATTCAAATAAAAAAAGATTGAGAGAAATTATTAGATATAATTGATAATTCAGTAGTATCTGTAAAAACTACTTTCTTTCCGCAAATATTACATTGTAATCTTTCTTTAGAGGGAATGTTCCAAATTAACAGCATTTAAGTCGCAAATAGGATCTTCAAACATATATAGTAATAAACATATTTGTTTACTGCTGTATATGTTTCTGTTTAAAAAAAAAGTCTAATTGACTGTTCAGTGATCAAACATACAATTACTCCATTTACTTTGTTCTCAGCCATCATATGGTTTACATGAAAATAATCAATTTATATAATTTGCTAATTTCGTATGTCTGTCTGTAACTCGATATAATTAAGCTATTAAGATAGATCCAAGGTTCTCAATGGTATCTTTTAATCAAGGATACTCAAATTGGATGAAATATTAGTTCATTTTGTCATTCCATGTTGTTTCCATGAAATATTAACTGAAATTCTAACAAAACATACGTTCAAAACCAAATAATTTTGTTAGCACTGCACCGATTTTAATAAAATTTGGCATACTTACTCAGTTTTTTGCGCTGATTTTGAAACTCATAACCATTTTTGCCGTAGAAGCTTCGTTTACAAGTTAGCGCAGTACTTAGATTATACAAAGGTGAGTTTTAAATGCCTTTCGGCGTTATGAGTCAAAAATAATAATTATTCTTTAGATAAATTAAACTTTAGATATGGTTGGTATTTCGTTTTTCTTTTTGGGTGGAAAATGATCCTTTAGATTAAACTCTCAGAACCTATATTACAGGTGTACAGGTAAGAAGTACACCTAAATAGGTCTGATAAACATTAAAAAAAAATTAAAATCAAATCATCAATCGAATCAAATATAAATATATATAAATTGACTAAGTTCGTCTGTCTGTCAGTCTGTAACTCGATATAATTAAGCTATTAAGATAGATCCAACGGTTCTCAATGATACCATTGAATCAAAAGTACTCAAATTGGATGAAAATATTAGTTCATTATGTCATTCCATGTTGTTTCCATGAAATTTTATTCTTGGGAACTGACCTCGACAACTGAAATTCTAACAAAACATAGTCAAAACCAAAATAATTTTGTTACCACTGCATCTATTTGAATGAAATTTGGCATACTTACTCAGGTGTTTGCGCTGATTTTGAAACTCAAAACCATTTTTGCCGTAGAAGCTTCGTTCACAAGTTAGCGCAGTATTTAGATTACATTTACTTTATATTTGATAGTTGATAATAAAATGATTTTTCAGATTTGTTTATGCCTGTCGTCCGACAGGCTTTGCTGCTAGTAGTTTATAATAAAGGTACTCCGTCAATCAGATGGGAAAACTATAAAAATCTCAGATCCGGATAACATTTACGGCACCTGGATAACTTGGCATATTTTTACCTCAAATCTAGAACCTCAAGTCTAAAAAAAACACCAGCATTTTATGGAATCAATCTTAATGACTATATATTTGTAAGTGTATTGTAGATGTAGATCTGCCTAACTTTTTTATTAAAATAATGCAATACTAAAGCTTTTTTTATGGTTGAGTTTTTTTATTGTTTAAAAGGAATTATAATTATAGAATAACACCAGTCATTGTTACACTTCCCGTAGTAATTTTCTTTTTATTTTCATAATTTTTTGGATATCCTATGATCTTTTCAAGATTCAATCTCCGATCGCTGTACTGCAAACGTATATATTTAGAGGTTAATTCACCTGACTGATAAGCGCCAAAAAATAGAAACAGCTGTTTCAAGATATCATTTGTAAACATGTCCATTTATAATTATAAATTATAATTTTTAAGTCAAGAACTGTATTTGAGGAACCTTCCTTTTCAGTGAATCTCGACGTATCTTAACATTCTGTGGATATTATAATATTGCTTGTAAATAAAGACAGAACGAATATCCACTCACTTCAAACAGAATAAAGCGAGCGAAAATGGCTAAGAATAGATTTGACTGCATTTCCTAATTGTACGAAATTCATTTCCTGAGAAATGAGGCATTTGATAGCAGGTTTCAACTCCATCCGATTTGTGTTCTCTCGCGGTTTACAGTGGGAAGACGTGATCTTCAACCACGCCTTACATCGTCGTGCTGTTCTGCTCTTCTAAAATAAATGGTATTCACAGTATGGAGGGTGTGGACAATGTGCAAAAGAACATGTTCCATTTTGGAAAGCAGCCATTCTTACTATTGCGAGTGAATTTCAACTATGCTCACCCAGCTTTCACTTTGTTCTCTTTGAATCACGATTCGAGAAAGAAACACAGTGAATAGTACACAACTATTACCTACTACATCTCCCTGAAAAGGATAACTACTTGGCAATAACACCTTCATTCTTCCACTTGTTAGAAGATGTCTTGGCATTACGAGCCAGAAGTTGGCTTATCAGATCTATTTTACGACAAATAAAAGGAACACTAAGTTCCGTTTTGGGGATTTCCCAATAACACTAAACTGACAAAAAATAAACCCGGATAATTTTTACAGTGAGGTTGACGATAAAGAATAAAACACAATGATAAGTGGATCGAAATACACAAAAGATCTAAACAGCAGAAAGAAAATGATAAGAACAATCTGATTAAGTGTATTTCAGAAGTGAAAGAATAGTGACAGAATTGGGAACAAGGAATTACCTTTTTTTTTTTTGGAAAATTAGAATTTTAAGGACTATTTTCAATGTACACTATTTTAATGTCTTAATTACATGTAAATTTGTATTTAGGAAGAAACATTTAGTATTGCAACAGATTTTATTATTAAGAAACACTTCAAAAAGTCTAGAAGAAGAGCAACCATAAAAAAAAATTGAATTTTGGTAATAATGACAAATTTGAAAGATTTGATAAATAAAAAGGAATTTTACACTTCATCAAGTAACTCTCAATTCAAAAAATCCAATTCCTTATTTCACGAATTAACTCGACAGAATGTCATTTCAGTTTCCATATTGATTTCATTTTAAATTAAATGTTGAGAAAGATGAGAGGATTTTGAATTAACAGGTAATTCATCTGTTGATGACATATTACTTAGATATGCATTCTTTTATGTTGCAGTAAATCAATCTTGGTTTTAATTAAATGGGTAAACAAATATTATTAATTATTTTGTTTTTTTAGCTCTCTTATATCGTTAAATCGATCCCCAGAGTCTGTCTTACCCCTTTGTCTTTCCATGGGTCGTACTGCAAAATCCCGTCCTTGGGAAGAGGTTATGCCGACGAATCCGTGACCTTGAATTATGTTAAGCAGGCAAGGCGCAATGCGATCGATACAACCCTGCCTGCCGTTATTCCTCACCCCGCTCCGCCGGCATTTTCCGATTGCCTTCCTGCAATAGGAAGGGTTACAAACTCCGTGAGATTATGGAGAGTGTTTTTGAGGAGTAGATATCACAAAGTAGAGACTTTCTGTTGAGATTCACAGAATTTCTACTTCTAAAGCCAAAGGGTGTCTACATTCAAATAGAATGCGCATAGTGCTTTCGAACCGTTACGAAATGGAGCATGCTGTGAAAGAAATGATAGTTCTGATGCGGAACAAAGAACCACCACTTTCTCTTGCTTTGTTTTTAAGCAGACAATAGAGGATTTACATTTATTCAATAAAAAAAAAAGACCCACTAATTTCTGTACGTTTTACACTTAACCATTATATATCAATAAAAATAAGGATTTCTAATTTCTAAATTGCTAGATAAACGATCAAGTTACAGCATGACATCTAAATAAAAAGAAAAAAAAAAGTGGAAAAGAATTTCCTTACCATAGTATTAGAAATCAAAAGATTTGGTGAATACTTTAAATGAACATATTAAGAATTTGATTTTGTGTTCTTTAAATTCCAAAGAGTTAGTTAAGGTAGTCACAATACACCGGTAGTTGTTTAAATACAGTTTTTGTATTGTTTTGTATTTTTGATAAAAGTAATTTTCATTCATTTTTATATTCACATTTTTAAATTTCCTCAAATCTTATATGCTGAAAGCTTTTTTCTCTTAAACAATCTAATGCATTTTCTAATGAAGAGTAACTGATAACTTAAAAAAAAACTAGAAGAATACATTTGATTAATGTATTTTGACACAGTAGAAGCCTATATGGTAATTCATAAAATATTTTAATGCACATCTACTTATATCCTAAAATTGTATCAGTATAACAGTAAAACAGTATTTTTCCTTGTTAAAAAAAGCAAAAGCATCTTAGTTCCCATTGGTTCTGTTTAAAATATCTTAAATCCATAGGATCTATGCTTTTCTTTTATTAATAAGAATACATTCAACTCTTTACTATCTAATAGAAAAAATGCTGAAGCTTTCAGATATGCTGAAACTTCGATGTATCTCCATACAGTCATACCTCGCCTTACGTCGTTAATTCGTTCCAAGACTCGCGTAAGTCGAATAAACTCTTTAAAAACGATCTAGACCGCCTATAAACCCCTCCAAATAACCCTATAACGTCGCTAATAACATCAGCGCGTAGGAATACAAATAGTCGTTCGATAATTCAACATTTTTACTTTCTTTTTCATAAATTTATACAAAATTGCTACTAATATAAAGAAATAAGACTACTGAAAGAAATGAGATTATTTAATTTAACATATTTTAACATTTATTTTTATGTGATTTTGCACTTGTTTATTGGTTTTTATGCGATTTTTTAAAATTTTTACGGATTTTTAATGTTCCCTGACTGACGTAACATAAGTTGCATAGGCTGACATTAGTCGACTTTTATCTCCCTATTATCATTAATAAAAAAACTGACATAAAGTCGAAAATGACGTAAGTCGAAACGACATAAAACGAGTTGTGACTGTATACTGAAGATTTCTTAAAGTGACTTTAGTTAGCAGTTCCTTTTTTTTAGATGTCTTTTAAACACAATAATTTCACATACAAATATTATTATTTTTATTGCTCAAAATAAGGGTGAATTTGAATCAATGAATATTTATTAATTTTAATCATCAATGTTGATTGTTAATATTAATAAATAAGATTGATACTTCGGAACAAATGTGGAACCCGTTCCGACGTTTTATCATATAGGCCTGTGTATCGAGACCAGGTTGTGTACTGATGACTACTCCTGGCTGATGATCGCCATATTAGCGTGAAAAGCTGTACCAAGATGTCATTTTGTATACAACTTGGTCTCACCCATTGTTATTAAGATTGATACTTGTTTGGAAGTCGTTGTATTTTATTCAAAATGATTCTGATAATGTAGCATGTATGGAATTCATGCAGCAGTTCTGTAAATGTCAAACAGGATCCCTAAATTTTGGAAATCAGCGCTGTTACTGAAATTATGATGCAAAATTTCAGTATGTTTGTGTTCGGCCCATTTGACTAATTTCTATAGCAATATCATTGTACTTTTGAATGCTTTCTGCATATTTATTCTGAATTTTGGAACTAAAGTGTGTGGGGGATCAATAATGTTTGTGTAATTACTTAATTTATCTAAACATAAATTTTAACTTATTTTTTTATTATTGTTTTGGGGCTGTATTTATAGTTTTTAAAATTAGTAGAACTATTCTTCTTTAGATATATGGGGCGAAGTTTTAGATATAGATCTTTGCCCAGAACTAAAAATGGACCGTGTGGTTCCATTGTAAACTTACTGAAAATTATCCTAGGTTTTTCATTTGTTATTCACACGCTCTTAGATCTAGCAATTTATTTAAAGCACATTGCATGTACAAAGTATTTATGTAAATTTCCTGATTTTTAACTACTGTTTCAATTAAATCTGAAGGATCTCAGTAGCTATTTCAAAATTTCCAAAAATCTTTGAGGAATAAGTTTAATTAAGCTCAAGATTTGGTAGTTAGATACATTTTTTATTGTAGTCTCTCTCTTTGAGAAGCTAGTAATTTCTTACCGATAACAGCCACATTGCCCCTGAAATGAAAATAGCGAATTCTTACGACTTCAATCTTCTTTTCCGAACAATACTTTGATTGCAACATAGTACAACAGCCAACAAATCACTCAATCTTCAGAAGCTATTCATCATAAAGCTGAGTCGAAACAGATTATTGACACAGGATGATGCAATCGTCTGAGGTCTTGGATCACGAGTACGTTGTTTGTGCTATTTCTAGGTTATACTCCCAACGTGCATGTGTGTCATAAGTGAGTTGTAAGTGAGTAATAAGTGAGCCTTGCTGTGAAAATATAGCAGTAGTCATGCCTGGTTTTTAATAGTCCGACTGTTATACGTCTGTTATATTTGTGAAGTAGTTACCTTATCAAGATAGAAAAAAGGTATTACTCCTATAGTGAAAAAGGTGTATCAGCTGTAGTTCTGATGCAAAAAATCGGGGACCAGGAGAAGCCCTGGGCACCACACATTTGCTGTAGTAAGTGTGCTAGAGTTCTTACGAAGCTGCTGGAAGGCAGTAAACTGTCGATGCGTTTTGCTGTTCCTATGGTGTGGAGGGAGCAAAGCAATCATGTGGATGACTGCTACTTCTGTATGATACCACTTGTCTTTACGAAGAAAAAGAAATGGACAATAGCGTACCCGAATATACCATCTGCTCGTATACTAGTAGAGTATGTTGGGTACATGACGAAAATAGGAAGGGAACTGCACTTTTTGATTGGAATATGCCACTTTCTGTGGTAATAGTTGATGCCAAAAAGCGACTTTTCAGATAGGGAGGCACTTCCAAATTCGTGCAGGAACCAAAATGGCAGCCGTTAAAGATGGCCGCCAGGAGCCGCACAAATTGTTGTGTACTCAGCTTTTATTGGTCCGATTTTAATCTTTTTTTTTGTTTGAAAGCTCTTGTGAAAAGGAAACTTTTTTGCTCCTACACATTTATCTCTTAGGGATTTTGCACACTTTTAAAAAAACTGAAATTTTCACGTTTCTCACGATCACTATCCCTTTCTGGTCCACAAAAAATGGTTTATATCTATGGAGGTTCGTAGTTTCGCATTCGGAGCAACTACACGTAAAAAATTCTCTGCAGTCTACCATTATAGTAGGCAGCGAAGACCAGACCGGCGTCCACTCCCCCGCATCCATGGTCCATCCCCATTCTTCTGGCGCTGAAATCTTGTCCATTACTGAGCACGCACGGCCCCACAATCGGTCTGCCTGGTATGCTGAACGAAGGCAATGCTGCTTTAAAGCCTCTTTTGTTGGGAGCAGACTCTGTAGACTGCGACCTTTTGAAGTAAAGAGAAGCTTTCTAACATGATTAACTGAAAAATCTTCTGCGTCTTTATAGTAAAGAAAAACAGTAAACTTTTCCAGAATTTCAAAAGTCTCATCAGATATAGACTCTTGTGATAGAGAGATAGCTTGGAAGGCTTCAGTAGCTTCAGGAAACGATTTCCACACTTTCCAGGCACTCTGTTTCTCTTTCATTGCAAATGATGACGTTACATCTGATCCAGTGAATGCATGGAATCCTCTCAATGCAACAGCTTTCACCCATACTTTCAAACATGGCATCCTGTTGTCTGCATTCTACTCAACAATTGAAGTTTCATCTGGCCAAGATGAACGAATGATGCCAACAATCTCAGTAGTGATGTGAGCCCAATCAAACGTAAACAATGCATATTCTCCAAATAACTTGAAGAGTTCTGACTTATTCTGATTGAAGACGAGGAAGCCTTTCCAATTCTTTGATAGAATATTTCCATGTGCTACTTGGCGACGAAGACCAACGCCTATCTTATCTCTCACACGTTTCTTTAGACAAGTTTTTGAGTAAATACCCCAAGCAATGTGTACTCTGTATGCATGGAACCTCTCCGCATCGTTCAAAATTTTGTTTTTGAATACATCTTACCTTTCCAGTAGTATTGTGTACAAAATGTGTTAATAAACCCAATGCATGCACAGGTAATTTCGCGATTTAATAGATAGGAAATTCCGCTATAACACTAATGATTAAAATCGTACATAATGTAAAGACAAATGTCTAATAGTGAATGTAAGAATAAAAGAACAGTAAACTGAAACCAAGAACTGCATTTTTGCAGCGTCTAACAAAGAAGCGAAACAAATACTTTTCCAGTGCTCACAATGAAGTAACAATAGTTTGCAATCTGTACAGAATATACAGTTCGTGTAACTTTTAGTCTTCATCAGAGCTGACATCAATAGCGCAACCATCACACTAAAATATCCAAACTGTCATCTTGCTTTTGACATCTGACATGGTATGGCACGGTTCAAAAAAGAACACTGTATGCGCTTATCACCTGTCTTATGTCGAACATTTTCTTCAAAGCTTTCACCTCATACCCACTTTCTCAATAGTCATTTTTTCGCCATTTATTTTTCATATTTTGAGAGCAATGATCGTGAAGTTGTAGGATGATTAGTGGAGTTGTCTCGCACTTCAGTAGGTCTGCACACTGACTGTTTTCTAGGTTGACCAACATGCTTTTGGTCAGGAAAAATTTCGTCCCGACATTTTGCGGAGGAATATCTTTGCTTTCGTCTTTTGGTAACCAACGGGTCCTTGATTCTTGCAGGAATTGGAAGGGTTAGCAAGATAGCTACTGGATCAGATGAGTTATAAGGATCTATTGTTTCTGGTTCTTGCTGAATCTGAGGGGCAAACATTGTTAATATTTGATGGGGCAAATGCTTCTGCAGGAATAGCATTAGGATTCAATGGATACATTCCTGTTTTCTTGAAAGAAGCAATGATGTTTGAAGGTGAAAAGCTTTTATAAAATAGGGTTAAAAAACCAGTAAAAATCAGATCTGCTTGGTTTGGTCAAAGGCTTTTGCCTCAAATGCCTATTTAGTTCTTCCGCCCAAGCTGCTTTCAATGGACGATACACTCCCAAATCTAATGGCTGCAGCAAGTGGGTAGTCTGCGACGGGAAGGTGAGTAAGTAGATTTTATTTTCTTATGGCCATTCCAATAATTTCTATACTCACATATGAGGCATCCGAATCAATTAACAGTAGAACAGGGTGAGCTGTATTTAAGAGTAATAGTGAGGTAATTTCGTGATTCGATCTATGCAAAAAAAAAAAAATAGGCTAATAATTACATCTCATGAATATTATGCTACCACTTGTTAACACATTAACTATAAATGTTTGATTTTCACACGCGTTTTTAAAAACTGAAGTCAGAGGTCGTCTTAACTCACACAAAGCTACGCCTGTCCATTAAGAATATTATACATTTTTTTAAGGAATTCATGTCGTTTAAAGACGGTTTACAGATACACTGACTGCTCAATTGAAAGTGGACACCTGCCATAGTGGAACAACCCATGCAAATTCTTGTATTAAATTGAATATATTCGTTATAAAACAACACGATCATGTGTTGTTGGAGTCATTTGGTGTCTAACCACGTGCTGAGGTAAAATGCCACCATCAAAACAGCTGAGCGATTTCAACGTAGAATAGTCATGGGCTGCCACATTAGTGGCCAGAGTATGCGAGTCATACGAGCGACACCGAACCTGCCAAAGTCGACCGTGGGTGCTATTATCACGAAGTGGAAACGTGAAGGAGTGGAAACACGACGTCGTGGAGGTGGCCGAGCCTGCATGCTGACCGATAGAGACCGAAGAGCCCTGAAGCGGTTGGTAAGGCAGAACAGGGTTGTTCTAGTGGAACAACGACGGCAGGACTTCCAACAGGCAACGGGAACAACTGTCAGTACCATGATGATTCGTCGGGAGCTCCACGCCTTAGAGTACACCGGTCGGGCTGCTGCTCACAAGCCTAACATCACCCTGTAAACGCCCAGCGTCGTGTGGCCTGGTGCAAAGAGCGACGGTCTTGGTCGATGGACCGCTGGAAGAGCATTATGTGGAGCGGCGAATCAAGCTTCACACTCTACCGATCGGATGGGCGCACCTGGGTGTGGCGTTTGCCAGGGGAGCGGTTGCTATCTGAGTGTGTCATCCTAACATTGAAGTTTGGCAGTGGTAGTGTGATGGTGTGGTCGTGTTTCTCTTGCTTTGGACGTAGTCAGTTGGCTGTGATCGAGGGGAACATGGCATCCAAACAGTATCTGGACGTTCTAGACAATTCCATGCTTCCTACGTTGTGGGCGCAGTTCGGTGAATGGCCATTTGTGTTCCAGCACGACAATACGCCATACTAAAAGGCCCGTGCTGTCAGCGTCTGGTTTCCGTTGAATAATGTTCAAGAACTTCAGTGGCCCGCCCAGAGTCCGGACCTCAACCCTATTCAACATCTGTGAGATGAATTGGAGCGCCGGACTCGTGCGCGTCCGATGAGACCGCAAACAACTTGTGCAGGCTTTGAAGGAGGAGTGGGCAAAAATACCGGTTGCTTGCTATCAGAAACTGGTGGAGAGCCTGCCACGGCGTCTGGATGCTGTGCTTAGAGCAAAAGGCCACAATATGTGCTATTAGACACGCTGTAAATAAAGCGTCTGTTCGAAACCACAGATGTCCATTTTCAATTGAACAGGCAACGTATATTATTATTATAGAAAATTAGAGTAACATATCAGTTATGAAACAAAAATACTGACATTTACTTACATCTTTGATTTGTCCTCATAATTGGTCTCAATTACTGAATGTCAAACAACATTTCGTTAATGTCGAACAATAACCCTCCAAAACAACCGCTTAAAGTTTCTCTCCAAAATAACCGCTCCACCTATCGAAATTGTTCCAATTGGATAGTAAACGAGGATATTATCTCCATGATGTTATGTCGTGGCAAAAATTGTAAACCTCAGGAGGTTTTAAGTTTGTTAGATATAGTTCATTAAAAAATATTGAGAACTTACCTATACCACGAATATACCTTACGTTACCGTCAGATAAAAAAAGACCAACCAATTTATTATTTCCTTTAAAAATTCTAAATCAAAAGAAGTACTTAAGGTTACGATTTTTAAAGCATAATTTAATGATTGTAATAAAAAAAAGCAACAATTTTGCCGTAATCTGAAGTAACCTTTTAAAAATGGAATTCAATTTGACACTGCTTCTTCACTACGTAGTGATAGATAGTAATAAAATTTGTCTCATATTACATTTAGCCTGCAGAGCATAAGAATTAATCACAGTATTAATTACTGCTAAAAAAGGTACTGTTAAGTCAATAGTGGCTACAACAGTATTAAAAAGTTTTTACCACAAGTAGAACTAAATTTGAGGCCATCAGAACTGTCTTAATAAAGTAAAATCATTGTAATTTCGAGAATAGCAGCAATAAAAGACTCGGAGTAATTGTGTTATTGTAGCTACAGTAACGGAAACACCTGTGGACAATCAACACCATAATGAGCTTGTAACAACGTGACTTCATGCAGAGACAGTCTGCTTGTATCCGCAGCACATTACTTGAAGAGAAAGAAAACAGAAAGAAATTTAAAAAAATAAAATAACAAGTCCTTTCTGGTTTATTTTGCCCTCTAATTTGAAAGAGAGTTTCTTGTGATTCAATAAATTGCGGTGATGTCTGTATTAATATTAATCGAAGAGAAGATGTAGTTCGAATAAATAGTTTTCTATATAGTAAAATTCCTCGTTAGTAGTGAATTGAGGAATTGCAATGGGTAATATCACAAAACATTGAAATGGGACAAAAGAAAAGGAGTCAACTAATTTGAAAGTCATAAGAGTCAAGTCAGTCATAAGAGAAAAAGCTTTCTAATTAATTTGTTACACATTGTTGGAAATTATTATTTAATTCTAAATCTATCTAAACAATGAATGTTTTAGAATTTTCAAAGAAGATAAAGTTTATATCGTGAGTTACTTCCAGTAGATATATCCACTATAATTAATTATGTTTCCAATGTCAAAGATGTTTTAAATTACAGTTTTCTCCTCACTGTTCCACCGTTGCCAATTATGTACTTTCTGCGCAATTATGTTTCTGTAACCACACATTATAAAATAATCTCCATTCAACAAAAAGGACTAAGATTCAAAATGAAACAAAAAAGAGAAATAGGCCTATATTGCAGATGTTTTGAGCTCGCAGCTAGACAGGATCAGTATATCGATTGTCTAATCTTGTTACTGAAACAAGATCGGATCTACAACTGCAGAGAGCTTAGAGGCTTACGTTTGGAAGATTTCGATGAGCGGTTTAGTTAGTTTAGAAGATTGTTGATGTTGAATTTTTTTCTAAACCTTACAGCTGAAAACGTTATTACAGAAAACTGTTATTTAAAACAATTAATTTTACGAGGATTTTCACTACAGAGTAGTACTGTTCAAATCACAAATTGAAAGGAGAAGAAAAAACATCAAATAAGCAGAAAAAAGATAAGGAAACGATTACATTTTTAAAGGATAATCTCTTTTCTAAAAATGGATAACTGCGACTATAAAATCTCATTCGAAGCAAATTAAACAATTAAATTACTTCTAAATATATATATCACAATCTTTATAGGAAACTCCAAAACACTGCACCAAAGACCAATATTTCGTCTTATTTTTCAAAGACTTCCTCAAGATTTTTGATAACATAATAAACAAATAAATAAAATAAAAATCAAAATGGAAAGAGAAATAACCTTCTCAAACCTTTACAAATCAATAAATAAATTTTATGCAATAAGTAAACCAAATAATACTATTGTCATAAAACAATAAAACATTCAAAAATATTTTGAAAACAATGAAAAGATTTGAAACTTATTATTAAATTAAATGCTACTAACTTACTGTTATTTAAACAATACTTCTCATATTTATTACGGAATGCCCGTACATGTTCATCCACCCGTTCTTTAACTGTTCGACCCGTGCTCCCAATGTAGACCCACTGACAATCTCTACATTTGAGAGCATAAACCACCCCATATTGTGTTGATCTGTATTCCCTCTTTCTCTTTTAAATTTAAAAAGATATCTGAATGGGCAGACCACTGTTTTCGATATGGTCATAACCCAGATCCATTAGTGAATATCATATACAAAATTCAGGATGAGTATAAGAGATATGCATTAGAATCTTGTTTAATAAATTGCTGTATTTGTTTTAACAGGGATAAATCACAGAAAGTGAATAACATGTCTTTCAGTATTTTCAGAGAATCTTTGATAAAAAACAAAAGATTAAGTAAAATTTTAAAAGTTAATTAGTATTGTTTAAATAACAGTAAGTTAGTAGCATTTAATTTAATAATAAGTTTCAAATCTTTTCATTGTTTTCAAAATATTTTTGAATGTTTTATTGTTTTATGACAATAGTATTATTTGGTTTACTTATTGCATAGAATTTATTTATTGATTTGTAAAGGTTTGAGAAGGTTATTTCTCTTTCCATTTTGATTTTTATTTTATTTATTTGTTTATTATGTTATCAAAAAACCTTGAGGAAGTTTTTGAAAAATAAGACGAAATATTGGTCTTTGGTGCAGTGTTTTGGAGTTTTTTATAAAGATTGTGATATACATATAGAAGAATCTAAGATTTCATTACTTCTAAATATGCTCACCTACAATTAGTTTAGTTACTTTTATAATTGTTACAATTTTCAAACAATGAGACGAACTTGACATTTAAACTGAGGAGATGACTTAATTTTATTCTAGAAAAAAACTATAATGCATGTGCGAGCTTTAATGGGATCAAATCTAATTGGATTCAGAGTGCTTATGTAAGTATTTGCGGATTTAATTATTTGTTTCAGAAATGAAAAAAAATTCTGTTTGCACCCAGCGCATATTGAAATTTAAAAAAATACGGAGACTTAAAGAAAATACATAATAATTATTCATACTATACATTCTTTAAAATCTTGCAGATTTTTTCTTTTTAACTTTGTAATAAAATAAAGTCTCCGTATTTTTTTATTTTTTTTTTTGTTTAAATTAAAAAGAAAAAAGTCTGCAAGATTTTAAAGAAAATGACTTCAAATTCTTTCAGGAAGTTTTTGTTTTTAATTATTATGTATTTTCTTTAAATGTTAATAATCTACTGTAATAACCTATCAAAAATAATTTTGTTCAAGATGGAGTTAAAATGAAATAGATGTTATTTCAGCATTCGGGATGAATCACTTCTGTGATTGTAGACTAAAATTCTCGTGTTACAAAGAGAAACTTTAGTCAAAAATTTACTGTTGTATTCGATAAAGACAATTATTTTTAAGTTTTTGCTGGAAACGTTATAGATCAAAGCTTAACCAGTTATACAAAAATGATAAATTATAAATGTCAAAAGGTGAGAAATGAAAAAAGTTTCGAATATCTCATTATTAATTAATTATAATTAATTTTTAACGTGCATTGAGTATAAATAAAGTTCAAAGTTCAATTAATTATAAAAGTTCGTCTAATTATAATAAAAGACAACGCTTCCTCTGGGAAGCGTCGTCTTTGATTATACAAGCGAAACCATGGCCGTGTAAATTTTTTAAATTTTAAATTGTAAATTTTAAATTGTATATAGCTTTATTTTTAACAAAGTTTTTTAAATTGAGTTGTCTAATGTTTTAATTTAAAATATTAGTTTAAACAGGTGTGTCGACTTGAACTTTGAACTTTATTGATTATTATTATCTCATTATTAAATTTTAAAAAATAATTCACATAAACTTTTTATCAGTGGTAAACCTAAATTCTCCAGACTTGAAATTTGGATGCAAGATTATTGCTGAAATTTCGGTTGCTGATTTTTTTTTCATTGCTTACTTTGAGAAAGACGAACTTATTATAAAAGCCATGATGAACAAAAATGTTATTAGAATCTCACTGTTAACGCCTTTAAGCTATCTTGATTATTCTTAGCATAACGAACTTAATAAATCTTCGACATTTATATATTATAATATTATTTCAAGTGATAATATATTCATTTGAGACATGTAACATACTTTCATTTCATTTTATTGTACTGAAGAAAAGAAAATAAGTTATGAATGAACAAATTATTCATTAATTTATTATTTATATAAGAATGAATTTATTCGTAAATTTTTAGTGTTTCTTATTGCAAAGCATCCATGTCATATTTAATATATTCTTCAAGTTTTCCTTTGATTTCAATAAACTGCTGAATAGTGATTAATTTCAGGTGATGAGGCTTAAAAAATAGCAGTTGAAAATTTCAGTTAATATTCTAAAACAGAGCAATGGTAATAAATTTATATATTCTGATTTTTATTATGTTGCTTATTTAAACATTAAATTTTGCCATAGATTACATAATAAATTTTAAAATTTATCCCAGTAAGTGAACTTATCTAAGAGAAGGAAGCAGATAATAAATTTGAAATAAGAATCCTTATGAATTGTACTGAATGAAGTTGAAAAAAAAATGTTTCTTCAGAATTCGAATAGTGAAGGATGGCATATTTTTAATGATGCCAAATTAAAAAGTGCAAAAAAAGTCATTACAATAAATATAACTTTCAGTATTTAGTTTCAGGTGTTATTTGTTTGTAATAAAATGTCAAAATCTGTGCTGTTTCAGTGTCTTGAAATTTTAATTTTTAATAGTACGAAATCATGCAATAGAAATATTTGTGATGATTTTCATTAGGCAGAAACGGCAAATTCCAAAATCAAATGCTAATAAACTAAATCTTTGAAATCTACTGACTCACCATACCAAACAAGAATACGGTGACTCATATCAAACAAGAATAAAAACAGCATCCCTTAATTTTAAAATGAAAAAAAAAAGAGAAATGGAACAAAGCAATAACTGTTCTCGAATTACAACTGCGATATCCTATCGTTATTATTATTCTCTAAATTCACTGTAATTAAATAAACTCTAACCCAATCAAGAAATATTTTATTAATAATTTTTTTAATAAGAAGTTAACTTATGAAAAATGTGTTGATAGCAAAATAGAAGTTATTCTTTTTAAATGCTATTTTTAACAAATCTTTAATTTTATCGTAATAAACCCTAAATTCTCTAATAATATTTTACATCCAAAATAGGTAAAGAACGCGGCTAATTTTGAGAAATATTATATGATTCAAACTTAATTTAAGATCAATGAAACAGAATCGATACATTAAACATTGAATTTATTTTTTCAACGTCAGGAAAACTTCGTAATTTTATAGTAAGATTTATCAATGCAGTCGTTTCCGAAAAGTTAAAAATGGGGTAAAATTTACAGTAATTTTTGAGTTCTTATATTTCTCTTGTCCTCTTTTCATTTATCTAAAGCTCTTACATAAGTTTGCATAGCTGTTTTATAAAAATCTCTATAGAATAAAATGCTACATTAGTTTATTGTCCTCAAAATGAAAGTTGGCCGCTCTGATTTTGTGAGATCTGCGCATATATCATCGATTACTCTGGTCAGGCACTTCCGTATGAGTTTATCACAGGACGTCGCCATTACGGTAAAGGCTTGTTACTTTGCAAAAGTATTTATAAATAATATATATTTATTTATTTATATAAATACTTGTTGTTAGCAACTGGTATTGAAATAACGATAAATAGTCGAGAGAAGTTTTAATTTGGTGTTATCAATATGTCTTTCTCAGTGAAAACAGACGACGGGCGTCCATTGTGACAGGGAAACATAATTGATCAGCTACCGGAAGAGCTGCGCAGTTCAAACTTCCGCCGGTCATCTTTCATTTTGAGGACTATAGATTACTTCTCTTTTTCGATTATACAAAAGCATAACTTAGAAGGAATCAAACAAATGTTGCCTAAACACCATTGTGTTGCAATTAGTAACCATTTAATGCTAACTAGAACATTAAAAAAAATAGAAAATTCTTATTTCTAGTAGGGACTGAAGAGATTCGACGATACAAATACAGATATGTTAAATTTATATGATTAACGGCTTGTTTCTCCAAATAGTATTACGTTGGAACTCTATTGGATTCAATTGGACTTAATCCAAGAGTAGCTTCCGGGTATTTGGAGAAACCGGCCGTAAGTATTTTAAGGAATTTGTCTTTTATATTTCAATTGTAAAAAATTAAAAATTACTTTCTTATTTGTAGTTAATAAACAGACCATCCATTAACTGTAAATTTAAGTAAAATAATCTGAAACGTGTTTATTGTTTTTCCTGAAGTGCAGTTTTAATTAAAATTTTAAAACAAACAACGTATGAATATCGAAGCACAAATAGGAACATTTTTAGGTTTTATTGAACAAGATTTATGAATTTCGATTAATAATTTGAATATAAGCATGCAGCGCCAAAAAAAATTGAACTATTTTAAATCCTAAACTGTGCTATCCCATTCCAAGTATACTGGCTTTACAGGAACTCTGTAGTATCTGCTTCTTTTACGTGGAGAAGGCTTCACAAGGAAGGTCTTTCTGCTAGGCAATATATAGTCTGCGTTAGAGTAGGGAACTTTTCAAATAAGCAATACTTCATGAATGAAAATCAATACTACTGAAGAATACTACTGTAGGTTTCACAGACAAATCACAGATTTGCTTTAAAGAAGATTCCTAGCAACCAATTGCTAGCCCTCTTGTGGAGAGAACGAAAGATACGCAATCATCCCCACATATCCCTGAATAGAATGGTTGGAATCGCTAGGTTAACCCACAGACCTCTATGTGATTCCAAGAAGAATGGTAGGCGATATAGAAATATTCTAGACCTTATGATCGCCCCTGTACAGCTGTACATTTCTGTACTAAAGGATAATGAACGTCCACATCGATATAGGTTGATAGGTCAATAATGAAGGGAACATTGAACGTATGTATTGTCCAGCCCGGCCTCATCGACCTTAATGTATGGAATGCTCTCGGGAGAAGTGTTACTGCACTCAATCACTCTCCCCAATATCTGGAGGGGCTTAGAAGAATTTTAAAAGAACAATGGTTGTCCTTTGTAAATGGTTTACCTACTAAGCTCTTAATCAACGAAAAACTCGTTGTGTTATCTGTGTTGTTGTTAGGGACCAGTATTCAAGTACTTTTTCTATTTAATTTGGATACCTTATTGACCTGATTCAAAATACAGAGGATATCTGCTAATGGATGGAGGAAATCAGTGTTTCATACAAATTGTTTTTAGGAAATGTACAGTATGCTAAATGTTTTCACTTTCATACAAATTAATTGTGTATTTTTTTATCGCAATTTTTTTTTATTTAATTATCGCAATTTTTCTGATTTTACACCTGAATTAATGGAAACCACTGTAGTTCCTATTCAAACCACTGTAGTTCCAAGTCAATACAGTATACTACTTTTGATAATTGTTAGAAGAATTTTTTAAGGTAAGAGATTCAGAGAAGTTTCCAAACAATAAATTTGAGCAAGAACTAATGTGTAAAGAAAATTATTTCAGGGTATATGCTCATCATCACAGAATGTTCAAGCATCATCAGCTAAGATAAGTGAATTGTGTACTCACCGAGAATCAATTCTAAATCCTAATCAATCCTAAATTTATTGCAGGAACGGAGATCACAACAACTTACTGAATTATTCGAACATCAAATTCTCCACGACTGTAACTGTCTATTCATTAAATTGCTGAATCCAAATTAGATAGTAAATTAAATAAAACATGAATAAATTGAAAAAGAAGAATAAAAAAGAGGAATATTCTTACAAAACGAAAGTAGACAATGAAATTGTGTGGATGAGTGGGGAAATGTAGACAGTGGAAATATTATAGTGTTTATTTCACCCATAAAACGCCCTGGTTGATCCTGGTATAGATCTATTGTAATCTTCTTCAGAACAATATGAACCAGATAATTCATTTTCATGAAACCAGATTAATTATTACATTTAGGTAATAATCAAACCTTGCATAATGCCACGACAACGATGCGAGTGTGGAAGCAGTGGATTGACGAGAACAGGACGAGTCGAAAATCCTGAAGTGGACCACAAAATGGGACGATCACGGGATGATAGATACCTCATCCGCATGGCAGTGACGAACCATTCAGCTTCTTCTCGAGTGTTAGCCCAATGTTCGAACACTGCAACAGATCTGACATTGTCAGGTTCCACGGTTCGTCGGCGTATGCTGCGCAGAGGACTGCGCAGAGGACCTTTGCGGAGGATTTCCTTGAGCCTTAACCAATGACGCCTGATTGGTTAAACCTCAAAGAAATCCTCCGCAAAGCCTACAATGGGCTCACGATCACACCCGTTGGCATGCTTAGTGGCACAATGTCGTGGTTTTCGAACGAGTCCCGCTTCAACTTGGATAACAATGATGGTCGCATTATGCATAGACGATATCAAGATGAGCGCCATCTTCCAGACTGCACTGTCAAGCATCATACTGCACGAACAATAGGCGCGATTGTTTGGAGAGCAATTGGGTATCACAGGCGATCTCGGCTGCTACGAATTACGGGCTCTCTCAACAGCAACTTCTCATCAGGGAAGTTGTGGAGGCTGAAGTTGTACCTTCCTTTTAGCACACTCCTGCAGCCATATTCGAACAAGACAACGCCCAACCACATGTTGCCAGAAATGTTCAGGCCGTCTTCGAAGCAAGGTAGATACCCGTTCTTCTATGGGTTGCATGTTAACCTATTGAACAAATCTGGGTTATGGTCACTCGGCAACTAGCCCATCATTGTCAACCAGCAGCCAATACCGATGAACTGTGAACTCGGATAGAAGTAGCCTGGCAGGCGATACCTCAGCAACACATCCAAGGCTCGTTTGATTCGACGCCATGACGTACATCAGCTCTTATTGCAGCTCGTGGAGACTTTACACCATACTGGTTTTTTTTTGCAAGTACTGTTGTTGCATTGCTCTGAAACTTTAATCGTTTGTTTGTATCACTATTAGTAACGTGTGTAAATAAATTTCCTTCCATTCTGATGGTTTCTTCATTGCAATTTTCACAAATACGAGTTCGTTCATTCTTCATTCTTTATTGCAATTTCCACTGGAGCATGGGACTGTTTTTAACAACTATTATTAATGTTATTAACAGCTGCAAAATACACATCATCTTGTTAAATCTTTGGTAATTGTGTACGACACAGAACCAGTAAAAGTACGACGAAATTTGGTGATTTTTGGGAATGAACTGTTTCCAAAATACTTCCTCAATAGAAAAAGGATGGAAAACTCTGTTGTTGTTTTTTTTAATTAGATATTTATGTGGCACTGTTTGCGGAAGCATCCCTTTAAGATAACAAAAATGGCAGTGATTGGACTATTTTAAGATGCCGAATAAGTTGCAAAATTAGGGGTCATTCGTCAAAGTATTGGAAGACAACGGTAGCAGCAATACGGACTGAAAGGCCAATTGATAACAACAGCTTCTTCGCCACTGGCAGAGTAGAGTAATATTTGAAAATTTTATTGCTACCACAGCAATACAAACATGACATGTACGATGAAAAGATGTATAGGTCTTCACAACGAACATTTGTCCATATAACTTGTTGTGGAATTTGGTATCCGCTATTTTCATTTCTCTTGACACTTGAACATAAAAATTATAGTGCCCAGAACAATATAGCTGACTCTATTATATTACAGAATATAGGTGGAATCCTGGCTTTCTCTGCATGAACTTAATACTGCGACGTCAATTTGCCAAACGCCACACAGTTGTGGCATTTTTTGTATCCCAAATGTGTATCATCACAACAAAGAAAATGATAAGTTTCAGAGAATGCTACAACTTGGTAATACTAGCCAGTGATATGTAAATGAGTTTCAGTTAATGTAAGTGCTTGTTTTGCTGTTTCTGCTTCAGCAAAACAGTCCCTGATCACACAATGCACATGTAATTCCCTTACTGCCTCTGACCTTCACGTGCATTCACAGATTTTTTCTGAGAGCTGCTTCTCATTTAGCCAATAATGGAAGATTCTATAAACTATAAGGCATTAACATTCTTTCGCAGATACGATTCAGTTCACATTCAGACTCCGTATCATGCTCGACAGATCAGTTCTTCAAATTCCTTAGCATTTACAATACAACTTATATGCTGAATATTAATCATACAGATTTGCAATCATTATTAAAATTAATGTAATACGTTCACTAAGATTCCTTTTTTCATCCACTTTCCTGTGAGTCGTTGCGGCTTGCACTACCAGAAGCTTCACATTTATGAGCCTTCTAGCATTACCCACAGTAAAATCCTTAATTCTATTACAAATGTAGGTGGTCACATTAACTTCATCAGTCAACAATGAAATACAGTGCAGAATGAAACACCGGCCGAAAGTTTAAACCTGCAAATCTTCATTAAGCAACAATTAGCTTCCAAATTAACCTAAATGTCAAAGTAGATTAGTGACCAGGAAAAAGGCCGAGCCAGTAGAATAATTTACTCCTGTTCTGTAAAAGGTCTTACTCAACAACTCAATAGCTTAGCACTGGCTATTTCTGGCAATTTTATAACAAAGGATTACTATAAAAATAACAATGTTCGCAATTGTTAACAGAACAATTACAATCTTAACAGCATTCGTTTCTGCTCTTTCATATTACCTATTTTCGTGACTCGATTGGCATTACATTTTGCTCTCATTGTTAAAATTCTTCAGAATTTCAATTCTCTCTTTGCTGAATCTTAGATGAAGCTTCTCGTTATTAAACTCGGTTGAGTGTCATTAATTTTATTCCAATTGTTATCTCACTTCTGCAATTTTGTTAAAATTTCACAGAATTTCAGTTGCGCATTTCACTTCGGATTCTGATGGTAAGATCAAATGGACACAGGTCTTCTACCTATCCAGCCGTAAAAATTGTGGAAATACAGAGCCAAGCAGAGGATTTTTTTCTTTCTGTCTTTTTGCTTCTAGTATGCCTGTAAATCAGCTGATACATTTCATCGGTCTTTAATGAAAATTTTATTCATTTTATAAAAGTTTAACTTCAATTATTACTCAATAATATCAATTTTGACTTAAATATCCTGATCAAGAAATCCACCGTTGGATTTTCATTATTATTTTTTGGTTTCAAAATTAAAAAACTTGCCAAGAGAAAAAATTTATAGAAATAAGTAAACAAACGAAGGCAAAATTTATGTTCACTGATTCAATTAATTTTATTAAAAATGTTCATGTTTTATTTTCAAAATTCATATTTTATCGTCAGACCGCTAAGCATTGTGGGTAGGATGAATACCAAAATAAATAAAACTAAATAAATAGAGAAAGAAATAATTAAATAAATAAATAAATAAATAAAAGAAAACGACTGCATTGCATATGCTGATGAAAATTTAGGGTCTTGAAAATTGGATACTCTTTAAAGAAATACTGACCCTCTGTCAGACTTGAGATAAAGGAGCCTAGACTTCAGACCCCTACGTGGAGGAGCCACTGGGCCGTTGGTGGGTAGCAATTTGTTCCGTCTTGAAATGGCGGGAAAAAAAAGAAATTGAATCATCGTCAATTATAGATTATTCATACATTAAAAAGAAGAAAAGAAAAAAGAAAAAAAAAAGGAAAGGAAAAAAAAACACAAATGAAAGAAAAGTGGTCTCTCAATTATCTCCAATTACCCACAATGCTTGGCGTTACTGAAACAAAACTAATGAGAGAAACTAAACGTGAATAATGATTTTGTGCTGAAAATGAAAATGCAGTTGTTGTGCAGTATTCAGTGCAAATATAATTTAATCTAAAGTGCTAGTTTTTTAATCAAATGCAAAATGGCTTTCTATTTCTCTTTGAGACTAAAAAGATGACTGAGAAATTGTGCTTTTGAATTTATCCTCCGCAAAGCATTATGGGCCATTGGAAATCACATTTTAGTCATTTTGAAATCTGCTCAACAACAGCATATAGAAATGTGAACATGAATGATCATATCACATAGTGACACAAAATGGATAATAATGAATAACATTTTAAATGATAATAGTTTTAGAAGAGAGGAAAGTTGTAAGCAAAAAAATAGTTACGTCACTCAAATTTCAGCAATTAAATTCAAACAATCTACACAATAACTTTCCAGCTATTGTATCGAACTTTGAATTTGATAAAACAAAATAATAGAATTTCCTTGAATTCATTCAACATAAAGTGAAATACGTTAAACTGAAAACGAATGGAAACGGAAAATCTTGAAAGATTGACATAAAGTACGTAAAAATTCTATGAAATAGTCCTCGTGATATTATAACAAAACATTCAAATAACATCTTTTCATATGTTGCTTCTTTAGAAATCACTATTTGTTTAAATTTTAGTATCATTAACTTTAGGTCGCTGAAATAAGAAGAAATCCATTAGTTATGCTAACTTTACTTTACTTATTTTTTTATCAGCAAAAATGAATTTGTTTATAATAATATTCAATTACCACTAGGCATTTTATTAAGGCCTGCTATTTAAAATAAGCATATTCAATATTTTAATCAAAAAATATTTCAGAAAATGTATGTATGAAAGTATAATTTTTATTGCTCTCTTTTATTGTTAACTCTTAGATGTGAAGAGCATTTTAGAAATTGATAAATTTTATGATATAATATCTGATGTTAAAATCAGAAATTTTGATTTATTATTTCATAATTCATTTCACTCTAAATTAAAATCACAAAGAAACCTTCATAGTGATCATCGCCTTGTTTGCAGATAATCATTCCTAATATGTAAGTGATGATATTCTATCAATAAAATTGCCTCCATTAATAAACGAGGCAAACTTTCTTGTAAATGTTTGCAGAATGAAAATGGCCCATATTCTTTTCAAATAATGCAGCAATTGATATTGTCTGTTATTTAGTATAGAGACTCTATGGTCTCGATTATTCTAGAGATTACTAGATTGGATTTAGTCTGAGTTGCCTATGGCACAGTAACAATGCTACCAGGGTGAAAGACTTTACTAATCTGATATGGAATACTGTCTTGTGGTGTTCTTTCTGCTCTTTATCTTAAAATGTTCTTTTGAATCTCCGTCACCGAGGAGACGTCATCCCATGTCGTCATGACAATCTTACCTGTATCACAAACTTGAGTGGTAGATACCTTTTGGTAGTGAAGAAAATTAGTAGATCTGATCAAAAATAAGAAGAAAATAATGAAAAAATTAAAATAACATATATGTAATATTAAAAATTATCCTGGATTTAATCGAATGGGCAGTGTGCATAGAAACAACGTAATTGTTTGATCCTCGAGATAAGTCTAGGTTTTCCTACCTTGACCACTGAAGGTGAGAAATACATTTGGTGATTTGTATCTCAACGTTCGCCGTCGTTTCCCTCATTTCTTCTGTTTATTCTAGTTTTTGCCCTCACTGAAGAAAAGATAAATATCATGTAATGGAGAAAAGAAATTGTTATTTGAAGAAGAATATGAGCATTAAGAGCCTATCAGGGATTGAATTACAACTGAATTTTCGAGATCATCAGTACATCACCTTTACACTGATTATGAAATCTAAAATATGTAAATATTCTATTATTATGTAAGTAAATCTCAAATAGAATAGGATTATTTATTTTAAATGAAACAATATTCATGGTTGACTAGTAAGTGTTCCATTTCCATTTCCTTGCCAAAATTACCTTTTTTACTTTATCTGAAATTATAAGTTACGTCCATTCCAAAACACTTGTTTCATTTTTTTGTTTTACAGTTGGATATAACTTGATACTAAAGCTAAAAGGATTATTCTTTCCTTCTTAAAATTATTAGAAAAAATAAGTTTCTAGAACGGAAATTAAACGTACACGAGTTAATCAACTCATTTAAGTTACGATAAGACATCACCAAGAAAAATCAATTTTGCATTTTTAATTGAAATTCTGTATGATAGAGTTCTTAATGGAAAGACAGCAATTCTATTCATTACTTCTTTTCTGTTACGAAGAAATAAGGGAGGTATGGTCTGAAAACGATTAGGGCACTCTTAAAATTCAATAGACCCAAGAGAAAAAAAACACAAAACACAATTAATGACAGCTCGCAATTTCATCTTTCATGGTTTTGATTTCTTTTATTTTTTCTTGACTTAAGCTGACGTTAGCTTCAATAATTTTTCTTCGCTTCTGTTTTTAATTATTCTGAAGCTGCAGAATGGATTCCTCTTAAATTGAATTTCTCAAAGAAGAGAGATGAATCTAGAAACTATGTGAATGAAAATAGGTTTTTTTTCTTAACTTTTCAATAACTCTAAATACTAGAGACAAATGTTTTAAAATATTTTATGTTTTTAAGTAATAACTGCTAAATATAACTGGTATTATTATATTACATTAGAAATTAAAATTGAGAATTAAATGAACTAAGTTTCAATGGAGAGCAAATGCAAGGCTCACAGCTTCTTCACAGGATTTTGTCGAAAAGAGGTAAATCTTCTTATTACATTAGTATGAAGAAACAATGACACGGACTTATGCTTTGTTTCTATTAAGTTGTCGTACCAAAGAATAGTGATAAGTAATTGTTATTGTGATTTAAAGGAAAGGGATCACGTACCAAAGTCATTGGTAGATAGGACGCCATCTCATTCTTAAGACTTTGAGGTTTTGAAAACCATTACTACATCTATATACTTAAAAAGTTTCCCATCTGTAGCCCTTGCAGTTCCTCATTTCAAAATATGGCGTGTAGACAGACACAACGGAAATAGAAGTATAGGGGGGTTTAACGTGAAATAAAATTGAAACGTGAAAAAAAAGGAGTAAAGAAAATGCACATATGCACAATATCAATATTGGTAAATCTGGCTGATGAGTCTTAATAAGGACGAAACAGCTGTCCCAGATTCCCGTTTGACGATAACTCAAAGGCGTGAATTGAATGTGCATTTTTTTTATTCCTCTTTTTCTCGGAAATAGAAATCTTTTTATTTTTCACAGCAGTCTAAAAAATGAATTTTAATGTTGTGAATTAGATTTTATTTTGGGGAGAAAAAATTTACCTTATAACAATTATTAAAAATCAAATTCACCTTCAGGCACTGAATGGACCACTGAAAGGCCTTATCCGCTGGTCTTCAAAATCAAACCAATGATTTATATATTGGGTATCGAGGTTTCTTAAATCCTATTTAAAACAGTCTCGCAAGCAGAAGCTCTGCCTAGGGCATTGCACAACCTAAAATGCCACTGTTTCCAGAGATTAAGGAGCAGGTTTAAAGCTATGTTTGGATCATTTCCAAAGCCCCAAATTTCTAAATGGAATCCTAGCATTGAGAAGATAAAAGCTGTAGTGATGTTCGTCTATTTCTCAGGTATCGCTCCATACAATGAGAATTCAGGTGACTTCGGGCAAAAATCTGCTTAGTACCATTAAGATTATTCAATTTAAAGAGCGCTTTTCACTTTAGCGTTCTTTAGAGGTGAACATATTAGTTCTTATATGTGACATGTTCATGTTTGGTTAGTAATAACTGTTAAATATTGTTTTTCGGATGCAAAGACAAACATTACCCATCCATAATCATCTCAAATTACATGAAATAAGTTATCACAATGAATTGTGAGAATTTACCTACTTGAAGTAATTCAAGTTAATATTTACTAAGCAAATGTACAATTTTTCACAAGCTTAAATAATCTTTTTAAATTGGACAGCAATTGTTTTAATAAATTGCATGTTACAATTTCTCATAAGCATAAAGTTCTTGGTTATTTTTAACTGACGCTGCTTGCATGCCTCCAAGCAATTAATATCCCGTTTACTTCATTTGATTAGCTCGAATTACTAGGAATTCTTTGTGTTCTTCCTTCATTATTAGTTTATCTAAAATGAAGCATGAACGTAAGGATACAAGAAATAAGAAGGGAGAATTTATAGCAACAAATTTTGTAAAGGTTGCTCAAAAGTCAAATCTAGAAATTTAGGGTCTGATCGTTTTCTGCAGTATCACTAACATATACATGATTTAAATTTAATTTTCTCTGTTGAAGGCTAAACATTTGTTTGCATCATCGTTATTATTTATTGATTGATGCAATTATAAATTACAATTTTATTAATTGAACTATCTATAGATTGGAGGATTGACAAAAATGCATTTTTTAATTACGAAATGTTACTTGATAAAGTGATACTGATAAATAAATGCAATCACAATGAAAGTGTGCAAGTAAATTCATAGGAACATCATAAGAACGTCAAATTCTAATAAGAAAATGAAATTTCCTAATTTGAGACTTGGCAAGATATATCAGCAGGAAAAGGATAATCAAAAGAAGACTTACATAAAACTGCACAACACATTATTTTAATATTCTGTTCATGATTTTATTTAAAAGATATCCAAAAAGCAGAAATTATTCAGATTTTTGTTTTAACAGATCTAAAAAGCTTTTCTTATTTTTTAATCTTTCATGTTGAAGATATCTCTGATACTTAATAATGGCCTCTATTAGTAATTCTACATTCCGAAGTAGAAGGATTTCGTTCAAAATTTACGACATCATTGTAATCATGCTTTGGACAACATGAATTTCTTGAAGTTGAGGTCCTGTTTTGCTCCAGGAGTAGTAAGTTTATGGTCTTAACAACTTTTTTTTTATTCTACTTTATTTTTTTTTTATTCTTTAGTTTCAAATAGTGAATTCCCGGGTTGAATTTACTACTACTATGAAGAATACTATATTAGCTTTAGAACACCACAACTCTACTTCACACTTCCATATTTTGATCCAAACATATTCGTTCTTGTGCAGCTTTATGAACTAATGTGATGAAAACCAGAATACAACATGTGAACAACAACAGTAAATGCAGATTATGCAAAGAAAAAGATGAAACTATTGATCATCTTATCTGTGGTTACAGCAAAATTGCTCAAACTGTGTACAAAAGGAGTCACGATAGAGCAGTCAGTATTATCCATTGGAATTTATGAAAAAAATATCAATTCCCAGTTTCCAGAAACTGCTGGGAACATACTATTGAAAAAGTGTTAGAAAATGATGAGATAAAAATCCTTTCGGATTTCCGAATACAAACTGACCGTCATTTGGATCACAACACACAACAACATTAGAATATTCTTTTCTAATATTGTTCTAATATAACAAGAATAGAAAAGAAATGTTTTTCTAATAGATGTAGCAATACCTAGAGATACACGAATTGTTGAGAAAGAACAGGAAAAGATCACGAAATGTAGGGCAATTGAAATCTCTCGATTGTGGAACAAACGTACTACTGTGACACCTGTAGTCATTGGTGCCCTTGGTGCCATATCAAAGAAATTTGCAAAATACTTTAATAGTTTGGAACCTTACAATATTTCAATAACAGACCTGCAAAAAACAACATTACTCGGCACAACTTATATTTTACGAAGATACTTGGACAATTCTTAGGTTTCTGGGTGAGACTTGAGTTGCTCAATAATTCCAGTCAAAGATGTGTTATTTTTATCTTTGTACTGTGCCAAATGTTGATATTATAATAATAATAATAATAATAATAACAGTATTTCCATTGTTATTATTATTAGAATAAATTATTATTATTATTATTATTTTGTTTGCATGTTTCAAACCTTGGGTTTCCCCAGCAAAAACAATATGGCGGGTCAAGGACCAAAGCACATACTGCCAAGTGTAAAGACGTGTGCGAGAATGATTAGGGATGTGTGGTTGTGTCCATAAATTTCCTAACTATGCGTGTAGTGTTGAGTACCACAGCCTTCTGCAGTTGTGCATAAGTGTTTTTGTGAAGACCTAGTGTGCTGAGACTGTGGTGCAATGTGTGAGGCACCAGACCAGTGGCAGACAGAACGATGGGTACAACACGTACTCGATCCTGCCTCCACTGCTTCTGGAGCTCGTGTGCTAGATCAATGTATTTACTGATCTTGTCTGCGTGAGTTTTCTGCATGTTCTTGCTGATAGGCACTGCAATATCAATTAGATAAGTCTGTTTGTTGACCTTATCAACAAGTGTGATGTCTGGTCGGTTGTGATGTATGGTTTTGTCTGTGTGAATGGGGCGATCCCAGTATAGTTTATATGAGGGTGACTCTAATACGCTTTGTGGTATGTACTTGTAGTACGGGACCGTGCTCTTAATAAGTGAATGTTTGTGTGCTAGTTGTTGATGAACGATCGATGCTACCTGATTGTGTCGGTGGAGGTAGTCTGTTTGAGAGAGAAGGGGACAGCCTGATATTACGTGGTCGATCGTCTCATGCGTAGTGTGGCATTTCCTGCATTTGTCTTCATGTAGAATGTGTTTCTTGTAGTTGCGTGTGGAGATGACTTGGTCCTGTATTGCGATCATGAACCCTTCGGTCTCCCCAAACAGCTCACCACTCGTCAGCCATCTGTTCGACGCTTCCATGTCGACATGAGGCTGGCTGAGTTCGTGATGATGTCTGCCATGGAGTTCCTTACGAGCCCATGATTCACGCAGCTGCTGAGTGTGGGTGTCAGGGGTGGTGAGTGTTGGAGAAGAGTTTTCGAGGTTCAGGGGTGTGAGGTGTGTGTCAGCCTTGACAATGGCTGAGTGAAGTGAGGAGTCTTCTGCTCTTTGGTGGAAATGTTCCCTAAGTGTATGTACTTGTTTTTCGTGTAGGGTGATGAGGTTGATGAGTCCTCTGCCTCCCTCCTTGCGGGGAAGAGTCATCCTTTCCGTAGCGGACTTGGGGTGGTGCATGTTGTGTTTCGTGAATGTAGTGCGTGTTGCGCGTTGTAGTGCTTCGAGTTCGGTGTTTGTCCATGGAATTATGCCGAACGAATATGTTAGTGTGGGAGCGGCAAAAGTGTTGATAGCTTTAATTTTATTTCTGGCGTTGAGTTGTGTTTTGAGGATTTTGTGAACTCGAGCAAGGTATGTGTTCTTCAGTGCATTTTTGATGTTTGCGTTGTCAATGACGCGCGCTTGCTGGAAGCCCAGGTACTTGTAGGTCTCTCCCTGTTCCATGGATTGGATGGCCAAACCATGGTCCAGTTCAAAACACTCCAAATTCGAAGTCTTCCCACGTATTATGTGTAACTTGCGGCATTTGTCAATTCCAAATTCCATCCCAATGTCTTTGGTGAACTGTGTGGTGGCTTGTAGTAAATTAGTAAGTTGTGCATTGTTTGTGGCATAGAGTTTAATGTCATCCATGTAGAGTAAGTGTGTGATTTTATATGGTGTCACAGTGCCTGTGGTAAGCCTATAACCGTGTTTTGTGTTATCTAGTATATGGCTCAGTGGATTCAAGGCGAGGCAGAACCAAAGAGGACTCAAGGAGTCTCCCTGGAAAATACCTCTCCTTATGGAAATGGGATCTGTAGTGATGGAGGTGTTAGAGGTGCGTAGGCGTAATGTTGTGTTCCAACTCTTCATCGTGGCAGCTAAGAATGCCGTGATCTTGGGGTGTATTTTGTAGATATGAAGAGTGTGTAGGAGCCAGGAATGAGGGACAGAATCAAATGCCTTCTTGTAATCGATGTATGCGATATGTAAGCTCCTATTCTTCGCGCGTGCCTGGCGCAGAATTACAGAGTCAATAAGGAGTTGCTCCTTACAACCCTGGGAATTCCTGCGACAGCCCTTCTGCTGTTCGGAAAGAATGTTATATGTCTCGATGTGTGTGTAGATCTTGTCTGCGAGGCAGGAGGTGAGGAGTTTGTAAAGTGTGGGGAGGCAAGTGATTGGGCGGTAGTTTGCAGGTTGCGCTGTTTCAGTGTTCTTGCTTTGTAGGTATGTGACACCCTGTGTGAGGAAACGAGGTATATGTTCTGGGTGTTGGATTATGTCAGTGAGTGTAAGCGCTAGTTTTCCATGCAGGGACGTGAACCTCTTGATCCAGAAGTTCTGGACTCCGTCTGCACCAGGAGCCTTCCAGTTGTGTGCATGTTTTAGTGCTGTCTGTATGTCTGCGAGAGTAATCTCATGGAAGGACATGCAGGGTAAGTGTTCAGTGAGTTGCTGTTCCTCTGTTATCCAT
Organism: Thereuonema tuberculata; assembly: GCA_023159025.1. Classification (NCBI taxonomy): domain Eukaryota; kingdom Metazoa; phylum Arthropoda; class Chilopoda; order Scutigeromorpha; family Scutigeridae; genus Thereuonema; species Thereuonema tuberculata. Next base: position 63,978,936 of record JAFIDM010009631.1, on the reverse strand, counting down.
GGTGCTTTATCATTGTGGGGGATAGGGTTTGACCACAGAGACGACCAGTATTCATGTAAAGCCTCGCTGTTGGGAGTGTTTGTGTTAGTTGCAGTAGAGGAAGATGTAAGGGATCTGTAGAATTTTTTCTCATTGTATTGGAAAGTCTTGTTCTGTTGTTTGCGCAGAGTGCACTGTTTGTATCTTTGTAATCTTTTTGCAAGTGCACTGAGTTTTTGTTTTAGTGTGTCGAGATGTTCCTGAACCTGGTTATGATGATTTGAATGTGAAGGGCGAGTATTTATGTGCTTGAATATCTTTCTAACCTGGGACATAAGTTTCTTTGTTTTGTTTCCTGCACAGTATTGTGTGAGCCTGGCTATGTCGCCTCTAAGGTCACTGATGCGGCCCTCAAGGCGACGTCTCCAAGGGGGGATGTATTCTTGTGTCCGTGCAGTGGGAGGTATGTTGTGTTGTTTAATTCCAAGTGCCCGAATGGTTCCCTGTGCGGCACAATAGAGTGTTGTATGTATGTCTTCTAATGTTTGGATGTTGTCAAGGTGTTGTGGGATAGTGTGTGTGTTGAGATGGTATATGACTGTGGCGAGTTGTTTTGATGTGTGTACTTTGGGGAGTGGCGGCCTATTATTATTATTATTATTATTATTATTATTATTATTATATATTATTAAGAAATATATTCTAGTCTACTTCTGCAATTTTAATAAATTTGTAATACTTGTAGTATTTTCTTGAACAGTATTCTCAAATGACTTTTCTCTTAACATTAACGAATATTTCAAAGCTATATCTTTCCGACTGTCATGTGTAAGTTTGTATTTCTGAATTGCAACCAAATAAGCCCATTTAAAACTTAAAGAGCTACATATGTGCAACAAGTCTGTCTCTTGGAAGGTTCCGTTATTACTTCCGAATCAACTAAAGAAGATCTTTTCTTCCACCATTATGCTTTTTACGAACCATAATATGAAAGACTGCTTTAAAAGGAGACCAATCTGAGACTTTCAAACAAGCAACCTAATGTTTTCATTTTCATGACTCAAGTCTAAATTGTGGAAAGCTCTCACATAAGTTTCTGACATAGTGTAAACCAATAAAACAAATGTCCAGCAGCTCCAGGTCTATAATACTGTATATATATGTACAGTGTTACCTCCGAATAACGGACAGTCACGGGACCGGAAGTTTTGTCCGTTATTGGGAGGTGTCCACTATTCGGGAGGACTGTCTTTTTTTTCATTTTTTAGCTTATACCATGTCATTTAATGAAAAATTACGTACAATCTTAATTAATTTCTACAATTATCATTGTGATATGAGAGAATATTTACTATATTCCTTTTTAAATGAGTGCTAATCTGTTTGTCTTATTTAAAATAATGATAAAATTAATTACAGTATACAGAAAATTAATTTCTAGCCATCCATTTGATGGCTTAAACGTGTCCAATTCTAAAGTTTGACCGACTTCTCTGGCTTTTTCTTGAAGGAAAACACCGCTTATAGGAATGTTCTTTGCACGAGCAAAGCGGAACCATTTTATCACCATTTGGTCGATTTGCTTGTTTCAGTTTTACGAAACTTCAAATTCTTCAAATTTTCGTTTGAATTCACCATCCACATTTTTCTAATCTCATCTTTGTCCTTCAAAAGTTCACTTATCTCAGTTTTTCCAACTTTAAAACGTTCAGCAAGACAACGCACACTCAGCTTTTCTTTTTCTTCAAGAATATCAATTTTTTTCTTTCAGTGCCAATCTCTTCCTTTTTGACGTCATTTTAATTCGCAATAAATTTAATCAACACGTTTATAGGATAGCTTTACGAGGGATTGATATTTACAAAGCAACTGCAGTGAAAAAAAGGGCCTCAGATTCGTGCATTGAATCAAGGGACACCGATACAATGTAGCAATGTAGGAACACCGATGTAAATGCAACCATGATGTGTTTGTCGAATTGTTAATCGAAATAAAAAAAAAAATTACAGTTAAAATAACTGTCCGCTATTCAGAGTGTCCGCTATTCGGAGTGGATAACATGGAATGTCATATTTTAAGGGACTGGGACCCGCAATAATGTCCGCTAATTAGAGGTGTCCGCTATTCGGAGTGTCTGTTACAGGAGGTTACACTGTATATGTATATATGAGTTTTCAAAAACACATCCACTTCTATAAACAAATTGGCAAAAAATTGATGACTAATCAGATGTGTACGTTGTTTCGGAAAGAAAATTAGTTGCTACTCACAATACGAATCTCACTTTCATACAAGCTTAATTAAAAAAATAATTTGATAAAAAGAAACGAAAACTGATCAACAAAGCAAAAAAAATAATGAACAATTTTGATAAAACAGAATAACAGTAACATTTATCAAAATAAATTCTATAGAAAACCGAAATTATAATAACAAAAATTAAAATTTTATTTAATAAAAAAATATCACTAATGGTTATAAAAAAATAACACAATTATAGTATTTTAAGCAAAACCCTAAACGTCGCTATTTAAAGAAACAGTATTAACATAAGCATAAACTGTATTTGCGAAAATTTAGAATTAATAATTTCATTTTCGTATTTATAGTTAAATATTTATTCGGCCTAAAAACTTAGTTCAAATCTTAAATATTTATTTGTGAAAGTTAAAAAATTATTTCAAATCGTACATTCATTTTTTATTAGCATTTCTTTATACTAATGGATTTATAACAAAGCATAGGAACAACAAAAATATTTAAAAATTATATCTAAATATATTTGTTGTTCCTAACAATTATGTCTAAAAATTACGATTTGGAAATGAAAAAAAAAATTAAAGTAACCTTCCTCGAAATCAAAGATTATTATATCTAAACATTCAAGAATTACTTCAATATCATTTGAATTAAAATAATAATTGATAATGATGAAAATACTAGAAATAAATAATAATTCATCAGCAACTTAAAAATCACAGGAAGAACTAACTTAAATTTCTCAGATCCACTTTAATTTTCGTTATGAAATGTTATTAAAAATAATAAGTAAACTAATATCTCTTTACACGAGAATACAGATAACAATATAAGAATTTACTGATAAATAAGTCTAAATTATCAAAATAAAAAGGGGAGCTATTTATGAATATATGAATATGTATATGAAAAATACAAATGAAAATTTTAAATAATTAATAGAAAAATCATCAATAATCACGTTTCTCTAATCTTTTCCTTATTAAGTATTTTATTGTTCCCTCTGATTTTTGTATTTCTCTCTTATTTAATCATAGCTTAATAGTTTTTAATTGTAATTAAAGTAATTGAATGTTTTTTTATTTAATTGTTTCTTCTGCGATTTTTTATATTAAGTTACAGATCTTCAATAAACTTTATTTTTATTTGTCGGATAGAATATGGAACCTTTAAAAACTAAAAATACATAATAAAAATAAAAAAAATTCATGTTCTGAAACAGGCTGTTCTGGGATGTTATTTAGTAAACACTTGGTCTGAACCATTATTGTTTATGTTTATTTTTATTTATTGGTAGTTACCTTTATGTGATTTTTTTTAAATCACATTATATTCAGGCATGTATAGCGATCGTGAAATAATAATACATTAAATATTTACGAAGCATATCACTAAGTGTAATAAACCACCAAATTCAACATATACATTTTAAATCAGGGATATTTTTGATACTGCATATTTTTGATTAAAAATACTATAAATAGTTAATTAAATTTAATCTGATCCTAGTTTTATTTCTTATTTCAATAAATCTAACTATATATTTCACGTTTAATATCTCAAATCAGCTACATTAAATTATGTGGTTGTAAAAGTAGGTATATGCTTCTTAAGTATTTACAACTAATTAATTATTATTATAAAAACTGTCCTTAGCTACAATAAAGTATTTCAACTGAAACTGTAAGTTATTTACGAGAAAAATATTTAATCTTATGAGATTAAATTTAAGAAAACATTTCTTTTTTTCTGATTTGTAATTAGTATTAGATATTTGGTATTTATAAAACTGTCGATAAGAATAGGAAGTTCTATATTAAAACAATGTAAATTGAAACACAGTATGTAAATGATAAATGAATTTGCTATGATTTACTCCATACTGCCATTTCAGATATTTCATTGAACTATCTTTATACTGCCTTTATCGAACTGGTCTTTTGTGATTCGCTTGCCAGAGAAAAGTAACCTCTTTTCCCACTTTCATTTCTATACTGGTGCGTAGGATGTGCGGTATAGCTTTTGTAAGCATTGTAATTGCCTCGCTTATTGAATTTAATCGCCACTCAACCGTCATGATCACGGTCACATCACGAATACCAAGCAGAGTTATCGGGAATCAGAAATTACAGTAGAGTGCGCGTAATTCACGCTGAAATTCAATCACGCAACCTTATTTCGCTAAATGAACTATATCTCAACTTAATCAAGATACTTAGCCACCTGCAGCTTAAGCTGTGTTTTTAAGTTAAGCAAAATACGTTTTGGATTTCGTGAGATTAAGGACTTAATAACAAAATTCTTTAAACTCAATGAAACTTAATTAGAAACTTACAAGATTCATTAGCAAATTAAATCTTAGAAAAACTGGCTGCTAAGAGCTGCTGATGCTTTGAATTCTTTTCTTTCGTATCAAAAACGAAAGACGGGGAAGAAAATGCTCTAGCGAGGCCCTAGGCCTTAGGTGGCTACAAATCGATCGTTTTTTCATGAAAACGTTAGTGTAACTGCTCTGTTGCAGCTTTTAGACTGCACATGGCGTCCAAGAGAAGCTTTAATAAACAAGCAAAGGTTTCATAGAAAGAGAGGCTCTAAAAGGCGTGCCTGCCCGGTCGTTGTACGATATAAACAATACTCTAAACGATATGTCACTTAAGTCACAATTTTATATTAGTACAGGATTGGTGGAGGTTGTTGGTTATTTTCCAGAAGTGCTAAGGAAGAGAAGATACTGTGAAGCTCTTTTATTTGAACTTCAGATTTAATGCAAATAGAATCTGGTATAGGGCATGATATGTGGGCATCATATTCTTTGATGTGAATAATTTGCTGATTTACAGTATTTCATTTAGTTACGTGGTTTTATTAATTTAAAACGTTATTTATGGTATCTGAAAATGTTTTAATTATATATTTAAAAGGGAAAAAAGTTGAAATGCAATAATTGGGATTAAGTGTTCTTTGTGATGCTATATCAGAAAAAAATAGCATAAATAACTTTTACTTATTTAATTTAATCATTGTTACAATTTCTTCGTTTTGTCGATTCTATGGAATTAGATAAACAGTGGTAATTACGCCATTGATGTTCATAAAAGGATGTATCTAATCTCAAATTATTAAAGAATAACTTTCATTTAAACAATATGTAACTAGAAATGGGCAAATAGAGATTACTCACAGTTTGCAAAATTGTTCTTTAATGCGTAATTATTGGATTTTGCTCTGGGATTTCCTGTTAAAATAATATTTCATTTTTTCGTAATCTTATTGTAATTAACTAGGTAGCATTTTCAATCCCAGCATTGCACTTTCAGAAGATACGATATCAACTTCAGTTCATCAACTACATCTCATGTGAAGTGATCGATTTCTTTATTAAAGCAAAGTTAAAGTCCACTGGAAGAGTTAATACAGTTTCCGTTTAATCTACGAACCTCAGTTTTATTTCAGATTTGGAAAACTAGCGTTGCCACTTACTGCGGCAAGAGATGCTATCAGCTGACAGGAATGTTTCATCCCTCAACATCGTAGAAGACATTTCTCTAGAATGATATGTTTACTGTCGAGTAAACTGGATCACACAAAACTGACGAAAGTTCACTAGGTAGCCTATTGTTGCACTGTTTATAAACTTTTTATGTTTATTTTCATGTTTTTTTAACATTATTTTTATCACGGGGCACTATTTCTAAAAAGCTAAAAATCATCATTTACCTATCAGGACTACAACCTACAATTTTGCCAGAGCCTAAAATACTGCAAAATCGTATTCTACACACATGGCTGATAGTAACCTAGAATGACCTTAGAAAATCAGTGAATGTATCCCAGCCTGATCTCTATTACATCTGTATTTGAATGTTACTTCTATTTCGGAAGCTGCAATCCTGTCTATTTATCGAGCCTAAATTTGTTCTCAATTTCCGACGAATCCTTCCTTTCCTTTTTTTTCATGGATGGAGTGCACTTCGGAGATGATTTTGATTCAAAAGCTTATATTCCACGTAGAGTTGGATACAATGGCTAACTTTAAAAGATATAATCTAGAATCTTTTCTTTCTATTCACTGATCAGTAATTTTCTTGATTACTAATTTAACTGCAAGAAAGATTTCTAAAGCACATCCTCGTCTAGGCTATAAAGTGAAATGACATGGGGAAATCCTGTTCACAATCTTCCCTTGAATTCTAGTTTCTCCAAAGATGTATTCTTTTTCTTAGCCATTCCCATTGATAAATGTAGTGGTGATTGTAGACCATGATGTAATAGCGAAGATGAGAAAATTATTCCTTTCTGATATTTGCTCAAACATTGCTAACCGTGGGATTATTATGAATAGAATAAGGAATAAATACAAACAATAAGGAACTGAATAAGGAATATTCTAGAAATGAATAGATAAAAATAATATGGAATAGAATAAAGGATATTCTATCAAATGAATAAATGCAAATAATAAGGATTAGAATAAAGAATATTTTATAAATGAGTAGATATTAATTATAAGGATTAGAATAAAGAATAATTTTTAACTGTGAGAAGAAGTTTACGGCAAAACAAATGAATATTAGAGTAGTTCTATTGAAACCCTTATAATAGAAGTATGTTCTCATTACTTATCAATATCTCAAAATGTCTCCTGCTTTTATAGTGAATATTCTTTCTCATTATCAAGAAATCCGAAAAAACATGACGAAATTACTTCAAACGTCAGAAGATTACACTCACTAATACCCAGAAAGAAATGGAAATGAAGCTGTAGAACTTATAAAAGCACTATTTTCTTTCCCCTTCTTCAGTAACTTCATCTTCTCTACAGGGATTATAACAGTATTAATGCAGGAAGTTGGCAAATTTTCAAGGGGTGATTTAATCGCTTTAAAGTTAAAGTATTTACATAGTATTAAAAAATTAATCATATGAAGTTAGAATTTTTGCTTCATAATTGGCTGAAACAACGTGTATCATTTATGCAAGTCACATAATTAATAAGTAAGATACTTCACTATTAAATCCGTTAGGTAATTTTAATATTATAGATGTATATTAGGTTTTTCAAAAAATAGTAGTTGATAAACAGAAATTGAATTAACAGGATTCATACATGTATTCAACCAGTTCTGGACTACGATGATTTTTAAATTTTGTATTTGATCGCCGAAGAAAGTTATGTAGGTTGCCTTAATAAGATATTTACTTCCAGTATATTTTTTGCTAATATTGGCTAAAGAAGTGGTACTGTTTTTTTCCGCATAGTATAAAACAATAGCAACTGTTGACCCTTATCATTTACTGACGATTGATAATAATTTTAAATCTATTTTTTTTTGCAACGACTTATTCCTGATGTTCAATTGCACTTATTTTTGGAAAAGTATTTTATTTTCTCAGAATTCTGCTATATTATTTTGACCGTATTTTATTTTATTTCTTTTATAAGTTTCATTAAAATTGAATTTCAAAACCAGAGTAAAAGTAAAACCAATGTTTACATTAATTTCTTTGCAAATGATGTATTATGAATCTTGGATTTATTTTAATGAGAATGTTTTTTTTTCAAGTGAGCTAATCTAAGAGTAATATTTATGTTCAGTAGATTAATGATTAAATATAAAAAAAGATCTATTACAAAAATCACAAAGGCCATTTGTTTAATTTTGTGTCGACCTTATTTCTTGTTTTATTTAGAACTATGTGGGTGTTTGACAGAATATAATAGACATTAGTAACATATTTTTTTCTAAATTACAACAATATTAATAATAATAATTCATCGAATATAACAAGAAAACAGTTTTCCTAATACTAATAGAATCATGATTTTTCTATCTCATTTATTGCTTCAAGCATCTAAAAGAAAGCATACTATTTTCTGTACGTTTGATAAGAGATAAAATACACCGATTCAGCTTGTTTTCAAGACAGAGACGAACATAAATTGTTGACTTTCTTGTCCACGAGCTCGCAGCAACGGTAATATGATACATTTTCGGTTTCTATTGGTCTAAGAGCTAATTAATTCTACTTCAGTGGACGTCTAACCAAGAATTCGATCGCTGATTCGACTGAGTCAGTTCTGAAGGTTGCTAATGGTTTTTCTTATTCATTCTACAAAAACGAAAGAATTTCCAGACATGAAGCAGTCTTCTTATATTTACCTACTAGTTTCACCTAGGATTGTTATTCTTTTCTCATCAACTTACAAGGAGAAGTCACCAGATCGATGTGGAGAACTAATTGGGAATTTTTCTGGTAAATCTATAGACAAAATAGGAAGGCACGTGATAGGCTTTCTTCTCCGTAGGTACTACTTCACAAGAAAATGACCAAAAAAGAATTTTTATTATCAGAAAAGCTCTGAAATAATAACATGACAGAGGCACTTATTGTAATTATACTAATACTTACGATAATTCCTAACTCCACTGTTTACTTGATCTTTACAATTGTTTCAATAATAATATTTTATCTTAGTAAGAGACCTCTCCTTAGTAGCTCTTGATGTTGCAACTTTTATAGGCCTAAGATCTTAGAAAAAAAATTATTTAACTTCGGATCTAAGGTTTTAATCTTTTTTGGAAACTATTGTTTTTTAAATAACCCTCAAAACATCCAAGTAATTTAACTTCCATATCTTTGAAAAAAAAATCTTTATTTATATATTTATTTATATTTATTTATATATTTTATCTTAGCAAGAGACCTCTCCTTAGTAGCTCTTGATGTGCAACTTTTATAACTTTTATAACTTTTATAACGAAAAAAAATTATTTAACTTCGGATCTAAGGTTTTAATCTCTTTTGAAAACTATCGTTTTTCAAACAACCCTCAAACATCCAAGTAATTTAACTTCCATATCTTTGAAAAAAACAAAAAACATCTTTATTTATTTACGATATTTCGTTTCTTTAAACAAAACTTCTTCAAGTTTATATATGAGGATAAGAAAAACTTTCTTCTTCCTCTAAAACTTCTAAATTCGGTATGAATAAAAAAAAATTAAAGCTTATGGCAATATATCAATAATCAATTTCGTGCTTAATGCTTACATCCAAACAAATCTTTATTCAAATTTGTTTAAATTCAAAAATAACATTATTTTAAGCTTTATCTTTTATTTTCCTTTATTTTTCATATATTTCTTTATGTATCCGAATTCCACATCGCTTACCTTCAAAACTTTATCGTTTGCAAATTAATTATGCATGATTCTACCCATCAGTCTATCTTTTACTTCTTGAATTTAACAAGTTATATCCACTATGGTATCAGAATTGTGTTTCATTCCTTGATAATGCTTTGCCCAATCTCATATATTTTTCTTTCTGTTTTTATACACTCTTATGTGTTCAGCGAGTCTTTCCTTCAATGTTCTTCCTGTACTTCCATAGTATATGTTCCCACAGTCTCTGCACGTAAGTTTATATACTAACTCCATTTTGTTCATCATACACTCCTCATAGACTTTGTTCTTCTTAATTAATTTATTTGTTTTATAGTATACTACCCTAAAATTATTTTCACTACATATATCTCTCACTGTCTTGCTCATTTTCATTCCTAAAGTAATTTTATAATTTTGTTATAACTATTCTTATTCTCTTCATTAATTTTAGTGTTTATCTTATTCCTTTTTCTTTCCTTAAAAAATTCGTTAATATGTTAAGTATGAAAATAAAAAAAACGATTACTTTTCAGACTTTTTTCATAATGTTCATAAGATACCCCCACCCATCCCTTCATTTACTAGTAAAACGACAAAATAAGCCAATTTTTTATCCTTTTCTTTTTCCTCGGTACATCTTAAATTGTTACTTATCAAGTTTACTTAATTATAAAATTTTCAGAACTGATATCAGTTCCGTTCCATAAAATCAATATATCATCTGCATACCTCATGTAATCGTAATGTTTTGTTAAACTCTATCCAATTTATATATATTAATTATAAGCTGTTCCCGAAATGGGGCTTCCTATTGGAAAACCTCTAATCTGTTTATATAATTTGTTTACCTTAAACCTAAAATAACTATTGTTACAAATCCTTCTCAATATCTTCATTACCGATTCTGTAACGGCTTTTGAATCGTAGAGAATTTGATTTTTCTCTTCATACACAGTTTCCATTACCATCAATGATTAGTGCACCAATGTTAGTGTCAAATCCAATGAGTATAGCTTTATTCGTTTCTTCTTTACATTTTTAATCTTCTGTATCTGTTCCTCTGTCTTCTTTAGAATCACATCAGGTTTGTATAGCAGAAACTTCTTCAGAATCCCATTCACAAACCTTCTCAGATTTTGTGTCGGAGATGCGAATGAGTTTATCCGTGATCTAAGAGGGTGGTCTATTTTACGAGTTTTGGGACGGGGTTCGAATCTTGGTGTTTCTATCATATTTTTGCACATGTTTTTTTATTGGATAAAACTAATTGGGTTTCTTTCTTTTAGCTTTTGAATTTCAATTTTCCTTTTTTGTACAATTTGAAAGTACGATTATTTTCATAATCATTATAGTCCATTATAACTAATTTATTACCTTTATCCGATTTTATTCTGTGTCTCGATTCATCTTTTATTATTCTCTTTATGAGGCTTTCTTCATATCGCGATGTATTCCTGTAACTTTTGTGACTATACAAGTTCTCTAGAAGTTGGTAAAATATTTCTTTCTTTTCCGTTACTATCTCTCACTGGTTAAACGACATGTGCCTGATGACTTTACAAAAAGTAAGGTATACTTTATTTCTGGCCATGCTGTAAAAGGTAGCTGGCAACCAATCTGGAGTGTCAATCCATTTAAAGTCTTCAAATTTAAAATCATGGATTACCTTTTTTTTTCATTCATTATGAATAAATTGCTACTCGTGGTAAACTATACAATGTGGCTACATTACACGCAGTGAAGAGGCAGAAATCAGAAGACAGGAACCGGAAAATACCCAAACCAGCTCTTCCTATAGAGCCAAGAAAAATAATTGAGTTCTCAAACCACCAGTTTAAATCGTTGACTATGTGTGAGACGTCTACAATAAACAAAATATCGTTTATACGTGCAAACAGTAAATACATATTTGTGATTAATATATCCAAATAATAAATTTAAATTCTTATGTCTTATCACGAAAAAGGATAATGAAATCATCAATTATGATGAATTATTAATAATACTTTCGCAACTGTTAATTGATTATGGTCTGAACACTTCAAACATGAACTAGACAATAGGGAAGTTTTGTAATTAAAACTTATTAACTTTGCAAGTGCTAAATATGTAGCTACGGGATCAAAGAAACTCATCAAAAAACGTTTCCTACCTAAAAGCAAATTCTAAAATTACAATAAGGTATTGTTAGCAAAAAATATTTAAGCAGGAAGGACAAGCCATATGGCGGGCCGGTATTACAGTTCAGTATTACAGTATTTATTTAATGCTAGAATTAATGAAGCCAGCTATCCCATTGTTATGAAGCTGGCTATTATATGAAACACTAATTATTACCATCATAAAAATTATGCATGTCAAAAAAACTAGAGAATATTAAATAATAAAAATGAAGATAAAACTACCCAAATTGAGAATTTTGGATGTTTCTCTTACTGACGTTCTATTCAATAATGTTCGCATTTGTATTTAGAAAGAAAAGTTAGAGAGACTTTATTTGAAAATAATAGAAAATATTTTAATGGTAATAAACGTATTGGAATTGAGAGTTTAAGAATCAGATTGGCTGCAACTTCAATTAAAAAGATTTCGTCAAAAACAAACGTTTCTTTTGCTAATTTAAAATAATATCAATTTTCTTGCTAAAACATTTGTATCATAAATTCTAATTATCTATAATAGTACCGTAAAACTCCCAGCTATTACACTGTTCATATACGTATCCATTTCCCTATATCTTTCGTTGAAGGCTTGTAATTTTTATTTTTATAGATGGTTGAACTGATCACGAAAATTTTCTAATAAAAATACTACAAATGTTTTATAAAAATAAGTAACACTTTTTTCCTACATATTCTTCATAAATAATAATCGTACTATGCTCTATCATTCGTCAAACTAATTAAATAATATTTATAATTTACTATAATCAGAAAGTCTTTAGTTGGAAAGCCGCAGAAGATTAATTAGCATTTTTCTTAGTTTCCTGTATAAAACGTTAAATAACTTTCCACTAGTAATGTAAGAATCAAGAAAAAAGGTGGAGTATTACAAGATATGAGACGTGTATTCTTATTATAAATTCATTATTATTAAGATCTTATTTAATAACAAGAATATCAAATCGAAACAATTATACTGAAACACAAAATTTATTTGCTTATTAGCCACTGTTTGAAAAGAAAGAGGATCTTATCCTAAGAGCTAAACAACGGTAGAAAATGTTTGTTTGCCCTTTTTTATTCGAAACTGATAAGATTTCTAAATCCCAAAACATAAATCTATTTATCCACGACACAAGAATGACATGAAAAACATCCAGTAACCTCAGAATGACATGAAAATCTCAAAGCATCTTACCATCTCTCTCTGTGACCTCTTTTTTTTCCCTTTTCCATTTATTTGTAAAGCCAAAACAAACAAATAATTCAAATTTTCAAAAGACTTCAATGTTTAAAAAAAAAAGAGAAGCCAAGTTCACTCTAGTAGAAAAGAAAAACCAAACTAAAAAAGATCCACATCGAGATGCCAAGGAACAATAGAGTTAACGGTTCATCTTCTACCATCCACTCTCTCTCTCATGTTTCCATTCTTGAGCTGCTTTCCTTGGCGATATAATTTCGAAGGAGTTGAAATTTTGGCGCCCAGCCAGATAGTGTCGATCGTCTGCAGCCGTCACTGCAATTTGGTCGATCGATAAGATTTGAACGGAGTTTGGACCGATTCGTTTATGTCGATCTGTTTCCGTTGTTATCGTTTTATTTGGTTTCTGTCTTTCTGTGTATCCTTTCTTGTTCATCACTATCTGACTCCTGGATTAAACGACTCTTTACAATTGATTTTTTTTTGTTTGTTTATATTAACATTACTTTTTGACTCAAGATCCTCCTTTTTCTAATAAAGATATCAACCCTGAATAATATTTGTCTTCGTTTCTTGAATTGTCATTTCTTTTAGAACCGAAATTTCTTTGGTTGTATTGATCCCAAGTAAAGCTATTACAACAAAATTTCCAAAAACAAAAAGACCAAGAGCTGCTAATCAATTATTTACAAAAATAATTGGAGAATTAGAAAGTGATTTTTTTTCTTTCCGTCTTTCTTATAATAATATTTATTATATAATAATATTTTAATAATGTAATATTTTTTGTCATCGAAAAGCTGTGGATTCTGTGTAATATCTATCACTGTTATTTAATGATAAATTTTATTATAAAATGCCGTTACCTCAAACAATGACACATGAATTATGCTAAATTATGTGGTGGTATTTCGTTTAAATTCCATAATGTTTATTTACTTTTTTCTGAAATCTCTTTTACTTAATAGCTGATTATTGTGTTCAATAAATAACGACATGGCTAAAAAAGGAACTTTTTTTTTTTACTGTAAATACTGTCATAATAATGAGTTAATTTTTACTTAATGAAAACTGTTTGTTCTCGTACCCTTTATCTACCATATTCTTCTGTAACATAAGTTCGGACATTTCAGTTTTAGAAATTTTTTCCTTATATTACAAAACAGATTTAACCAAAACTTCAAAATATCATATAATTCATGATAAGAAAACTGACTATAGAAAGTTCTTTAGAAAAAAACAGCAAAGAACTTTTAAGTTTTAATAAAAAAGAAAAAAATATACTTACAAAAGAAAAAAAATTAGCAAGTTTACATACGTTATTTTTGTAAAGATAAAATATTAGAAACGACAGAAGCTGCTCTAAACCTTTCACAAATACTTTTTTTACGAAAACAAATTTACTGCTAGTTGAAAAGTTGGTTCTATTTTTAAAATATCAATAATAGTGATTTTCATAAGGAATTTTGAGCTATTGATTGTTTTATTTCATTGTTTAATTAAAGAACCTCAGCACACATTTTTCACACTTCTTCCAGAAGGCAAGATTTCTTTGGAGTGGTTGTGTTAAGAAAGCAAAAGCAGCTGTTGTCGGATGGGAATTTTTCTACCACAAAAGAACATCCTTCAATGTCGAAAACAACCAAAATTCACTAAGTGCAATGCCAGGCACCGAGAATATGGGATAAACTCAACGTCGTTTTCTTCATTTTCGACATTTGCAGCAAGAAGAGGGTTATTCTGATAAAGCACCTTGTTTACACCTTCCGATATAAGATGAATGTTCATTCTTAGAAAGAAAATCTTATTTGAAACAATTATTCTAAGATTTAATCTCGACATTTTTTTCTTACTATCCATTTCAATTGACTCTCGAATATAGGCTACGGTAAGGGATTAACAGTAACGATTAAGAAAAGTGGTTCAGGTAAGATAACAAATTATAACGCTCAAACATTTAATATAGAAGAATTTTCTAGAAATTTTCCATATAAATTCTAATCTATACATAGAAAAAAAGTTTTCATATAAATGATAGTTTTACTTTAACTTCTTATATAATTGGCTCAATTTACACCAGAAATAAATTATTTATACCAGAAAACAATAATTTAAATGTAATACTAAGGTATCAGCTTATTGATTAATTTCGGCAGATCGTTTCAATGACAATGGCAATTTTGGTTTCCTAGCTAAGTAATTAGGAGCCAAATATTTATTAACCTTAATATGAGATTCCAATCGATTAATGAATTTGCAATTAAATTTTAAAATTTCAAGATGTTGTTATTATCTTGATTCTACCACACTTTGACTAAATATTTTGTGCTTTTTTTGTTCTGAAGGAACGCTTAAAAACCATTTAATAGTAATAGCTAAAATGCAGATATAAAAAAAGTTCAACTTAAAGTCCTTTCTTTCAGCTATAATGTTTTCCCGGGCGACCTGAATGTGAAAGATCAAGAAATCAAAGGAAAGTGAAATGTTAGCGTATTAAATCTACTATCTACCTCTGACATCAGTGCTTGTGGCTCATCGCTTTGTATATACGTAGTATACAATGAGTTTAGAGTTAGCTCAATAAAGTCAAGTTTAAAGCTTCAATTCTGTGACCAGAAGAAGATTGTGTAGTCGTTTGCTTTCCCATTAAACTCTTTGTTGCTCATACTAGAAATTGACTACGTCATAAAATCTTCAGCAAGGTGGACCGCTGAAGGATTGAATGGCTATCTTTAAGAGCAATTGGCTATACTTACTGGCACAGAAACCTCATTTGACTTTGTTTACTGTTTCTTTATCTTTACCAAATGTTAGCCAAATTGCAATAGACATCAAACAGAAACCTAAGAAATGTACAATTCGAAATATAAATTAAATTACTGTCAATTTTGCATCAATATAAAATGTTGCAATGCAAAATTGAATCGCCATTTTATATACTTCGACAATTTTTTAATATTTTAATGTAAGATAAATTTGGTATTATAAAATGATATTTAGAAGTAAATTTTCATGAAACCTTTTTTTTTTCTTTTCCATTAAACTACTAATTGTTTTATGGATGATTTGTGGTAAGTGAGGAAACAGTGCCAAGAAGGTTTATATTATCGAGCTTTAATTATTATCAGGTAACAGTAAAAGAATCTGAATATTCTGTTAAATATAATAAAGTTAATTTGTAAATTCAAAATGTACGAAAGGCATTAGCTGACTTAAATGTTAAATGTTTAAATGCCTGACTTAAATGTTATTTTTTTTAAAATAAAGTTATTTTTATAAAACAAAATGTTGCTTTTTGTTATTTATTTTTTAAGATTAAAATATAAGAAGAATTCTATTGCTATTCAATTAAAAGCAGACTTATCTCTAAAGTTGTCGTAATAATCTAACCATAGTAAAAACTATAGAAGTAATAAAACATTCTTTTATGTCATGGTACTATTTACAACAACAGCAAGTAAAAAATTATCTGAAGTTAAATTTTCTTTTAAACACAAGAAACAAAGGGCTGCACAATGAATAAACAAGAACGCCTTTCAGGTCAGTTATAAGAGGGAATCGAGAACGGCCGTTTGGTCCTGCTTGGGAATCATCAGCCCGATCCATCTTCCCCGATAACAAGCCCAGAAAGACGTGAACCCAGAAAGGGGGGGGGGTGACTTCCATTTATTTTCACGCCTTTCTGGATTTTTTTATCGGGTAGGGTGGATCGGGCTGATGAGTCGCAAGCAGGACGAAACGACCATTCCCGATTCCCTCTTACAACTGACCCGAAAGACGCTTCTTGTTTATCAATTGCGTAGCCCTTTGTTTCTTGGTTTTAAATAATTTCTCTGCAAGTTAAATCTCTTTATTTATATTTTCTTTTGTTTTGTTTTTTGAAAACATTTGAATTTTTTATAAATCTTATCCAGTTTCTTTGAATATTTTCTTATCAAATAGAACTTCTGCGATCGATAAAATCACTGAATGAAGTTATGGAATAATGGTAAGCTGTTCATAAAAGTACTGATAAGATAGGTTATGAAAATGATTTCTTCTAGAATTGAAGTAATTTTTTTTTTATTTCTACAGTTTAAGATTGAAATATTAAGTATTTTACGTCCATGATTTCTATGATTTTAAAGAAAGATCCTCAGACAGTATAAAAATCAACATTGTTCTTCAGAGAAAAACTTCATAGGCTAGGTAAAAATTGCATAAATGTTTCTGTGTTTATGTTATATGTTTCTGTGTTATGCTATATGTTTCTCTGTTTTGTTATATCTATGCATAAATTATTTTCCATTTCTAAAATAAAATGTTCCTTTTTTTTAAAGATTACGATAAAAAGCATTCTAAAATTGAATATATTGTATTAATGAAATATTATTATTAACTAACTTTTATGATGCAGCTAATAATTTGATTGATTAACTAATAATTAAGTTTCTATTTTGAATACATAATTTAGGAAGATCAGTTTCCATCTCTAGAATAACAGATATTAAATAAGTATATTATATTAAATTATATTACATACGATAATAACAGAATTTCCAATAATATACAAATATTAGCATTGAAGTTCTATGTGAATTTTTCGAAGATTGCTGCAGTTCCATTTCTAACAATTGTTTTTATCGGTCTAATTGCTCTTAACTTCAATCAAAGTAGAATATTATTAAAACAAATGAAAAATTTTCTTCCAAATAATGGCAATTAAATACATAAGTTTTTATTTATAATGATTTGAATGTGATGTGATAATATTTTCACTCAAAACCACTTCTAAAATATCGAAAACCACGATAATGAAATAGAACAACAAGAGCAAAAATCTGCAACCAGTAATGAAATTCTACAACCCCCACAAATTAACTATAATAGCGGGTAATTTGTCGATTCCAATCTCAAAAGAATTTGCCAGTGACTGACGGATGTGGTCTAAACCATAATACTCATAAAGGATTAAGCAGCTCTCATTCCAATGGAATGTTACGAAATACTCTTGAGATATCGGTGGCAGATGAATACTGCTTCAATGTAGCAAATCCGTACATTTCAATATGAAATTTCTGCTTTTAATAGAAGATATTGCAGCATTGTTAGTAAACAAACTAAAGATTACTACCTGAAATTCGAAAACATTATAAAATGTATTTTAAAATGGAAATACAAGATAGCTAAAGCAATACTCGGGAATATTTTTTTTTTATTTTTTAACAGTTGTAATTTTGTCTCTTTCCATTTACTTTATTTACATTACATACTTATGTTAAGTCAGCAAATCTTAAAACAACAATAGACATAATAAAGTAATGACAACTTTTCACAATTAATAAGCAAAAACGACAAATTAGAAAAGGGAAAGCTAAACAAGACCTTCAGAAATGTCTATAGAAGTTTTTGAAACACTTACAATACCTGTTTGGATGGAGCTTGTATAAAACTTGTTTGGATGGAAACTAAAATAAGGTACCTGAGCCATATAACACCATGTATATCTTTAACGCCACCTATCTAATTCTTCATAAACATAAGAGATGGCTGTACTGCACTAAAGTAGTTTTAATTGACATGCCATCTAGTGTTGAAGTGAGTTATTAGCAGACCGCCAACATTTTCGGTGAAATTACATTTCGACTATTTCGGGTCGAAGACTGGTTCTGAAAGGCTATATCAAGGTTATATCAAGGTAAGATAAAATATAGATTTTTTAATGTTCAGCAAAGATTAACTCTGTAAAACTATATATTTTCTTGATTCTTGAAGATTCTTCTATGTAGATAAGATAAAGTTATTTTTAAAATTCGGAAATTGTAGACAAACAAATGTATGATGTAATGCATGGGCTCAGTAGCGCTTTAACGCCACTAATAAACTTTTTATTTTTTGTAAGCTTACTTCTCTAAAGCTTTTTGAGTTAACTGAAAAATATTGTTTTTTGTGGTATTTTGTCTTATTGTCTCATTTCATTTAAAAGGAGGGGATATTCAAATTAATTTTTACAATTCCTCTTTTGGTTTAGCTACAGATTAGAAAGACTGTGTCAATTTCAAGATATTTTTTATTATTTTTTTATTACAGAAAGTCAAATTTAGTTGCTTTTTACTGTAATTTTGTACGAATAATGTTTACAATGATTGAATAATTCTTAATTTTAAATAAGTTACTAGAAAGTAGGTGGTGTTAATTGGACCAGGTGTTCCTAATAACCCCAGTTTGCAAAGTTTTCTTATTTGAGTTCTCATTCTCCAGTAAAAATTATCATATGTTTCATTATGGTATGCTTCAAATAGAAGACTAAACTTTCTTGATCATAATTTTCGTGTTTCGATACACCTTATTTCCAGACTTACAATAATTTAAATGTTAAGGTCGCGTTATTTGGGCAGTGTACTTTAGTTTAATGTGTAGGCTACACAAATTCTCGTAGATGCATGTATATCTTTGCATCTTTTTCTGAATAAAAAATGACAACTTCCAACCATAGACATTCAGTTTAAATATAGCAGTTTGATTCAAATTCAGGAATCATAAAACCTGGTTCGTTTCCTTTGTTCACGATATTAATCACAGACTAATCTCAGTAAGTTTATTTTTTATACCCGTATAGTTACTGTAGTATAGTACAGGTTTGATAAAGCACTTACAGTACTGCTTATAAGTTGTAAAAAGAAAACTCCCTATTAACTTTTGTACAATATGATCAATAGGTAAGATCAGCGGAAAAAAAAGTATGCCAAAAATGTTCGCCATAGTTCAAGTTATTGAGATATGTGTAGGATTGTCCAAGGAAGATTCCTACTGAACTTGGTTCAAATAGTACCAGTAGGTGAGAAACTCGTTAAGAATCAAACAAAAAGAAGTTGTTCATCAATAAAAGAATTATTCATTCACCATCAATACAGTGACTGAATAACTCTTTCATTAATCAACAACTTTTTATGTTGGTTTCTTTACCTTTAATACACTCTCACGTTAAAAGTGGTGTCCGAAAATTGTAATGTCAGCTATATCTCGTGCATTTTTTGTTTTTTAGGTGGATAGTAAGCTTTTTAACTTGTAGGTGACAGATTAACTCAGACCTGGAACATATTAGATAGGTGATTTTCTTTTCTTAATTTCAACAAGTAATTGATAAACTTCATTGAGTATATGCCATTAAAGTGCAACTTTTTCATTAAAATTTATGGATATCAACATTTTTCTAAACGAAAAAATTGAAGTAGTAATATAAAGTAGATTTCATAATTCCCAAAGAATTGGTTCGAGAAACAGTTTGATGAACCATCTCGTAATTCCAGCAAGAGCTCAAAGACGATCTCTTCAGATCACACATGTTATCGATGGCCTTGTTCTGTTTTGTTTTATATCCATTAAATAGCCTAATGAGACGTAACGAAGTAGCATAAATCCTTCTTCTAACTTAAGTGTACAAGACAGATTGATCATGCCTTGTGCACTTGCTCTCTAATTAAACTTGAATGAAGCGGACCCCCAAAGGTCTCTGGGAAAACAACTCTAGTCGAATTTGCATAAAAAACTACTGCTAATGAAATTACATGGCTTGTTTCCTTAGTAGAACTTTTTGCATTGATGCTTAATTCCAAAATTAAATTAAATACTGTTAGCTTGACTGAATGACCGTCCCTGATTAAGAATTATAATCGCAAAAAAGAATTAAATTTGTCATCACATATGTAGAATAATAATTTGTCAATTACAATCATGTAGATGTACAATCATTATTAAGGTTTGCATAACGAAAAATTTTTAGTCTAAATTAAATTTGAAGATTGTCTTAAGTTGTCATAAATAATAAAAAAAATTTTTTATTTGAATTATAGAAACAATAACATAAAATAATTTAGATAATAAAGAAAGACTAACAAAATTAAAGATCTTTAAACATGCATTACATTACGAATATCTTGGCACTGTATTAAACCGAAGTTTTCCTAACCATTATCTAAGGTTAGCCTGTTGGTTCTATAAGTGGCCGAAATATTTCGTATCATAATAATGCAAATCGTTTTAGTATTAGATATACGCTTCGCTATACATCTCTTAATGTCTGGAATCCATTAATATTAGAAAATTGCCTTCTTTAAGCTATCAATAAAAACTTTAATTTTATTTTCTTAACATTTATATATCATTTTTATTTTTTTACTAAATTGATTTTAATGTTTCTCAGAAAGAAAAACTTTATTTAACAGTAATATAAACAGGCAAACATACAAAAAAAATCTGTTAAATTAAGTAGTTAAATAGTAATAGATCATAACCAAGTTCTTTTTACGTGTGAATATTAGATTTATGATAAAAACAAACTACGCACAAAATATTTAAAAACATATCACATTATAAACCGCAGACCAGTTTTTCGTGTCGGTCGATTTCCATCCCCAGGTGCTTCAGACTCTGGCTAAAATCTTACGGCCGTACAGCATCATTGTGACATCATTTTGCCTTTGCACAATCAAGGACAGCATAGTAAGGACTAATGATAATATGTTATGCAAGATAAAAATTTTAAATTTCTAAATACTTTATTATACATTTACAAAAGTCAGGCTGTGTAGAACATTGTACACATTAAATTACATATCCTAAATTACAAATTATTGTCCACGATCGTAAGAGAACTTAACAGAAAGTTACCTTAGCGTGGAAGTTGATTGTTAATTAAAACAATTAGCGAAGAGAAGAATATCAAAGTTGAATAACAAAAATAGTGATAATTCTCATAATTCTTTTCTACTTAATTCATGATATACTTTTTTTTAGCTTATTTACAGTTTTTTCTTGTTTAAAATATTTATATAAGTCTGTACAATTGTTGTCACGTTCTTAAAATACAAGAAAAATCATGATTAGCGGCATTGTTTTTGTTTTTTTTTCAGAATTTTCAAAAAAACATCCATAGCAAATGTAATTCTGTCTCTACATCTGAAGAAGTAAGAGCATTTAAAACTCTTATTAAATTTATGTTTTCTAAAAAATAATGAAAAAAAAGAAGACATATTAAACTAATTGTAGAATTCACAAAATCTTTTTTCATAATGATTTATTTGGAATGGATATGAAGATAAAATTTTATCATTAAAGAATATATATTAGATGGAAACATGATTTTGCTAATAAATATTATTTCTTCGTTGTGTTTTCTTTGCTAAATCATAATTTTCAACTAAACTGCTTTTTCCCACAGGCTTTAACTGGATTTATTATTATGTAAAATTTCTAAATTTTCAAAGTATGTTATTTTATGTTATTCTTTCTGATGTTTGATTGCAGAGTATTTACTATCATCTTTAAGAACACTGAGAATAAATGATGCCTAAACAATTAAAATAATGTAGATTTCCTAATGTTAATGTAACACGATCCTGCGTATCATCCTTTAAATTTTGATACTTGAATCACATTTACTTGTGCGAATATCACAGCTGAGACTGTAAATGATAAAAGATCTTTCAACAAAAGCCTTAGGTCTACAAGCGAGTTGAAAACAATCCCATGACGACTCAAATAACGATGAAACTGGTGCTACTTATCCCAAGGGCCAAAAAGTAAACGGAACAGAAGATTTTGGGAAGGACAATATTCCCAAAACAGCTCAACCAAAAGAAAACAGTGGAATGAATTCACGAGAAAGCGTTGTTGTCACAAAAGACAATGATTCACATAAGGAAATAATAATAACTTATATCAAACAGCGGAAAAGATATTTTAATTTGTGAGGATAATTTCAATAGAAATGTAATGATGATCGCAATAGAATGTAACCCTCACTGGTCAAATCATATCAAACTATTCTTCCTCAAATTGAAAATTACATTGTGTTCCTTTCTAATTTCCTATAATTTGAAGGCTATTTATAAGTTTAAAAGAAAAATATAAGTGAAGTGCAATATGGAGAGATTGAGATAATAAACTAAGTCAACACATATCATTTTAAAAAATAACTATATTTACAATAAAGTATAACACAACCGGTTTCCAATGTCCAATTTACACACTTCTTCAAGCTAATGAAAAATATCACACAGTCTCTCTATTTAAGAGACTTCCAACAAATGCCTCAGGTGACGAACCAATGGAAAGGACTAGCCAATGATGTCCTAACATCTGCCCACAACCAATCGTAGAGATCTTCATGAAAGCGGCCGATCCCATAAACCAACGGGAAAGGACAAGTCCATTCATCATTAAATAGAGGAGTTCTGTGATATTATTCATTAGCCTGAAGAAGTAGAATGTAAATTCTACATTCGAAACCGATTGTGCTGTATTTTATTTTAAAATATACTTATTTTTTTTAAAAAAAATATGTGTGTCGGCTAAGTTTAATATCAGATAATGTAAGTGCTTGATTTGCAGTCCACTTATCTATTGCATTTGACTGTATTTTGAATTACTGATAGGAAATTTATTTTACTACAATTTTCTATTACTGTTCCGAAAAGCCTTTTTCCTCTAAAACCTCTATTATGGAGCCTGATTAATGAAAGTTATGATCAACAGTTTAGTACAGAAAACAATAGATGAATAAGAAATACGAAAAAAAGAGAGATGGGGTGAGGAAGAAAAACCGATGCAGCACAAATAAAGTTGTAACATGTTTCTGTAAAGGTATTTTCTAAAAATACTATAAATTACTATAAAGTATTTTTTACTTTAGTCAAAAAAAGTATGAGTAGAAGATGCCATTGACATACACTCTATATTTTGAATTTACTCTATTTTTAGATGAAACCTTTGCTCAATCAGCAATGAGAGAGGCGAACATTTACATCAAGATATCTTCAGCACAAAATAACTTTCTGTGGCAATATAAAACAATAAAACAATCTATCTTTAAAGATTATACGTTGCCTACTGTATTGGCACAGGTTAGACAAAAAAGGTATGAAATTCTAATTACCTTTAGAACACGACGTTTCGGAACCACAATTACAGATTCCCTTGTCAAGTTGGGTCCCCCTTTCACTATTGAAAGTCTTTCTTGGATGGAATTTGATGAGATATGGCGGCTGTGTTTAATCTTGACTAATATTCGGTTAACAGCATCCATCTGGTGTTCATCTGATGCAAACGGAAATAGTCATCTGCTGTGATGTGTGGACGATCTATTATTTCTTCCGAGGCCGTATTCCAGTACATTTTTTGTTGATAAGTCCTGGTCGTAACTTTTTAAAAGACGAATCATCCCCGACTCATAAAATTCTCGTTAATATCTAATACTTCTTTGTTCAATTACTTCAATTTTTTGAGTATCGAGGGAATGGCCTATACATTGAAGTATTTGGGCAAAGAAGTATTAGATATTTACGAGAATTTTATGAGTCGGGGATGATTCGTCTTTTAAAAAGTTACAACCAGGACTTGTCAACAAAAAACGTACTGGAATACGGCCTCTGAAGAAATAATAGATCGTCCATACATCACAGCAGATAACTATTTCCGTTTGCATCAGATGACCACCAGATGGATGCTGTTAACCGGATATTAGTCAAGATTAAACACAGCCGTCATATCTCATCAAATTCCATCCAAGAAAGACTTTCAATAGTGAAAGGGGGACCCAACTTGACAAGGGAATCTGTAATTGAGGTTCCGAAACGTCGTGTTCTAAAGGTAATTAGAATTTCATATCTTTTTTGTCTAACATATGCCAATATAGTACGCAACGTATAATCTTTGATGTTCAGGCCCGTTATTGTCTTATATTATAAATCTATCTTTAAGTTGCACATGACAAGTACTTAAAAATATTTATATTTAATATGATGTACAGATAAGAAATCGGATTCGAAAATATTCTAATTAGTAAAAATTGTTTTCAGACTATTTCCAAAAGTAATCAAATGCAGAAGAATAAGAAGAAAAAAAAGAAAAAACAAACCTTAACCCTCGAGAAGCATTCTTGAATTTGAAATAAAACTTTTATTACTTTAGAATTTCTTAGTAGAAATAAACGTATATTTTGTTTAATTAGTGTAACGTCTCTCTTTTGTTAAATTTAATTTCAATTGTTCAAAAATAATTTCTAAATTTATCATTCAATAATTTCCGTAATATTCACCAATTAAAAGAAGGATTAATTATACTGGATAGCAAATAAATGCCGCTCTTACTGTCATATGACTTGAATATTGTAATGTATAATATAAAAATATATTATAAACATTAGAATATATTATGTCACAAAATATCTGATCATACGTTTTCTGAAAACAGATGTGAATAAAAAAAAAGTGATGAATATTTAGCAAATTTAGCAAGAGAGTAATTAACTAACTATCTTAATGTTTTAAGTTGTATATTATGTTTAACATAACAGACAGATTTTAATTCTGAATTCAATCTTTCTTTGCTATTTTAAATAATGTAGTTACATAATAATGGAATTTTTGAAAATTGGTAGGATTATACCTGTTTGTTTGTTTGTTTTGCTTTGTTTGGCAATTTATTTTCAAAAAAACCTCCAGATCAAATCAGAAAGTCAATCAAATGAGATATTAAACTTATCCTTCATGCAGCAAGCTTTATTCATTGAAATAATGCTTGATATTCTTTCATAACCGTTTTTCGCTTTCCAAAACTTATTGATTTGTCTCAGAATAGATGCTAAACTTAAATTAATAAACTCATTTATGGAGAAATTTATATTTTTAGAAATTACCCGGAAGCCTTACATGAGATCTCGAAGGTTCGCTCTCGAAATTGGTTATTAATAGCACGCACTGGAATTAGGACTATTTTTAATTATGGCTTATTTACAAAGCAATCAAACTACAAAAAAAAATATTTAATATAATCTAATGAAGCAGTCGCAAGCAAATTAGCTTAGGCACAAATAACATTCCTAAAATCGCAGCAGATAAAACTTCAAAGAAATAAGGAAGAATAGTAGATATACTATTCTTCCTTATTTCTTTGAAGTTTATCTTCATGGCTGTAATTCAAATAACATTGTGAAGGTATTTGAAAGAAAAATTGTAAGCAACAGCAATTGCGGTGCAACTAAATAAAGAAAATAAGTTTGGTGCAACAACAGTTTCTGTTAAGTACCTGTAATTGATCTATTAGATACGTGTGTATATTTAGAAATTGTATATTTGTTTAGGGCTTAACTACTCAAGCTATAAAAGATATATCAATGTTAATTGAAACTGAAAGATCCTGCTTCATACTCAGAAAGATCCTGCTTCATACTCAGAAAGATCCTGCTTCATTTAAAAAAAAAAAAAACAACTAAACTCTGGGACCAAACTTTATGCACCCAATTATATATCAAAAAATTGTATGTCATCTAAATCGAAAAGGTTTTTTGACAATGCTGGCACTGGTTTTATCGCTTATATAAACAAGCACAAGAGTTTTATCGCTTTTACAAACCGTTTTGCTTTTATTAATTTAGAAATAGTTAAATTAAGGTTTTTTTAGTTAAATTCAACATTTTCATTCAATGCTCCAAAAACATAAAAGGTTTTTGATTTACAAAATTTTATACTTCAAACTTCATTACTTATACATGACATAAAAATTTAAGTATCTTTATTATACACAATACATGTAAAGATAAATTATATAGAACAACAAAAAGTTTCTAAATCGTCTGCTTTCCACATCAGATAAGGCTCGCTTTTAGAAATTTTGAAAAATCAGGCTTATTGGATGAAAAAACAACTGATAAGGTTGTTTTCGAAACTCTAATTTATGATATCCTATGTAATCTGTGTATATTTATACTGTGTACTGATCAAATATATTTATATTACTGATAAAAGTAGTGCATTTGGTTTATTTCGAAATAATATTACAGTCAATATTTTTTTTATTGAAACGCTGTAGAATTAAATCTTAACAATTAAGATACAGTTAGAAAATAGTGAAAATTTATGTAGAGCACTTAGTTTTCAGTAATTGTAGAAAAAATTATTATTATTATTATTATTATTAAATTGACCTATCCATACATAAACAATAATTATGGTTCAAGAAATATCAATTACAATATAGAAAGGTTTCTAAATAACATGAATATAAATATTTTTGATGATTATCAAAACATCTCAATTGTAAAAAGAAAGTTAAAAAAATGGATAATAGAAAATATTTAAGCTCATCACTATTGTCACAATCTGTTCAGTCCTTTCAACTTATGCTCTATCTATAAGTATACTGTAACTATAAATCATATATTGATACACTGATGTAAAATCTATTTATACAAATATCATGAACTACTTTAAAATAATAAGTGATTGTAAGAATATTATTGGTGATTACATCATAACTGTTGTAAAAATTATAGTTGGATAATGATATCATATATTATTTGTTAATACTATTGTTTTTTTTGTAGATCAAACATAATTTTGTTTTTACCTAATTGCCAGAACTCGTTGATAGGGACTCTATGTCCCTAACGAGATTGTACTGTATTAACCTTTTAAAGAAAATAAAAAAAAAATTATTATTATTATTATTATTATTATTATTATTAAATACAGTCTATAGTTTAATTCAGATAAATTATATATATTTTTTTAATTTTTCCTTTATAATTTACAAAGGATAAATTATGTTATATTGAATTTAGAAGACATTAAACAATAAATAAAAATCAATATGCGTTTAAATAATAGGATTTGAAATAGTAATGGTATTTACAGGAATGTTATTGTCATTTATGAAATCGACTACAGTCCACATAATTGACGTAAGTTGACGTACAAAAATCGATAATAATGAAATTGGGGAACGCATCCAGAAGGATCAAAACAATTGACTAACGTTTTACAGGCTCACTCCCAAAATACGAAGGAAGGGAATTAAAAAAAATAATTATTTGATTATAACAAAATGAAGCGTGAATTATTTATTACTTACATTAAAGGATATTTAAAATTGATAAATTACAATTGCAGTATAAACTTAAAATATTTTAAGAAATAAAAATCAAAACTAAAAATAAAACCAGTTTCAACGCCTATCAAGTCTTCATTTTCAAGGAAAATAATGTACACATTACTTGGTGAAGACCTTTTTAGTACTTGTTCATGTGTACATCGTTTGTCTTGAAAATAATGATTTGGTAACTATCGAAACTGCTTGTTATATTTTTTAAACATTCATTACTTAATCCTTTTATTATATTAAGCGATTCCGGAAAAAAATAGAATCATGTACATTTCCACTTCTGAGAAGAAAGAAGCTATAGCTAGTTATAAATACAAAATAAACTGTACTGCACAACAATTTTATAGAATGAATTAGAATTTGTAGATTGTGATTTAATTCCTCCTTTGGCAAGTTAGTGTGTGCAACTCTGTTATTTAAATGAATTATTTAAGCGTTTGATATATTAACTGAGCATCGAGTATGGAATTTAACAGTTTTAAATAATTTAGATTGCAATTAGTTTTTCTATGAAGTTAATGTTTTGGGATTGTTAAAAATGGAAATCAACAAAAATTTCCTTGTCTTTCAGTTCTAGTTAAAAACAACTTATTTAAAAAAGAGAAAAGTTAAGATTGCACAGTCAAATGTTTAGTGAAGTCTATTTCTTTGTTAATTCAATAGTATGAAACATTAATAGGATTGAGAACC
Organism: Thereuonema tuberculata; assembly: GCA_023159025.1. Classification (NCBI taxonomy): domain Eukaryota; kingdom Metazoa; phylum Arthropoda; class Chilopoda; order Scutigeromorpha; family Scutigeridae; genus Thereuonema; species Thereuonema tuberculata. Next base: position 63,950,557 of record JAFIDM010009631.1, on the reverse strand, counting down.
TACGATCGCAGATAGTTCCTTAATAAAAGCAAGAATACTTTCCATTAGGTGGTTTGTTTGCAATTTGATAATTCTGCAAATCGTGAATGCTAGAATTTATTCTGCAGCATTACTGCACCAGTAATCTTGAACTTCAAAATTGGAGGATATTTGCTTGCCTGACGGGTCAATCCATACTAAACGGTCCAGTACTTGTTGCTCGACCATTTTAAAAAAAAATGATTTTTTTATACTGTTGTTATCCCTATGCAAGAGTACTTCAAAACAGGCATTATTTTTTTTTTTATTTGACTTCGTTTAAAAATGGCGTCCATTGTTGTTTTATGGTTTCCGGCATTTTTGGCCTTTGCAGACAGTTGCGATAAATTTGATTAATCAGCTAAAACAAATGATAGGTAAGCTGCGGTAAAAAGCATTATTTCAGCACATTTCAAGCTACATTTTCTCTCCTATACCTTTTTACCACACTCTTTATACTGTAAATATCTATTTTTTATTAGGTCCCCACCGGAGATATTGGGGCTCAAACTTTGAAAAAAATTAAAAACGAGCCTGTTTTTAAGAGCTATAACTAAATTAGGAAGCCAGTAACAGAGCTGAAATTTTTTTTGCTAAAACTTTGAATGTATATCTTTTCTCAAAAAAATTTTTAGTTTTGCTATTTCATTCCTTCCTGCTAAAAACAAAACAAAACCGGAACTTTGATTTTTGTTCAAAAACGAACATAAGTTTCGGTTCTAAATTTCAGCCATTTGCATTAGAGATATGGTAAAAAGGTGTAGGAAATAAAATGTAGCTTGAAATGTGCTGAAAATAATGCTTTTTACCGCAGCTTTCTATCATTTGTTTTAGCTGAGTTATCAAATTTACCGCAACTGTCTGCAAAGGCCAAAAATTCCGGAAACCATAAAACAAAAATGGACGCCATTTTTAATCGAAGTCAAATAATAAAAAAATAATGCCTGTTCTGAAGTACTCATGCATAGAGGTAACAACATTAAAAAAATCATTTTTTAAAGCAACCAATTTAATATTTTCTGGACCGTTTGGTATGGATTGACCCTGACGTATTTAAATTGGAACAATAAGAAATATGTTTCAGATGAAAACTACGTACTTGTAACAAAATTAAAATGGCTGCATAGAAAAACAAGAATTCTTAACTTTTTAGCTTGGGCTTATTTAAAGGAACTTAAACATGCCTTGCAATATTCGTCGACTGAGTATCCCAAGATATCTCAAAGATCAAGTCAGGCATATAAGCAGACGGCTTCCAGATAAAGAGTGGCAAGGCTTGAAACGTATACTTGAATTCTAAGATTTCAAGTCTGTTTTTAGTGATTAGCTCATTATCTGGCTACAACAAAAGTCATTTCACTTGATCGTAGTCATATTTCCTTATGCCAAACACTATAAGAGCAGTGGGAGGAACTATCAAAAAGATTTTAAAATTGAAGTCTCGGCTTGACCTCGGGGCCCGAGCCAAATGATCCTCCTGCTGTGTACAAATGTTTTGCGGACTGCCTACTGAAGATCTTAAATATCATATTTTAAAATGAAATTTGGATTTTAGAACTTAGTAATATCTTGGAACGATAATTTTTAAAAGTACTTTCTTCATGAAACCTGATAATTTGACTTTATTTTATCATCTTTATGGCCCTTTTAAGTTTCAATGTAGAATGGATGGCGGGATGGAATGGATGGCTGTTTGCTAAAGGCCTCCCTAAAGCGACAATTAACCAACACGTGGAAAAAAGGGGCATCTACTTTGGCAGAAATCTCATTTAACTTTCAGGCAATAGTCTGGCCGATATTAACAAATTTTTTCTCTCTTACGCAAGTATTCCCTATTTTTTTGTCATTCTGTAATCTTTACTTAGTTTAATATATCATTGCCCGTCTTTATATACAATATATATATATATATATATATATATATATATATATATATATATATATGAAATTTCACATTTTATATTTTATTTCTGGACTTAATTAAGTAAAATATATGCAAATTATTGAACTGATTAGAATCTAAAGAAATAAGCATTATGAAGTATAAATAGAAGTATAAATAGAAGAATACATAAAATAAAACTGATGTTATACTAAATGAATTTAAGTAATAGAAAAAGCTTTTCTAATTTATGAAAATTAAAAGTAGCTATTTACTAACTATATAAAAAATGGAAAAAAAATAATTCAATAACATTCTGTTAAGTAGCTTTTGATATAAAAACAGAATTTTATAGTAGAATTTGAAAATAAAATTGAATATCAGATATACTTTCTAATAATAGAATTTTACCATCAGTTACCACATTTAGGAGATTCTGACGTTTTTACGATTTACTGAAACGTACTTTCAAACTTAAGAGGATAATTTGATGATATCTACAGTCGTGATAATCTTTTACATTTCATATTATGATAACTCAGATGTACATAAAAATCAATCTTTTTTTTTTGTAAGTTACAAATCTGTTTATAATCTGAAACAAAATGTTTTTTTTTTTTTAAACTGATTCGATAGTTTTTATTCTTAGCTTTCAAGAAATTAATTAAAATAAATAAATGTGTCATCTTAGTATATTTAATACTTTATTTTATTTTCTAACAATTATCACTGATTACAACTGTTGCAAACTAGCTACTTTCATTTACTTCATCAGAAATATTTTATTGCAGTTGATAGTTAAGGGACATGTTCTTTCAATTAGAGATATGCCAGTTCAGTTTTCCCTTAGGAAATTGATTGATGCATGGCATTTTATTACGATTGGAGAACATGACCTAAAATTAACGAAGCAGAAAGTGCTTTCATCTTGTTTATGACAGTGTTTTCATTACTACTGGAGCTAAATTAATTAAAAACCCTGCTAAGTGAAAAACTTTTATGCTGAAGGTATCAGCATCTTGATGACTTAATCAATGTTATTTAACTAACAAGAATTATTTTTTAGGTAACCAGATTTTTAGAAATTGCTTAAATTTTATTAAATGGAAACTAACTTAGTTTATTTGGAAATATTAGCAGAAACGAAGTAAATATTTTGATAAACGGATTTCATTTCGAAAATAATAAAGTAATCTGAAATCGCTTATTTCCCTCATTTCCCTAAATAAACGAACCAATCTAAATAAACATTGCTTTGAAGAAACCAAAATATTTGTTTTGTAGTTTAAGGAAATTATTGTACTTTATAAAATAATAATTAACTCTATTTTATAAAGAATGGAGTATTTGCTAATTAATGCAATGTAACATTTAAAATTTTAAAAACGTAAATTCTAAACAAAATTCTAATAATCTCCTTGAAGAAAGGGCAATGGACCACTTGAGGATAGGCGGGGCTTCGTAGTTACAACACATCCCACCAGGCTACTGCTTCGCATGTAGGATAAACAAAGCCATGTGCTTTGTTTTAACCGGTGTAGATATAGAGAAAATATTATATTAAAGAAGGATATTCCAAGCGTTTATACAGAATTATTACAATAAGGATCTGCACAGTACTGAACCATCCGTCTTGAAATATCAAAAATCGACGATTTTTTCAGTAATTCACACAAAGTTATATGTTTGTTTATACCACAAGCTCTCGCCGCATGTGCTTACACGTCATACGTGACGTCGATATGGGCGTAAACCTCAAGTGGTCCATTACAAGCGTTAACTTTTAAATGCCGAAATTAATCTGCTAATATATGTATGTTATCGAAAATCGACTAAGGATTTTATTTAGTTGCATTCTTCCTTGCAGATGGTCTTACATACCATTCCCAGCATTGCTAATTCGATGACGATGCCTTTGAATGTTGACCTTAGTCCAAAGTTGCTCCTTTGTATTATAGCTGTGTAGTTTTGCATCAGAGATGAAAAATTCTTATTCAAACTACACGATTTACAAGAATTTAGAAACTAATTCAGACTTAATCCTGTGATGAAAAAAGCAATGACGAATTCTCATTTGCTTATCAAAGTTTCTTAAAGTCAACAACTAAAAGCAAAAATAATATATGGCCATACATCATATCTCAACGCTCAGGTATAGCGTTGAGGGGTGTAGGTGGTGTTTTGCTAACTTAACTGATATGCCTGAATCTGGGTTCGAATCTGAATGTTTCCTTTCTATTCCAATTTGTCTCCAGCTCTTTCACTCCTTCAGACTGTCTATGGTCATTGTTATTTAGGGCCTCAGTACAATTAAGGTGTATTCACAGCCGTTTCCAATCCAATAAATATATCTCATCAGAGAAACTCCTTTCTTATGTTTCCGTAGAACCTATTACACTTATTAGAAACTAATCAAATTCACAGGATGATATGAGTTAAGGAAAATTCACCTGAATTTATTAGAAATCAAATAGTCAGTTCAATATTGTTTGTTGTTTTCAGTCCTAGAATTGCCATGGATTTAGGAATTTTGTAATTCTGTCATGGTAGATTGTTTTAGGCTACCTTTTATCCTCTCAATGGTTTGCTATTGAGAAGAATAAGAAACCACGAAGAACACACAACCATTTGGATCTGTTTTTATATCCTTGGGGCTTGACGAAGGAACGAAATGAAAAGTTGAATTGAAGTAAATTTTTGTTGTTTCATCGATCCATTCGTCTCTTTGAGCTACTGAAAATGTGGAATTTTATTCAGAGCCCAGAAGGCATGGATCATTTTGCCATTGATTAAGAGACGATGAGAAATCCTGAAGCAACTAGAAATATCTTCACAATCTCCGTTACGTGTATTATACTGAGCTAACCCCTTATCTCCTTTCGTTTATTCGTTTTTGGTTTTCGTTTTCAGTTGCAAATCCATCGTTCTGTCTACCCGTTTATCTCTTAATTGTAAGAGGTTAAAATTGAATGCTTAAATAAGAGAAGATGCTGAGCTAATTCCATTTCATATTTGTTACATTTTATTTATAAGGTCTAGTTGATATAATCATATTGTATATTATGATATTAACCGTATTGTATATTATGTTATTCTTAATCATGTATTGTTAATCTTATTTATTTCAAAATTATTACAAGTGAGATTATATTATTTTAATATTCTTTATTTGCTATCAAATATCTCTATATTTTGATGTCACTTTCAAGACAAAATTCATGTAAAATACATTGTTTACATGATTCATTAATATACATTTTTCTTTGTTTATGAATTATAATTGTATATTAAAGCATTCTATTTTTTAGTGACTTTTCAGGCAAAACGTATTTATGAATAAAATCAGCTTTGATACAGTAGTGAGGAATGACAGTTCCACTCTAAGTGCTGTAAATTGTAGAGAATTTGTTGCTGCTGGTGTATGCATACAGTATAACATTTTAACAAAATATTTATACTATATTTCAATTGCGACTATTGTTTTCACACCCCCATCATTTTGTTAAAACTTTACTGAAAGTAGAACAAGAAGGAAAGCAAAATAATTCTTCCTTTCATATTATTAATTCATCGAGAATTAATTACAGACAAATTTAAATCGGATTGCAATATAAATATGGAACAAACCGTAAATTTTCATAACTGTAGGAAACCTTAAGTTTTGAAAACAGCCTATTTACTTTTATTGGCATGATAGCTTCATCAGGCATTAGTACACCTGCGGGTAAGAAAAAAACACTAAAAGAAGTGTGATGGGAGCTCTAACACTTCATTTAATCCGAAAAACAAAAAAAAGCCAAGCATTTCCACATTTTTTTGTTGGCTCTCTATATTAGAGAACAGCATTCAATTTATATTTTGCCTTCAATTTCCATGGATGTTGCTGGAGTCAGCAGTCGAGAAACATCACACCTATCTGATATTACTTGCAGCAGATAAATGTCAGGATGGCATCGAAGATCTCGCTGCAAAGGTGCACAAGAGAAATTTATTTACAAATGTGATGCATTATTTTTAACGAACATTCAAAGAATAACCGTAAGTGGGTATAATTGGGCTAAGAGAATTCATTTTGATTTATTCTATTTTCACTATTCTAGGGTTCTGTTGTCACTGAACGATATGCTTTGTACCCAGCCAACTTATTTCAAGATCCTACTTACGTCCACGATGTATATTTTTCGAAAAGTTTCTACTAGAGACCGAAAGCGGAGAAAACAGCTAATTTTAAAAAATATTTCTAAGATACACTTACCTTGAACTGTAATATTTTGTAGAAACAGACATCGAGAAATATACAAAAGAGAAATATCTCTGATGGAGTGAAAGATTGTAGACCTTTCCTAATGGTCAGTAGATATTTTGTAGGTTATTGCCATTTATTTTAAACATTGTTCCGGCAGTGAATACAATTAATTTTTGTAGTCTCTTAGGATTTGATTAAATTCATTCGTTCTAATAAATATGTTTTTCTGGTAATTTTTAGTCAGCGATATTATCGTGAGTGATATAATATCTGATTTCTCATAATATTTGATACTATCTCTATGAGAAACTTTATTTTTCGGAGAGAGGTTCTCAGCAGTTGGCTCGGATCGTTAGAGAGGAATGGATTTTCCAAAACAATGAAGAGATTAAACTTTTACAACTATTACGTAGTAAATTAACGTCAAAAATTCCGAAAACATTATTTTATTTGCGGTAATTGATTTGTTAATGATGATAATCAGTTGTCAAATAGAAACAAAACGTTATCTATAACTATAAGCTAAACACTGAACAAAACTCTTGGTGAAAGAAATTAGCATCCACGGGTATAATGTTTGAATCGTAAACTAACGTTTTAGATGAAATGCTCCATTTGGAATCTTCTTTTTTGGTAACTATTACAGTATCAAAACAGGATAATCGGTTGATTCGTTTGTAGCAGACCCACTAAATAAACATTTCCATTAGCACTGGAGAAAACTTCTGCTTCTCTTCAGTTAAACAATAAATTTTGTTGTAGAATTTATTGGCAGTTACTAAGCAAAGATCTCAATTAACCAGAAGATAGAGATAAAAAAATCGTAAAACTTACTGTTTAAGGAATTGCAGTAATTCTTAAAATTGAAGGAAATTGCTTGTCCAAAGGAATTCGTTCTCTCATTGTCCAAGGAATCTTAGTGTCCAAGGAATTACACGAGTCCATACAATTCGGAATTTCATGTAATTAATAGTAACATAAGAAAGAAGTTCTTCGAAAAGTCATGTAATTGTTGTCTATCTACGTGATGATATTAAGAATACATAATTTTAAAATAATACAAAATAGCAAAAAATACAAAAAGGAATCCACACGAAATATGTAAGCACAACAATCTTGGGATTATTTCATTTTTATTTCATAGAAAAAATAAAAATAAAAATATTTACACAATGAAGTGAAAAACAAATAATAAACTGGATAATTTTTAAAGATATTCCTTGAAGTAAGGTTTAATAAGTTAAATCTGGATCTGATGTATATTTCCTAAAACAAAGTTAAGAGGAGCATCTCACACATGGTGTTTCTGAGAATATATTTGCCAATCATTGACAATGCTTATTTCAGTTTTAGTAGATTGGTGGAGAAATTCAAAATTAAATACATATTTAAAATTGTCCTTATATTCTATGACCGGAAATAAAGTATACGGAACTTTATGTAAAGTCGTAAGGCAAGGAATCAAAAGAAACCTTTCGATATACTTTATTTCCGACCATGCTGTATTTCTAGAAGGCTAGTTGACTTCTTGTGGTGATTTCTGTAATGCAGCTACATTGACAGAAGTATTAGTATGTGCAATTTCCAGTACGAATTGTAATATGATTTCCTTTATAATTTTAAGATGATTATTTTTGTTATAACTTTCGATAGCATAACAATACATTATTGCGGAAGATAGAGATAATGAATCTTTTTATGTCACAACAGTTATCCTCTCAATGTTTGACTCAATTTAAGTTTTTATTACTAAGTTCTTCGAAACTTACAGAACTTTATTTTTTTATTTTATTATCCTAAGATATCATGAAAGTCCATCGAACTGGTAATAACGATCTAATGAAGTGCGTCCTCACCCGTTTACGGTGGTTGAATACAAGAAATCGTATCTGACAGGAAATCTAAAGGGATTATTGAAAAAAAGCAAGACTAGAGATCTATTTAATAACGTCGTGTTTATTAGAGAAATGAAGATCAAGAACCTTTCTTTATATGGATCTTATATTGATTAAGCTTGACACTTGGTTCTCTTAAGAAATAAGAGAATTTTTAATATCTAACGGGAAAGCATTCAGAATTTTAGGATCGTACAAAACCTACAACTGAAAGTAATTTTAGATGAAGAAAATTAATATGGATAGTTATTAGAAAGCAGGTCGACAGTTTTATAGTAGCAGTAGTTGCTTTTACACTTTAAATTGGTTGCAGTGTACTCATTTTCGTATTAAGAACATGGTCACTATTCACCTCACCATTGAGTACTTGCAGTAGAACTCAAAGCATTCCTTAAAAAGAAATGTATATTTACTTTTTAAGATGAACTACGGGATGTGTTTTATGTTTAACTTTCCCATCAGTTAGTTGCTAATAGGGAATCCTGTAAGCTAAGTGAAACAATACATTTGTAATTAAGTATTGAAAAGCTAATGCTTTCTAGTTTCGAAATAGAATTGATAAAGAATTGCAAATTTTTTCATCACAATAAAATCTTATGGCAAAGTTTAGATAAAAAATGAAGAAACTGCTTAGAATGACCGCTTAATTTTCTCTGAATTTATACAGAAAATGTTTTCTTTCCAAGGTTATTGTATAGTTATTTCACAAGAAATGATAATGATGTTATTCATTGAAACAATATACTTGTAAATAACTTTTCAAGTCTCTCTGATAAGACTGCCTTTTTTGTAAAATATTAGTAACATAATAAAAAAAGAGATTAAGAAAGTGGTCTGAATTCTGTTTTACAGCATTAAAGAAATTATAAGCAGAAAAAAAACAAGAAATGAGGAATAATTTAACTCTATATTTAGAAGTTTATATTTGGAACAAATGTTACAGAAACACATATTCAAATAAAAATGAGTCAAATTTAAATGAAAACTTATGAAATGGGTTTGATATATTGAAAATAACATTTATTGTGAAATTTTAAAGGCCCTCTAGAATATTTATTTCCAGTTCAATTAGTTCTTCTAGGCAACCACAATTAGGCCTAATTGGGAATGACTAAGAAATATTTAATCAGTCAGATGGAGCAAAAATTGTTATGCAAATATTGTTGAATCAATCGAAAGCTTCAAAAGCTATTTGGAATATTTAAAATAGGGTTTCCTTTCCTGGAATTGTAATCTGGACTAACATAGCTGAATTTCTATTTGTATGAAGTCCGAATTGTCCTATGAATATTAAAGTTGGTTAAAATCTTCAGTTGACTGATTATCCATTATTTAATTTAAAGGAACAAATACCTTTATGATTATAGTAGCTCTTATTGCTTTGTTCTGAGTACTTGAAGAAGTACATGAAAACCCTATGTATTTAATTTTTTTTTGATTGCCCATAAATGCCAATCATGATATAGGAATTAATGATCCTTTGCAATTAACTCTATTATAATTCGTTTATCGTAAAGTTGTATTCAGCTGCTTGATTTATCATCTCTGTTATCTATGGATTTAGTTTGGTAACATTCAGATTTATATATTTTACCCATGCGAAAGCAAGGAATTTGGAAGGCAATTGGCTCAATCTAATAAAATTTATTATTTAAAGTAATCAGTAAATAACATTATAAATAATCAGTAATTAGAAATTACTAATTATTTAGATAATGACAAGTAATAATTTCCTCATTACTCATATATATTAACATTATACACATTTTGAAATTTTAAACATATTTTTTTTTGTTTTATTGCAGAGTAGCCTACCACCCTTATGAACACTTTCTGACTATGATACTCTTATTTTACTATTTTATATTTTGTCGAGAGAATAAAAGGAACCATAATTTCAGGTGGACGTAACTAAATTTTTAAGGCCTCAGATTTAAAAGCAGAAGTCCTCTTAAGTGTTGCGGAAATGTTACGTTTTAGCTTCACTTTATTCCCATATTATCTCATGATGGGACTTGTGATCGTTGAGATTCTGCTGAAGTGATCATTACAACAATTTAATTTGCATTCAGATTAACAAGAATAAATGTTTTTGATGCAATTGCTCATTTTTATCATCTTTTGATGTCACTTCTTAGAAGTATAACATTTTAATTTAATCAGTGATGTAATTAGAGGAATGCTCAATTAAGAAAATTTAAGTGATAATACAAATTTAAACTTTAAATTAATTATACATCGCTTAGGACAAATTTCGACCGTAGAAAAAAATATAATTAAAAAAACATGATTTCACATAGGATATTATACTGAAAAAAGTAATTAGCAAAGGAAATGGAAACGCGATCTCATCGTAGTAAGAACACTAAGTTTGAGATTAAGTTGGAAGCATTCGAAGCCATTACCGTGACTTAATAATTTAAGAGTACATTGACTGATGAAGTCTTGGCACTCAGACTTCATCAAATTTTGTTACCTTACTGAAGGTTTCAAGATCTAAATTCTTATACACAGATACCACAGGCATACAACCATAAATGTTTAAGACAAAAGCATTATAGTAACAAAGATATTATTGTATTAATGATTATACAATGTATTGTATTTGTAAACTTTTATTGCTATATTATTTTATACATTTATAGTTACTTATTTAACAGCAGCAACAATATATTTTGTAATAATGTGCTTCGTATATAAAAAGAGTTAATAAATTTTCTCTTTTGAACTTCAGTGATAGAATACCAGAAATTATGTAAAAGTAATATATTATTATGCAACGTCAATTCAAATATACATCTAGCATCAACTGCAAATCTGTCGTTTCTGTAGTATTGATGTAAGATTTCTTGCAAATTTAGGAGCTGAATTGAGAAGATTTTGGTTTAATTCTATAATTAAATCTTCTAAAATCAAAAAGCAAAATAAATTAAATTTTATCTGAAGAATATCGTAAATAAATTGATAAATTCAGTGATAGAATCTCAATTTATAAAATAGCAAACGCTTATTGTTTTATATAGATTTTCGTAACTGACATCAAAATATCTTACTTTAGTTTTGTTTCTTTTGATTCCATTGATTCTTTATTCCGTAATTCAAATCGGCATTAGTATCAAAAGATGGAAGCCTTGCTTTTGCGGTAGAAACTTAAGAGGCTTTTGGAATCCTGAAGAAAGGTAAAAAACGACATCTGACTTAGTTCAACCGTTTCTATCATCGCTTGTGATTGGTTATTACTGCAAATAGAATCTCATTATTCCCTCTGTCTGAAGCATTACTACACTGAGAATTTTATTGGATGAGTCTTGAAGAATACAACTGAATAAAAACAAGGTGATTAAAATTACAGAACAAGATAAAAAGAATATAGCCTAATTTTATAGTAATTCATTTTGTTTAAATTTAAGTTGTGTAAAATAGACATAAATTTTCAAAAAAGTAACTGACGTAGTCTAAAAGTAACATAACAAAGAGTTTGTCCATCATATCTTGAAACTATCACAATGACTAAATCCTATTTTAAAAGAAACTAACTAAAGTCTTCCAAGTAACTGCTTCTTCTATTTGTTGGCTACTCTCACATAAATTACCAATAAAGATCATTCTAAAAATAGTTAAAGTGACTTTCCATTTTTAAAACGTATGTTAGATTTTTAAGGTATTTGATCACCTACACATCATTTCAAAGCCTCGCGATGGTGTCTTATAGTTTACGTAAATGATATTATGTATGAACTTTATTAAAGCTCGACTGATATGAGATGCATTTTCGTAAAAGAGCTACACGCAATCAGATCAAGGAAAGGGGAATTGCAGGAATGCAAACCAATCATTCCTGAGCAAGTACGATCTTTGGAACTGAGATTGCTATTCACTCCATACAATGGATGGTGTCTAGGCGAGCTCATTATCGTCTTGCAGAATGAAATTGTCTCCTTCTGTATCGGAATGAAGCCGCACTTCAAGAATTTCATCCCGTTACCTACTGCATTTCAAGAGATGAGAAGCTTTTAAGTTACTAGTGAGAGATCCTATGTAAACGACCTTCATGAGACTTAAGTATAGATTTTGAAACCTTGGTAGTAGCTAGTCTAAGTAATTGAGGTGAAATAGAAGTGGAAAACTCCTGTCTTTTAGTTCGTTTACTCCACAAGAACTCAAACTTCAGTAACGCAACTTTTAAGTGATTATGATTACTTATTTGTGGTTTATTTCTTCTTAAGAGGTATAATTCCTCTAATCAATCGACATTCCAAGTTATCCACTAAAAACCTAAATTAATAGTAAAGAAGGTTTAACGTGCATTAATGTAATATGAAAACGTATTTGTGCATTCTATAGAAAAACCTAAATTGATTACGGAAACGAAATTTGTAAGATTGAATATCAAAGTTGTGATGATTTATTTAAATGTGCTAAACATATCCGAATATCGCATATAAGTCAAATTCTTTGCATTCTACTTTATCAATATGCATTTTCATCTACTTCGGTGTTATCATCAAATTTCTTTGTTAAATTAGAAGACAGTGAGCTACTTATTTAGGAAGATTTAGATATTTTTGATTGCGTAATGAATTTAATTTGGAGCTCTTTAAAGAAGAGCAACGAAAAAAAAATCAGAAATTAATGATACATGAATGAAAAAATTAATGAACAGAGTAAAGCAAATTTATTTTATTTTGCTGTACTATTCGCTATTTTTTTGTAATTTAGAAATATCAAATTTGGAATGTAATTGTTTGTTGAATCATATGAAGCATCTGATGAATAGTAAATTTAATTAAAAACGAAGAAATAATAAACAATATTAGAAATTTTCGTTAAGAACAATAAATTTGGTTTTTAATTTAATCTTTTGTTTTTAATTAAACCTAAAGAATTTGGCAGCATAATAATTTGTTTCGAGGAACTTGTCCTGTCTAATTAGTAGATCAATTAGTAGACTTCGTTACTCAATATAAATACCTGGGTATATTCATAGATGAGAAATTTACATGGACTCCACATTATCAATATGTCATAAATAAATTGAGCTCATTGACCTACCTATTCTATCACATTAAACAAATTATTCCGTTAAAACAAAAAATAATAATTTATAAATCCCTTGTGGATTCGATTTTAGATTATAGCCTGGATAGTTGGATTTTCATTAATAAAAAACAAATTGAAAACATAAATAGAGCATGTTTTAAAATACTAAAAAATATCTTTTATAATTTTAATAAAAAAAGTATAGTCGAAAGGAATGAAATAAGGAAAAAATTCAAAATATTAATTATAGAAGAGAAATTTATTTATAAGACAATTCTTAAAAATTTCTTTAAAATAAAAAATGAAAAAAATTACAATAAAAACAATATTACTAGAAACAATTGGCTCAGTTCAATTAATGACAAAAAAATAAAAAATAATTTTGGGTACCGTCTAAATGGTAATATTATATATAAACTTTTTCAGCAACTTAACTGGGATAATTACAACAACCAAAAAATTGGAGATATAAAAAAAAAAATTAATTGTCGACGTAATAGATAAAAATATCAAATTCATTATTACATAATCTAGTTACTAATCATATTTCTTTCTTTTCTTTTTTTTTTTTTTTTGTCTCGTTTTTCTTTATGGGTGGAAAATCATACTTTAGATTAAAATCTCAGAACCTATATTACAGGTGTACAGGTAACAAGTACACCTAAATAGGTCTGATAAACATGATAAACATGATAAAAAAAAAAAAAAAAATTAGAAATCCATTAATAAGTTTAAATAGTGTATTTTTCGTAAAATCATTCAGAAGAAAGTTTAATATAAAATATTGGCTTTGGGAGTTAATCATAAGTTTTTTTCTTATGTTTTAAAGGAATAATTATTGAAAAGGAATATGAGTAGTGTACCTTGTGCATTAGGAGTTGAGAATAAATGATTATATATTTGGTTATCCCGAGTTGTTTTGAGATATAATAATATTTTATTAACGTTTCAAAGTTAATAAAAATTTTATTCTAGAAATGAAATGTTAGTCGAAAAGGAGGAAATCTGGTTACTTGAGAATATAGTGTAATTATGTGTGTTGATATTATTCATAAAAAATTATATATTCATAATTACTGTAAGCTATTGAATTATTACTTTGTATTGATTTGTTGAAATTCTTTTCTGGCTTCAATATTATGTTCGGAGCCATAGAGTTTTCCTTAATATTATGTTTATCATCTGAAAAGGAGGGTTAAGATCCTCGAAACATGTCATGAAGTTTTTATAATGAAGTGTTTATATTTATTTTTACTTATTTTGTGTGTCCTTCTTTAATTATATATTCATAATTTGAAAGATTTCTTCCATCCCTATATTCTAGAAACTTACAATTTCAATATTTACTGTTTAAAACTAATTCCTAATATTTGTTACTACGTTAATAGATTTTTCATACTTGAAAAAAAAAAACTGAGTCATAAACATTCTTATTGGAATCGTTAATTTAAAAACAATCGAAGTGGAATATGGATGACTCTTCACTCTTAACGTTAAAAAAGTTTCTAAATTCAATTACATATAAAGAAATTCCATTACAAATCTCCTTTTAAACGTTTCAAAGTTCACAATTTTTCGAAGTTAATAAAATTAACGAATTTCGTAAATTTGTTGCATCGTTGCAAAATAGAAGATGAAATGATAATGTGAAATTTAGTAGTTCATCAACTTGAAGAACAATATTAAAAGATAATAAACGAAGATAATAACTAAATCATTACTACTGATTTACTATCTAAACATCAGATGTAATATTCTGTTTATTAAGTTAAAGCACAGATTTATTTTAGAGAATAATTACGGATGATCTGAATATACTGTAAAATGACAATAGGGAATCTTCTTTCTGGATATTAACTATTAGCTATGGTTATTTTAAGAATAAATTTAAAGATAAGCTTAAAAATCTGAATTCGTTTCATTCGAAATCGATTTCATTCTGAAAATACGAATCAACTAAAACTTTCAGTCTGCAAAAATGAGAGAGAAAGTGAAATGAAAGACTGTTAATTCTTTTCAGATTAGCATTCTTATAATTTTTAAGTTTTCCTGTTCTTCGCACTAATGTTCTCTTAATGCGGTTGTTAATGATATCAGAATTCACTTATTAGGATTGCAACAAAAGTGGATGGGTGTTACTCAGGTAACACTGAAATTAATTAGGAAACAGCTCCTTCCGTTGTGGAGTTTCTTTTCGTCGCAGCACCACTCGGAACATTGTAATTGCGACGCAGATTTCTTGCAGACATAGCTATCTGCAGATACCATTCTTCGACTAAAAGGGATGTGGGTGGTTTGGATGTGTAGGATAACAAAGGACTTGCTAAAACTACTGAGGAACGAAAACTGAAGTCGATCTATTTCGACTGCATCAATGAATAGAAACAACTCATCAAAGTTGTTCAAAGAGAAGTTAAGGTGGGAATTTCATCAAATTGTTGGCAAAACGTAATTTAAGAACCAGCCCAAGTTTTCGATCGTCGAAACGATGTTTTTACAGAACAAAGTAGGTAACTGCCTGAAAGTAAAGCTGATTTTATTTGTTTAAAGTTGACTAAAGCTGTATGTAATATATACTTTCTACTTAATTAGGGTTGTAACTAATTAATAAGTCGCTGCAAGTGTTAGGAATTTCTCATAATGAATCTGAAACTCGAAGGTACTTTCGTTGTAACTAGAGCAGATAATAAATAACGAAAATGCAGGTCTTTTAACTTTGAAACAGGAATTCTACAATATTTGTTATCAACAATCGCAGAAAATCTAAGATGTATTTATTTATTTCAGATAGATACAAACTAATCTGAAAAAAATAAAGAAAGATCTCACGACTTTTAATTTAATCTTCAGGTTAAATAAACAATTCTGTTTAAAAATGTCTAAAACCGAATTAGAAGCAAACAGTCATTAGTTTAAACGAAGACTGTTTAGACTGTTATTAAATAGCATACTGAACTGAGGGCTACTGTCATTTTAGTGGGCTAAGTCATTTTTTCTTCAAATTTAATGTTAACGCTTTCAGCTAAGGTCTCACATGAATCAGTAAAAGCATACTAACACGTTATCTGCAATGTAAGGCATGAAACTAACTCTGGTTACACTCATAGAATTAACGTGTAACTTGAAAGTTGTTTTTTTTCCTGAAAATCAATTAGTTTGAATTTCTTTACTGTTCATTTACAGTGATTAGGTTCTTTAAGGTAATACGTGAAATTGTGGTTTTTGGCTATAAGCTCCTCATCTATCTGTTCAATGTGAACGAAACTAATTCAGAACTAATTAATACTGAATAATAGTGATGTCACTTGTAAATAATTTGGTCTCATTCATTGTTATTATTTTGAAATTAGTTCTAGATTTTTACTTTCCACTTCGATTAAATTAAATGATTTTTTGGTACTGGATTTTTCCCTTTTTCCCATTATCTATAACTTGTATTTCTGTGAAGCACTTACACAAAAAGGCGTGAATTTTAGAAATTAATTTTCGAAGTTTTATAATCTAATAAATATGTATGTTTTATGTCAATTTAAGTGATTATTATTAATGAGAGCACTTACAAATTAAAAAAAGCAAAATTATAGAAAATTATAGAAGGAAAACAATGTCCCTAATATAAAGAAAATTTTTATCATTTTATTTAACTTTTTCATTTTCTTCTATCTGAAAGTATAATAATCATGCAAAAAAATCGGATTAATATATTTCAGTTAAAATTAAGGATTTCTGAGTATGTGTAGACAACTTAACACATGGTAATTAAGAGCAGCAATTTTTTCTTAGGGATCAGTATATTGTATCTTTTGATGAAGATACTCTTCAAAATACTTCAAACAGTAAAATGTTTTAAAATTTGTAAGTTTCCACAAATTTTTCTGAAATGTGCAAACAACTGCTTGAAAACTATCCAATTAACAGTATCTCATGGCAGTTTTGGTGGATGAGTAGGAGAAAATTCTGCAGGACATCATTGACTGTTTCATAGACATCTGATCAACCACACCCAATTGAGAATAAAGACGTCTACAAATTATTTTGTGATACAATATCCCAAACGCCTTCTATAGATTTTTTGTAATAACCCTTTTATTGTAATAAATCTTTTACTCAAACTTCCACGGATTCCAATTTAAGTGTACTTATATAAGTATTAAGATATATAGTTCACAGTTTCACAGCAATTTATAAATAATGTTTATTTCATTATTAAATAGTAAGACATTCTGAATTGTCAAAAGTGTTTTGGGCATGAATTTTTAAAAGCTTTGCAGAAACCCCAAAGAAGGTTATGGATTATTGGAACAGATATTGCTTCAGCATTACCTTCAGATTTAGTTTCTGTTCCTTAAAATAAACCTTACAACGTCTGGCAAGACACTGATTATGATGAATAGAAGAATAAATTAATTAATAACAATTTCTCAATTAATCAATAAAGCCTTTCATAAAAAAATCAGATTATTCTGGATTGTCATTAATTTCACTTAATTGGGGTAATTTCTTGGAACGAAATGCTTTCCAAAGCCAAGACGCTCATCATTTTCTAATGAGTTCATATTTCCTATTAGATTTGACAACATCAGTGATTTCTCAAGAGGATTTCTCGAAACGACAAATCTTGAGTATTCTGACAAACACCTCACTTTTCACGGAGAATTAGATAAGATTTTGTCAATATTTCACTAAGAGATTCCGAATTTTCATTAATCCACTTAGATAATTATTTCTTTAGAGAACAGTATCTATGAACTCTTCTATTGCTGAAAAAATACTACAAGAACGTATTTGTACTTCTGTTTACATAAAAATGATTTTTAGGAATTCGATTTAAATATTATCTTTAATTTTTTATCGACTTATTAGACTAAAAGTTATTTACCATGATTTCGAAATACTTTTTTAGATTAATGAATAGCTTCTTTTAAGTACCGTTTCTTATATTATTTTATACTTTTGTATAAATTTCACAAAGCATTTCAACAAGGAGAATTTCAGGTAGAAGACCGAGATTGGGAGGAGACAGTTCCACGGACAATACGTATAAAGTAGTTTTGAAAATAATATGAAAATTTTTTTCGAATTTTTGAAACATTCAGAACGACAGAAAGCAAACTATTTTAATTACTTATTCTTAATAAAAACTGCATACCAAAAAAAGGGCAAAATAAGGTTAAAAGAGTTCAAGCTTCCTTCGGATATATTGAATTATTCCTTCCCATTATTTATCGATTCCATAGGTCACAGAATATAACATCATTCCTACAGAAAGGGGTAATAAAATTTGAAATCTTTTCTGATTTAAGACTTTATTCAATTCATTTAAAAACAAAATTACTTTTTTAATTAATGCACCATATTAATTTTTTTCTTTTAAATTCAGAATAAATGGTAAAAAGGACCTAAAAAATCTGATCTCGATACTTGGTTTGGTCTATGAATATTAATAATCAAAAATTAAAAAAAAACAGCATAAAAAGGCTTCAGTTTTTAAATAATCTCTAAATAGAATCATTTTTAAATATAGTTTATTTTCTATTTTAAATCATTGTCATATTATTTTTTTGTAATTTCAGAAGCAAGCCTGTGCAATTCAAAAGAAATTTTTAAGTTTTAGATCTTTAGAAGTTTTGAAGTTTAGTTTTTTAAAGACATTTTCAGAAGCTTACATTATGTTCTTAAGATGTTTAGGGCTTAGAGCAAGGACTACCGCGAAATCTCTTGAAGAATCAAGAGATTAGTTGTTAATAATTTATAATTAATGAAAATGATAAGCTCCTTATTGGTTAATTGTTGATGGGAAGCAGTAATGCCTCAAATGCAATAGATGCTGACACAGCTCTTTTTGTTTTTTATCAAGATTTTATGGCAGCTGTTTTTGTATTAGCAAAGGCTTCCCTGAAAGTCACAATTTTATCTTTTCTTCGAATCCTTCTCAAACATTGAAATCAGCAAGAATACATAAACAACAGTACGAACATATTTGGCCATTAAAAACAACTAAAAACCCTTCTATTTTCTCAGATCAATACATCTTCCAGTAGAAATATATGAATTTTGTTTCTTTATGTGGCAATAGTGTTTTCATGCGAAGCACTTTGGTTTTGAATGTTCATAGTAATGCCATTTCATTGTATAATGCCGGAAGCACTGTCGAAACTGCTCCGAAATAACATCCTTCATGAGCTGCATTACTGTAACTTGAAGGGTCTTAATGTCATCGAAATGTTATCTGCTAGCGCCTCATAATTCTTGAAAGAAAACAATGTACAATCGTAGGAACGATCAATCAGTAGGAATAGTGTTCGATACTTGTTATGATTTTCTTTCTGGTATGGATTCATCCTCAAATAACTCACGACCGTCAGGAAATCGTACAACCCAACACTCACATATGATAGCTACTGATTTCCACTAAGCGTTTTCATGATCTTCCTGCCTCTGATACCAGCTTAATTTGAAGACTGCTCAATGCTGCACCTTCAAATTTCTGAAGTATTGTATCAACAATGTCTCCTTGCAACAGTTGTAATTCGAAACAACTGAAATTACACATATATCAAATCAACAAAAATCCATTTTAATGATGCGAGCATGAACAATTCTCTACTTCAAGATTTACGATGATTACAGGGGAGAAAAATCATCAGTCTCATTAATTAATATTCAATCTCTGTTCTTTGTAAACTGTGAAATATGTAAGTAAGTAATATACTTTATAAGGAAGACCTCACTAAAGCATTTCATAAGTTTTATGGTGAGCTGATTTCGAAAGCGGTATTACTGTATGTAAATACAATGGCGTATGAATAGAATTTACTAAAATTGCAATATCCAGCTCACATTCTCGAACTTACATGGAGCACCTACTTCATATACACAATGTAGAATTAAACTAGAAATAAAATTCAGAATAAAAATTCAGATATTTTTATTGCAAAAACCAATGATTAATGCAGTATTGCATACGTTATCATAGCAATGTGGGCAAAATTATCGATTTATTAAATTGTCAATTTAATGTAATATTTCTTCTCTTCAAATTCTTCAGAAGTACATCAGCGCAAAGCTTGCGAATCGCTGCTGTAGATTTACGATTATTCTAAATATTCCAAGAAACAGTTCATAATTTAATTTTTAAAATTGATGTAATTATGCTAAAAATGAAAACGTTCAAAACAAATATTTTTTTTAAATAACAAAAAACATTGTTAACCAAATGTAATCAATTTCATACGGTATTAATGGAATTAAATTAAAATGAAATTGCATAAAATGCTAAAATTCTGTACACATCATCAGCAAAAATGCAATCTTTTTATTTCATTTTTTGAATTATTATTTTTTTAATCATGAAACGTCTCCGCTTATTGACTTTCACTAAAGTTGGACTTTTTCAATTAAAAGGTTATTAAAAGTATCTTAACTTTTAGCAGACTTTTTAAACATTAATTAGAAATGCTGAAGTCTAAACGTCCCAAATTTTTAACTGCGTATTATTTATAATTTTTAGTTATTCCCTTCGGCCCAAAACTACGTTCAAAAAAGGTTAAAAGCACTCGCTTTCATCTTCCTACCAAGTTAATGCTTCAAGAACTTAAAGGAAATCTAGGCTGTATTAATAGCAAAAGAAAGCAGTTTGAAAAGAAAAATACGTAATAAAATGTATTTTAAAAATTATAATTTAGATTATAACCCTACCTTTCTAATGGGTCACATTTATGTTTTGATGTATCATTCTTCTTCGCAATTTCGGTTACAGAGAAGAATATGTAGAGCCTAATTATAACTAAACATTTTCTAATGAAAAAAATTTTAGCATATCGTATCTGTTCTTTTTAAAAAAAGCAAACTTAACGTATACACAGTTATTATAAAGGAAAAAAAATCCAATTTAGTGCACTGCAAAATGTCATTTTATATTCAGTATCCAATTCCTAGTCAATTACTCAAATTATAACATAATTATACGTTGACAATATTGACAAGATAATTATAATGAAAAAATTAATGTAATTTTGAGCAATTGAAAAGAAAATTCTTTTATGTTTTCACTTTATTACAAGCTAAAGCTGTAATTACAAGCTATAGAAAAGAACTTAATTAACCTAAGATTTTTTTAAAAAGAAATGCTATACTTAAAATATCTTCTTACCCTGTTAATTGAATTTCTTATTTATTTAATTATTTGTGTGCTAAATATACATTTGAGAAGCTTTCATTTCTGTTTATGTTATTCACTTTAGCGCTACCGATTTTCAAAGACTCAATTAAGCTAATTATGCGAAATTGATTCAATTCAAGACATTGCTCCACAAATTCGAGAAATTATATTCACCCCTCCCAAGTAATCTATCCAAAGTCCTTTAGTTGATCAAAAATAAAAATCCTGCTTATTTAAACTTTTTCTGGCAATCTTTACAATTTCCTTCATGAACTGTTTACAAAATTTCTCTTGGCCAACTACACGTCAACAAAACAAATGAGTAAGACATTTCTGAATAAAATTGCGTAAATATCTTACCTAATTCCTACTTGCTTTTACAGATCTCCTTCAATTGAAATATACAATATATTTAGAATGTTTTTATCTTTCAATTTCATTACCAGAATTAACTTCTGTAAGTCTTTATATGAGCCGTTTATTTTGAAAGTGACCTAAGTCCATTTTTCAATTTTTATTTTTGTTAACTGTAGTAACGTGTGAAAATTCCACGTTACTACAGTTAACAAAAAAAAAATTGAAAAATGGACTTAGGTCACTTTCAACATAAACGGCTCATATATAAAATTTTCTAAATATCTTCGAGATTCTTTCATTTCTTTCATTTTCATATATCTTAGTGTAGGGATATTATAAAGTTAAAAATATTTCTGTAATATTCCTAAAATCTGTATTCGAATTGGAGCTGCTTATTTTTATTTGCTTTTCTATAAAACTTCTGCTTATAATATCTAAAAAGAACAACTGATGATTTTAATTCAGTTTTTTATGTAAACTTTATAAAAATATATATTTTTTGGAAAACTGCAAAAAATTCAATTTACTTTGCTGATTTTATGGCATTATTCCTTTAAACGAAAATATGATCAAATATGTTTATATTTATTGTGGTAATCTTTAAATTATATTCTTTTCTAATTCTACTTTCGACAAACTGAACTCGTTGGAAACTCAAATTCAAATTGCTTTCAGATATATCGACTTTCAAATTCAAGATACTTGTAATAAAAATCAGATCAGATACTAAAGTCCTCATTTCTTAATCAGAGGATTTTTTTGGATTACAATACCGTACCAATTTATTCTATCAGACAAGACATTCAATTACATATTACCGGCCTGAAAATTTTTAATGTAACAAATGTCAATAATAATATTTATAAAAATCAAAAAATTTAAAAAGATTTAATTTAGAAATTGATGCTTTTTCAATCCTATCGAAGTTAATTCTAACAGTACATATTTTGAACTTGGAGCTAATACGAAAATTTTATGAATTGTAATAATGAGTTTTGTAATGTGATTAGACTTATACTATAAAATTCAATTTCAGTTGCTAACAAAGAAATGAAGCTAATTACTTTTGATCTGCTTCATAATACTGATCAATTTTCTTGAAATTATTCTTTTATTATCACAAAATGAAACTTAGATCTCTAAACCTGAAGGAATTGAAAAAAGTAAATAACATGTTTCTAAAAAGGAATATTTAGTTCTTGTCTTCCAGACATTTATTATTTCTCGCAAACTAATAGTTTTTTGATTATTGGGATCCTATTAATTTGAGGTGAAATAATAATAAAAAAAATTAATGATTAGAAGAATAACATTCATCATATTTTCCCTGTAAGTTATATTATAGAAACACTTTCTGATTTTCATATTACGGTAAGAGCTTACGTTTCTGTAAAAACTTACTGAATGACTAAAATTTTGTTTAGTCATCGCTTAGCAAAAGAAATTTTAGGAGCCTTTTAGAAAATAAACTCTGATAGAATTTTTATTTTCATTCATTTCTTTATTTTCGGAAAGATTTTCGGACTTAAAAGTTCTTGAACTTCTTGAATTGATCAGAGCCTTCAAACAGATACAAATTTTCCATATTGAACTTAACTGGTTTCATGAAAAATATTGAATTCTTAACATCAATAACATCAGAGAGAACAGTTAAAACTCAGAAATTTGTGTCATTTACAAAGAATTTAAATATCAATCTTACAAATAAATAAAAACAGTTGTTTTAAGAAGTTATTCGCTAATAACAAATGAGACGATACACTGGCCGCGAAAAGAATGGATATGAAGGCTTGTAAACCTAAAATAGTTAATTTCACTATTAGTCAGTTTATTTTCATAGCAGTTTGAAATTTTGAACTGAGTTGATAAATGTATATCAAATTTAGGCCGCCAAAAGATTCAGAATGAAGTGTTTGAAGATGTTTAATGTTTCGATATTATTAATTGTAGGTCTTATTACTAAAGAACTATAAGCATGTGGAGCCATCGAAACAGACTCGGATTAACTAATTAATTAAAAGAAATAATTTAGAAAAAGAGTTACTTCTAATACTATAAAAAATTCCTTGAAAATACAACCGAAATATAATTTATGATAAAATGTCTTTTTAATTTCGAAAAAAACATCATATGAATAAAATCTCTTATCGTCTCTGACAATCCGCACAGTGATTCCCGAGAGGCTTAGATCGCTGGGTAATGTGCGCGAAATCACTGTTCGAATCCTGTAACAATCTAATTGTCTCCCATCTTTCAGATATCAGGAAAAAAAATGGTTTAAAAAAATAAAAGATAGCTAATGGCCGTAGTGGATCAAAATTAGAAATCAATTAGAAATCAATTGATAATGTCAAACAGTACATTACTTGTTTAACTTTGGGTCAAACTCCTCTTATTACAATATGTTATGTGTATTTTTGATAGGTAACGTATAAACATATATCAGAAATCACAGAGCATCTTGATATTATTGCATACTAGAAATCCACAACATAGATTATGATTTCTGATATTCAATGTTACAATACAAATATATATCGTACTCTAAATTTCTTACTAATTCGTTATTGTAATTAAGTTCCTACTCCATATCTGTAAAACAGAAATTTTAGCTTTTTAACGATGTGACTGAAAAAATACTTGGGATTCTTTTTCAACTGTAAAATTGGTTTCCTAGTATAATATAATCAAAATCGACAGAAATAATAATGGGGAAATTAAAATTTATTGCAAATACTTAATTCTATTCTATAGAAGATTGGAAAAAATTTTAAAAAATCATAAAAAATATTTTAATTTCATAAGTAGACAACTCTGAAACAGTAAAATTTTCAAATCACGATAAAATTATAAAGGAATCTACATTATAACTTATAACCCTATCTATTATTATAACTTAAGAATATTAATCGGATAATTATTCACAAGTAAATAAATTAATTTACATTATTAATCTCTTTAAAGCAATCACTTTACTTGCTAGGGTGGGGGTGAGTAACGTTAACATCTTCGTAAACAGTTATTTTACTTGAATTTAATTCAGTTGATGTTTTTTTCTTGTCTAATTTTTTCTTCGTAAAATGCATATAAATAAGTAACCGATACATTCTCATCGATTGGATCAGGATGCATTTACCGAGAATTGATTATTTTTTCGCCTTTTTTTCTAACATCTTAAACTGTGTATTTCTCAACATAAATAGTATGAATGCCAAAGCAATAATTTTTCAGTATTATAAGTTATGACTAATCACTAGTTCAAGAGACAATCTTCTAAGTAAGGATTATTTGTTTTGTTATTAGATGAAATAAAGTTTATTTATTTCATTGAAGAAGTGAACGAATAAACAGTTCTTGGATTTACACTAACTTAATTATTTCATTTTGACGGGCTACTTCAAGTTAATTTTTCACTTGTTTATCCTCTAAACCAGGGTTTCTTAACCTTTTTTTTACCCATGGACCCCTTTTCCCTTCTTTTTTTTTTTTTGGTGGACCCCTTCATAGCTAAAAAGTAAAGGGATTATATTAATAATCAACGAAATAGTAAATGATTATGCTTTATTTTGAATTAAAACTAATTTAATGCAAATAAATTATTCTACAGTGGTAAATAATACATATTCTACACACTGGTAAATAATTCATAATAAACCATTTTAAAATAATAGGGATTTAATGAGATCCCTGTGGACCCCGGTTGAATATTACATGGACCCCATGTGGACCCCGGTTGAGAACCCCTGCTCTAAACAAATGCTAGTCTAAGTCTTTTACAGAATACTATAAGATTGTAAACTATATAATAGAAATACTCATTCTTGAACGGTTATGTACACCAATGATTGATAAGTTGCACTATCTTCGTTACTATGTGAAGATGAAACGATGTAGTTTTAAAACGTTATTTTAATATATCAAATTGTTTATATTCTATGAAAATGAACATGCAGATATATACATATTCAATGCATTTTTCTAATATCAATAACTTCTTGGTAAGTTATTTTTTCTTTAACTTTCATGCCTTTTTTTGACAAGAGAAACATACTTTCTTACTCTTTAATAATGCTTGATTTTCTGTAATTCACTGAGTTATCCTTCTTTTTAAAGTTAAAACATAAAAATAGAAAGATAAGAAATAAATTATTTTTAAAATTTATATTTGTTTCTCTATTTTCAAATATCTAATAATACTTCTAAAAACTTTTTACCACTGAACTACTAAGTTTTACATTTCTCTGTTCATTTGAGAAAATAATAACGGCTGAAATTCATCATCAATGAAACTAACAGTACATTAAACACGTTTTACAAAAAATATTTGACTTTAATAACATAATGTGTACATAGCTTTTCATGTATATTACTGTTTGTCCATTGTCAACAGTTTGCTTCCATTTTCCAGTTAATATTAAATAATCAACACAGTAGGTTTATTTATTCTCCTTCGTAATCAAAGTAGATTTGTAATAGTGAAGGACGAATGATAGAATAATATTACAAATTCTAGTCGTTTATCTGTTTCTATCTAAGTGAAAGAAGGAAATAATTACACCATAGTTAAGTAATCCGATCTATGGTTAACGCAACTCCTCAAATCCAAATCATTAAAAATACAGTTTTACAGTTTCCTTTTGTCAACTATCCATTTACAACCGGTTTCTAATAAAATCATTCAATCTTTTCGGAGTTGGGGTTCATCTAAAATACGATTTTGAAATCTAGAACGTCATTGTATATAATAATACGAAAAACAATAATAACATGCTTCTACTTTAACAATTCAAAAGGTCACTAAATCATAACTAAAGATAAAACAGAATACATAATTTAAAAAATATATATATTTTTAAAAACTTATGTTGTACAGCAAACACAACCCTACTTTGCTGGTTCGAAAAATTAAACCATTAAAAATGTATTTACAAGAATTGAAAATTTGATTCGATCGTTCCAGTGAAAAACATATTTTGAAAAGACTTACAGAACATTTTGAATTGACTATTCTATCGTATTTAACTAGAATTTTATACAAATTATGAAAAATCTTCTTTCTCGATACAAATTGAAAGAGATCAGTTCAATTAATAAATTTCGGTAATCAGCTAGATCAGGTTTGTGATTTAGAGTCTTTCCTTCCATCGCTTAGATATACTTTTGTCAGAAATTTAATGTTGAATTCGAAGCAAACAATTGTTTCTATGTTGTTTCCTTACGTGGATATCGCTGGAGAATGCACCTTGTAATCCATACATAGATTCGTGTTAATTTACAATTTGGAGAAAGGAATGAAGGGGAAAATCCCCGGATATGAGATTACTCATGACATTTTTTACTTCAATTAAGATTGAACTCAGTTAAAATAATTAAGATATTTTTCTTGGTTAAAATCTCTTAACTAGCTACATTTCTGTTTTAAAAATCAGCATCATCTATTCCGTTAGTGTTTGTTACTTAAATGACCTTTAGATTGATAATTTGCACTGTTCTAAAATTTCCAGTCCTACGATTGGCCGAAAACAACTTTTAAAATTTTCATTATTTAATTAAATAAAAGAAAAATTACATTGACATTTATATTGTTTATAAAAGGGCAAATGAAAAACATTAGAAACAGTGCGTTTCTAAGTTTTCAACTGGGAGTATTTTATTTGTGGCATTTTCCTACAAACTTCCCTTGGAATAGATTCAGATTTTTTTGCTAAAATATTATAGTTCTCCTGAAGTATAGGCGAGCTGAAAACTATTGTAGATATTTTTTGAAAATTTGATTTTTTTTTCATTTTATTAATTACCTAATAAATAAACAGTAATAATAATGAGAAGAATAAAAATTATATTCTGCTAAATTAACATCACAAAATAATAGATTGAGTAGGCGTCAACATTTTTTTTAAAAAATACATTTATTTAGAAATATAATCTTCTAGGAAAAAAATGGAAACCATCAAACAACTGGTTAACAGCATTTCAAATTTGATTTGTTTTTCAAACGGAAGTAGTTTCTGTCATAGATTTTCGTAATTCTCATACGTATTGCTGTCAGACTAATTGCCGTCATTTTTATGAGGAGCTAGAAAATCTACAGTGAAACATTACAACTCATTTAATGTTAACAGTGAAGTGTTTAATCCCCTTCCAAAAACACACACACAAAGACATTCTAGAAAGACTTACAAACAATATTCAATCAAAAAAAAAAAGTTTTTCACAATTTCTTGTAATTTTTAATTACGTATGTGTTATGTTGTGAGGGCGCATTTGGTATTTCTCGAATTTTATATATATATATATATAACTTATATAACTACATGCCACATCTCTCTTCATATAAATGGATTAATGTACCTAATTAAATAGCAACTCAGCGTATAAATGCTTTATAGAAATAAAATATAATTAAAAAATATTACAGTAGAGATATATTCATCTTCAAAAGGTTGTTTTTTGTAAAAAGAAATAAACTTGCGTTTTTATGAATTTCATTAAAAAAAAAGAGGATTTCAATGATTGCATTATCTAAGCAAAGAACAATGAGTGACTTGCTTTATTAAAACTTATGAAACAATAAACTATCATAAAAATGGCTTCACTGACATGGAAATTAAAATAATGTTATTAATCAGGAAAGTGCGTTTAAGTTTTGGTCATAAAGTTTAGAACGTAATAGTTACTACGTAGCAGAGAACGTATCATTAATTAGTTCATTTAATGCGATGTATCTATTTCCAAATTTCATGATTTAACTAACTGTGGTAGTCCACGAGATAAAGTCTTACTTTTTGATTAAGTCATTAAAAATAAAAAATAAAAATTGCATTAAAAAAAATGAAAAAAAAATTGCATTAAAAAATAATAAAAAAAAATCTATATAATGATGCTATTCAAATTTGACAAGTATTGCTCTAAAAAAAGTACAAGGAAGTGCACAAATATTTCAGTACTCAATGTGGATATACGCAGTTCAGTTTTGATTTTGTAATAATGACGCTGCAATTGACTACATTAAAAATGTATCTTTTTATATGAAATTTTATTTACAGTATTACTAGCAACACCACTTGGGCCTCAGTTTATTTCTCACATATACTGTGCTGGCTTCACCTCTTGTCCGTAAACAAATAGGATATTGGGATAGAGGCTCTGTCTATTTCTACAACACTTCTTTCCTTATGCGGTGTTCATTTAGAGAACCCGTGCGCCTCTAAAATTACAAACATCCACCAACTAAGCTGTGATAAATGTAAACCGAATAAAAGGGAAAATACATATAAAAAAGAAAACATCATATCTTGTAGTAAAATATTCATACTACTATTACTAATAATACAATAATAAGAAGGTAATTATTAAATTGCAGCGCTGTTACTCTTCTTGAAAAAGTCTTTAAAATAGGATTTGAAAATAGTAAAGTATCCTATCTTTCTCCTGTTATTTCTGAACATCTCATATCCTAAAATTAAGACGCTAACGAAATAAAATACAGAAAATTATTCTTGAACCACGTATTTTATGATTAATGGCTAAGTAATCTACATAGATATTTACAAAATACAGTATTAAGAAAATTTGATAAGTAGTGTGCGAAAGTTTATGTTTCTTGGCCCATATTGGAATAGAAGTAGTTATCACTGCTACTGGTGACATTTAAAATGAAGGCTGCTAAGTCTGAGGGAAGTTTTGTGGAAAACGAACCCATCAGAGATCGATCCGATGATCTTCAGTTCTCGTCAAGATAATTTTATCTTAACATATTTATTTAAAAAAAAAATACATTGCTTACAATAAAGTTTTAAGTTCGAAGTTTTAAATTTCAATTACCATTTCACGTTTCTGAAATAGAAATTTAGCTTGTAGATTTTAACTTCCGATTTTATAAAAATCTACGTTAATGTGAAGAACTTGAATTTTCAACTTACATGAATTTTAAAGGAAGTATGCTTTTATAGAATTTATGGAAAAAAAGGCTTATGAATTGTGGGTGAACATAACATTCAATCTTATTGTAACAACCTCTCCTCTCTTCTAAAATCTAATAATTTGAAAAGAGCATTTAACATAATATTGAAAGATTAATTTTAACATACATATATAGTTAAGTACATAGAAAAGAAAGAATACATTTAGATAAATAGTAAAAAAGATAAATAAATAATACTTACCGTAGCTTAATGCACATCTTTACAATATTAAGGCATGCATAATTTTAATTTAACTAATTTATAATAATCTTGCAGTTAGTGAAAGATTAATTTCAAAATTAAATTTTAAATAGTTACTGGAGTAATGGAAATTTGAAAATAATAAATTTCATATTTGTATATAAATATGTATATTTTGTATAGGTTATATTAATATATAAATACAATGGAAAGATTCTTACAGAATGGAAATAGAATGAAAGTTTAACAATGATTTCAAATACATTTATTAATTAACCTAGGATATAAGAAAACGTTTGGTACTTACTCTAGGTCTGTGTCTGGTGTTGGAAGATCTCCGATGGTTGTTAGAGTGAGCGTGGACCAGTAGAAGGAACCAAGATACTTTCGGGTCAGAGTTTTGTACTCCTCTCTGCGTTGAGGGTAGGCCCATTCCCCGCGGAAGCCCTCGGCTTCGGAGAGCAGATAATAGAAGCATCCGAACCAGTGGGCCAGTAAAAGAAGAATATGGATGAGATTGACCACCCGCCACAGATTAGGGTAGAGGGTCCGGGATTCTACTATGTAATAGTAGTTATAGGAGCGGTATCCCTTAAGGAAGCGTGGGAAGCGAATCATGGGCATCATCTTGCCGGTCTTCAATTGAATTAAGTCTAATGGCACAAGGGAGGCAAGGTCGAGCACAAAAGCCCTAGAATGAACGTAATGGAGGGCAAGTTTTCGACTATCGTACACCATGAGTCCTTGCTCCAAATAGCCAGTGCGGAACTGGACGACGATGTCCAGCAGAAACACAAGGTCGCTGAAGCCGTCGCAACAGAACCACATCTCCTGCACGTCCCGCTGCAGCTCTGGAAATGCCTGGCGGACGATGAGCGTCCACAGGTTGTAGAGCACGCAGAAAGTAAGAACGGACAGCCAGCAGAAGTAGAAGTTCTCGTCCGGGTTGATGACAGTGATCGGCTCCTCCCTCTTGCGCTTCTTGCGGCGGCGAGGACCTCCGGCCTCTCCGCCGGCTTCGCCTTCCCCGTCGCCGTCCAGGGTCTCCTGGGCTTCGGCGATTTGTCTTGTCGAGAAACGCTTGAGGAAGGAGTCCTCACGTTTGAGGGGGGGCTTCCTGTCCTTGACTGCTGCGGCCACGGCTCCCGACAGATGGACGGTGGTGCGCAACTTCATCCACCGTTGATTGCTTCGAGATCTGTCCAGGAAGGACGAGCTAGACATCAGTCACATTGCTCTATACTATCTCCCGGTCTTACTCCTATCTCCTTAATACTACTTTTTAATGCTTTACCGAGAGACTTTGAGTCTTTAATTTCAAACTACAGTTAAACTACTCACTTATACTATTACTTACTTACTAAAAAGTTGGTTTGCTGTTGTTTGTTGTTGTTTGATTTCTAAAGATAAGTTTCGCATACAAAGTTCGCGTCACAGTGGGGTCGAGAATGACCGGTTGTGTTCGGGGTGATGTTCCGGATTTCCCCGGTGATTCGGGCACTCCGGGGTCTAAGTGGCCCCTCTCCTCCTTCTACTAAAGAGGGCTTTTCGTTGGGGGGAGGAGGTGGAGGAAAAGAGGAGGCATAAACCCCCTCCCCCCCACTCCTCATTCATCGGGCCACGCCACTGACGACCACAGAAACTGACACCGTAACGACGTGACCATCGCCCTACAGAAGCCACCACGAGGCCGAGAGCGGGATCACTCGGTCCACCGCCACCGACACATTTCAGCCGAAGAGAATGGCAATGCGAGTCCGACCGAGAAATAGCAAAATGTCCCTGTATTCTCGTAGTAATCTTTACGGTGAAACGAAAACGAGCACCGTCGCATCCACTGCCGCAGCCAACCTGCCGCTTCTGCCTTTACGGAGCAAAGGAGACTCTAAACACTCTTCGTCAGTCTCTCCTCTGCCGGAAAGCACCCTCTCCCCGCCCCCTATCTCTTGCATCCAGCGAGCATCGATCGATTGGGTTCGTTCCCTCCCGAAGAGAGCAGAGCAAAGGCGGCTGCGGCGCGACAGTCAACCGGTAAACTCTGCAGCTTCACCACTAGAAACGAAACGATTTAGCGACTAATTCGCGCTGCCCATTGCACGTTCACTATTTGTGTCTTTCCATTTAATTGTTTTTGGACCCTAAAATAGCGGTTTCTAAATTAGACGCCATCGGAATTACTAATAAAACAAATTTGTATTTGAAAAGTTTACCACGAAAAAGTAAACACAGAAGCTTACTTCGAATAAAATTAAAAATTAAAATAAACTAACAATAAAAAAATTCCTTTTATTAGTACAATTTTGAAATAACTTAATTCCTTGAAAATAACTTTCGCTTTTATTTTTGAAAATAAAACCATTTTTTAAATTTCATTTTCATTCTTCTAGCATTGGTATATTTCTTTCTAACAAAAAAAAAAAAAAGGTCTTAAAATCTATGGTAACTATTACAAATTTTTAGAACAATAATTCCATAATAAAAAGACGTTCAGTATTAATTTATAACATTTGAATTGATAATCAGAAATGTATGCAGTCAGAAATTATCTATAATAATTTTTTTTAACATTAATACAAACTTTATTAATAGCTAATTTATTTATAGATTTTCTTCAAAGATTTTCTTTCCATTCTATCAGTGATTATTTTGTGCAATTTCTTTAAATTCAGATTAGAACAATATTTTAATGAAGATTTTAATAACTTATTAATGTATTTGTTGTAAATTGAAGTGTCATTATAATTTTAAGAAAATTCTTAAAATTACTAATTCATAATCTTATAAAAATTATTAGTTATTTCATGAACAAATTGTACATTAGTAATCGATCTGAACACCATCTTTGTTTTCAGGCAAACTGAATAAGCGATGTTTAATTATTATATAATTCTTTAAACAATTAGCATTTATTAATCAATTTTAAATATAAGTTATAAATTATTGTTAGACTTATGAATCAAAGTTTCCTTGTTAAATTAACTGATTTTTTGATTAAAAGATTAAAAACACACACAAGGAATTATTAAAATACATACATTCCTGCCGAATATTTTGGGAGCATGAACTGCCTCCCATTTTCAACGGACTTAAACCAGTAAAAACAAAGCAATTTATACCTTTAAGATTTCATTATGACCAATCATAATACGTCAAATCAGTTTCCTCTTTGGAT
>JAFIDM010009631.1:63854580-63917221 GCA_023159025.1 Thereuonema tuberculata | reverse complement strand
ATCCAAAGAGGAAACTGATTTGACGTATTATGATTGGTCATAATGAAATCTTAAAGGTATAAATTGCTTTGTTTTTACTGGTTTAAGTCCGTTGAAAATGGGAGGCAGTTCATGCTCCCGAAATATTCGGCAGGAATGTATGTATTTTAATAATTCCTTATGTGTGTTTTTAATCTTTTAATCAAAACATATTTTAACACACGTAAAATAATTTTAAATGTAAATTAACTGATCATTTACTATGCATATTGTATTCTAAATTAGGCAAACAAAAATAATAAAATTAACTTTTTTTTTAACTTGAGGTAAGTTATTTATTATAAGCTATAATTTTAAAAGTATAAATTTTGCCGAAATCAACAAATATCTTGAAGAGAAATTTTAAATTTGATAGTTAAAAAATTATAAACTTTTAAGTCCATAAATAAAATATAACTAAATTATAAACATAATAAATATAATAACATATAACTAAAATAACATTTTGTTACAATGTTTCTTACATTGTAGTGAATAATGTGATGCATAGAAAATATTTATAAATACATACTAGTTATAAATCGTATGCTACATATTTTAATTTTTTACTTTGTTTAGTTAATTAGGTATTGTTATCTATTTTATAAAAAAAGGTGTTACAAATCTAAATATTCAGTTTTATTTAAGAAACATTGATTGCTTTATTAAAATATTATCAATTAGTAGCCTATATTTTTATCCCTTAGACAAAATAATTTGAGTTTATATGTTTTTGTGTGAATTATAATTGGAGTTAATTTGAACCTTTTAACTATTTTATCGAAACCGATTTCTTCCTTCGAAAGTTTCGAATTAATCACAATAAAACAATACAATGTTAAAGTAAGAATTAAGAAAATTAGATCGCCACAACCATTTTACTTTCGTTAAAAATCATTATTAATGAAATTCAATTTGATCTTTCATAAAAACTCAAAAACCTTTATGTATGAAAATTATAATTTTATTTTAATTCCAGTAGACCTTTCTCTAATTAATGATATTACGAGGGTTACTAAAAAGAAATACTGAAATAATACTAAGTATACAGGCTGAGCAACACATTGCAATCAACACAGTAATTCCCGTATTGGATTCGGGCCAAGAGGCTGAAGTTGAATAAGTGTTTTTAAACGGCTTTATGCCGAAAAATTTCTGGGGTTTCTCCAAAACAGGAAGTAGCCCGACGTAAATGGGATTATTTTTTAAAACGACACGATATAACGATGAAGTAAATCCAAGAAAATTAACCGGAAAATGAGATCATAATAAAAATAAGATTTTTGTTGTAGAGAATTTGGAAAATGGCCACAAGTTTAGATTTTACTGGAACTCTATCGTGATTCTAGCTTAGCTATCTTCCCCAAACGAATTAAAATTTTAAGAGAATTGATTATTAGCATCAATTTCCGATTGTTTCACAAATTAGGACAATCAATTCTTACAGTATCAAGTTAGTTTTATGGTAGCCTAAGCATTTCAGAACAACTGAAATTTAAGAAATAGCCTAATTTTCTTTCCCAAATAAGACAAAATGTTTAGCCCACACTGGTACATTAAATTTTTTTACGGAGAATTCTATTCCTTATTCTTTGAATTCTTAGGGAATTTAATTATTTTCTAAATAAAATAAAATATTATTATAGTACTATTGAGTATTTATTGTAATTGCAAACGTTTATTACGCAATTTTCAATAATAAAGATTTTTTTAAATTTTTTATTTTGTGAAAGTTTTGGAAAGTAACTCTAAACTGATGTTTTCTGAGTTTGGCTTATTATTTTTTTTAAAACAAATTTCGCACGAAGCATTTTATTATAAAAAGTAACCTGACCAAAATTTGAAAACATGGATAAAATGCTTCCTATAGAATTTATTTTATTCTTAATGAGTGAATTCTTACATCTAACATTGTAAAGATTCAACTGGGTTAGATCTAAGTAACATAGGAAAGCAGGATTTTATTATTATTATTATTATTATTATTATTATTATTATTATTATTAAGAAGTAGTAGTAGTAGTAGTAGTAGTAGTGTTATCAGAATTCAGACGATGTAAACATGATACGTTCAAAGGAAAAACTTTTAATGTAAGTAAACCCCTGAAATCTCCATTTCATTTGGTTGTGAAACACATTTTCTTCAGATGTATTAAATGTTAATTGATAGAGAGTTATGTTAATATGTTAATTATTTGTACATTATTGTTTGCTTACATATTTTTTTCTGTTTTGTTTTAAAATTAACCAAATTACTAATCGTAATTATATAATTAAGTATTTTGATAAATTTACGTGAGTAGGCCTACAGTGTTAACTACTAAGCCAAATAAAAGTATATTATTAAAAAGAATTCCTTTAACATTGATATTTATGATGTAATGTTATACATTGATATAATGAAAATCATATTATTAATTTTAAGAAGAAAAGAACATAAATATTGAAGCAAGAAAAAATAATATTTTTTGGTATTCAAAAAAATATTAAAAATACAAACTTAATAAAAAAAACTGTTTTCATAATTTCAGTAAATCACTAATTGACTAGAATTGATTTTAATAAGATATTTTCATTTGTTTAATATGGTTGCGTATTATTATTATTCTATTATTTACGATCAATACATTACGATCAATACATTATACTAATTTTGTTTTCCGAAAGTTAAAAACTTCTTTTCATGTCAAATTTCAACATGTTATTGATCAATATATTAAAGGAATGGAAGTGATAGAAGTTAGGATTTACGTTTCTCCCCTTGACGGCCCCATTGCTGTCACAACCTTCTGTCAAATGAGTTTTTCTGTGGGTTAAAAGCGGGCCAGCGTCGGACTTGATCATTTAACAAACTTAATAATGACAAAAATGTTGTAGTGGAATAGCTTCATTTATTAGAAATCTTCATAATGTTAAAATTTTACAACTGTAATTCGAATATTAAGTAATTTAAAATATCTAACAGCTATCTTACATTCATTTAATCATTTTTACCTGTTCATTTGTAAATGTAAATTTCACTTGTAAATTTCACAGATTGTAAAATTTAAATACAAATGTTCTTTATAATAATAGTAATACAAAGCTCGTAAATCAACAATGCTATCCCCATATTAAGTTTGCTCTACATAACTTACGTAATTTTACTGTAACATTCTGTAAACATTGCTAATTTCTAATTAATAATAAATAATAGAAATGAGGGAAAAAATCCATCATAAAATACTGTTTTAGTAATTTTGAATGTTAGATAGTAAATACCAAATAAATTGATTTGTATATAAAGTACCGCAATGCATTTTTTCAACATTGCAGCGAATACAGTGAATTCGATAATAAAATTTTTGATGTGTACTAAAGTCGTTTTATTACGAATGAGGCATTCAATTCCGGCTATGATTTAGATGTTTATGAGTTTCAATGCATGATTCGTTGACATAAGTAAGAGAAATTTTGGGTATTTTAGAATTCTGAGTACTTTTTCATATGTCTTAAAAAATACTCGGCCTGTTAGCTGAACCAGTTTGTTCAAACGACGGACTTGCCTACTGACGGGTGTATTTCATATTCTCCTGTTGCAGATATTGTATTGAACTATAATTTAAACCAATATTTCTTAACTCATTTCAGAAATAATGAATAAGAATGTAAAATTATTAGGTGCGAACCATAAATTAATTGAATGGTTTTTAGCTAACATTTAAAGTAAGCTTTAATTAGAAATTTTTATTAATTAACATTTAATCAATGCTTTTAGAAGTTAAAAAAACACACATTTTTTATGACTGATAATATTATTGTTAATAATAATATTAAATCTACATAAAAACATTTTTGTTATTCACTGGATTTTGTTATCTAAAACTCACAATTTTATTTAGAAATTTTTTTCACGACGATAAAATTTTTTAAAATAATTAGAGCACGAAAAGATGTTTTAACTCTATGGTGAATGATAGCTTTCGACATGTTCCAGTCAGTTGACAGTACAGTTTAAATTATTTTATAACAGTAATGTGCTTTTTTTGTATGCAATCTTTTTTAATTATATTGTTAAAATCGAAAGGTTTTTTAAACTCTTAACTACTAATAAATTATTTTTCATTTATTTTATTTTAATATTTTTTTTCTTATCATGGACCAAATCCTTGCTAAATCGATTCCGACTATTTTCCGGGAACTGGAATTTTAAGTTTTCCGTTCCATCACTAATATGGACTTGAACCTCTTTTCAGAAAAAATTCCACGAGGTTAACTCCCCATTTCAGTCCAGCAATCAAAAGAGGCATTCAATTTTCTTATAGTGAATGACATCTAATTATCTCGGGTGTGGGAATTAAAAAAGGCGGGAATCCATTCCTCTCTCCCTGAACTGTTTGCTCGGAGAGTGTGAAGTAAAAAGCAAAAGTAAATTGGGCCATACTTTTTGGAGAAAAGCACATTATAACAATAATGTCTTTATAATAATAATTAATTATTAAATTGGTTTGGATGAAAATATCACCTTAAATCTCTTTTCTAAATTAGGTGTAAATTTCCAAGAACTGTACATTGCTCTCATTGTACATTTTATAAACAAAAATAATTTATATATTATCAACATTTATGCAAATATTATCAGTTATTTATTAATTAAGTTTTATATCATAACTTATTATATTTATATTAATATTAACTTTTATTAAATTTATATTAATAACCCATAGTTAATTATCAGCAAATATTTCATCATTGATGATTTCTGGTTTAACTTGAATCCAAAAATTCACGTCAATACTTCAATATCTTCAACAATTTACTCAAGTTCAAAATTAATCATTAATCTGAAACAATCACAAATTTATTTTATTATTTTTTATTGAGTGTTTAAAGGAAATTGGATAAATATTATTAAATAAAAGCGTCCACTGCTTTGTTTTGAAAATTGCATTTTTATGTTTTGAAGTGAAGTCAAAAATGAAATATTTGGAAATGAACGAAACAAATCCAACGGAAGGCCAGAGATGTCTGGCATTTCATTCTTGTAGCTCCAATCCTTTTAGGCCTCTAAGTCAATTACTGTCGAATGTCAAATCTCACCGAGGCATTTCATTATCAGGAGCTGTATCTTGCATTTATGTTGACGAAAAATATATGACATTTTGACAACTAAATATATATGTATAGTAGTAGATTTCAGTGCTAATCTACAGATACTTTCTTGAAAAAAAAAGAAACAGTGACAAATCTTTTTTTTTTTATTCAAAAGTTTCTTCAAACCATGATAAGACGGCATACACTAGGCTTCAAAATGTATCTGGACAATTCACTAGTATTTCACTAGTATTACTTGTTCAGCAACAATCTGATCCCAGGGGTAAACTTCCCAACAGTATCCTTCAATCAGTTTCTGTCCAATAAATTTTGGATAGAAAACATTTTCTTTAACATACATGTGTGCGTGTTTGTAAAATTATATACATAAACAGTATAAGAGGGTCGATCAGAAATAAAGTTTACAACAAGCTTGAAATTAAATTTATGAGTTTGCCATAAAGCCGAATTGCTGAAATATCCTGTAGAGGGCTTTCCAGTGTGTGTCATTGGAGGTGCGCGCTATCATTTCAAAATGGCGATCCAGTAGGATAACTGGTATGAAACATAACCTTAATGAAATTGGACAACAACATCACGAAGAAACGTCCTGTTTTTCTGAACGACGGTGTGATCCTCATAAATGACAATGCCTGACCACACGTTGCACGGATCATACAGAACTTACTGCAGGATATTTTGAGACATCCACGAAAGTTTGAGACATCCGCCATACAGTCCAGATTTGGCAGTGATATTCATCTGTTCCCTGCCTTAAAAAAATCACATGTCAGATCGACGCTTCACATGCAATGAAGAAGACCAATTTGATGCAAAAAAGTGGCAATCCCTAACTTTGATGCAGCTGAGATGGACAAACTGATAAAACGTGATGAAAGGTGACAAATGCTGCAATCGTCCAGATTACTTTGTAGAAAAATAGTGTGTCTCTGCCATCTCTCAACGAGAATACCATCTCATTTTCTTTCAATAAAGGCTTACTTTTCGTACACAAGCTTTGTAAATTTTTTCTCTGTGCAACTATCCAATTTTGATGTGCGTCACTGAAAGTGCAAACCTTTCATCACAGGGCACACATCCAAGGGGTAGTCTAATCCCTATCAGACTCGATGAAGCATGTCCTGTGTGATAGCCTCCACAGCATGGACGATCCGTTTCACGATATCATAATGGATCTGGGCACTGGGTACGTACATGTTGTCTTTCATGTACCCTACATACGAAGAAGTCACATGGTATTGAATCTCGGGATCGTGACATCGCACATCATGATGGAAATGGGGCGCCGTCTTGTTGGAAAATGTAGTCGTTGTAATCACTGTCCAAGATTTGAGATAATCAGTTTTCCAACATGTCCTAATAGGTGGCACCAGTTAATGATGCTTCGGCAAATAAAAAAGACCAGTGCAATTTCACTTGTGGTACAGAACTAAAGACGTTGATTTTAAGGCCGTTTTAGACGAACCATTTCAGTAAACTACATCGATGGCAATGTCAGGGTAGATTGCCAGTGAATAAAAACCTTTAAAACTTTGTCTTACACGTTTCGCCTTCGATCTTACGAAAAATTTATACTTGTCAATTACCGTCATACATACGTGTTATTTACGAAAATAAACATTAATTTATATAAAAATAATTTATTCAATGCATCGAATAACCGAGAGAATGTTTTTAATTAATTAAAACTGGAAGTAGTTAATTTTTTCATCTTTTTGTATTTCTTTGTTTTCAGTTTCGATATTTCTCGTTAAATCTCGACCAATGACGATAAGTTTTCGAGAATTCAATCTCTCGCCCCTTCAAATTTTCATGCAGGAATTCTATTATGATTTTGGTTAATGTAGCTTTTTCTGGAAGCATCCACGAAAACATAGGGGAAAAATTATCTCTGTTTGTGATCTCAATTTTGTAGTCAGTAATTTCGAATAAACAGATATTAATCGATTGGACATCGAAGGTTCTTCAATTCGCTCCAGGAGCGCTGATGTCAGATGGCTCCTACGAAATGGCATGCCATCTGTTTTGAAAATAGAACCTGTCCTATATTGGAGCAGCAGAGGCAATGTGTCCTTTCCATCACACCAATGCCCTGCCTATTGAAATGTAACATCTAAAACGGTCTTGAGCGAAATCACGCTGGTAATTACTGAATGTGGTGGGTTTGTATATAATCCGGACGTTGTGCCTATTGACTTTCCGCTTCTGGGTCGCCGTTTTAGGAGTCAACGCCGCAAATCAGGCATAAACAGAAACTTGACCACCTGCCTGTCGACGATAAGCTTGTATCATAATTCATATAAGGGTCATTTACATTTTAAAATGCCGAATGGATACATTCTTATATTCGACACAGAACATAGGTGGCTCTACTGCAGTGTTATGACCCAGTAACAGATGACGTGGACGAGAGTAGCAGTCTGCTTTTGTTCAGGAAGTCGTGCTAGTGTACGTCCAAGCAGTCATGATTGATGCATCGAACGTTGCTTAACCGCGGAAGGTGTGAGAAGTAAGTAATTCCTTGCCGCATGAGTAACATATACCAAAAATACATATCTTTGTCACGTATTAAAGAATAGAGTAAGCGATATCCAGAGGCGCGGTCATCGTTGACTGATGATTCGAGGCCAAATCAAGCACACCGTGCGATCAATAATGCTGCCGCAGCGGAAGTTGACAGTCGATTCGTGAAGATAGAAGAATCCCGGTGGAAGCACTTGCCGACCAAGTTGGAATAAGTGTTGGGACTGTGCACACCATTATCAAGGATCATCTGCAATACCGGAAGATTTGCGTGCAGTGGGTGCCACACAGCTTGAATTCTGTGCAGAAAGACTTTCGCATGCGTTCTTTCTGGAAGATTTGCTCTGATATCAAAAGAAAGGTCGTTTCGTCGACAGAATCATTGCAGGAGATGAAACGTGTCTTGCTAAGAAGCCCTTTGGCTCGTTTTCATTTGATTGACCCTTTGAATATATATAAAAGGTCGGTCAAGTGTTTTGACAGGATAGTGCACGAGACCAATGAAGATTAGATAGTTCGCTTACTTTAAGACAGTTAATGCATATATTAAAGCACATTTTGGCGATTTCATTTTGCATGTAAAAATCTTACATAAAATATTTGATCTTTACTTTTTTTGTGAAAATCCATGATATATCACTGGGTACTCCATAACCAGTAATGTTTAAATGAATCGTATGTAACATAAGCATGATTAATACTACTTTCGAACTCTGCGAGTGTGGAAATATAAATAATTAATTCTTAATTTTTAATATAAGCGGAAGAGGAGCCACTGTATTGTCTCTAATTTAAAATGTTTGGTATAATTTTAACAAAGTAAAGTAAAGATTTAACTGAGATTAAAGTCTGTTTCGTAGAAATTTGTTTTGTCTTTTTTTTTACATATTTTTCATCTGAATATCAAAATTAAATACAACGAAATTAATGAGTTGTATAATTAATTAAAAAAAATAATCGAAAAAAAATCCTTTGTTCTGATACTGTTTTGTTTTTCTGCAAAAAAAAAGAAAAAAACTGACAGAGACTTTTTTTTTTAGAATTCCATTTAAAAAGAATAAAAATAAGTAATACATAAATCTTGTTCAATTTCTAATATTCGACATTTTTCTGA
Source organism: Thereuonema tuberculata (assembly GCA_023159025.1). Taxonomy (NCBI): domain Eukaryota; kingdom Metazoa; phylum Arthropoda; class Chilopoda; order Scutigeromorpha; family Scutigeridae; genus Thereuonema; species Thereuonema tuberculata. The sequence continues at coordinate 63,908,472 of JAFIDM010009631.1, read as the reverse complement.
ATACGCCAGATTTTTATCTCTAATGTGAGAATTAAAAAAGAATTAGTGATTAATTAAAAAAAATGCCATCAAAAATATTATTTGTTCTCAGAATACAGTACTAAATTGCAATGTTATATAACGTATAAACTCATCTACGATTTTTATTCAAAAGCTTTCTTGTTTAACGTCGGTGCTGTGCTGAAAAGCTGTCCATTTAACTTTGCTGATGCAGGTTTTTCCGGTTTTAGTGAAATCTCCATTATTCAGTAAATACTGAGGATTTTACAGACGAATTAGATTGTATACTTAATATAACACGTGACTACTTAATAATATTTGCCAAAATTTATTAAATTTTGAAAAATAAAAACCACTAAAACTTTGTATTTAAAAAGGTAAATTCAATATTTCAAGTTTTCAGAAATATAAATGGAAAAGTATTTTAATTTGGATAGTTTATGAAATTATCATTGTAATTAAATAATATTTGTAAATAACTATATTCTTATTCATAAAAATAATCAACAGTTATCTCCGTTGAATCAACAAGATAGATCTCTGTTGAGTAATCAATAGAATTAATAAAATATTAATAATGATAATAAGGTATAATATTTAGCTGACAAGTTCTTGATTATGAAATTTTTTTAAAGGATTATAATGAGCATCAAAACACATTTCATTATAAAATTATCATAAATTAAAAATCTAAAGGATCTACGTAAATATATTTAAATACTTAAAATTTTCCTTATTTTGAATAGAAAGCGATATCTTATATAGTTTTCCAGATCTGTCTGTGTGTAACGTAACGCTCTCCCCTTGTGTTTAGAAAATAAGCTTGATTTCCTATGAAAATAGAAATAATTTCTTCAATGAAACGTCCGCGACAGAAATCGAACCTGCAAACTTCTTCAAGCGAAGTCGGACGCCTTATCCATTAGACCATAGGGACCATATTCAAATTATTTGTTAAATATTCTTCATTTATTCATCGTCCATTCCAAAACCATTTAATGAAATAGAAGTTACTACATAGTTTTTCAGATCTGTCTGTCTCTTTGTAACGTAACGCGCTCCCTCTGTGATTAACGGAGGAGAGCTGCCGTTTAAATTTCACATGTACGACAGCGCAGATCTATCTTTGTGTGCCCGCCTTCGGAATCGAGAGGTTTTGTGAGCGACCCGGTATTTTCGCATGGTCAGCTTTATGTTGCATTGTCGTGTTCACAATATAGAGACAACATCAAAGTATTTATGTATTTAAGTATTTATGTATTAAAAAAACAAAACAAAAAAAACCCCGACAGTCAAGGTCATTTGCTAAATGATGCTAGAATTTTCACTCGCAATGCGACTTATAATCAATGTGACTTCCAATAAACAAATTAACTTATGTTCCTAGCAATGCATTCATTTTAATTTTCTATTCGTGTATATATGTCGGGCAAATACTTTATCTAAAAGTCTTCACATTGTTATCCCGTCATTGTTGATGGGGCGTAAATGCCAATAAAGCATTAATAGTTTGTACTATTAAATATATTAATATATTTTTTGAAATATGGAAAGGTTTTCCTAATTTATTATTAAATGAGTTATTTCCTTTAGTTATTAATTATTTATTAAGGTTCTGACTTTTACAGCATTAAAAAAAGAAATAAAATTGAATCAAGTATAGTTTACGATTTAAAAAAAAAATCATTTACCGAAGTTGATTCAAACCATTACATTTAAACAATTCTGAGAACGAGCCAGCAGCTGTCATGGGATGGAATATCTCAGGAACACCAAGGAACAATGCCATTTTTCAACCTAACTTGATTGATTAATTTTTCAATTTATCGATTATTAGATTGACTGAGATAGGATTTTCTCCTCGGTAAGAAGGTACTGTTTTAGAGGTTTAATGCATATTTTAAGAAAGTCGTATTTTTACTGGAAATTGATTTTCATGCAGTCGAGATGAAACATGAAAATTTTATGAACTGTATAGGCTTCGAAAATAGATTACTGTACATGTAATCTGGATACAATTTAAGCACTAAATAAATAAAAATTATTTTAACAGAAAAATTATCAGTTTTTACAGGCAAAAACATTTATGGATTTCTTTTTTAAATCCTGTTCTTACAGAAATTAATAGTTGGCTTAATTATTAATTGAAAGACTTATATAGTATTTCATAAAACTAACAACTATTAGGCCTAGTTGCTTAAATTTGACTCTGGTTAACTAGGGAATTGTTTTTCTGTCTTAATGGTATTAGTTCACATTAATGGAGAGGTGATTTACTACATAACAGAGACTGTGATTGGATCAAGCTGTCAGCTGAATCATAATGGATGATTAGGAAGTTGATCTCTACAACAAAAATCAGATATCACAAACAAATACCAGGATTGCTTTTGATATCGCAAGAGCAGATCTATAGTCATATTAGCATATATCTCATAGGTCAGTGATACTGAAATGAACTTCATTCCATTACGTGCTAATTTATTTCCATGAATTAAAATAAGTTTGACAGTTTGTCTTTTGAACAATTCGTTTCCCGTGACATTATTATTATTATTATTATTATTTTTGTATGTTTCAACCCTTGGGCTTCCCCAGCAAAGACAACATGGCGGGTCAAGGGCCAAAGCACATATTGCCAAGTATAAAGACGTGTGCAAGAATGATTAGGGATGTGTGGTTGTGTCCATAAATTTCCTAACTATGCGTGTTGTGTTGAGTAAAATAGCCTTCTGGAGTTGTGTATAAGTGTTTTTCTGAAGTCCTAGTGTGCTGAGACTGTGGTGCAATGTGTGAGGCACCAGACCAGTGGCGGACAAGACGATGGGTACAACACGTACTCGGTCCTGCCTCCACTGCTTCTGGAGCTCGTGTGCTAGGTCGGTGTATTTATTGATCTTGTCTGAGTGAGTTTTCTGCATGTTCTTGCTGATAGCCACTGCAATATCAAAGAGATAGGTCTGTTTGTTGATATGTTTATTATTATTATTATTATTATTATCATATTTGTATGTTTAAAATCTTGGGTTTCCCCAGCAAAAACAATATGGCTGGTCAAAGACCAAAGCACATATTGCCAAATGCAAAGACGTATGCAATTTTATTATTATTAGTTGTAGTTGTATTACTATTATTATTACTTCATGCCTCGTTTTTATATAATGCTTATCTTAAGCTAACCAGCGAATTGCCGCATACGAGTACGATAGTCTAATGCAAAAATCATAAAATCAACACTCACCTAGATATTTCGTTAACAAAATACATTAGTAACACCAGAATTGATTTTACTGGAATAAATGTAAATGTATAAATATTTTATCTTTTGATATATTATTTATTATTTTTCTATGCTTAGAAATTGTCGTACTGTATTTAAACAAAATATAATAATAGTTTTCTCTGTTGTTTGGTGATTGTATATTGATAAGTGTAAATCTCACATGCTTTATAAGAGGTGACATCTGTTGTAAAGATTATAAGTGCTTTCATTATTAATTTTAATTGGTGCCAGACTCTTTTCCTTTTAATTACTGATGGCTGATACTTCTCCTAATTATTATTAGTTGTAGTACCTGGTTATTTAACTCCCTTTCGGGGAATAGACAGCTCCGCAGTGAATAGTTTTGACATTGAAAAAGTTTAAAAAAGTATTATTTTATTACACGTAAAAACGCACAGAACACGAAATTAAGAATATAATAAAACGAAAATTAAAGTAAAAACAGTGTATACAATAACATGATACCCAGGTCCCAGGTCAATCATTTACCCCTTAATTTTCGGACCTATTAATCGCTTTCTAGCATCAGAAAATGATAGAATCGCCAAATCTTTAGTACCGTTTTCAAGATCAAATTTACAAGAATTGCTCGCTTGATTGTATTTTATTATTATTAGTAATATAATACTAATGTTTTTAAAGATCTTGAAGTTCTTAAGTTTTATTTGCTCTCTTAAACTTACTACTTTGAGAAAGTAGTTTTGAAAAATAGTCACTCCAACGAACCAATACAAAAAAAAGTAAAATACAGTAGACACTCGCTAATCCGGCACGTTCGGGACTTCGGCAGTGCCGGATTATCGAAAATGCCGGATTACTAAGCGCCGTCTAAAAATAGCCGTTATTGCGAGGAAATACCGCTAAAGTAGAGTCAAAAGGGCTATTAATAGATATCAGGCCATTTTTCCGTGTTCTATTGTGATTTCTCTGATTTCGGTAGTGATGGAAAATGTTAAAAACTAAATAGCAAAATATATTTTTATGTAGTATTATACTTTTATACAGTACATACAGTACACTGCCGAGTACGCCCGACCTCAGCCGATTGCCCGCGAACTCTGCCGAACGCGCCCGGAAGGCTTATTCAGTGTAAAAAAAAACCTTAGACCGATGCCGGATTATTGAATATGCCGGATTATCGGATGCCGGATTAGCGGGGTTTTACTGTAATGATTTTTAAAACAGTTCAAGAAGTTTCCTTCTAATTTCATTGATTTAACCCTAAAGATTCAGAGTTGTATTTACTGAATGTATTATGTAAATATTTTCATTTACTTTTAATTTCAGATTTTTTTTTAAATATGTATTTTAAAACAATGCTGCTTGTTTCTAAAAGGTATTACTTCATAATTACATTTAATGGATACTTAAGTTATTATTTATTAATTTACATAAACTTTTTGAGGATGCAATATTGAACATTTACAAATGCAGGAACAAATTTAATTACAAATGTTAATTGTATTTTGATTGTGAACAATTACAAACGCAAATGCTTTTAATAAAAGCTGACTTGCAGGGATTTGTAACGATAAATTTGTGTTGATAATGCCCAAGTGCACCAAACTTCAATTAACTTTGACAGCTGCATTGTGGACGTAGCTAAAATTAGTGGGGGGTGCTGCTGCAGAAAAATTTTAGCCTTTGCTTTAAAATTGTGTGAAAGAAAACAAACATGTATAAAAAGAAAATTTATTTATAAACTTGATAAATTGCTTTTCATACATGTTTGTTTCCTTTCACACAATTTTAAAAACAAAGTCTAAAATTTTTCTACAGCAGCACCCCCCACTAATTTTAGTTACGTTCACAATGCAGCCATCAAAGTTAATTGAAGTTTGGTGCACTTGGGCATTAGTATGAAGGATAGAATAAGCAGATGCTAAAAAAAATCATATGGAAGCTTTTGTCTAATTTGGTGTCTTTAAAAAAAGCAAAGCAGTTTCCATCATATCTAGCTACAACTGTTAAAATAGTGAGGGAAGTATTTGATCAAAATCAAAAATTTATCTTCAGTTTTAAAAAAAAACAATCTGCTTCTAGAAGATCGTCAATAATTTTGATTTTAAAGTATTGTTCTTTTACTGAATGAAATATCCTGTATCGTTTGGAACCTGCATTGCCAGCGCACAAGAAACACAAACCACCTATTAAATATACCTCTCAAACATTCTAAAGGTTTTGCAAAGAAATGCTTATAAACTTACAATTAATAACTGCTAATTGGCCAGAGTAAATAAAAAGTTTTTAGTCGTTTCGGCCAAAAAAAAAATTCCAGTTTTTCTCAGTTTGAAACTGTTGATCGATATTGAGTTATTCATTGAGTTCTAATTTAGACAATTTTTTTTAATTCATTTTAAAATGTTTAATCTGCTATATTGTAAGCATGTAAGGCTTCATTTTCAAATAAATTTCTAAGAAGCATTAACATTTTAACAACAGTTGATGCTATTGATTCCGGAAAGGACAGGGAACAGCGTCTCTTATAAGAACAAGTTTAATCTCTTCTATTTATTAATTAGGTCCATCATTGTGAACAAGTGCGAGACTCGCCTTTTAGTGACAGTTTCTATGCCTGTAAGCATACAATTACGTGACATCGATTTTCATGAAACATTAAATATAGTGACATAAACGAAAAATAATGTCTAAATCGAAATTTCATCGAAATTGGATGAAAATTAAGGGCAATTTGTTGAAATTTTCCCTAAACATTCCACAACTAATACTACGAATGCATTAGAACGTGTCTCCATCTAGCGACTACTTTTGGAAATTTCTAATTCCTTCGATGGCAGAAAGATGGCGATAGGAGACAACCTCCCCGTTAACTAACAAATGTATAAAAACAACGAAAGGCGAACGCGCCTGATAATTGTTATGGTTTTCTTTTTTTTGTTTATTTTTATTGACAATACTTTTCGTTTCTTTTCTCGTTCAGAAACGCTTTCTCATGAATTTAATAATAAGATAAGAATAATAAGTCATTCGGAACCCATAGTGGATGAATAGTTAACTTTTATTTTAGTTGAATAACGTGCTCCAATTGTATTTTCATTATTTGATTTCCACTTTACATCTGCTGCAATGCTTTATGGGACATTTTAGTTCAATCTTCGTTTTCAAATATCTATTACTATTTCTCGGTCGTTTAAGTAAATAAATGTTGAAATCACAAGTAATTTCAACAAGCAATAAACTGCAGAGCATTATTAATTCCAGAAATTTTATTAATAAAGCGACTGTGGTTATTAGTATTTCAAACAACAATCAACAGCAACTTATAATATCATAAAAACAATAAGCAAAAGGAAAAGCAAAATGTACATAAAACAATAAAGAGTATTTTTAATATTAATAAAATAGGAAAAAGAAAATATATTGAAATTTGTGTAATTAGATTCAATGAAATAACAAAATTAGAGGCAAAATTATTAAAATCAACAAAGTTTATATTCTTCATGTATATTCAGATTCCTGTAATAAATATATATTTTGCTTTATTATTAACTGCTTTCATCTTACCTATAATAAAGGATTAAAAAATATGATTATTGGACTTCTCACTTGTTTACCTAAATAAAATTTTACTTAATTAGCATTTAAAAATTGTTTATTAAAATTCCTAAGGTATTATTGAAGAGTTGCTTTCAGAAGGCTTTATTTTAGGCTCTAAATAAAACAAAGAAACTGAGATTCGTAATTAAAACTGGTGAAATTAAATGTATGGTTGAAAGATGTATTCAGAAGTTGATGTAACCATGGCAACGGTTACCTCATCCAATTGGCAAATTCTCTTTCTCACTATTCGTCAGTGTTCTAGCTGGGAAATTCCCGGATCGAATCAAGGACAAATAAGCCACGTGATGATAACCACGTGGTCTCTGTGGACATTCTTTCTGTGGCATTTGTTTGGAGTCCGCCTCCTTCTGCCCTCTAGGGAGACAAACTGCAACTACTATTCCCAAACTGGTTGTCTAAATATAACTAAAAGAAAATACGTTAAGCACATTAATTTACCGATTTCTGTTTTTGTTTTTCTTCTATCGTTGATTGTTGTTAATTTCTTCAGTCTCTGAGGAATTTTTACGTCTTGTAAAGCTGAAAATTTAAAACGAACAAAGGCTTTGAAAATGTCTGATAAAATTGCGTTTAATTAAATTGCAAACTTGCATGAAAGAGAGAATAGTAACTACGCCAGAACAAAAGATGAAAAAAAAAAATCTGGTTAAGATTTTCAAATTAAAAGATATAAATGAACGTTGTTTACATTTTTCTTTTATTTGTTTCTTTATTTACTTTTTTGATGGGGAGGGGCGTAACTAATTTTTTCTGAAGCAATCTCCGTATGGCTACACAATTTATTTTGGTTTTCACTGTAAATTTTGGGAAGGTGAAGATCTTCCATCTCTAAATAATCATTCCAAAATCAATACGCTTTTATTTTCATATGATAGAAATGATTATTTAATAATAGAAATTAAGATTTTAATTTCATGTCAGAGTGACTATAATTGTAATTTTATTCTTCGGAATTCCACTGTTAGTATAAAAAAAGAATCAAAATTTTCGCATGTTTTCCAAGTCTTTTTTTTCTAAGATTTTCCCGAAATACAGTCTTTGGTTGCATTCAATTGTTTATACAAGACCAGATGAAGATATTTACGCTCCCTAGGCAGAGTCGTTGCGGCGCCCTACTATGCCACTCGACCACGGCGTATAGTTTGGGAACATCTATATAACCTATGTTAACTACTTGATATTTACTTTGTTGTGATAGTATTTTACTCAAATTAATTTTCGACACAAATCGAATTTGGCGCCTCGGACGGCTGCCGGGATAGCCCACTCTTTAATCTGGCGCTGTGTTGATAAGAATTTACAGTCTAATTTTGGCAAGCTTTGTATAATGAATATTGCTCGGATTTTTAAAGCCTAAAAAGCTTCGATATATGAAAGCATTTTCCACTTATAAAATTAAAAATAAAATAAATAAAAATTTAGGGCTAAAATGCAACCAAAATATGACCCACAAACTGGCTTATCCAACCAGATATCTTTCAATAAAAAAAAAATGCCCAAATCAATTCATAGTTTTATACTCCGTACAATTTATAATCTATCAAACGCTTAAGTTGTTAAAACTGCTATTGATTGGCGCGCAGAACTCATTTATTTAAGCCGTTATGATTCAGCGGTGAAGTACAGTTTCAAGCGATGCCCACATTAAGTTCATTTAGTTTGTCTAGATTCATTTTGTACCATTCAGGAGACTGAGGAAATGGCCACATTAGGTCTTGATATTCGGTCTGAGCATAGTCGAGTCAGTAGAGATACACCCCAATTTTGTCAAATTGCCATTATTTTCCTCACCAGGGCAATGACCACTTATAACTGGAAGTGGCCATGATTGGAAGGGTTTTTTTTCTCCAGGCCATGGGGAGTCCAGCGATGACTCCCGGTTTGGGCTGTGGAAGGCGTTACACAGACATTTATATACACAGACACTGTAATCTTAATACCGTATTTACTCGCATAATTTCCCCTTTTTTTTCATCAATATTTTGACAAAAAAAGGGGGGTGGGGAAATTATGCGATGTTTTTCAATTTGAGGAAAAAAAATATGGTGAAAGTGTAAGGAAAATCATGTTAAATATTGATTTTTAAAGCAAGAAATGTAATTAACAACAATTTTATTAACACGCAACATTTAAAATATAAGAAATCACTTCTCAACATTTGTTTTTTCTTCAAAGTACAGTTAAGCAATAGGCATGCACGGAAGTGTGTGTGCAACTGTGACGTAATTTCGTAACTCACGCAGCGCAGCCCGCCATCTTTATAGCTGCTCACTGCATGACGTCAGCATCAGCTGCCTGCTAATAGAGAACTTAACTTTATTCGCGAACTTCACGTTTTCACAAAACACTCGAAATTGTTGTACTGATTCAGAAGGAGTCTGCTCTTGGACTGACCGGGGTGGGGGTGGAATCTTCCCCTAAAGTAGCGTGGGATAGAGAAATGCGATAGTAACGGTACATTGTCGCGTCGTCGTGAGTTGACCGCCAGTCAAGGTCATGTTTAGAAACGCGTTGAAGCAGAGGTGGGGAAATTATGCGATAAAAATAAAAATTGAATTTTGTAATCCACAAAAACTGGGGTGGGGAAAATACGCGATGGGGGAAATTATGCGAGTAAATACGGTAGTTCCTTCTCATGGGTAAAAAGTATCAAATTATGTATCAATATTTATATCCAAAATACAAAACCTTGTTATTTAAATGCGAATGTAGAACTGAATGGAAGGTGTTGTAAAATCCGGGCCCTTTGTTATATGTGAATTTCAAAGTTTTAATTTTAAGTGTTTAACAATTACATTAAATTTCACATCATCGATTTTTTATATATTAAGATAAATACTATCTTCGAGACATCTACGAGTAACATATTACCACACTAAACAAAATAAGATAATACTATAATGAAGTGGTTTTCTTTTTTCCGGATATACAGGGTGGACCAATTAAATTGTTACAGCTAAATATTTCCGAAACGGTACGTGATAGAAAACAAATGTTTCAAGCAACCCCATTTATTTTCGAGGGGGACAGTTGATGGTGTTAGTTTTAATTGGAACAGTTCATTGCTGACGCGGGGGTGGACGGTAACTTCACAATTTTCAATGGAAAGGGTGGTGAAGTAATATCTCATTGGAAAGCCTATAAAAATTCATGTTGAATGGCAATTTGGTGTTTGAAATTCCGACAAATAGAACATGAGATATTGTCAATTGAAATTCCAGAATGGTGGATTGGGCGACGTGACGTCGGTTGTAATGTAACGATACTCGTAATTATCCATGGATGGGTGGATCATGTATGTTGCTGTGGTGACATACTGTACATGTTTGTAGGGGCAGTGTTCGATGAACAGGTGTCCAGCAACAGGTATTACACGTGAAATGGGACAACACAGTGATTGTGGTGTGTCTGTTACTGGTGGGGACAGGGAGGGAACGTGACACAGGATGATGGAACGGTCATATCACCTATCATAAATGTAACATTGGCAGTGTAGTGGTTGGTGATGTACTTTGCAACGAAATAAACAACTGTCATATCAACAACTATGTACTTTATTGTAACCTTTCAGAGAGGTTTGAACAGTAACAACAGTAATACAGAGGACGACAATCAGTAATCATACGTCTGCAAACTACATTTATCTTCAAACATCCAAAAACCACATGAAGGTTATCGTAATAAATGCTCAAAGTGATGTCCGTCTACTTCAATGCACTTTGCAAGCCTTGGCAGAAACGATTGCTGAGTACGTAAAAGCATAGTGCTATCAATATTTGCACAGGCATTGCGTATCCGCTCCTTCATATTGTCTGGAGTCGTTGGTTTATCAATATAAACTTTCTGTTTGAGGTAACCCCACAAAAAAATATCTGCCAATGTAAGGTCTGGAGATCGCGCAGGCCAATGTATTGGGCCTCCACGCCCTATCCAACGGCCATGATACTGTTGATTCAACACTTCACGATTCATACGGGCATAATGCGGAGGGCAGCCATCATGCTGAAACCACATTGTCCGTCGTTCCTGTAATGGCACGTCTTCCAATAGTAAGGGTAACTCCTCAACCAAAAACTGTGTGTACATTCGTCCTGTTAAATGGTCATCAAAAAAATAAGGTCCAATTATCCTATCAGCCAAAATGCCACACCATACATTCACAGACCAACGGCGTTGATGCTCCACTTCCCGCAACCAATGCGGATTTTCGACAGCCCAATAATGCATGTTATGTCGATTGACTTCGCCGTAATTGGAGAAAGACGATTCATCTGAAAATAGTACAGTCAGGAAAAAGTTGTTATTATGTTGCAGTTTGTCCTGAGCCCATCGACAGAATGTCATCCTGTGCATGAAATCATTCCCATGTAGTGCTTGATGTAATGAGATATGATATGGGTGAAAGTGATATCGTTTCAATATTCGTAAAATACTACTTTTTGACATCCCCGCATCGTCAGCCAATGTTCGACTACTCACATGGGGATCGTTATGCACTGCAGCTAACACCACAATTTCGTGATCTTCGGTAGTGGCTGTTCTTTTGCGAGCATGTTTCTTTGGCTGTACACTACCGTCTTCGGAAAACTGCTTTATAATTCGAGAAAACGACATCTTGGAAGGGGTTCTTCTGTTGGGAAACTTTTCGGCGTACAGATTCCTTGCCTGTTGTAAATTGCGTCTCGCTTCCCCGTACAGGAAGATCATTTCAATTTTCTCGTCCACAGTATGACGTTCCATGTTGTTAACACATCGATTGCAAGGACTGTTCTGTCACTGCCACTGCACGACGCAACAATGCGGACGCACTTTTCATTCCAGCACGCGGAATAGTGCTATTGTTGCAGAGAAGGTAGTAATATTCGTCTGATTCCACGAGTCCACCATTTGTCAATTACGTCTTTCATTACAACATTCTGGACTTTCAATTAGCTATATCTCATGATCTACTTGTCGGAATTTCAAAAACCAAATTGCCATTCAACATGAATTTTTATAGGCTTTCCAATGATATATTACTTCACCACCCTTTCCATTGAAAATTGTGAAGTTACCGTCCACCCCCGCGTCAGCAATGAACTGTTCCAATTAAAACTAACACCATCAACTGTCCCCCTCGAAAATAAATGGAGTTGCTTGAAACATTTGTTTTCTATCACGTACCGTTTCGGAAATATTTAGCTGTAACAATTTAATTGGTCCACCCTGTATATCCTAACACCATTTCTTGTAGACATTTACCAAACATTAGAAGAAAGTTGGAAATCACAAAGAAAAGAAACTAGGCTCGAACTATTTACTGATGTTTGGAGATGGATATGTGGATATACTGTTATGTGAGTAAAAGAATAAACAATTGTGACAATCAAAGCATCTGCAACTCCTTTCTGAGAACTTTGAATTTTGTCCCACAACCACCCTGTGCAAATTCTTAATGTAGAATAGTGGTGAAAATCTATATTTCGTGAGAGATTAATCTGAATATATTTCTGCACTGGAAGTTTAAGGTTTATTTCATGTCATATGTTTATGAATCATATGTTTATGATTCTAATAAACAACACCACAAATAAAACAAAACTAATTTTTAACAGTCTGAATCAATTAATTAATTCTAAAACTTAAATCAAATAATAATCTGCTTTGTTGCTTTACTACACGGATTTCATCAGAAATTATAATGAAGTGTGTACTATAGAATGCTTAAGTATTCTGGGTCATCTTGGCTTTGTTTTAACTTTCTCGCCTAGTCATCGATAACATCAATATCGTATGACAAAAAATATCTTTTTAAGTAAATTAGCGAATTATGATGTAACCATAACAAAACATGTAAGTTTTAAAAAATGATTTATATAAATAATAGCTTTCCAAACTTTACTATAAACTTTTATTCATAAAAATAGAGTTTAGCACAATGAGTTGGAAAGACGTAACAAAAAAAAGTCGATCTGAGGCCCGATTAGAGAACCGCTTTCAGCCAATTGTGCTCCGTGCTGTTAGGGTCGCCTTGCTTCTCAGGGTCGATTAAAATTGAGAAGATCATTAAAAAAGTTCAAGCTTTAAATTTACAACTTAACATATTAAAAATTTTGTTCCACAAGACTGCGGATGAACCATATTGAGGTCATCCAAGGTATCGAAGATTTTCTTTGCAGGCGCTCGACTACAAGATACTCGCAGGTACTCACACTTTCCTTGACCCGCCAATAAAAAAAATCTCACCAACAAACCACAAGATACTCCGAGCCAATACTTTTTAAGGATTTTTAAAGAATATATTATGTGTAGATCGATCAGAAAAAAAGTTTACGAAGCTTGTGTAAGAAAAGCAAACCTTTATCGGAAGGAAAGTAGATGGTGTCCTTAAAGAGGCACAGATACACTAAGTACCTTTGAGGATTGAGGCATTTTTCACAATATTTCATCAGGTTGTCTTTCCCAGCGCTCGGTAAAAGTCCGGGTCCTGCTGTTGTAGCTACTTTTCTGCATCACATTGTACTTCTTCATTTCACCTAAAGCGTCGACCTGACATGTACATGTTAAGGCAGGGAATAGATATAAATCACTGGGAACCATTCAGGACTGTATAGCGGATGTTCAAAATTTCGCATTGAAAACCGTGCAGAAAGTTCTGCGTGTTCCGTGCAAGATGTGGATCGGGTATTGTCATGAGGAAGGATCACACCGATGTTCAGAAGACCTGGACGCTTCTTCATGATGTTGTTGTGCTAGTTCTTTAAGGTTTCAATAGAAGTTATCCGAGCGGATCGCCATTTTGAAATGACCCACAGGAGGAAGACCGACCGCACTACGCAGTACAACCCTCTATCGGATATTTCACCATGATGGCAACCATAAATTTAATTTCTAGGGATTGTAAACTTTTTTTCTGATCGACCCTCGTATCTTAAGGTGTCATCCTCATTTAATACTGTATATGCATTGAGTCCTTTTCACATTGCCACCTTAAAGAAGGATTATATTGTAATTGATCAATATTTGCTTATTCACACTTAAATGAAAATAAGCGTCCCCCCCCCCCCTTCTCTCGAGTCCGAAAATGACAGTAAATTTGCTTTCTACTATTTATGGGGTCCAGCGGATAGAATTTAATCGGGCCCCGTGTTTGCTTGGACCTGCTCTGATGAAGCTGGTGAACAGTTAAAATTATTTTGAAGAACTCATAGCTCGATCAGAAGCTGTTCGTTCAGTTTAGAAGATTCAGTCAAATCCGTTCCTAGCAAAGAAACTTGAGACTTTTCCTGAAAGGATTGGTTTTAACCTATACTATTATAAAGCTGAAGAGTTTGTGTGTTTGAACGCGCTAATCTCAGGAACTATCAGTCCGATTTGAAAAATTCTTTTTGCATTAGATAGCACGTTTATTGAGGAACGTCTATATAACATCACGCTACAACTAACAGCAGCGGAGCAGTAAACATAAACGTCAACCAATCTGGCAAATTGTCGAGTGCGGCGGAGGCGACGGCGCGCTAGGTCGGGGACGGGTTGGCCGCACGACGAGAACCGAGGTATTTATAGTTAATGAGATGCACTTAGTTATGTACTCTTAAAGTATATGAAACAGATCAGTATAATCAAAATTTAACGCGGGTGAAACCGTGGGGCACACCTAGTATTTTTATTAAAAAGGTACTCTTGAAAATTTTTCAAGAGATAAGAGGATTGATTCTAACATCATAAGTTTTGTACCGAAGATACCCTTTTTTAGTTCAAACGTTTCTCCATTCATGAGCTTAAAAAAAATGTTTTCAATTTTTGTAAATTCTACATATTTTGCATATTTTCACTTATAACTTCTTATAATAATTCCTGGATTTATCATATTATTAACTTATATACATAAAGAAGTAAGTACTTAAATATTTACAACCACAAAAAATGTAAATAACATACTATGTTGCAAAAAATTGCCTTGAGATCGCAAAAGACAAATTTATCAAAAAAAACAAACAATAAAAACCAAAAAGAATAAACTATTACGATTTGCTCATTTTTTCTTATGTATCTAAAAATATAGTTTTATACAGTTATGAGGCTCTCCCTCTAAAAAATTCATTTATTAAATATAAAAGTTTTTTAATCTGTTTATTGCAATTTTTAATTCTAAGTATCTTTACTTTCAGTTGCAGGAAATCTTTTGCATTGAAAAAATACCAAAAAAAAAGAAAAAAAAAGCCCGAAAAGTTAAAGTGCATTACAGAAACACTATGTCATCGAACAGTAGAAAAAAAAATGCCTGTAGCAATTAATTTGCTTTATCTTTGAGAAAGCCATTATTTCTGTTTTTTAGATTTTCAGTTTATTTTTTCGGAGTAAATGGAAGGCGAACATTAACCTTTTAATATGATATACATCTTTTTCTGCAAAGAACTTTATTAATATTTAAAATGTACAAAAATGTAAAAAAAACAACAACAATGAATTTAGTAATAAACAAAAACTTTACCAATGAATTTAGTAATGCAGATGTTACAGAATGAATGAGGAATTTAAATGTAAAAAGTTAACTCGAAATATACAGGGTGTTCATACAATGAGAAGTTGGTAGATAATTCTTTGAGTTACTGAAAGGAATGTTTTGGCCAGGATCTACAAACATCTAAAACAAAGTAAGTATACTTACTAAGACTAACCGCTTAAATATAAAATTTCATGTAGTTGATATATCAATTGATTACTTTTTTAAGTTAATTGGTCACAAGATTCTAACTAATAGACTGAAATGCATCGATCTAGATTATTAACAAAACATTATTAGAAAATTGTCAAAAATTATTCTAAGAATCGGAAACTCTAAATTTTTGTTATAATTTAATATGAACATTTGCATGACCTTTATAGTTTTCTCCACTATTATAAAATTAAATCACTAAATATAAGAATAAACAATACTTTTCATTTGTACAGGGCCTTCCCATGAGGGATTTTGGAACTTTCCTGCATAACCCCAATATTACATGTAAGAGAGTTTTGCAGGAAAGTAACATAATATCTCAGTTATTATGGAAGGGCACAATAGTGTACATCGTCATCATAAACATCATAATTGCTGGATGAGGAATGTAATTAAATAGTAAATAAACTGTACTATTGGATAAAAGGAAAATCTCCCATCATTCACTAAAATAAACCAATTCATGCTTCTAATTTTGTTATTGACGGGGAATCTAGAACAGATCAGTTCTTATGATAAACTGGCTATGTTTTCTAAAAATACAATAAATCAAAGTTGAAATTTGCATTAAATCTTTTGAAAAATATTAAACTTTTGTTTTGTTAACCTTCTTCAAAGCAATTTTATGGTTGCTATGAAACTTTACTATGGTTACTATGAAAGTCGACTACGTATTGAATAAAGATATTCATAGTTTTAAATATTCATTAATATTTAATAGAAAAACAGTAAAATTTGCCAAGATTGACAGAGAACAACTTAAAAATATGGGCTCGATTCTCAGGAACGAGAAAGTATTCGTTTCTATTCGTTTTATTTTTGATGACAAAAGAATTCAATTCTCCCACTTAGGGTCCATATTGAATCCTTTATCTGGTATTTGTGCTCCTTTCGCAGTATTACTTGGTAATGTTTTTAAATTTTTGAATTATCGGTTTTCCATTATTAACTCAAAAAACTGGTAATGCCTCGGATGCAATCAGATGAAAATAGCATGATGGCTGAATGTGAGTCCTTTTGTGGTCCATAGAGTCAGATGAGCCTAAATTTGTTTTTCAGAGCATTCCAGGCGTGCTTTGATCTGAACAGAAGGAGGCACGGACTACCATCTCCCCAATATCCGTGAAAAACATACATATGGTGGATGTAGCATAATGGTTTCTTGTGGAAACTCATTAGTTGGTCTCACAGTCTTGCATTCAAGAGCAAAAATTAATACCCTACCATGTAGGGATGATTTACTGGACCCCTATTTCGCCCTTACACAACTGCAATAGGCGTTACAAACTGATAAAGTTATGCTGCAAAAGATGTCAAGAGAAGAGAAGTACGTACAGACTGGCCTGTCAAATATACCTATCTTGAATCTACCGAGTATGTTTCTGGAATGCTCTCAAGAGACGTGTTGATGTCCTCAACTCCCTTTCCCCAAGCCCTGGAGAACCTTAGAAGGGTTTTAAAAGAACAACGTTTGTTGCTACTTAGACCCCATCGTCAATTGCATGAAACGTCGTATTGGCTTGCATAGACGTTAGATTGATAATAACCCTTTGATAATTTAATTTGTGTACTTTCTGTCCTGAGATTAGTATGTGCTCATAATTGTAGAAAATCAGTTTTACATACAAAATGGTTTTGGGTCATTAGCTAACGTACAATGTGTTTGAACTTTCATACAAGTTAATCCTGCATTTTTAGAGTTCTCGTGATTTGTTTTTCTGTTTTCCTTAATTAATGGAAACCAGTTTATTAATGTAATCTTATGTTTATGTTTATGTAGTGAAGGTGGGTGGCAGAGAAGCCAAGCACTGCGACCAGCGGTCTATTGTACTATCCCACAGAAATATGGAGAGATGGAGAGAAAGACTGAGAAAGTATGGTGGTAGAAGTGCAGGGGAAACGGAAGAACCCCGAGAAAACCTACCCAGCGCGGATCGTCCACCATCACGAAACCCACATGAGAACCGAACTCCGGTACTCAGAGGTGATAATGTAATCTTACTTCAAGTGTACATCAAACAATGTTAAGAATAGTGTGCCGAATTTAAATAGATCTGTAAAGTAACCTCTTCCTGGTAGACGTCCTATATAAAATGATTGAATTTAAGAAACGAAGTGAGTTTATTACCCTACACTCGTCTTCCATAAATCTCTACAGAAAAAAAATGAACCTACTGAAGTGAAAACCAGTGGCCTTGAGGACATTCAATAAACTTCTTGCCTACTTATTATTATCCCAGATATGGTACATCGACTACAGTGGACTTGATAACTGAAACAATACTTGAAACGATACTGAAATTGGGAAAATTGATTGTCAGTCTTGGAGTATATGATCCTGGAAAATTTCCAGATAACGATTTCTTGTTATTGAGAGCCTTTCAAAAAAAAAGAGAAAAGGTTCTTGTTTTGCAAACCAAAACTTTTATAGGCTACAGATTCAAAGATTGATTTACTTAAATTCTTACAATATTTCAATAATTCTTACACCATGGCGAGATTACGACAGACCAGAGGGAAACACCATCAATCCAAAACGTATCAGAGTGGATCCACATGAAGAAATTGTTTATATGATGACAGTAAAAGCAAACCATTATAATCAAAATTAGTAACTTTGATTGATCGCAAACAATGAACTTCTATCGACGTCTAACACTACCTGTTACTTATTTTCAATTTCAGCATGATTTGATATTATATTAAATTGAATTTTTATTTAGCCTAAAATTAGGATTTGTGGATTTAACGATTTTTAGTTTAAAAGAAAAGTTGAAAGTAGTCTATAAAACAAAATTTTATGATTTAAATAAGCAGTTATTCTTCTTTGTGTTTTTTCATAACTAAGAAAAAAGAGAACATTTAAAAAAATCGCAATTTAAAGAAAGTAAAATCTACTTTCTGTAAGTTGTATCAGGAACTTCTTGTTATGTTGCAATATTAAAGTACAGCATTAAAATTAGTACAGAATTTTCATTTTTCCTGAATCAACTTTTTTAGGAAACACGTGCGTCGGTTGATTCTCATAAAAATCAACTAAAACTAATCTCACAGTGTCATGATAATGAAACAAATCATCCAAGGCAACGTTTTAATTTTAAAACTTTAATAATTTCCAATCGATCTCAACCAAGATAATCTTAAATGAATCCTGGACGATATCATGAGGTCGATTTTCAAAAAGTTACTTCAAAACGATTTCCTTTAGTTCTAATTTGGGAAATCAACTAAAATGCACTATTCATTTTTACGAAGAAAATGATTATCAGACGAACTATGTTGATCTATTTACTGTCAAGCTCAGTGTTAAGTATGACAACGCAGAAGACAAAGCTTGGACTGACAGCTAAATGAATTAGAAGGAGAACAATCTTCCGTCACTTGTCATTTATGTTAATAAAACATGAAAACCTAACGAAAGAACTCATGAAGGAAATTGTAGAAAACTGTGATTGATTTCTCCACTTAAATCCGAAAACCTATCAATATTCTTAAAAATTCCTATTCTGCCCGAAAATTGAGATTAATTTTCTTGAAAAGAAAACGTTCCCTGCTGAGTGAATGACAGTTCCCCATCAAAAATGTATTAAAACACGGCCACATTTGACAAAGAAACTAACTGTGTTTATTGAACATTTCCAGAAGATAAATACTTCAACTTCAATTTTTTAATTCAAAGAATTTAAATGAAATTAAATGTTTGTTACTTTAATTTTCTTTCTACAAGCTGTCTTGAACTTATCAATCAAATCATATTTTGGTGATTAAATAATTCATCAATTTCATTCCAACTTGAACATAGTAATACAATCAAGTTGAAATTTAATAGAAACATTAAAGATAATAAAATTAAAAAAAAGTGTCACAGTATATTATTTGTAAGGTTTCAGTTCTGAAATATACATATTTGGCAAAAACCACACAATATATTCCACCAATAGATACTTACCTCTTTAGAGATAAGAGGAATATCTGTACACCCACGGCAGTCTAACTAACATTACCTTTATTATGCTTTCTTAATATAATATCAATTAGATTCCAAATGGTTCCATTTAGATGCAATATGCATGCCTGAAGTCTTTATTTGCAACATTTTTTATTTGTGAATTTCAAATTGTTTTAGAGATTAAATTCAATTGTAGTTTATAAAATTTGTCAATGCATCTCTGTATGTAGTCTTTTTTATTGAGCTTAACATTATCAGGATTCAATTACCGTATATGCTCCAATAGAGGCCCCCGGCGTTTATTTGCAAAACTAGCCTCGACAATAAGAGACTCGGCGTTTATTGGAGCATATACGGTAATCAAAATGATTTTTCGATTTAAATAAATCTTAGTTTTTGATTCACTGTCTTCAGTTCCGCGTATAATTGGTTTGAGATAATTCTCCAGAATTCTGGATGTCATGGAATGCATGAAAGTACTTGTCAATGTCCTTTGTTACCCTTTAAATAGGAATAAATATGGTGCCTACAGATTAAAAACAAATTGTGGATGAAAATAGACACTGCACTGCTAACTACATCCCCAGGAAGCTTGAAAATAATTAAATGGATTATTCCCATAATTAATGTTTAAAACCCGAAATAGCAACATTTATTAGCAATCTTTATTAAACGCATCAATAAATATAAACTTGCAGTGTGCAAGCTATTTCTAAGTTATTGTTCATTCAGTCCTTATTCTGCATAACTGAAGAAAACTGCATTAAGTGATTTAAAAATAATGCGTCTAACGTTTAATAGTCATTCTCACCTTTTTTTTTTCCATTCGACAGGGAGTTTCTTATATTTAAAATAATTATTCTCGTTCTGTCCATCAGAAAACTAAACAAAATACAAAGGTTCTCTCTGATCAAAGCCAAGAGAAATCCGTACTTCAGTATAGTAGAGGTTTCTTCATCCATATGTAGATTTGATTTGAAAATTCTCTTTCCGTAGGGACTGGAAACTGTCCATTAT
This sequence comes from Thereuonema tuberculata, assembly GCA_023159025.1. Lineage (NCBI taxonomy): Eukaryota > Metazoa > Arthropoda > Chilopoda > Scutigeromorpha > Scutigeridae > Thereuonema > Thereuonema tuberculata. Next base: position 63,887,940 of record JAFIDM010009631.1, on the reverse strand, counting down.
CATTTCTTAAACCGGACCGCGTTACTACTAGTAAAACAGCAACATCAATTTCAGTGTCTAATAGGGACGCTCGCAGTAAGTTGGAAAGGAGGGTGGGGTGGGCAGGCAATGGTCCCCTCGGATGTTTCTTTCTGGCACGAGGAATAGTAATTACAAAACTGGTAAATTTCAGTAAGTAATTTACTTTTTTAAATTATTTAAGTATTTACTGTAAATCTACGTGAATTTTTTAACGGTGCCAGTTTAATTGCCCTCCCCTCTCACTTCCAGCAAAAATTCTAAGTTTCTTCTCGATTGGAGGACAAGTCATTAACCAATAATCTATAATAGTATGAGTCTGATATTAGAAAACAATATGTGAAACATTAACTAAAAAAGTTCAATGTTTTTTCATTGAAATTCGTCAGTATTTACTAGAACGAGACATGCTTGATAGTTTTTGTAAATATTGACGATTTCCAAATAAAAAAAGAATAATGGGTATTATTAATTAATGTTTTCAAGTGTTTTTTAATCAGAATAAGTAAATAGTTTGTTGAATTTTACCGACAAACTCTAAAACTCTTTATAAAAAAAGCTTTTTTAATATAAAATTTCAAAAGTTATAAAAAGAAAGCCTATAAAAGTTATTGCAAATTTTCACAAACTATATGAGCCTTATCTTATTTAAACAGAATCAAAATGAAATTCCAAAGCGAAATTAACAGTAAAATTGTAAAGATAGGTGATTTCTGTAATAACTCCATACGAAATGAAATAACACATTAAAAACCAATTACAGGGAAAACCAACCTCGGAGTTATTTGATCATTTCGCCTCTTCTTGGATTTTTGCAATAAAGCGGCCTTTTATTTAAAAAAAAAAGTCACATTACATCTTGCAAAGGTCTTTTTAATCTCTTTCAATAATAGCATTCAAACTAATTTGATTATTGAGTGATAATGCTAAGTGTTATTATCACATGAACATATTTCTTCTCTATCTGTCCTTACTGTATGGGCATCAAATAGATGGATGGGTTTTCATAATATTTGGTATTTATCTTTGGTCCAGTTTAAAACCCATTTATTTTCGTCTTCCATTTCTTAAAACTGACCTCCGAAATCTCTTATTAAAACGGCTATATGGATTTCTTTAAAATTCATTAAAATTTGGTATGATGCTTTTTTATGTCCAACTAAAACTATGAGCACCATTACCCCCCTCCCTCCCAACCGTTTACAAAATTGATACCCCAGCGCTACAGGCTCAGTCCCCGCTACGAGGTGATAGCTGAGAATATATCTAGTTTTATTTATATATTTTGTTAAAAAAAAAAAAAAACCCTGCAAATCTTACAGTTAAGATGTAAATAATAAAGAAATAATTCGCTTTTCTTTTCAATTTCAAGGATTTAAAATAAGACTGGAGCATAGAATCTCCTAAATGGCATTGTCTCACTTTGAAATTAAAATATGAATGATCATTAGGTGACCTAAACAGTAGATTAAATTTTGCTGCTTTATTAATACTTGTGAAATATCTCTACAGTTACTAAGAAATTTCCATGTATTACACTTCTGTCTGTCAGTAAATAGACGTAATTTCCGACTTTATTACAACTGCTATGTCATTTCAGAATTTTTCCAGTTTAGAAGCAAGCATTACTCCTCGAAAATTCTCAAAATTAAGTTATTCTGTTCACTTAAAGTAAGTTAAATTTTTTGATTTATGTAGAGTATTGCAGTTGAATATTAACAATAATAAATAAGTAACTGTATTAAACACTATTAATTAAAAGCAATCTGTTCCAGAATCAGAAGTAGATGTTGCCTTTTGATTGCACTTGTGTTGATGTTTTGTCAACTGGGAATCCTGAATGAATGTTTCTTCCAATCCATGATTCATCCAAGTCACAATGCCCTAGAGACCAACGAACTTCTATGACTTTCCCGAATTCGCCACTTCTTACGGCCACAAGAGTGATAAGAACTTTGGATGTACCTCTTCAGCCTTTCAAATCAGCACCTGCATATTAAACTATCGACCCAATACCGAACAGCAAGGACAAAAATAGTAAGCAAAATTGGAGAGAAATTAAACAGGAAATATCATGGTTTCGAATAAAAATGTCAAAAAAGTCAGAAAAGAAAACAATAAATTTCTAAGAAACTTAAAATATATTTTCAGTGTTTTTATATTTTTTTAAGCTTCTGATACAAGTACCAGAAATCCCGGTTTGTCCGTCTGTGGACAGGTATCATTAGCAATAATCAAAACAATCACAATAATCGCAACAATTGCGCCTTATGCCTTCGCAACAATCACATTAAGAATACAGCTCAGCAACAATCACAACAATCACAATAATCGCAACAATTGCGCCTTTTGCATTTGTAGCAATCATATTTATAATAATAAGGAAATTAAAGCAATAATTCAACATAAATTAAACAAAATGACAAAATGAACAAGTTCTAGAATAAATTCTTATACATATCAAAAGCCGTTGCGAAGCATTGTGATTGGTTTACTAATCGCTATCCCTACCTTGTTATTATCCTTGTTATTATAGTTCTAAACAATTATCATACCTACCGAGTTAAATTTACTAGCAACTTTTTTTTTATTTCTAAAAATTCATCAAATCCGTAAATCTGCTCCAATTAGTTTTAATTAAATCAAAGAATAGTCGTAATTAAAATGATTACGATGCATCCAAAGAAATTGAGTAACAGTCTCTTTTAGAGGTTTTTTTTTTGGAAATTTTATTATTATTCCATCATTTCAATTATAAAGACTGCTCCAGTTCATAAATATGTAAGCCAAATTTAAAGAAGATTTTACTTAATATTTGTAGGAAGGCGCACATATGGATGCAGACTCATATACAGCAATACATCTGTGAATGTGTGTCTGAGGCCTCAATCAAATTATTTATTTGGAAATAGTCCAAAAAAATAATAAAAGTTTCTAAATTATCAAATTTCCAATTTTAATATTACTTTAACATTTTATATATTTTGAGAAATATTTTTTGTGACGGCTAATTTATTAATTTAGTAAGAAAACAGCATATCAGGAGTTCATTGATAAATATCAATTCATTGATATATTTAAACTTATCTTGATATTTCAAATTTTAAAATTATACAGTACCATTCAAAATAGATTATCGTAAAGTTAATTTCAAAGTTTGATTTTCTATTTGATAATCGATTTCAATAAGAATTTGATAAATTTGTTCCTTCAAATTTCAATAATCAGTATGAATATTCCGAAAGCATTTGCTGCCACCTAGTGAGAAAACTTGTTACTTCTCAACTTTTCCACTTATTTTCAAAAAATGTTGAGCTAAGCTAAAAAATTTCTTATTTTTCTAATTTTTAAGTAAGTTTCGAATTAGAATCTACGCTATAAAATAGAAGTTTAATTTTCTCATTTTTTAAAAGATTTCGATCAACATATTTGTTGCGTATTTAAGCCTTATATTTTTATTATCATAGTGACTGATAATTACTAAATTACAGCAATCATAATTAATCACAAGTAATTTAATAGAATTTCATTATCTCATTAAATTCATTGACTAATAAATCGCAGAATTTTTGAACAAATTAAAGTGGAAACATAAATCAATTATTCGGAGAGTTATTTGGCTTTAACGTAACTCTAGATTTTTGACGGAGTATTTTTACTGTTATTTCAGCTTTAATTTACATTCTGCGACAACATCTAGCATTACTTGCTCTTCAACAATAGAATGTATGATATCATTGTACTTATTAACTCTGCGTACGAAGCATGCGAAGTATTACTGTTAGCTTTAGTATTTTTCTTCTCTGTTTCTACGCGCATCAAGTTAAACGATTTCCATTAAATCTAATTTTGACTTCTTAAAGCATAGGCGCATTATTATGGTCTCCACCCCTCTCATCCCTTGAAAATAGTCTTCAAAATTTCTCGCGGAAATAGCTGGGCTGATTTCTTTAAAATTTGATACCAATTTTAATGCTTGATGATGGTCCTACGTAAATATGTGCACGTTTATTTTGGTCTCCACATCTCCTGGTCCTAAAAATGGACCTCGACCCATCGCTGTAAGCTCAGTCTTCACCACACGACAGATAGCTGAGCATACATCTGGTTTACATATCTGTAAAATTAAATATCAATGTGTGAGTCTTCTTTCTAATAGGATTAAATACCATACTGTTAGAAAGATAACAATAACCTAAAGTTGACTTGTCTTAGTCCATTTCAGATTCCTATGCAAATTATTTGGTGATTAACAAGACTTAACCTTTTTTCCATACACTTTCATCCATTGTTATAGTGATTTAACAGGAAAAAAAATCATGCATTACTGCCATTACTATCCACCAAACAATGATATTTGAGACGGACTATTTATGCTTGTAACAGTAAAAGAGAATGTAGTACACAGTTAGTAAGATATTACACTTAGGAGTTCAAAAACAAAAATGTATTTCAAATTGTCGGAACTACTCTAAAGCCATACGATCAGTTGCTTCTTTGTTATAATGTGCAAACGATTCAAAATTTTGAGTAAAATTAAATTGCCAATAAAGGTAAATATTTTTACAAGTTATCCTTCTGGTAATAATAATATGAAATCATAATATATAAAACTAAAACGCTTGTTTTTATGCAATGTAAATCTTAAACTAAGCTTTCCACCTAGAGACTCAGAAGAAACAGATATAGATTCAGTTTCTTAAGAAATAATAGTTAATAAAGTATCGGAATATTTTTTTCTCAGTAATAACAAATTTATTGATTGCCCATTTTTTGGCTGATATTGCAAATTCAGAAAACCTCAAATCGAAATTTGAATGTCATAAATATTAGAAACTTATCTTCCATTGTTTCACTTAACACTGAATTTTTAGGTACCCTATTCATATAAAGGTAATAGGATTGGGCCTAAATAGACAATAATGTCAGAGAACTAATAAACGTTCTGAAGTATTGTAAATTGATTACACTATAAATTATATTACACGCATTTTATATTGAGCTAAAAGCTTCAGTGACTGAGCAAGCGAAGTCTGTCTATTTCACTTGCACATTTTTCTTTTCTGTTTTGTATCCATTCCGTCCATCCCTTGTTAAAAGGGTTAAAATGATTTTTTTTTTAATTGGGGTACGATGATTTTTTTATGGTCCAACTTAGAACATAAACACTATTATTTGTATTTCTGTCACCCCCCCCCCCACACACACACACATACCAATGCTACATTCAAAGTCCTCATTATGTGATGAGCGTATACCTATTTTAACAAATTGTATTCAATTCTATCACTTTCAGCACTTCATATTACTTTATTTCTACTGTAGACAATCTGCTGCAAAATATTCCCTAATGGGAGAATCTTCAAAGTTCTTAATTGTTTTTGAAGACATTTTTATATAATTCGCATTAATGAAATTATAGGAAATGATCAAAGAGATTTTATTAGAGATAACTGAGCAATAAAATTTAATGAAAAAAATGGGGAATGTAAAGCAGTCATTAAAATAATATAATTAGGAATTCTAAGTTTATCATAAAGAAATAATCAATGCTTGCACTAAGAGAGATCTGATTTTGATTGAATATGTAGACCTTGAACAGACAATTGAATGCGAATTAACTTAACCATCCTTGGATTTTTGCCGACATTTGCAAAATTCTCAGATGTGGATTTGCTTTTTGGGGGAAAACCTCACTGAAATCATTTTTCTGCTTTTAATTTTAAAAATACTTCTCGTTGTTAACCCAGAATAAATTTGATGGAATGCAATTGTTAAAGCTGTTGAAATTTAAAACAAGAAAAGTAACAACAGATAATAACACAATGTTGTAACATTTTTCAGCTCAATAATTTCCATCAACTTCATAGACTTCATTGTTAATAGCAATAAAGAAACTGCTTTTCTTAAGTTTAAAAATCTTAAATTTGCCGTTATGGAAGCTATGGTAACTATTTTTCACCGTATATTTCCAGCGTTTGGGAAGGAGGAGAATACCATTGGCTGTATGTGACCTCTCGCCGAAATGCCTTCAAAATTCCTTCTTTCGAAATGCCTTCTTTCTTTCCCATGCAACTGCAGCTTGAGTTTTGGAATCAAATCAAAGTCGCGTGGATTCCGGTCTGGCGAATACGAAGGGTGTTCCAAGACTTCACACCCCATCGACGTAACAAAGCCTGTGAAGGAGTTGCTGTGTGAGATGTGGCGTTATTGTGATTCGTGAGGTTCCAGGGCATTCCTGTGTTCCTTTTTCTTCCTTGGCTACCCTGCATTGTCTTATTAAACGATGATTTCCAAATACATATTTTCCAATTGCTCCCAAGACGTTTCTCCACTGACCAAGAGCACGTTAGTGGTGCCAATCAGAAGCAGATCCAACAAGCTTTCAAACGCGTATTCTGGAATTGCATTGGTGCTTCATGTTTGGCAGATCAAAAATAGTTGCCATGAGTTCTATAACGGCCCACGTTTAAATGCGAAAGACCTCACTGATTCATATCTAATTCTCTTATTTCCTGCATAGACAGGAATCTGTAATTTTCGTAACCCGTACGAAAAACGAGTATTTCAGTTAGTTACATTGATAAAAATTAAGTTCGCAAACGATTGCAACATCTTAAAATGGTTTTAATATAATTTCTGCTTGAGGATTGTTATTGGATCAATATAGGAAGAGCTATATTGATCCAACAACAACAATCTTTCTTCTTTGCTTTTTTCTCTTTCTTTGCTTTTCGTGGGAAGGATGGAGCTAAATTCTCGTTCGAGTTCATACTAATATATAGGCTTATTAATAATTCTAAGAATGATCTTGTAATGAAGATTAACAAAATGTTTCAGCCATATTATATGGATTGTTACTTGATAATAAAAGAATAATAATCACTTGCGTATAGTGATAAAGCATATAGTAATGGTTCATGGAAAGCAATGAATAGATAATACTGATATTTGGAAAACAAATTCTGGGCATTGTTTTATATTTTACTCTTTCGAGCCCAATTTAGTATAAAATACAGTAAATGTAGTATTCAACATTAAAAAGATTAAGGGAAATAAAGATTAAATTTAAGTAATGAAATAAAAACTCAAATAGTTTTCATAGAGCAGATGACTTAACTCAATTAAATTTGCAGCATTTCTTCAATCAGCTTAAAAATAAGTGCATGGGTAATAATTCCTTTTATAGATAAACAAGCATGGTTTGCAAAAACTAATTCATATCTTTGTCTTTTATTTTGAGTCGCATCGTGGGAAAGGAACTACCTGATTCTTAAATAATTGTCCTTTCTGGATTACAATACAATGCTTATGTGTGTTTTTTCACAAAACCGAGTAGGACTATCTTGAGAATTTATTGTTGATCTCTAGCTAGTTCGCTCGATAATTTGGTTAGGTTGGGCGTTGCCAGATTCAATGCTGTGTTCCAGATTGTTATTTTTTGCTAGATTAAAATCTCCTCAAACCACATCCTAGAATTCACCCAACTGTAAATAGGGGGACCGAGTTTCCAACATTTAAGACGGCCTAGCGTCGGATTGACCTCTAACGTCTATTTTGACTTTAGTCACAAATAACTGGGACCATACTTTGATTTCGGTTGCATTGTCCTCACATTTAAAAAAAAAATAAAGAAAGAAAAAAAAATAAATACAAGTTTTTAAGGAAAGTAGATATCAAGTTCTTAAACGAACTTCTTGTTATTGCTTGCAAGTTCCTAAAAAAAAAACCATAAAGAATTTTCTGAAAAAAAAATTCAACGAAACTGAAATTTTTTTCTAACAAATTTACATATACAAAAACTTCAAAGCCAGCAATCAAAAAATACACATTTGAACATTAAAAACAAATAAAGCTCTTGAAATTTTGGCAAATCAGCAGAGACAGAGAATACTAGTTTATGATTAATCGAGTAGGAGGCTGCTGAAGAGTGAATACATGATTGGAAAGCTGTCAAAGGAACTTTGCTCCGATGGAGAAGAAGTAGATGATAAATGGGAAAATATGTTTAATGTTGTAGTTCTCAGAGTTTCATAAAAAGAGGATTGTACGTCCTTCAAGATCAGAGTGAAAGATCACGAGCTCAGTGATTGACTGGAAGAAAAAATATTTCTTTCATTTCAACATTTTTATGCTTATTCTTTCTCTCCGATTAGTTTAAGGAATTAAATTTAAAAGAAAACTGTTTATATAAACAAGTCCTGTTTATATAACGTGAATTAGCGGAAATTGATTTAAAAATCAAAAATAAAATAATAACTGAAAGTGAAATTGAAACATGCGTAGTTTGAAAATTTATGTTCATTTTATGATCAATTCGTTCAACTTAAGGATTGTAATATTTGTTAAATATTTATAGTAGGTTAACACAATTGAAAACTGAAAAAAGAATACAAAGCCAAAAAAAGTGGTTTCGTAGTATACGAAACCAAAGAGACCCATCAAATGAACCCAAACTTAAACTCGTATTTTTCCCCATTTTCAATTAATCATAAGACTTCAACTTATGACTCATGTTTGTCCAAATTGTAGTTTGTGCTTTAGAGATGGTGACAGATGCTCCATCTCCTTTATACTTCTTAATCTTGGGTCGCTAACTCATATCGATTTAATAGTAAGGAGTTTGTGGTCCAATTCCATTCTTCCGTAATAGAATTTAAAAATTCTGTAATATCTGTAAGACAACGTTTGTATGGAATTGTACAAGATATAAATTAGTAAGAGAAGCATAGTTAGTAATAATGTTTTTGTTTGTTTTTTTCTTAAAGTTAATTTTGTTTATATTTTTGTGTGGTTGCGTTTAGATAAAACGATATAAGATATAATGTGGTTACACTACCGAATATAATAACAGATATATATTTACAGAAAAAAAAATGGTAAGAGGGAGGGTGAGAGGGAGTTCCTAGCGATTCTCTACCAACAGAACTGTTTGAGGTCGAATGGTCAGTCTGACGCCTGCCCTCCTTTAATCCCCGAGTAAGAAACCAGGTACCCATTTTTACATAAGGCTGGATAACCCTACGGTCCGTCTGGAGGAGAAATAACAATAGAAAAATTCTTGACCACTGTAGGGAATTGAACCCGGGTCCTCAGCTCAGCACCTAAACTACTGGGAAACCGAACCCACAAAATCTGTACATAAATATATTCATACAGTACATACAGAAATATAGCATTTGAATAAAGTTCTAAGAAACGTGCACTGCTCGTAACTCATCGTAGTTCCAGGTTTAATTTTTTTAATTTTTTACTATTCTCAACTTATGTAACTTATTTATCTATGTAGCTTCGTTGCTTAGATTTTGTTATTTAATTACTAAGCCACTCATTTTAAGACATTTGCAGTTACATTTATCCTAAGATAGAACTCAACTATCAAGTTTCAAGGAAATCAGAAAGGTCCAATTGTGGGATCTCCTTTGTTTATACTTATCTGTTGAAGATTCATTATTTATTTAATTTTTTTTCCTCTATTTGTTTCAGCACTCATCTGTTAGAAGCTAATTAATTATTGAACGTTGTTGATTAAAAGTAATATTGATCTGTTTTTGTACTTTCAGGGTGGATTGTTTCTTCCTTAGTGACAGAATGTTTTATTTTAGAGACCCACAGAATTTTCGTTTTCATTGTGACACTAATTTCCAGTCGATATTAGACAATGTTTAATTATAATAAAAGCAATTTATTATAGCCATCAATTTTTTGCTTCGCCTAAAATGGAATTTTACAACCGTTAATCAATCAGAAATGCATTTTTTATTAGAAAATTACTGAATTTAATAAAAAATAAAAATAAAAAAATTGTTAAAAGAATCTCAACAATTTTTTTTAATGATGCAAATTTTTGAAACATGAAAATGCAATAAGATATCCTTTTCTTTTTGTTTACATTATTTTAAGCAATTTGGACAAATAAACAAATCTTTGTTTTCTTTGTTAAGTCCAACACAATCTCATGAACATAAATTCCAAAAATTGTTTGGTATTTTTCACTTTATCTTTTCCCAACAACTCTCAGTCGTTTTTGATGTCATCAGTCTTTTTTGGGAACAGCCTTTCCTTTTTGGTCCTTTGTCATTCTTTTTGTCTTTTCCTTAGCTTCAAATAAACTTTCTTCAATATCACAGCACGAATATTGCTAGCAGGTTTCATAACCTGGGAAGTCTTCCTTTTCCGTTTGGGTGTAGGCAGCAATTGATCGAAAGACCTTTGATGAGACGAATTTTCGCTTGCTTCTAGGTCATAGTGATCTGATAGACTTGAAGGCTGATAAAAGTATTCAGAGTTATCTGAATCGGAGGAGGAATTGCTGCGACGTCTACGACGCTTCCGGAGGACTTTCATCTTGAGTCTGGACGGAACTGCCACTGGATGCAGCTATTGATGCCAGAGTTGGTCATATTAACAACCAGACTGATTTTTCAAAAGTCCTAAAAATTAGACTACGTGTTAAAGTAATTTAAATTTTGATATCTCTACTAGAATCAGCAGAGAAAACTCAACATTAAGCAACCAAACAATAGACGTTATCTTTTTAAAAAGACATGAGAACAAATGCGAAATTACCGGAGAGAAATAAAAAGCAAGTTCTCCAAACAACATGACCTCTATAAAACAAAGTTCCACAATGACAATTGGCCAGATCACTTTAGAGATAAGTCTGGAAGAACAAGCTAACGCTATCTATCGTTCTCCGTAAGAAATACTCTGTGACGTCAATTGGCCATCTGGTCAACCTGGCACTATTTTCCATCAGGTACCATTCAACAAGAAGTTCCTGAAAGAATTTGAAGCCTACTTTCCTCAAAAATCTTGCTTTTTTTTCTTTTTCTTTTGTTTTAAATCGTTAAAGTAACAGAAAAGAAAAATTTCTCTCTTTTAACATTATAATGGCTGCTCAATACGAACACTACAGACTTTCTAGAAAAAGTTATTTAAATCCGCATTACTTACTTAGTCGGAATCCAATTAATATTAATCACATTACAGCTCGTGCAGACATTAAAGGATTACTAAAAGAATTAATATCCGTTGTTTAAAACATCAAAAGAAATCAATTGTGTCGGTTCTAATGTTTTTCTATGGGAATTTTCATGACCTTTTTTCGCTGATTTCTTGACAAGGACCCAAACGAAAAGAATGAAAGTTAGATTGTATCTTGTCCTTAAATGTGCACTGAAAGTTTCAAAAATTATTACGACACATAAATACTTACACACACACAGATTGACTGATTTGAGGACATCACTTTACTAAGCAAATAGGCTAATTAAAAAGGATTTGATTCACTATTGAATATTACATTATGTTAAAAGTTATAACATAATAAATGGAATTTCTCTGCAAGGATAGATGAAAAACCACAAGCTACATTTGAAAATAACTGCGTAAATAAATTGCAACAGTAGACAGCCTAATCCACGGATCAAGTTGATTGAAGACGCATGAAAACTCTTTCTTCTCTTATCTTTCATTCAGGTTTAAGCACTGTTCTTTCCAAAGCCATCAGTGTCTCTCACTTAAGCCGACATGTACAATCAACGGTAAAGTAAATATGTAACTGACAGCTAAGATCTGTTTAAGGTACACATGTTACTTACTTAAGGTCGTAGCGGTTCAGTAAATACTTGTCAGTGAGATCCTTTATTCCTTAATTAAATAATGTTTCGGCAGTTACATGTCTCCATGTTACGAAAAATACTCATCATATCCTGCTTTCGTTTAACCAACAAAATTCAACTTGGATTTATAGTAATAGTCACCATTTGAGAACCCAACATTAATACGTGAAAATTCTGAAATAATCTTGACTGTACATCATATTTTAATCAACAGTTTTGTAATTATGTATTACGTAATGCAGATTTGAATAAATTTAGCTTTAAATTTTAATATCAATAGAGATTCTATCGATTCGAATCCTATTTCGTTCAAGAGAATGAATTAATACTGGTAAAGAATTATATGCGGAAAAAAGGTAACCTTGAAACTTATTCATTAAATAAATATAAAAATTTTATAAATTCTCAATTCACAGAAAGCTAAGCTAAAAAAAAATATTACAAACTAGCTCTTGTTTAGAATTCACTACAGCAGAGCTTCTCAAACCGTGTGTCCCGAGAATTTTCTTCTTATTTTACCACTTTCTTCAATTGAGAATAAAATGGACTGTGAATAAAAACGATTCCACGTAGAGAACAAGGATTGATTACCTTACCGTAGACTGTCCTAGATCTGTTCATTTTTCTATCCAATGGATACTTTCTGTAACTTTATTTTTTTAAGGGTTCTTACGATGATCGTTGCACCTACATATTTTAGCTATAGTTCAAAGCACAGGGAACCTATCTTTCTCTTCCAAATAGTTTCAAAATTCCCCAAATACAAAGAGATATACAGATCTGCTAGAGGATAATGCTATCTATTACCGTTTGTAAGAATTCTTTAGAAAAAAGAAGTTTAAAAGTTACGAATTTTCCAATGGTGATTCGAATAGACAGCAACGATAAAACCAATACTAATCAAACTAAAAGTTGCTGCAAATTCTCCAATTATTGGATTTTCTGTGGAACAAAAAAAATCGTGACTGCAGAGCTTTAAAATCGATTAAAATTTGTCGTTCCGAAATTTTTTTTGGGTCTGACTCAATCTGTCTTCAATTATTTGGTTGGGTTATGTGTGGCTCGCTTCATTTTTTTACCAAATGTTTCTTCTTTTTCATTGAAGATGGAAAATTCCAGACTCCAAAAATTCCCTGGAGACCCTAGAGGCGTCTGCCATTGGATGAGGTGACACTTAGTGATTCTATTAATGGTTTTCTATATTGCAAATAGTGGTTGTTCGATTTGTTTCTGTCTATCGCGAGTTATCGGCAAGTCTTCTATTGATTACCAATAAATTCTTGTTTCGTAAAATTAATTTTCACCCAAGCACATATTGTAATCCTAATAGCATCTTGCAAAAAAAGATTACAGTGGGAATTTTTAATTTAAATACTTTGAAATATTATTGTGGCTTCTTGTGAAGCTATTGTATAATAGTTTCTTTGGAACTGTGCAAAAACTGAATACATACGATGCTGGTTTTGTTTGTCTGTCTTTTTCAGTACTGTAATAACTGGGCAAAAAGTTGATACAGTACTAGAACTTTTTAACTAATGTTATTCCAACCATGTTTAGTTCTATAAAGCGACAGGATATCCAAACTGAGTAATGTATTCTTTCCAATTCTGTCTAATTTAAGAACTTTATTTTGTTTACCTGGAGATTAAACTGAATTAAGTTAAATGTAGTTATCATACTTTATTAAAACATCACTGTAAATTTATTATCAAAACAAAACAAAAATTCAACCAACAATTGATTCTAAGAAGTTTGAAAACTACAGAATATTGCTATTATACGTATGACAGTAAAGCAATGAGATATGCATATGCATGAGATAAGCATTAATGTTCATAAAACATAGAATACCTGAAAGGAGTCGAGCTACGACTTTTATTTTTACAGGATATTTTTATTAGGCAATACAGATTAGCAGCTCGTTGTCGTAGGTTCATGGCATACCATCTCTAAGCAAATCTGATCCCATAGACCGAAATCGGCGGTGATTCGGACGACATGCCAGTACTTGGTCAGCAGTAGGTAAAGGATGCCTCGATTTCACGTAAGACAGCCGTACAGTTAAATCAGTGAGTTCTGCAGAGATCCTATGATGGACAGGAGAGACTGCTGATCGTGTAGGCGCAGTGTGTCCTTCATTGAAAGAGTGTGCAGAGAATGGTACAAAGAGGGTTTAGAACTTGAAGAAAATGTTCTGGACGTTGTACAACGCTAGGGACATATATCAACTCATGAGAATGTCTTTGCGAAACAGTTCTGAATCATCAGAAGCGTTCTCCTATGTTAGCTGTAAAGATACATCGCGGGCTATTACAGTTCGGATTGCAGTTTGGAACCCCCCCCCCTGAGGCTACCTTTGACACCTCAACAATGGACTTCCAGGTACATCAAACGAAGGGAGTGACATGTCGAATGAAACAGTAACGTGTTTTCGGACGAATAAAGCTTCTGTTTAGGCCACATTTTTGTCCGTAGACGACAGGGAGAGAGACGTCGGGAAGAGTGTAAAGTTCACTTGGCATACAGCACCAACACCAGGCATATAGCTTGGGGTGATATCGGGTACGAAAGCAGATCACCTCTCGTGAGAGTCCGTACTGCCGTAAGGAGTGTCCGTTACGTCAATGACATTCATGGCTGGTCGCCCTTCCGTACCTGCAAGACGTTTCAAGTGCTAAATTTCAGCAGGACAATGGCACACCTCATATTGCTGCGACAACACGTGCCATCTTCGGATAACAACGTTCCACTTCTGCCGTGGCCGGTTAGATACCGAATTTATCACCCATAGAAAATCTCTAGGACGACCTCAAATAATAGATGCAGTACAGTGGTACAGTGGTACGACCGCCCGTCAGCAACTCCTCACGAACTTTGGACGCGGACTAAAAGGGCAATATAAAGTAAATATTGAAATAAATTATTTTATTTCAGTATTTAAAATAAAAAAAGTTATTACGTACAAACATTCCTTCTCGCCTGGATGGCTATTCCACAGGACACAATTCAAACATTACTTGATTCGATGCCCGGCGCATGTAGATGACATGTCAGAGGTGGCCATACCAATTATTAGAATCGACGCGCCTAACCTATTTTACACCGAGCTGCTACTCATTTGTACTGCATTCCCTAACGAACATATCTTGTAAAAATCAAAGTCGTAGATCGACTCTTTTCAGGTATTCTGGTTTATTTTTATGAACAGTAGTGTATTACAACACAAGTTTATAAAACAAAAGCAACTTCATCGGTATTTTGGTTTTGTAGCAGAAAATCTAAAATAGTAAAAAAAACAAAACAGTTGTAAGTTTGGTTAACTGAAATGTAATTCAGTTCGGAATCTTGACTTGTAATAGGTCAGTTTACCAATCAGAAAAGATTCGCAGAGATAAGTTTAGTTCACAATTAATGGAGGTAATGAATTTGAATATTTTGTATTCAGATATTTGGCAATTAACAGTTAAATTACAGTACCCATTACAGGCGAACTTGGTCCCTAGAGTCAAGGGAGGTAAGGTTCCCAGTGTTTCCTGACCAACGGTACTAAGTTATGATCAGGTCTATCAACAAAGTCTATAAAAAGTATTTCGTATTTTGTACGAAATGTAAAGATAAATCAGAAAGAAAAGAATTTTATTATTAATAAAAATACTGAAAATAGAAATAACCATAGAAAAGAAAGATAAATACTTCCAATCTCTAACGGCGGACTGAACGCCCTCCCCCCCTTTCAAAAACTAGGAATCCATTCTTGAAAGGGCTGGGTGGACCCGTAAGGAGGTGAATTCAGAGTGGAAAAATCCCTACTCTGCAATGGAAATTGAAGCCGGCTCTTTCAGGCCTTAGACTACTTGGATCCACACTTACTACTATACTGTAATAAATTGCAAGTATGCATCCATTTTCTATGCTTGTTTCTGTTGTCAGTACAGTAAAACCTCGTTAAGTCGTCACCCGGATAAGTCGTCACTCCGCTTAAATCGTCGTTTTCCTTTGGTCCCGACAAGGTCTCATAGACAATAATGTAAATAACCCTCTTTTACTCGTCACCAAATTTAATTCTACTCCGGATAACTCGTCACCCTCAAAAATGGCGAAAAGCATCTTAATTCTCAATTTTGCTTGCTATCTTTTCAGCCCCGCCCCTTCACTCTAAGAAAGCCTAGCCTTTACGGAGAATTTTCACTTGGGAAATTACACACTTCTCGATGCGGCTCTTGTCAAGATTAGACGTTTTTCTTGACCGCTACTGAGTGTGATTTTATTTCATAGCGAGTAAGCCCCGAAAATTACAAAGCGATCGAAATTGTTTTTCTTCCTCCAAATGTAACTGCACTTCTTCAGCCTTTAGATCAAGGGATAATTCTTGACTTTAAACGAAAGTACAAAAAAATGCTTGTAAAGGACATGATAAAAGCCTTGGATAGGAACGAAAAGCTAGAAGTTTCGGTTTTAGATACGATTAACTATGTGCACAAAAGTTGGAGTTCCATTTCATTACAAAGTGTTTCGAATTGTTACCAATAATAATCAGCACCTTCATCAATCAACACTGTTGGATTATTTTAATGCCAGTAAAAGAAAATAAAATGTGGTGAGTATAAAATGTGCTGTTTTTTTTTATTTTCCACTCATTCATTTGCATGTATTGATTTCTGAAAATCTTGTTTTTCTCACCGAATCCTATAGCAATTCATAAAAATATTGTATTTCAGTGTTTTTTTTTTTTTTCAAAAAATGCCCACTCTGCTTAAGTCGTCAAAAATGTTCGGTCCCTTGAGTGACGACTTAACGAGGTTTTACTGTATTTTTCTTAAAAATAAAATTCTTTCTTTTACTCTATCTTTTCTTTTCCTTCTGATTTATCTATATGTTTCATACAAAATACGAAAACGTAGTTGATAAAATGTGCTGTTTCTTCTGTAAGAAACAATTTTCCAAGCATTTTACATTTTACATTTAATTTCTGGGATCTATTCTTTCTTTCGTAGACAATTTCTGAATAACCCTTAATTTTATATTCTTAATATCTGCTGATCAGGAATGATAAGAGATTACACAAACTTCTACATCATTAAAAAAATTAAAACTGTACCGCAGCAGACCATGGGGTGCGCCGGAGTTTGAGTTCCTTGCGATTCTCGACCAACGGTATTGAGGTTGTATGGTCAACTTATGCCCGCTCGCCTTTAACCCCGAATAAAAAAAACCACCAACCTATTTAACAGGGGGCTAAGTAAACCATAGGATTCATCTGGCGGAGAAATAAGGAATTGAACGCTGGCTTCTCCAGTCCGCAGTCCAGCGCCTAAACCACTGGACTACCGGATCCATTTTCTAGCATCGGTAAATTCTCTGGTTTTTACTCAAAAGTATTTGATGGAAATATTCATTAACTAATCAAATATTTTTTTTATAATAAAAATAAAACCCACTCACCAACGCACAACCGCAACCAATGAACCTAGGCACTTGAAATTTTCGGGATGGGTGCCCATTTTGTTGTAGTCGCCCAGTAAGAATGGATTTTTGGAAATACAACCCCAAAAGAAATGAAATAATATTCAGCCAACCCTAGGTATTTTGACTAAGAACAATACATAAACGGCATTTTAAGAACTTTTATTTTACAAACTAAAGTTTAACAACAACAACAAAAAATCCTTAATAATATGTAATAAAATGTATTTAACTAAATCAAACTAGTCAAATTCACCAATTATTGGAATTCCAGTAACACAATATTACTGGAAATGAGTTTATTATAAAAGTTTGTAAGAACAAAAGAAAGTCCAAAAACCTAACGAGCACATCTTTCAATATCCACGTTAGTTTCTTGTGTCCTTTCTTTTGTTAGTTTGTTGGTAGAAAAACCTTTACTGGACTATGTGTTCATTGTTGAAAAAAATCAATGGTATTAAAATTGTTTCATTCTCACCTCAAATATTAAAGATACTTAACTGAAATCTCAAATTTCTGAATATTTTTATTAGTGATATTAGGCTTTTATTTCTTTTAGAATTGAATTTAAAAGAGTCTACTTTCATTAATTTTCATTGTAATTTTCCTGTACATTGCATTATAACAATAACGCACAGTGAAACTATCAAAATGCTATGATGTGCGCATTCATTGTTTAGATAGCCTGTCTAAAAATTGAAATTACTCGAAAATGTTTTAATTATGCAAGAAAGCATTATTTTCAAGAGGCAGAAAAGTTTTGGTAAAATATCAGATTACGGCGCATGCCTTCAGGGAACTTTTTTTCTCAACTTGTGATGTCATAAGTGTGTGAGGACTATATTCAACATGGCGGATTTCGTAGAAGGGTTTAAGATATTAAAAATGGGGGACTTGCTAGAATGGCGCACCTATCAAATACCCATAATGTGGCTTACCTTGAATTTGTTGACGCCACATCAATTCCCCCAGGGAAGTATGGGAATGTGAGGCACATCGTACTGTGTTTGGCCTAACCATACTTATATTAGGCTTATGCATTGTCGTTTACCGTATTTCTGTTAGGTGATGGTACCGTATGATCATCGAAAATTCGAGAAAACGGTTCTCCCTGGCAGAATAAAGCTGTTCATCAGCATTTTACATCCATGTGTTAACCATCCAAGATAAATGAAATTACATTTATCCACAGACAAGCAGTGAGACCCATTTGAATTTCCCACTGTTGGAACAGAAAGTAAAAAAACATGGCCCACCAAACCACGTGATGTCAACACCAATTTATGTATCCCTCCGCAATGAAAAAACTGCAAACAGTCACCAAAACAAAAAATCCTTACGAAGCATCTGATTGGCGTGCACCTTAAAACCTGCTCTAGTCAAAGTTTTTTCATAGAAATTTTACAAGTAAAAATAAAATAAAAATTAAAGAATGTATATTTACTTATAAATAGATTCAATAATTAAACCATTAAATTTGTAGACCCAATATTTCAATGTACAGTTTTTAAAATTTTGCTTAGATTACAAATAAATTTATGAGAGGTTTTTAATGATAAAGGAAGATAAAACGTCTCAACATGAAGATTTAATTTGTTAATTGGGTCATTAAAAAGTTTTTATAATCGACTTTGAAGTTATTTTCTCAGTCTTTATTAACGTTTCGCCTTAATCAACGTTTAATATAATGGCTAATTATTAAAAATCTTTTAAATCAGCCATTATTAAAAATCTTTTAAATGAGTAGAAACGTTTTTCTGACAAGTTTTAATGTAGTGACCTGGTTATGAATTGTTTCCACATTGATACATATTTTTTCCTCATTTTCTTTGATGTCTTTTTAAAATTGTAAGAAAAGATAACTATTGATAGCCTGATCAAATACTTCAGATAATTACTTGTTCAGATTTCAGACTTGATCTTGCAGAAGCTACAAGGTCCTTTGGGGCTTGTTGTTCTAATGAGGTGCTTCACTCATAGCTAACTCAAATGCTGTAATGATGGCTGTAGCATAGATAATTAGTGGATCCTACAATATTTAGCATGTTTAGAAGCTTGCCATTCTACAATAACAATTATTCTTAAGAAAAAAAATCTTCACATAAATTACTTTCACAATTAATTTCTTATCTTTTGTATTTTATATAAAAACGATGAAAACGGATCTTTGGAAATTAGCATTTCTAAATATCATTTCTCTATGTTGGAAATTTCAGAGCTTAATTCTGCTTTTAAAAATTACATGTAACACTAAAGGCTTTCAGATATCTTAAAAAGAAAACCTTGACACAACTCCGTGCTAATGTATAAATAATTTCAGTTAAAATAAATTTGTCCCTTTATGGAAAAGAAATATGCTAAAGAATTAGAAACAATTACAATTCGTCAAAATATCTACTTATTTACTATCTAAGATTCAAAGGAAGGCTATAAAAATGCTGAAAAACCTGTTTGATGTGATTAACTGTCTGTAAAAGTTTCTGTCGAAAACTGTATTGTCCTAAAACTTATTGTACTAACAGAGGAATAGATTTGTATGTACTCGTACATTTTGAGAGAAGATTCTTTCTCGTTTTCAAATGTTGCTTTCTGCAAAGATGGGTACATCTAATAGATTATATTTTATAATCGAGCCTGTTTTTTTTTTATTATTATTCTACATTAAGGAATGTACGTAATTTGGTAATAGTTAAACTATTGTATTTATTATATTCTGCTGTTAAAACTAACATTTCCTCTATCATTTTCTTTTGAACGTGTTATGCTTTCTTACCTTATCGTTCCCAGAGTAATTGAGATGGTTAAGCGTTAAGCATGATTTGCTGTGATCGTGTTTCCTTCAGCTTCGTGCTTACCATAGTCATTTCTAATAATTTCACTGTCTCATTATATTCTAAAGTTAAGTTTTCTGTCTTTCTGTTAATTTATCAAAGAACATGACAGTTCGATTGGTATATAAGTACATAGCTTTCAGTAGATCTCTAGAGATCCTTCGTTCAGAAGTTTATGTGGATGTTTGCGGGGAAGACTTTACTTTAAAATCTGCATCCCTAGACAGATAGATATAGCCAAAAAGTTTACTATGCTAAATTGGTTATGCATTTGATTTTGTAAATAAAAAGCTTAACGTGCATCAAAAGTTTAAGGAAAAAGAATTTTTTTTTGAAATGCACATAAACAAATAAAGGTTCCCGCACCCTGAGCTACCATATCGGGAATCTGAGACAGCTGTTTCAGCCTTATTAGGTTTCCTCAGTCAGATTTACCCTTGATGGTATCGCAAAGTGCGAGACAAAGAAGAGGTAACCATCCCGGCGCCCTGAATGGCCCCTCAAACAAAATCAAGCACCAACAATAAATCACTGTGCACCGCACAGCCTCAAATTCTTTGTCTCGGCAACCGCCGGGCACAAAAGAATTTAAGAAAGGATTGGGAACCCTAAAAAAAAGTACAATTAATGTAAATAAAAACTTTTTATTTAGCGTAATTTATTCCTCTCCTTTGTTACCTCTTCTTTGTCTCGCACTTTGAGCAGCTATCAAGGGTCAATCTGACTGAGGAAGCCTAATAAGTCTGAAACAACTGTCTCAGATTCCCGATATAGTTGCTCAGAATGCGAGAACCTTTATTTGTTTATATGCATTTCAACAAATTTTCTTTTTCATAAAACATTCGACTTTGTATTTGAAATTTTTTGAACATTTACAAAACTTTTGATTATTGTAAGATTTTATTCAAGGAGAAATAAAATCATTTATCTACTTAGGTATCGATTCGTTTATTTACATATTTTCGACAGTTTGTGTTTTCTTTCGCTGATGATGATGATTGATTCATTGAGAGAATGAATGATTGTTTGGTTATTTGTTTGTCTGCCTGCAAAAACCATAAAGAAAAGATTCAAACTTCCAAGGTGAATGTCTTGATTTCATTTCAAGGATCTGAATTTCTAAAATTGATCCAGTTTCGAAATATGGGATTAAAAAAAATAATAAAACCTTATTTTTCTTAAAAATGAAATTAATCAAAAGTGAATAAATTACTGCAAAAATTATTAATTATTTAATAGCAGTCACCCAAATGCAATGTAACTAAAAAAACATGCAATTAGATACGGTTATCTCTTGGTTGCTTGGCACATGAGAATATTTAGAATTTTTTTTTTGATGTATGGAAGTGAGAATGATTGACTGACCCTGCGAAGTATTTACTATTCCACTTGAATATTTTTTTTCTGTGTTTGTTTGTAGGTGCATTACTCTTAAAAGTACTGGATGGATTTCCTTAAAATTTAGTTCATTCTTTATTGATGGTTCATCGTCAAAAATAGACATAATTACTTTGTTCCCCTGCTGCGAAGGTCCTCAACGTTGAGGCATCCCCAACCTCCTAGAGCTGAATACACAGTCCCCACTATATTATGGATATCTGGGTATTACCATGTTTTGTATTTTTATGCTAAGAGTGTATAATCGACAATGCAATCTTTGATTTAATCAGATTTTTTTTTCCAGTTTTAGAATTTCATCATCTTTTGAGTATCTGTATGGCCAGTGTCTATTTAACCAGCATTACAGGACTTAAAATGATCCAGGACATACATGATTATAGACAGTGAAGGCATACATAAGATTAAAGCGAAGAATGAAGATGTGCTATCAAAAAGCAAGGCAGAGTCTGAAACTGATTTGTTAACATCAGAAGCATTTTAATATCCTGGTTTTTCTAAAATATTTTCAATTAGCTTCAGCTATTTGTACGGAAATGATTGATTTAAGTATTTTCAGAAAATCTTAAGCTCCATCAAGAACAGATATCAATCTAGCAGTGTTTAATGTATCTAAGAGGCGACAGAGACCTTATTTGCATTTCAAGTTCCCGGATGTAAAGCTAATTTCGAATGTCTCGATAAAAACAGTGTCGTCCTATATTTTCCGTTAAGGGTTAATGAATATTTAATTAAAACAATTTCGTTTCGGAAATGTACGTAAGAAATCAATCTGGTTTATGAAATTAATATATGCTGGATGAGAAGAGAGGTCTGTAGCTTAGGAATTGTCTATCAAATTAAAACTAAGAAAAACAAACACAAGAAATTGAATTTTCTTCATGTGTTTCTTCGGCAACCGATATTTCAGCATTTGATTATTATATCGGAAATGACAGTCAAGGTGTTTTTTTAAGATTTTGATTAGCAAAAAACACACGAAAGTAGATACACACGATTAAATAATAAATTTTATTAGAATTTGATATAATTTTCATAGAATTAGTTCCACTTATTTATCAAAATTCCTAATAATAAAAAAAGTAAAAAGACTTTGAAATGTAGGCATTCTTACTTTTTAAAGTTATTGAGCATTTGAAACTAAACAAGATTGTAGTCTACTTTTACAAGATGACTTTGCTTAATTATTTTACCTATTTAGCTTCTTATTTAATAAGTAAATAATAAGTAAAGAAAACATATAAGGCAAATAAATATAAGGCAAACTTACAATAGAAATTTAGCATCCGAAAAAGTCTCGGAGGAGGACAAAATATAATCTTACGTATTTATTTTATTATATAAGACGTATACTTTCGATGTAGCGATTATAAAGACAAAATATTTTAAGCATGTTTTATATTTTTATGAAGTTATGTATCCTATATATCAGTTGTAATGTTGTTAAATGTTTATTGAAATTGACTAATGTAATCATACTTTTTCCTAAACTTACTCCTAAGGCAATTGAAGCTTTTGCAGTTTTTATGCAATTTTATTTAATGCCGCAGCAGTGAAAACACAAATTGTAAATATGTAGAATGGGTTTCCATAGAAACAAAGTCAGACAATTTTATTTACTTACAAAATTCCAAAAGATAAAATAAATCTAAATGATTCAAATCGATAAATCGATGATGCTAGAATTGGAACATGAGCCGAATTTTTTTTCGCTAAAATGACTGGCCTGGTTTCATTAAAATTTGGTACAGCAATTATTTAGCCACTGTTGAATATATAAAATTAATATTTTTCTTTAAAATGTTTTCTGTGCCGATTATAAAGTGATTATAACAATTATTGATTTTGAAAATTAAAAAAAAATATATTAACCATTTTTCTCTTCTCAAGCTAGTTGTACACTTCGCAATAGCTCGCAGCAAAACTGCTGTTTTAGTCAGTTTGGCTAATTGAAAAGAGACCTATAATTATGCAGTTACGAGTAATTGGAATTCCACAACTACATTAGATCTCTTCAATGATACCTACCCTTAACAGTGTATAACCAACAAACAATAGATAGTCATCTACGTAAATTTTCTTTACAAAACCTGTTTTAATATCAACATTGTTTTCAAAGTTAACACTGTTTTAAAAGAAAATGAATTGAAATTCTTTTCTAAGACTTGTAACTTAATGTTAAAATAATATTACTTCAGTAATGGATTTATGATTGAAGAAAAATGCTTGTTATATCAAATATTATTGGGGTATAGTAAAACAGTCCATGGCAATTCGAGAACAGTAGACAGTAGTAACTGGATACGTTCTATAGAGGACTACAGTTAATCCGAGATTACGGAAAATCTGCATTTTTGTTTAGTAAAGTACTTAAATCAAAAATATGAGTTTTCAATTGGTTCGAGTTTCAATGACTGCGTAACTATCCTAATTAAATTCTTTAATAATATTCTTTAACAATAACAATGCGACAACAACATATTATTGATAAGTTGATTGAACTGACTCGGTTACGAAAATATATCTTGTAAAAGGCAACTTCAGCTAAAATTATTGAACAATTTCTATGATTTGTAACATTTTTCCGTTTAATTTTTCAATTACTTAAAACTAATTTAATGAAATTCGTTTTAAGTAATATTAATATACACGATAAACTGTGTTTAAGTTTTTTTTTCATTCTTTTTTCTGAACCGTCACTTGGGAATTTCCGGTATGGATGCTAATTTGTTGCCCTGATTCTTGCCGATCATTTCGACCATAAGAGTGCCCAGGAATTTGAAATGGTAGGGGTCATCATGGTCCTTTGTTATTCAACCATAAAGAAAAGATGTCTTATTGCGGATGAGGTAAAACGAATGATTCCTTCAAATGAACCAAAAAAGGTAAAAAATGATGGATTTCTTTCTTTTCTGATGGAATGAGAGGTTACAGATACCCCCCCCCCCCCCCGCTCCTTTCGACACACCAATGTCTCTATTTGCTTTTCTTCTTTCGCACACAGTTCTTTTTTGTTCTTGATTTTTTTTTATTTTTTTTTTATCCTTCTTGGTAAACAATGTAAATTTCATACCTGAAAGTCGAAGAAGGACGACTTAGTACCTACAGGGTGGACGGAAAGTTTCTCCCTCAAGTTTTTTTTTAGAGTATTTTTATTATATCCCAATTTTTGTTTTTTTACAAAATCTCATTTGTACATTTGGATGATTGATTTATACAGTCATCTGTTCACTTTTTCAGTATTTTGTATGGCGTCCCTGGTTATGAAGACATTCTTCAACTCGTCTGCCAAAACTCTCCACGAGCACTCCTGTCTCTTCAGGGGTGACTGAGTTCCATTCCTCCTGAACACGTCCAATAAGCTGGTCTCTGTTGTGTGGACGAGGTTCTTTGAAGACTGCATCCTGTAGTCTGACCCACAGATGCTCCTCAGGATTTAGGTTCTGTACTGTTTCCAGGCCAATCATCCCAAACAACAGGGAATGTTCCCTTCAGAAGCGTCATTGTTTGTTTGGCTGTGTGAGCTGTTACTCCATCTTGCATAAGAACAGCACTGTCTGGATTAGGGAAAAGACCATTCTGAACGGCTTGAGCATAGACAGGAACAATCCTATACCGATAAAAATCGCCATTGACGGTTTGTTTTGCATCAATTAATTTAAATAAGCAATGTGTACAGTAAATCCATTAAATTGAAGAAAATTAAAATTTGACAACACTTTCTTTTTTATCTCCCTAATTAAAATTGAGTGTAAGATTAATTATTTTTCTGTTCTTACATTAGGTGAAAACATAAGAATACCTAAAAAAATTATTTAACGATAAATTCTCATTAACTTACCAAGTGCAAGTGTGTTAAATTTTAATTTAATGATCTGCTTGAAGAAGTGCACCACCACAACAACACTTGCCAGTAGCAGACAAACAAATGTGGTAATGTGTTCACAATGATTCAGTTAGTAATACAGACAAGTATAAAGTTCATACAGGCAGCACCATCTGTTTGCGTAAAGTGATACTATCTCTACAGAGCATCAAACATCGATGGCTCTGTTAATAAAAAAGGGAGAAACTTTCCGTCCAGCCTGTAGAACCTGTACGCCTTTAAAATCAAATTCAAGGCCATTTAGGTCCTAAAGTTCAATTCTAAACACATTCACTGTCTTAAAAAAGCAGTTCTAAAGATTAGAAAGAACAGTAACTGAATTCCTCGTTGCCAGTCTGTCCCTTAATAAATACAGTATAAAATGACTCAGTATCTTTAAATACTTTTACTAAACTAAAATGCAGATTATCCGTAGTCCCGGATTAACCGCATTCCTCTATAGAACGTGTAAATTTCATTTTTCATTAATCTCAATTCTGCTTTTACTTAACCTTAACTTAAACTTAAATGTACAATAGTCTTAATTCACGGAAGTCCATATTTATATTTACATTTTTTTTGCAGATTTTATATTGTCAGATAATTAATTATCATTTAAAGCAAAATTAAACTTTACTTATTAATTTCTGTTTTTTATTCTAGTTATTCATTTATCTATAAATCTCTTCTTTAATGTTTTCTAAATCGTACACCAAGAAAAAAAATATCGTCTAACACAAAACTATTCAGGAATTTAATCTTTAACCTTATTCACCTCCTCCTACATCCAATTTCAACTTAATTCCAAAGTAAAATAGCGTAAATGTTTGCTCTACCAGTTTAGGGACTCGTTAACCACAGTGCAATCAGACATAGGAAAATAATGTTGTCGCGAAGAACAAACAAGATTCCCTTCTCTCTTGCCCAGGAAGTGGAACATGTAATGGCCTGATCCCAATGTGCTGGAGTGTCGAAGACAAACGATCTACACAAATAAGGATCGTTTCTTCGATTTGTTTTTGTTAATCTCAATGCCTGACTATTCCCTTTAAATGGTATCCAATGGATTACAGTAGAAAACAAATATGGGAACAAAACAAACAGAATTCTTTATAATACAAAAAAAGAACGCAAATGCAAGAAAAAAAAATGTTTCTTCGAAAAGAAGAGATGGAAATGATACGCTATGCTGTTAAGAACAACCGCATCACAGACAAGAAAATCATATACCGCAACGAAAAACTGCTACTCGCGGCGAATCATATAGTCCTTGAAACTTTGACGAAGGATTTGTTTTTTAATAAATGAGAAAGTTTTTCTAGCTTTGCTTGAAGAGATATTTCTTTCCATGAAGAAAATTTCCGATTTCAGTAGTTTTCATTAAAGTGAGAACATTGAACAGTAAATAAAATATGTTAGCATTCTTCTGGATTCTGCTGAACTGTTGTAATGTGAAAACAACAAATTCTTTAACTCGAGGATTTAAATTAAGAAAATAATCCTAAATACAAAATTATGGAATAAACAGATTAGTAATCTTAATTATTTGAAAAAATATGTAAGGCTACCTAATATCTTTTCTGAGCTAAGTCTGAAAGAAACTTATATTTAAAAGTTAATATTTAAAAGTTATAATTAAGTTAATAAGTAAAAAAATGAACGAAAAAAAGGAATAACATTTGGGGAATAGATTCTTAATATACTAAAAAATGAAGAAATGTTAAAAGCATTCGCTAACATACATCATTAATGTAAGACATCATTCTGAGTGAAAAATATTCTAAGGCTTGTGAAGAACAATCAGCAAACAACTTACTACGAAATTTTACGAAACTGTCTGAATTTCAGCTCACATTTGTTCAGTTTTTCGTTACAGTAGATCCATTGTAACAGTTGTCTTTACATTCGCGGATTCTGATAATCCGGTTGAAATAATAAATTCATTAGTAAGAAGCCGAAAGAAGAATAAACGAACTGGATTTATTATTATTTTTTATTTGAACCGTATTTCAAATTAATTTTTGTTCTCACAAAGATAATAAATTATTGAAAGAGTCATGCTTATGTACAATGGTAAGCAATGCAGGTGACAGAGGATTACCCATATGCTCAAAGTTAAGGGTGTAGACCAGACTCATGGAATAAAGTAATTTATTACATTATATTATGCACTTTAAGTAAATGTGGAGCTTTCCTAATAAGTTTCAGAGAAGTTGATTGATTAGTGCGATCTTCGATTTCCGAGGCCCGCGTCCTATGGATCTCTAGTGTTCCCAACATGGCGAACCCCTAGAAGGATTCATAGAATATCCAGGGAATAGATAGTGACGTGATCTATTCCTCAGGAAGCCAATATGGAATGTCTTTCGACCTGAAGGGAAAGATGAAGAAGCAGACAAACACAGAAAAGGAAGTTTAAACAGAATATACAAATAAGAAATTCCTTCTCTAACTAGTGTGAAATTTCCTAATCGACCCAATTTTTACTGCTTAATATAATACTGTCATCAAATAGTCTTTCTCTACAACGTAATTTGTGAGGCGATAAACACCATATGTTTGTTTTATGAATACGACTGTAAAAACTCTAAAGTTAAGTGGCAATATAATATCAAACATGGAAAGCAACTATGCGAAAACGTGCTACTTCTGCTTAAGGTATTTTGATTCAGGAATAAGAAAAGCACTTTTAAAATTGGGAATGGTCCTATACTTAAGGTTTGAGGACATTTGGTGAAAAGGGCAAACCAGATGCAATTATTGCTACATGTAAAGAAAAATCCTTTCTTAAGTTGTTTTTTTTTTTTTAAATAAATATTCTTATTGCAGAACGGCAGATAAAAGAGCGAATGAATATCAGACGATTATTTTACCAGTAAAACTTCCACAAACATTGAGTTGAAGAAATATTCACAGAGAAGAAGGCTGTAGGCGAGAGAAATATCTAATGCTAATATACTGGTCTTTTTTGAAAAAAGTATTACTACTTGCTCGAGCAGAAACAGACATCTGGATTTAACGTGTGACCTATGAACAATCATTATTCTGCTTTGGATTAATAGATTTAGTCATTCCTTCAAATGAGGCTTCAGTTATTGTTCTTTAAACTTCACGAAGCAAAAGAAAAAGGTTTTTATATACACTGAAAATACATCAACTTTTTTCTGGACTGATTTCGAAAATAGATTCAAAGTGTTTCTAATCGTAAAAAATCACTGGTGCATTACAGATGCCATTATCAGATCATCAGTAAAATCCACTGTCAGACAGTGCATCCAATCCTAACTTCCCATCATTAACTGTTTCACTGTTGAATTGAAATTATAAATTATTTCTGAGAACATTAAGTTTTCATGCTTTTTCTGGTTAACGATATGAATCAAAGTGTACCTAACTGAACTTTTACAGATATGTCTTCCTTGTATCTAATTCTTAATTAAAAAACCTTATATAATTAAAAATAGAGATAATTAAAAATTAAGAAACAATGACAATTAAAGTAGTGCATTCAAATTTAAATAATTTCGCTTGTTCCATTCAGTAAAATAGCAATAAAAAAGAATCATAAAAAAGCGTCATAAGTCACGCTTTAAACCTTTTGAAAATATACTATATAATACAATAATGTTATCTTAATTTATATTATAGATTGCAAAGGAAGGCTAGAAAGGTTTTACGGTAATGAAAATCTTGAGAGCTGTTATTCATTGTGCAGTAAAGGTTGAAGACATCATTGATAAATGATACAAACACGATTTAGATTACGTATTTTTCACCTTTGCGCAGTTATTAATAAGTTTTGAAACAAATGTCTAATGAAATTTGTAATTATGAAAAAGTTAAATACTGTACTAAACTTAAAATGTATTTTATTTTTTCTGCAATTTTTCTGAATTTATTACGTTCTTGTTCTAAATATATTTCACTTCATAATAAATAACTTAAGCCCCGCGAACACCATGCAATTTTTCAGCAACTTAGTCGTCCAATTTTGACGTCACGAGTTGATATAGACAATTTTGAGCCCGTTTATATGCAAATTGACTGCAACTTTTGTCATCCGACTCAAGTTGTTTCTACACCTGCAACTCGAAAAATTGCATCGAAGTCGCTGGGAATTACCCAATCACAGGGCAGCGTTGGGAAACGTATTGCATTATGGGATTCCTTCTATCACCGCCGACTTCATGTCGAGGTGCGTGGTGTTCGGGGTTTGATAAAAGTTTATATCAACTCGTGACGTCAAAATCGGACGACTAAGTTGCTGAAAAGTTGCATGGTGTTCGCGTAGCTTAATGCACACTAAATAGATAGCACATTGTAATAGACAAATACTGACCCTGTCACTTCTTTAAGTACAGGAAGGGCAAGAAAGACGTTGTTCTTTTTATGTCAATTGCATTCGTTTTTTATTTGTGCCTCTAGATAAGGTTATCAATGAAAAAAAGGATCAGCGAATGAAAAACAATCAGTCACATATGATATTAAAAAACTGTTTCTATTCATAAGTATAATATCAGGACTATCTTCTATTGCAAAGACCACTATAAGAAACTAATTAATACTTAGTAAATTATGATTAACGGTAACATACATATATCAATAAGAATTCCTGATTTTATTCTAAAACAGCTATCTAAATGCTATTATTTTGTAATCCCTACAATGACATTCTCAAGATTTGTATGATTTCAACAAAATTTCAGGTTCCAAGGAATCTATTCATAATTTTATCGCGATTATAAAGTAATGGATCAAAACCTCTTCGATTTAATTACTTTGGAATCTGATATTGATTAATGGCTTTTAAGTAATGATCTATCCAATTGCCTTTGATAATTTTAGAATTAGCAGCAAATTATATCTATTGCTCTTTTTAACGTAGCCTTTATTTCATCGAAATCATAAATTCTCTACTTTAATATAGATATTAACATTAATCAAACAAAGTTTTCGAATCTTAATCCTTAAGGATCATGATTAGTTGATATATATTCAACAATGGCTACACTTGAGTCCAACTTCCCTAATTAGTCCTTGAACGTTGGATACTTGTTTTAAGGAGTTTTCTTCATCTTGAGTAGTGCTCCCTCTGTTGGAATTCAAGATTACTATTGACCTCATTTTGCCAATTCCTATCATTTCATTTTTTTCTTTCAATTGGATGTTGTTTGATTAGGTGAAATAATTAGGCTTTTTGTTCTTGCCAATATTAGAAAGAAATCTATCTAATTAGTTTCGCAAAGAGGAGAAGTTTCTCATCTTCTGTAATCCTAGATATAAATTTTTGTTTTTTATTTTAGTTCCCATTAGTAAATACTTTTCCATCCACAGCTCACTGATGGATCTAATCTCCTTTTTTGAGTATTCTGTAGATGGAGTTTATTTTTACTAATTAGAGGAAAATATCCATTGATTTCTTTATTCCTGAAAATCTAATTAGTAGACTATAAATACTTATTATAAGGATAGATGACAAAGAATTTAGCTTTTTTAGCAGATTTTCCTAAGAAAAAAAGTTAGTATTTGTTAGTGTTTGTGTCTCCCCTAACAGCTTTTGAACCGATGGATGTATCTTCTTGAAACTTGACATGCACATTCAATAATAAGTGACGATTTAACTTTTATATTTACAAGTTCTTCCGTGTGGGTCCTTCTCGAGAAAGTATAGCGAGAAAGTGATAACAATTCTGTATGGAATTGTTCTGTCCATAAGAATTGTTCTGTAATGCTTTTTCATAAGAAAGCATTACAGAATAAGCAATGGATTTATGTCTTAATCAATGGGTTTTAATCAGCATTATTAATCCTATAATGCTTTTACATTCTATTAAAATTAATTGGATTCAGGCTATTTAAATATGTTATGCAGATTTAATTATTTTTTTTTCACGCAAATGAAAAATCTTCTTTGTTTGTACTCCCTATTTGAATTGTAATTTTAAAAAAAGAAGACTTTTCGGCTTTATATTATTTTCACGACTTAAAATATAAAAAAAAACAAAAAAAAAAACACTGATGGTTTATGGAAAGTACGCTTTAAGTTCTTTCAGAAACCTCTTTTTTTCTTTTTAGTTTAATTGGAGGATAGTAAATATTTCTAAACCATTGTGCATTACAAATTTACAACACAGATAAAAGTTGCTACATTGGACAAACAAAAACGAAGTAACGAACAGATTCGCAAAATATGGATGGCAAAAAAAGAGAAATCATTCGTTTTCAAATCTTTTTTTTTAGGCGAGGAGAGAATAGGTCCTCAATTCAACTCACGATTTCGAACAGAAGAGAATAGAGAACAGAAGCACGTTGCCAAATGGAAACATTCTCCATTCAGCTTCCCTTCCGAAGAGTGGATTTCTTTGAATATTGATGTCATTTTTTGATGGTGAGTCACTTTGATAGGACCCAGGAACTATGGTAAACTCATTTAAATCCGTAACTCATTAATTCCGAAATACCTATAAAAGTGCATACACAAAATTAGAGGTAGGCTATAAAATTTGCATATTTCTATCAGATGATGGGGCTCATCAGATAGCCTTATGCGTGATTATGGCGAACGAGATTATTACAAAAAAACCCAAAACTATGTATATATATGTACCAAGTTTTACCGTTTTATCGTAATGTACGTATGAATAGACAGATAGGAAGTGGGACAGATGAATAGTAAGAGAACAGTCAGTTAATTACTAATATACGTCAACGTTTACATTTTTTTCTTCCAAGATGGATGAAGGGAGACATTACTTTTTCATATATAGATATGAAATAGATAAAGATATGAATGATGCGTACAAAAGATGAACATTCTAGATGTAGCAAGCAAAATCGAAAATAAGGCGAGGGATTTCAGGAGTCATTTTTTGAGGGATGGGAGCGAGGGACACCAAAATAATCTTCGTAAGTTGAACATCAATAATCAATGTACGAACTTTTAAGGAAGTAGATCTAGCCGTTTTAGCGTGATGAGTATACAAACAACGAAGAAAAATGTACAAAATTGATTATTAAGCCTTTCCATGCTCACACAATTACATAGATCAAGTGATATTTACTACAAATAATCTAACTGCTCTTAGCGTTAAAAATCTGAACGTTTTCGACAAAATTGGGAAAAAACTTTAGGTGTTTCCCAAATTATATAATTTCCAAAAAAACTGCTTACGCTTTCGAAATTTCATCTTCATTTAAAATCATAAAATGCCCTTCATTTTTACAAAAGTAAAATCTAACAATCAAACATGTTTTTTAATAGAATATCATTTTATTCAAACCGATTATGACCAAACTTTCTATATAATGCTATTTATTAAATTTGATCAATATTAACCTAAGAGTAGGATAGTGATGTCACCTGGGCGAATATGACAACACATTCCCCCAGACAGGCAGTCAAACATGATAAGTTACCACAACTGAAACTAGACAAGGCTTAACATTACAAGTTAGCGACGATCTACTGCTGCAACACAGAAATAAATCAACTTATCTTAATCTGAATGATTGCAATAATTCTCTTTTATTCACAGAATAATTTCTGATAAACTGAGCTTTTGCTGACATGAATATAATTCACAAAGCGATAAACTTTACAATGAAAAGTCAATGTCATAAATTGCAAGTATCGTAACTTATTTGTGTTAACTTAAGCTTTTTATTAATGAGAGCTGATTATATACTACGGGTCAATAAACTGCCTATATTTTGTAGAGAACAGTTATCGCCTTATATCGATCTATTTGTTTTAGTTTACAGTATTGATTGAGGTAATATTTATGTTCAGAACATGATAATGGATGTCTTGTTGGAATTGAAATACTAATTACGGTAATCGGACCATCAATTTCTGACAATAATTACAGTATATGCTTATTTATGTACTGTTTGCATCATTCGGTTTGATAAAACTTTCATATAGTACCTCAAGTTTAAATAGCTTCAGATTATGTGTAAACTAAGAAATAATTTTTGTAATATAGTAAATTTTCATTACTTTTATAATCTCTAATGATATATAGCTCTTTCAAAGTCAACATTTTACGTAGAAGCAGAAGTCGAGTACTAGAAGTATGCAATCCAAATCGACATACTATATTCCTTTTAAAAATTGCCATTATTTAAATTTACTCTTAATCAGTTAATTAGTACCATCCTA
>JAFIDM010009631.1:63797859-63834131 GCA_023159025.1 Thereuonema tuberculata | reverse complement strand
GCCAAATTTAATAATAATTGCGAGAATATTATTTGGTTTACCTTAATGCAAAGACTAATACTCATAATTTCTAATTTTCTAAAATTAGCTTATTTAAAATTTTAGGAAATCAGAGGAATTTAATTTATTTTAATTTTTAAATTATTTTAACTTTGATTTAAACTATTTTAACGTTAACTTTGATTAAAATAGATGCCAGGTTAATGCATTTATGTAATCTCCCTGTATATTAGCTTTGGCTATTTACAATACAACCTCCTTAGGTCCGGGGGCAGGGGGGAACCATGCCAAAGAATGAAATATGAATTTCATTAGTAAAATGGATGTAAAGCCATTGCAATGTTGACAAAAAAAATGGGACTCAAATGCCTTTAAGAGAATTTATTGCTGAATAATATATAAGATTCAAATTTGTTGTGTAAAGTCAACGAATCTAAATAATCAATTTAACACGATTAAAATCATTCTATGCTGACTGACTATACTTCTATGCTATTCTATGCTTCTATGCTTGTTTGCTTACATTATTTTATTATCCTAAAGAGCATAGTCAAATTAAATTTATTTAATTAATGTCATTTTCGTTTCGTTTTCGGATTTCTTTCAAAGCAAATTAGAAGGATATGATGTTACTAATGTATTTAAGGCCTGAAATAAAAAAGAATTAAAGATTAAACAGCATTTGTATTTTTTAAAAAAAAAATTAACTTTAATACTAACGTTTCTTTTTCTTTTTAAGTCAATGCAGACAAACAAACATATCAGGAAACATCATATCTAAAACATAAGTAAGAAAATATGACTAATTTCTGCCAATCAACTAGAATTAAAGTAATGTTAGTTAATGTGGAAAAATAATTTAATAATTTAAATAATTCAAAGTATTAAAAATCTGTTTTGTTTTACCAAATCAATAATCTTTTTCAACTTATTAGTGGAAATTAGAAATATTTTAATTGAGATATTATATTCTTTAGAATGATAATCATTGTAAAGAAATTATACTGAAATGAACCATCTTTCCCATTTTTCAAAAAAAAGAATAAAACTAATTCCTAAAATGTAATATTTTTTGTTCTTAACTGCTATTAGGAATTATTTCAAATTCAGATTTCAGTCGTAAATTAGCTCATTCACTTAGTCTATCCTCATTTAGGTTACATTCAGTTTGGTTAATGTCTAATAATTGAGAAACTTCTTTTCACGGCGATAAAATAAAAAATTAAACCGAATATCGAAACTTCAAGGAAAGACGAAGGGACAATCTCAACTTGAGAAATCTTACTCAAAGCTAAATGAACTGAGACGCAATTAAACTGATGAGAGGCTTTGTGTCTCGGTGCACATAATTCAAATCGCACGTGATCGTCGCAGAATCCAATAAAAACCTCGACTCTGAAAACCCTCTAGAATCAGACAACACTTCCTCAGCGAAATGCAGCTGTACGTTCATTCAGTCGAATTCGTTCGCATTCCATTTATTCCTTGGTTGTTTTGCTTCTAAAACTTTATATAAAAAAATTAAATTCAATTTTAAAGAAGAGTTTTCTACTATTTACGAAAATGTTATTGAAAACAATTAAGAAACAAGATATTATGCTTCAAATTGCTGGTACAGTTCTCTTTATTTCCAACATTTGAATTACTAATACAAGCATTAGTTTTATATCCTTAATTTAAATAAATTATTGCCTGTAACATTTCCAATTGTTCACAAATCCAAACGATAACATCCTACAGGAAAATCCTTATCTAGAACTAAGTTAAAACAGAAAGTTATAAAGGTTGTTAGCTTTCTTTCATTTCTCATATATATAAATCAGGAAAATCTTTCATCATAATTCTTGTAATTCATTACCTTCATTCTGAATTCGATTCGCTTTTTTTATCTTCCTAGTTCGTCATTGCATCTCTTTATGCCTACAAAGAAACATGCGACATGGCCGCGCGATTCACGTTGTCGCGAAGACATTGTCCTTTCACCTGTGAGTAGAGCGGAGTTTGGTTCTCTTGTGGGTGTCGTGATGGTGAATGATCCGCGCTGGGCAGGTTTTTTCGGCCATTTCATCTGCACTACTTCCACTATTCTTTCTTCATCATTCTCTCCATCTGTCCTTGTTTCGATTGGTCTAGTACAATCGACCTACGGTCGCGGTACTTGGCTTCCTTTTCTATATTCACTACAATCTAATCTAATCTAATCTAATCTAATCTAACAGCCAGATCTTGTCTATAAATATTTCTGGCGTAAAGGGACAACTCTGGTTATTTAATCGATTCTCTTTTAAATTTAAAAAATTGATCCAAAAATGGTGATTCAAATAAATAGAAGAAATCTATTAGTCAAAAAGAAGTCGAATTAAAGTTTTAATTAAAAAGTTAAAGACGTTGTTTTTTAAAGAAGAATTTGTTTATTTTAATATTATCCTACGATTGTGTTCTCGATGATTTATCAAACGTCGATAAAAAGTTTTGTTATCAACTCACAATGTTTAATTACTTACTATTCAACCAACTCTTTTATTTTAACGACAAAAAGGCAAGGAAATACAATGGCTTTTTTTTCAATTACTTGATAGTGAAGATAAATCAATACCAACCACGAAAATAGGATTCTGGCCGTAAAGGTAAAAACTCCCACTGATTTGCAACCTAATTTCTTTACAAATTTAACTGCAGAATTCCTTTAATAAAAAGTTATTGCATTTAATAAAAACTACCACTTATAATGTTACCTGATTATTTCAAAAGACCTAATAAGTTTAATTTCATATTTTTATATTGAGCTGCTTTATATTCAGCTCTCAAAATTATTCATCAAATAAATTAAGTCTGTTTTTTCTTTATCAGTTTGAGTTCATTTTTAAAATATAATTAAATCTACATAAAAGATAATTTGTAAAAAATACAATTTATTTTTCGTAACTTTGTGGAATCACTTCATCTTTTCTTTATTTTTCCAATAGACATTTAACTTCACCAAAGCTGAATATTAATAAATATAATTTGAAGAGAAATTGTTTTTGAATTTCATCAATAAATTGAAAACTCAAATGCTGTTGGTATATTGAGTAACAAGTTAAAAAAAAAATAGTACATTTTTTTCCAAACTATAATAAGTTGAAGAATCAAAGAGAAATTCGAATGAAAATGTAGAACGATGAAAATGTAAATTTTCAGTTTTATCAAGACCGTAGAGCAGAATACAAGAAAATAATATTGAGATAAAATTCCTCCGTTCTTTTGAGAAAAATCGTGGCTGTAACAAAAGGTTTTCTTCTTAAACTAGGAAAAAAGCAGAAAAGAATTTATAAAGACACTTCAATCAAGCAAATGCAAACTGTGAAGTTCAGTCTAGTCAATTTTCATCTGCTAAGACATCGGTCACCGTCTAATCTTACAAATTGAAATAAGTGACAGTTAAAAAACGTCCTCAATTTCATTTTCTTTCGGAAAGCATCAAGATTAACAAACATATCTGTTGAAGATTTGCTTTCCAATAACCAAAAAACATTAACAAAAATTATTGGTTTTTCTGAATTTTATAATGACCGATGCAGAATACATCTTGCAAATTACAGCTACCATTAATTGTTGATTAAATGTCAGACATCACTAGAAACTAGTGAAAGCCTTCCAGCTGACAGATAATATTTTAGATCAATAGAATTTGTCAATTTCTTGAAAATTTTTCAGCTCAAAACAAAACCAAAAAGAAATACAGGTCATTAAACACATCTGCTTTAACATCCGCGCTAATGACTGTGCGATGATAGATTGAGGCATTTTTCCGCCCTTGAATATGGTAAGTTTTAATTAATCGTGCAATAGTTCCTCATGCATAAGATTCTATTCGCTCTTTTGTCATCAATGCTCTAGGATTAAGCAGAGAGATTGATAATGTTGGACACATTCTTCAGCGATATCCTTTATTATAAAAGCTTATAAAATTCATCACTTAAAATAACAATACGGAAAAGAAACAGTTATTCGTATTCTATTCTAATATATAAAATAAACATAGTTATTAAAAAGCTTTAACACTTGAAAAATAATACAACCAGTTTCGATTTTCGAAGAAAATATGAGTACAAAAGGCTAAAAACTGATGAATAAGAATTACGAATTAAACATAAAAATAAGCAACCAATAACAGGACTTGAAATAACTTGCGTCACGAAGAATCCCAAACTCAGCGTAATAATGACAAAGATATCATATCAGCATGTAAGTTTTCTTTTCTTGAAAATTTGCGGAATAAACAAATAAATGAAGAGAAAAAAAAAGAAATTTTTAATATATTTTTTAACATTAATATTAATTGTTGTTTTTGTGAAAACCGTAATCTGCAATAGATTGTACTGAAAGGCAGTGATTGTAGCAGATATTGCCTGTGAGGATTAGATTGAACTCCTTACATTTTCTTAAAAAGTGATTTGGTTCTACACATAATACAGAAGGGCTATTGAAATCAATGACATGTTTAAGATTCTGCGAATGTAAGCAGTGCATAGTTCAAGTCCTTGTTTTTTACTGTTAATCAGTGCTGAGGAAGACGTCCTGGATAATAATTGTCTGGTTTCTCCGATGTATTAGCATAAATTACATTGACGTGGAATTGAGTAAACAACTCCTTTCATTCCTAGAGGTTGGTGTTTTTGTTTGACATTATTAATAATTCGGGAAATAGAATTGGTAGATGGGGCAGTTACAATTATATTGAATAGACGTAATAATCTTTGTAAATCTCTGAATAATTGGGGGTGAAAAGTACATAATTGTGTAAGTTATTGAATTTGGGGGAATCATTGTTGTCCACATCTTTAGTAGTGAACTTTATATCTATTCTAATATGTTACAGCTAATTTATTCATTAATTCTCTATAAGAGAAAAGTTGGTTTTGAGAAAAAAAATCTTTCATTACCTAAGTTCCTCAAACATATCTCAAAAAATTAAGCAAAGATGGAAAGTTATTATTTAGTAAAAATGATACAGGGAGAGATACCAGCTTCCTATTCAAGATTACCAGTTTAATTTGGTGTTTAACTTAAATTCACAGTAGTT
The DNA here is from genome assembly GCA_023159025.1 of Thereuonema tuberculata. Taxonomy (NCBI): domain Eukaryota; kingdom Metazoa; phylum Arthropoda; class Chilopoda; order Scutigeromorpha; family Scutigeridae; genus Thereuonema; species Thereuonema tuberculata. The sequence continues at coordinate 63,829,066 of JAFIDM010009631.1, read as the reverse complement.
AAACTAGATATGTATTACGGTCAACATTACTTAGAAATGAATATCACATTTTCAAAAGATTCAGTAAATACCCCTCCCCCTCAAAAAAAACAAAAACAAAAAAAAAACTAGGAAAAATGAAATCATAAAATGATTGGTATTGACCTATGAAATGAAATGGGAGGAAGGAGGGTCTTTGATAAATGTTGTAGTGCTATTCCTAAAAAGCACAACTTATAACGGAACGATACTTATCGAATATCAATTACCACTGAACCATTATATGACATGGAGAGATATGTTCCAGACCTACTAAAAAAATTTGAATTCATACGCAAATGTATAGTCATATGAATCGCAAATACTTATTTAATTGTACATTAAACTATAATGCAGTAAAATTTATTGTAATAGTAAGAAAATAATTAGAAAATACATTATGAAATTATTAATAAACCATAAAAATAATTTTAAATATTTTTCATATTACAATTGCTGATATTACTTGAAGTTGCTGTTGTAGATAAAGTTCCTGCTGCTTCTGTGACCGCCTAAAATATTTTATACCTAATATGTGAATGCCTTCAATGATAATAGGTTTAATTTTTAATTAAGTCACCTCAAAAATGCCTTTAATCAAAACATTTACAGGAGAATTTACCAACTAATCTTGATGTTAAAGCCTGTTATTCTACTACACTTCTGAATAAAAAAAAAAATTGATGTTTAATTTTAAACATCAAAAATTTAAAATCAAAGAATTTCTTTTAGGAAATAGCAAGCTCAGTTGTTATGGTTTCAATATCACAATATTCATTATTCTATCTTTAACTACTACCAAAGCCAAGAGATAAGTCACAGAAAGTTTGTAAAGTTTGTAAGTTTGTAAAGGCTGATTTAATTTTACACCAAACTTTAAATATCGAAATACATTTAAAATCATTGAAACAAATATCAGCTAGATTTGTTTCAATGAAGTGTTTTTTAAGCGGAAAGGAAGATTAAATTACGAAGTATTTTGCTTTGTCTTTATTAAGTCTTCATTTAGAAATAAATAGCCGTATTAAGTTCGTAAAATCCAATATCTGCATAATTACCCGTAGCTTCTCATCGCGAAACCGATGCAGTTCCAGGAAATTTAATTACCACCGTATCCTCAAATATACCACGACCATTTATTTGGAAATCTTTGCGAGACTAATTGATTGGGTGTAGATCAGTCATTGAATTCCGTCCACAAACACTCCGAGGACCATCCAAATCTCCCTGTTCTAATGGGCATGCGCAGAGACCCTGAATGATTTATAAGAGGCCTTCACTCGGTTAGTTGACCTCAGTCGGAACAAAGTTATAAATCTGACGTGACATATTGTCTCCACAGAAACGAATAATGAACTTCTCGATGTTGAAAGGATTTTCCAAAGGATCTTTCAATATTTTCATTAGGAATTTTCTAGCATGTATCTGGATTTGCCTAAATCTAATATGCTTTACATTAATTTTTGTAGATCTTTAAAACTATAAAAGTTCAAGTTTTTAAATAAAAATATCCCCTACTTTCTGTCTTTTATTTCTTTTGTCTTTATTTTTTTTGCTTATTATTTCTGAATTAGAAATAATGCTTCAAATTGATATATTTCTAATTATAACGAATTCTGTACCTAAAAATGGGAAAATTTGGCTAACGTCTGTTCTTAGCTTACTGAGTATCCACTTACATGATGAGCCTAATGGAAGTTAAGATCTATTAACCCTCTAAGGATCATAGTAATACGTAGTAAAGATTAGTATCACTACTCTTTATATTATTATTTAGCAATTTGTAAGTTAATTATATGTATAGCAATTCTTCTTTAGCTGTAATGTACAGCATCATTTGAATTCTCGGAGAATTCTTTACATTTCCGTGTCATGCACAAACTATTTTCGTATATTTGTTTTTTACATTTCGCACCGAAGTGCGATCATTCTGTTTGAAGGTCCGTGTTCTATGGATCACTAGAAGCAACATGGAGAGCCATAAAAATTCAAGAGAAAGATAGGTTTCCCTTTGCCTTCCTCAGGAATGATTTCGGACCTGAAGAGAAAGACAAAGAAGCAGACAACACAGGAAAGGAAATTTTTCAAACATGCATGCCGATGCCAGGATTTGAACCCGGTCATCTGTTCCGTTGAAGGCCACCTCCTAGACCTTACATATTAAACAATTATAACATGAAACATATTAAAAATTATTAAATGAAACTAATAATGATGTTTAAATAAAAATATAATGTCTAAATTAAACATTGAACTTTTCTTTAGAAGATTCACACAGAAGTTTGAAAAGGAACTATTTGTGAAATGGTCGAAATCTACCGATTACTCTACATAGACTATATAGAAATTATAAAATTTTCTTTTCGTAAAAATTCAAAAAAATATCCATTGTTTATCACTGATATCTGATACTTTAAGTCCCCGATTTTAAGACTTAAAATTGTAGAGCAGTTAATATAAAAACAAAATTCGATATGATATAAACTTTGGACTACAATTCGTCAAAATTCTACAGTTTCGTTAAAAGTTCTTTATCTACCTCTGTTCGTGAGTTACAGAGGTTTATTTATGCAGATATATGGGTAAGCAAAAAACTTCGCTGCCAATAGGTACAGCTAAGACATTTATTTAAAACATTTATTTCGGTTCCTGATTTTTATTCCATTGAAAAAAGGCCAAATGCTATCAATGAAAAAAAAGTTATAAGTATTCTACCATTGAAAGAAAGTTTTGTAAAAGTCTGTTGGCGAGAGGAATGAGAAAATGGAAACCGCGTTATGATTTCTCGGAATGGTTTCATTGCCCTTCCCGTTGTTTTCTGTTGAAAATCAGACAAAACTTTCAATCTTTGGAATTGATATGTAACCACGTAAATGGAATTCATAATACAAATGGTATTTTCGCTTTGATAACCGCAAACCCATTTCATCTTCAGAGCATTGGAAAGTAAATAAAATCTACAAAACTATGGAATTCTCTTTGACATGTTTGGAATTGGAACCATGTTTCAAATTGAAGTGTTTACTTCAGGATTGGCATTCAATCTTCTTTTGTCAACAAAAACACTTTTTGGAATGTAACCTGCAGAGGAAGACAGGCATTTAAATACAGACATTTCCTTTTTAGAAAAAAAAAAAGGTTCAATTTATGCGAGGTTATCAATTTTCGCTTTAGGCTTTTCTTTATGTTAAACTTATTCAAGTAAAAGTAAGGCTATATATTTTTTTAAAGAATCTATACTTTAAATAAAGATAATTAACTTATAAAAACTACAAAATATTTCATCAAAATATTTTATTCAGTATGTTAACTTAGCTGAAATAAAATGAAACTAAAAGAAAAAAATAAGTTGGGTTGAATTTGAGCCGGATAGGTCTTTGTTATGCGAAACTGCTCTTTATGTAGAACGACTCTCAAATTAGCAGTTTATATGGATCGCTGCACGTCTTTACGATAATTGACTGCTCAAAATCTGGTGTATGCTGATTAGAGCGAAGTTTTCAGCACTAGCGAAGTTTTCAGTGCTGTTGTTTTGCTTTGACGAAGGCATTGTACTTTCCCTAAGATAAAATCCATTATACTTGCGAACAATTAAGGCAAGAACGATGGGAGAAGAATCTAATGAATCATTTTAAATAAAATAAAAATGAAAATGTAATTTTCTTACCAGTGACGGTGAATTATCTTTTCCATAATGTTGAAACTAACATGATTCTCGCTTGGAATACCTCGTATAAGGCAATTTGATTTAAAAGTTGATTTTCATAATTTTGTCTGCATTTTTTTTTGTTTACATAGAAACATAAATGTGTTAATGTGTTAGGATCTTTTGTATCCTAAGAATTAAATTTGATGTCGAAGGCTTGGATTTTTGTTGGTTTGTTTGTGGTTATGAAAAAAAAACAAGGTAGGGATAGTGATTAGTAAACTAATCACAGTGCTTCGCAACGGCTTCTGAGTCACCTTCACTTTAGAATAGACTGCGCCGGGGTGTCTAGAAAATGCTGCCGCGAGTCTGTTTGCGATCCCATGCTATCTTACCCACCCCTATTTATATGGAATAATCGTCATTATTAACTCAAACCTTTTTAATACACTGAATTCCTAATAATGATTAAAAAAAAAATAATTTTGAGAAACTGTGAAAATATTTAAAATGGGGAGAAATAAATGAAGAAATAAAAGAAAAAAAATGCCCTTGAGGGGATCGAACCCACGAACTTCGCGTTATTAGCATGACGCTCTAATCAATAAAGGCCACCTACAACATTCAACATTCAGGCCACCTACAACTGAGCAAACAGAAGCCGTTGCGAAGCATTGTGGGATATGTGTCCACAGACAGACAAACCGGGGATATAAGACGTCTTTCAGAAGCCTAAAATTGGTAAAGGCAGTGATAAAAGTTACAATAATCAAACACAAAATAACATTCTTTTAAATCAGAAATAAAAATAAGTCTATCCTTATTTTAGCAATTTATTTTACAATTGCCGTTATTTTTTATTGAGTAATCATTTGAGTGATTATTACGTTTCCACTTCACACAATCCAGGCCGGGGATAGTCATTGGACTGTACCCGGGAGCTTCGGGATGTCAGCAACCTGGCGGGTCCACGGGTGGTGGATAGTGGAAATCTTCGTCTCCGCTGGGTCCGAGGACACTGCGTGAGGCGAAGCAGTGCTCTGCACCCCGAACCAGACTCCCCCCCAATCTAAGGTGTTAAGCGGACCGTGCCGATGGATGGATAGCACTGGGGTTATAGTGTCTTTAACGGTGCCTCTAGGAAACCAGGCCGAATCCTGGAGTAAATAAAAAAAATGGCCTTCCCTGCGCATGGGGGCTCTCCGCAGGGTGACTGCTTTTCCCCCGTAACAATGGAGGGCTCTGAAGAAGAGACCTCCAAAGATATTCCTAACTAGCTAGCTTCCATGAAACTTCCGAGGAGGGACGGTATATACCGAAACTTCCAGAGAAACAAATGGAATGGATCAGGTAACTCCTGAACACATTCCATGTTTCAGTTCAGTTTTAGCTAGGAACAGATGGGAGATCTTTTGGTAGGTTTTGCTCACCATTGAAAACATCTCCACTTTTATTAAGGCCATTTTATTTTTCTGTAAAATTACAGAACTCTTTATGACCACAGAAACTCAACTTTATGTTGAAGAATAATCATTGATGTTATCAATGTTTTATGAAGGGATACAATGGAGCCAAGACATTGTACTCCTAATAGACATCGACATATACTTGGAATTTCCCAAAGTAATGTATGTAGGAAATGTAGAATGAATCAGGAAACTCCTGAACACATTCTATGCTGCTGTCCAGCTTTAGCTAGGAACAGATGGGAGATCTCTGGTAGGATTCGTTTTACCACTGATAACATCTCCACGCTGTATATTAAGGTCATCTTGATAAACTGTAAATCCACAGGACTCTTCATGACCACAGAAACTCAACTTTACGTTGAAGAATAATCATTGATTTAAAACAATGTTATATGAGGGTACACAATGGACCCATGCATGTGGTCTGAGTGGTTAACGGCTGTTAGCCGACCCTCTTATATCCTTATCCTTATCCTTACTTCACACAATAAAATGGCACTAATTATTTAATATCTTTGTTCAAGGGAAATGTTACAGACAATACTAGAGATTAATTTTAAATAGGAGAACTCACTAAGTATATTTAAAAAAAAAAACCGCTTTAACGCATAAACCAACAACAAAAACACTTATTCTATGACTGATCACTTCTGTCTACCAACCAATAACATAGTATTATAATTAACTTCAATATATTTTTATTATTATTAAATATTCCAAGAAATGTTTTTTTTTTTAAATCAAGAGTTTTGTCCGGATTTGAAATTAGACGTCCTATGTATGGCTGTAAAAGAAGCAAAATATTTATATTGTTTCAAAAATATTGCTTGAAAATATACCAGATACAACTTTATAGTATCACCAACTTTATAAAAAGTAAAAATTATAGTCTGCTTCAAAATTTTTGCAATTGAAATGTAACGATAATTGAAACACTAAATAAATTTTCGAGTCTCCACTATACATCAATCTTTTCCTGAAGTTAATGAATTGTGTAATTAGCTTTAAAGAGACTCAAGGGTAAGGAATGAACATTAATCTTAAGCAACAACAAGGAAAAAGATAAGAAATCAATCTCACTAATCATTTTTATAAGACTAACTTAAGGAATTCTGTTAAGATATAGTAATGAAAAGAATTTAATCTGATTAACGACTTAAAATTTTGATTAATTCAATAAAAAATTTTTGATCCTTATTCTTTTTTTTGTATCTTTCTTATCCATTTAAATCTGTAAAGAATTTAAATTTGAATTTTATGTTTCTTATCCATTTAATTCTGTAAAGCGGTGGTTTTTAACCAGAGGTTTATTCATCGTTACCAATTTCATCACAAAACAATAATGTCAGCGTTTCTTATTTCATAAAATCCTTAGTATTACGATTTCTTAAAGATTCTGGTTAATGGTACAATGTTTATTCTAAATAATAAAATATTATTACAAAGGCTTTGATGATTATTACTATAAATTCAAATAAATATGAAATTCTGTCTTTTTAATCTATGGTTATAATGTCTTAACTATAAAGAAATGAAAAGAAAAGAATAAGATATGTGAGTCCACTTTCGAATCACTTTATTAATATAGCGGTGAAATGGTATTTTTTACAGACTTTTTACCTATAGACCTAATGGATATAAAATCAAAATGGGATTTTTAAACCGAGCACTAGATGTAGGTTTTCTTGCTTATATAGTTTATGAATTACTTAGTTATATTGTTTTTTCAAGGTTATACAGCTTTTGAATTAGCTTAAAATGGACGCAACATACAACAAAAAAACGTTGTAAAGTTTAAATCAAACTTTTGAGACCGTTAAAGGCCAATTGGACCGATTTCTCCCATTCGCACCCCGCGCTCCTCAGGGTCAAGTACAATTGGGAAAATTCTACAAAATATCATGCTTTAAGTTTACCATTGAATATACAAGAAATTTTCTTCCATAAGATTCCAAAAGATTCATTAAAATGTCGGAACCAAAGAGAGCAAGAGATGTGGGCAAGAATTATCTGAGCGGAAGTGCGATAAGAAAAACTAAATGATCTAAAACAGATTTTTTTGAAAAAGAATATTTAAGTGAATAAATTATATCTGAATGTGCCACCCTCATTTAATTTATACATTTAGTCATTTTCACATTCCCACCTTAACGAAAGACTACATCATAATCGATCAACATTTGCGTATAGAATTTACAATGAAATTACGAGTTTTCGCTCCCCTTCTTCTTTTTTTGAGTCAGTAAATATTATTTTTGCTTACGTATATTTGTGGGATCCAGGTAAGCAAGCTTGAACCGGTCCTATTGAGACAAATCTTTTCAAGAAGATGTAAACACGGTTTAAATTCAAAAATTCTTTCCTATCTGAAGGGTAATTTTAAGATGATCCATTGTTGTGTTCACAGTTGTCATGGCAGAGTTACGTAATTTCATTAAAAAGCTGTTTTGACCGCACGCATTTGGTTTTCAATTAAAAAAACAACAACATTAATTCGCATGCTTCCGACAAAAAAAAAATAAACGTTAAAAAAGAAAAATAGATTAAAGTAAATAGATTGAACTATTCATGTTATATTGTTCAAAATAAATATATAAGCAACTAAAATTAAACAAATACTTAACAGAACAGAATGTCTTATATGAAGAAACACTAGGTTACCAAAAATAAAGAACGAAAGGATATATATAAGGTTACATTACAAAAAAATACTAGACTATCTACAAAAAAATTCTTGAAAAAGTTTTCGAATGGAGCAAAAAATAGAATGATAGAGAAATATATTGACAAGTTTCAGCTCTTGAAGAAAAGAAGGAACTTTGGACATTTGAAATGTTTGATTTGAGGAAAAGTTAAATGATATTCTTAGAATCGATGGAGCAACGATAGTCGAGGAGGAATAGGGTTACAGACTGACGATTTATCTTAGTCTCCGTTACGTTCACAATGGTGAATTATGGATAAGGCTAGCAACCGACTGAGATACAAGGGCTGATTGAGTGTTTGAATCACCATAGATTTTTGTCAGTTACGTTAGTTTAAGTTCACAATGGTGAGATTGACATTCGACAGGTATTTCTTCTCTCTAAAAGTCTCATTTGGAGAAAGTTTAATTTGTTCGGATAAATGCACCAGGAAATTTATAAATTTGATGAGAGTTGCGCCTCTAAAAGCAATCAAGGACACTGTCTCTTAGTTAAATACAGAATAATCCAATCGATTTATCATCTTTTTCACGATAAACAGCATTAAATGCCTCTGAAATGAAAAACTCTTCTAATAATCCTCTGCAGAATTACCATGCATATGCCTCTACAATAATTTTTAATATTATATTTCCAATAAAGATGTTATACAAAAATATAAAAAACTTATTAAGAATATAAATAATCCTGTTGAACTGGCTTATTATTAACCACACATGAATGTTATCTGCATTAATGAATTACGCTTCTGTAATTTTATTTTTAAAGAAATATATGTCATTCAAAATTAAGATGTATATTGTAGATTCTTATTGAGTTTGAATGACATGTATTTATGATGGATTTACAATATAGGCTACATCAACTTTTGTGTTCTTTTTCATTCATAGCGTTTATATTAAGAAAAATTCGATTTCAAACTACAATACCTTTCTTTGTTTTTAAATTCTACAAAAAAAACTTCGCCTCCTGATTTTACACGCTAAAAAAAGAAACACATTTTATATAAGTATGGCGTGAAATCAAAAAAAATCTTCAAACGATACGTGGACCACCAAAGAAATTGGAATCGCGAGACCAGTCCGATTCCCTTTCCTCCTTTAACCAGGATAGTTCCCATTTGAAATGATGCTTTAAGGGAACATCGAAGCCTGAATATTGGTTGAGAACATTCTCTGACTTTTCTAGTCTACAAGAGTCTGCATAACTTTCGGGTCCATTTAACTATAAGTTAATTCATGAATGGTCAACTTATGGCGCATGCTCCGAAAGTGGCAAATTGGATGATTAGAAGTGGCGCATTGCAATCTCTGTGATAATTATAATAAAAAAGTAAGCATATTCACGCAGAAAACATTAACCAAAAACCGATTTGTATAAGTTCTCAGAAAAAAATGTAAATCTATAATAATCTATTTATCTCGAAAAAAATTGCTAAATATATCTACATTAACATGTTTTATAAAAGAATTGAATAGCAGTAAAAGAGTTAAGTGGCGTATTTAAACTCATGCGTGAACAAACTGGAGCATAAAATGCAAAAGATTGACGATCCCGATAAGTTATAAGGTCATTTTTAATCGTATACATGAATATCTCTTCCATTATGGTTAATGGCCATTATTTTCCAAACTTATACAAAGCTTATCAATAGACAATACATTCCTGATGATACAAATGTGAGAAGACAGTAAGAAGTAAGATAAGGTAAAGATATGTACAGATTATATGTAAATAAGATAAGATAAGGTAAAGATATGTACAGATTATATGTAAGTAAGATATATATAGGCCGCGCGGTTGGCGTTGTCGCTAGGACATCGGCCTCTCACCTCTGAGTACCGACGTTCGGTTCTCATGTGGGTTTCGTGATGGTGGACGATCCGCGCTGGGCAGGTTTTCTCGGGGTTCTCCCGTTTCTCCTGCACTTCTCCCACCATACTTTCTCAGTCTTTCTCTCCATCTGTCCTTATTTCCTGTGGGATAGTACAATAGACCTTCGGTCGCAGTCTTGGCTTCTCTGCCACCCACATTCACTACATACTGTACATACATACATACAAGATATGTATAGATAAGAAAAAACTTTCTACAGCTATTATTTCAACGATAATTACTTTATTTTCTTAGTTTAATTTTTTTCTCAATTCATATTAAAAGGGATCTTGTATACTTGCATCAATATTATCTCAGAGTATGAATATTATTCCAAAATACTATTACACAAATAAGTAAATGTGCTTTTTTGTTTCTTTCTGTTTCGTCGACAGGGGCTGGTAGAGTTACAGCAAACAAAAGGAAAAATTCGAATAAACTTGTTTGTCTTGTCCAATATAATAGACATTCGACTCGTTGGAAAAGATCATTTAGATACTTAATATCTTGGCTGATATATTAGCAAATTTGGTTATCCGACATTTATTGGATTATATCTAATTAAAAATGAATTGTTCACTCTTTTATGTAATATAGTACAGAACACTGTAAGTTCAAAGTTTCGATTTTCATTGCATTGCAACTGGTGACTTCCCAAGCTAATGTCATGCCTGAAATGTTGAAGCTGACTTGGAGGGTTTCCTTTCTCTATTCTCTATTCGTTTTCTTCAAAGGGTATAAAATTGGCTGCCTTTGGGGAATCCTGGGCAATGATTTACTCGGCAAAATAGTCCACAATTATCGCTCCCTTATTAAGACAAATGTCTCATGAAGAATACCGCTTAGAATCGCAGCTTGTCTAGGATGCCCAGGAATCTATTAGCTATCAGGTAGTGCCATAGCCACATCATCACAATTAGATCTACCCTGGAGCACAGTTAGAATGATCCTGAGAAACTTTAATTCTTTTTTCCATTCAAGATCAGTCACAGACAAGAACTGCTTCCAGGCGATAAGGAGAAACGACTCACTTTTGCGTTGACCTTTCTGGCGGGGATGGTAGTTGATACGTCGTGGCCATGGGACATCCTATGGAGCGACGAAGCACACTTTTATTTGAATGGCACGGGTGATCACCTACGGTCAGCGGTTGAGCAATACAGTTCATTGTCTGCAAATGACGCACATTTGTCAGGGGGAACAAATTGAGCAATATCACTTGACTAGTTCAAAAAGCCTGATATTCTTTGTGTGAAATAAATGTGTTTTTGAACATTCTGTTTTCATTTTCTGTTCGTGTAACTGTAAAAGCTCCCTCTATCAGATAATTTTATAACTATTTTTTTTGCAGATTCGTTTGGCGCATCCTTTGAATAGTATGTGTACAACTTTTGGTGTCTTTCCGACTGTTGGTTGGAGCTGCAGGATGCTCTAAATAGGCCAACTTTAATTACAATCATCATGTATATATATCTGGTGGCCATAATTAAACAGGAGGCGTTTGGAGCGAGATAGGCAAAAAACTGTTGGGCTAAAAACGGTCATATATGGTGCATATACTATTCCTACCATGGGATTGAGATTTTGCAGGTAATCTTTTTTAGTTCCGAATGGCGTCACCAGGGGGAAAACTGGCGCAGTATGGTGAGCTAATCAGACATAGGACAGAAAACAAAAGCGTACAGTTGACAATAGGTTTCCTTGTTAGTCAGTTACACATACGGTTCAATATGTTATCTTAAATCTGCATTCTATGGATCGTAGATTCTACTGCGGATCGCAGCAGATCTCCAGAGGTTTGTTTCACGGTCCTTCAATATTGCCAAACTATCCTTATAAACCAATGTTCTTGGTAAACCAATGCTTTCAATTAATCTCACAACCAAAAGTCACCAGGCGTGAGATCAGACGAACGTGCGGGCATGTCGTCGGAAATGCTCAACTAATTATGAAATTATGTGGTCGTTGATGAAATGCTGACCTAGAACTTGTTGCACTGTCAATCCTATGTGAGGGGGCGCTCCATCCTGCATGAACACTGTCGTGTCAAGACATCTATGCTGTTGAAGTTGTGGAATAACGAAATTTCGCAGCATCTGTTAATATCGAACTGCAGTGACAGAACATGTCACTGGTCCTGTTGGTTGCAGTTCTTCGAAAAAGTAAGGACCAATTTTGAAGGAGGCGGTCAAGCCACACCACACTGTGACCGTGAGTGAATGCAACGGCATCTGCTCAATAGCATGAGGGTACTCAGTAGCTAAAATACGACAGTTGTGTGTATTGACAGTGCCGCTGAGACAAAAATGCGCCTCATCACTTCATAGAATGTTCCAAGGCCACGCATCGTCCACTTCCATCCGAGCTAGGAACAGGTGAGAAAAATGCAGGCGAGTTTCCGCATCCTCTTGAACCAGTTGTTGGACTTTGCTAATGCTGTAAGGGTAAAACTTCAGCATTTTGCGCATGCATTTCCATAGAGTTGAATACGGCATATCCAGTTGCCTGGATACTGCCCGAGCACTGCTAGATCCGTGTGCAGCATTCACTTCCACTATGACCGTTGTAACAGTTTCAACTTCGTCATTTGATACAAGTTTTCTTTCCGCGTCCTGGTTGCACTTGTAAAGATCCGGTATTTTCAAAACATGGGATTATGTTTCACAAATTGGTAATAGTCATGGGACCTTTTCGTAGGCCTTTCGTTGTTCGGAATAACAGTAGTGTAATGGATGCATTACTGTTATTTTGATAATAAAACTTTACGAGCAACGCACGATCACGTAAGCACAGCATTGCATATAGCAACGTTAACAGCACCGTCAAGCAGGTCGAACTGACCGAAGCCACTCATGGTGAGGCTTATATCCACGTACCTGATGTCTGTTTCCCCCCTGGTGACAACATTCGGAACTAAAAAAAAATTTCTGTGAAATCGTAATCCCATGGTCTGAATAGTATATACACCAAATTTGGCCGTTTTTAGCCCAACAGTTTTTGCCTATCACGCTCCAAACACCTGCTTAATTATGGCCACCCGGCATATAAGATAAACGGTGCATTGCCAAAAGGCCTGGGATTGGAATCAAACAAAACCAAACTTTCAGGTTAAAAGGCCTGGGATTGGAATCAAACAAAACCAAACTTTCAGGTTTTTTTTTTTTATCAATCTTAGATAAGTAAATAGGGCATTTTAGAATGGAAATAAAACAAGTCAAATATATTTGTTCCTATTTTTCGCTGAGAATTTGAAATTTGAAAATTAGACTTTTTCTAATTTCGGTAAAAATTTTGAAATAGGCTGATCAGCTATGTAAACATCTTTTCCAACGACGGAAAATCGCTAACATCAGACAAGCGAAATAAAGATTATTCTAATATTTCTGTTTGGGGTAATTTTGATGCCCCTAGAAGTCAAATGAATGGTTTGCTGCTATTTCTGTAAAATATTTCTTTCTCATTTTGAATTGGTCCCTTTCTGATGTTTATGGGTTTTTCCAGAACTCATTATGATACAATTGCATAGATAAGTAAATTGTGGAACTATTTTATGAATTTATTATTGTATAGAATTAATTGTAATTATTATATTAATATAATAATAACTAGATATGCTCTGAGCTTCCATCGCATATCTTACAGAAATGCCGTATTAATATGAACTTCCGAAAATAACTTTTCTTACGTTACCATAAAGCTTTGAAATCAAAAATTTTTAAAGAAAGATAAATTATTTTGACTAGCTTTTAAAACATAGCTTATGTTATGTTATGTTATGAGATGTAGTGAATGTGGATGTCAGAGAAGTCAAGCACTGCGACCGGAGGTCTATTGTACTATCCCACGGAAATAAGGACAGATGGAGAGAAAGACTGAGAAAGTATGGTGGGAGAAGTGCAGGGGAAATGGGAGAACCCCGAGAAAAGCTGCCCAGCGCGGATCGTCCAACATCACGAAACCCACATGAGAACCGAACCCTGGTATCCAGAAGTGAGAGGTCGATGTCATACAACGTCAACCGCGCGGCCTTTAAAATACAGCTTTGATGAGTTAATACTATTTGAAAGAGATGTTGTTTTAATTTAGATTATTTTCTCCAAATACAGAGAGGGCCCAGTAGCCAAAGGGTAAGGCAATTGACTTCGGCTTGGAAGAGCCTGGTTCAATCCTTTTTGGAGGTCAGGGATATTTTTCCCCATTGAATTGTCCTCCAGATGAGTGTTAGAATTCATACAGCTCTCCGAAGAATCGGTACCAGGTTTCTTTTCTGTGATTCAAAGACAGGCGGGCGTAGCGCTGACGACCCGACCTCAACTTAGTTCCATTCATCAGGAAACATCCGAGCTTTAGCTCTCGCGACCCCAAACTTTAATACCAAGCTTAAATTGAAATTTGTGTCCACAATATTCAAACTAATGAATCTCCTAATTTATTTTACTTCAAAACTTAGCTTCATTCACAAAGCATAGACTGAGCAAAAATTCCAAATTCCTCTTCCTATTTTAAAGTTGCCTATTGATAAGAAGTCGTACAAAATTCTAGACCTTTTGAAGAATGAGGAGTAGAAACAGAAAATAAAAAGAAATATTCATTTTAAGTTGGCACTTAAATAACGAAATCAGAGCAGCTATTTAATAGTGAGGAAGGTGTGAAAGGTCAATTTTCACAGATAGGAGGGATGAATACTGAAATAGTAAGGCTTTCATTTGAAGTTGAATCCTAAATGAGTTTTACACTAACTTTGAAGGAAATTTGGATTAAAATAACAACACACAAGACAAGTACATTTAAAAAGATTATAAAAAGATATTTAAAAATTCCAGGAGCCATTCGGGTTCCTATTTATTCCTCTTCAACATACAATTACTCTTGAAAGGTTCACTTATATACATTGGGATGAGGAATAATAACCAATAAAAAAATAATAATATTGTAATTAAATATTCAGTCTCTAATTGATGTCAAGCATTATCAGAGACTAGATTACTAGATTACTTGTGAATGTGGGTGGCTTGACAGCCGAGCACGTCGATCTGAAAGATCTTTTATGGTATCCCACGGAAAGAAGGACAGACGGAGAGAAAGACTGAGAAAGGATGGTGTGAGAAATGCAGGAGAAATGGGAGAACCCAGGGAAAACCTACCCAGCGCGGTTATCAGAGACTAAGTCATAAGGTAAAAATTACAACAACTCCTTCTGGCAGTTACGTCAAACGGAACTGTCCAAAACTATTTTTCACCCCTATGAGAGGAATCCAAAGGTCATCTCGTTCTTTTTGTAGTCACTGTAGTCGTTTTTTTTCCGTTCTTCAATTTTATTATTTTTTTCTTTATAATTGAATTTTTTTTGAAAATTACCGTTATTAATGTATTTATAAATGTTGCTATTAGATAGTTTTGTGTTGTAAGAATCCAATAAAACAATAAAATAGGATTCAATAGTCTCTCGGAAAATTAAAAAAAAAAATCATTAAATTCACTAGAATGTCCTGTCTTGTAGACATGATGTGCAATATTAGAGCCATCTGTGTTTCCTGTTTTGATGCAACTTTTATGCCCTCTATACGTGTTTTCAAACTTTGTTCGCTATTCCCAATATAAAAGCACTTATTATTTTGACATGGTGTTGTAAACACAACCTCTTTTTATTAATATCCAATTTTCCATTATTAGAATGTTTTAGAGGATAGGTTAATTTATTATTTAAGCAATACCCAACCCTTATATCTGTATTCTGAAAATCTTTTTTTAAACGATCGAATAAGATAGGGTGATAGGGAAAGGCCGTCCAAATCATGTTACTAGCATTTTTATTTAGAGGATTGTAAATATCATTTAGTGCTTTCCTCATAGAAGTTGAAACAAAAGTGTTGAGGTAACCACAGTTAATAAATTTATTTTTAGCCGTGCCGCTGTTGCCGTGCGGTCTGCCGTTGCGGCTAGTGTGCCGGTACCCGGGTTCGAATCCCGGTCGTGGCGTGGATGTTTCTTTCTTCTACTGTTTCTCCTTCTGTCCGTTCCAGCGGATATCACTTGATGCTGCCTCCCTTGGTGTACCCTGGGCAACGATTCATCGGTTAAAGGCATCATTTCTCGCCCCTAGTTGTGACCTAAAGAAAGCTGATCAAGCTACGAGTCCGGGCATTTGTAAAAAAAAATATATATATTTTACTTTCTTTAAATGTTCAAAACATGATTCAGTGGAGCATATTGAAAAAGTTTTTCTAATTTTCATTGTAATTAAATTTCTCTTTACAAATTGAGGAATAGCTGAAGGGAAGGGCGTAATATTGTTAGTGGATGTTGGCTTTTCATAAGGTTCAGTAAGAATTGTATTGTTTTCTAAAATTAGCATCACATCGAGGAACGGAATTTTACCATTATCTTGTAATTCCATAGTAAACTGTATTTGTTTATCCAAATAGTTAAATTTTTCCAAAATGTTGTTTTCTGAATTTTTGATGGCAATAATAAACACATCATCAACATATCTTTGAAGGAAATATATCGATGTATGAAATTGGATAAAAAAAGAATTCTCCAAATACTGCATTGAACTTTCCGCTAACAAAACGGAAGATGGGAGACCCACGAACATGCCTTTATGTTGACAAACCTTTATTCATAATTACAGTCCGTTGTCGTTTAGGAGAGCCTTCAGCGCTTTTGCGCAGGAGTCAGGTCTCCTGCGATTTCTTCCAAATAGGGGCGAGGAAGATGGGATGTTTACTTTTAATAGTGTTAGTTTACTAGTAGCTGGTTCTACTTGCGCTTTTCGGGAAAGAATTATGGAAAGAATAAATACTGTTGCAGAAATAAAATATCTTTTTACAGGTACTAAAAGGAAAACAGGTCTTAGGAAAGTGCCCATCTCAGCGTATCACCCCTTTGCGGAGTAGAATCGTCTGTGTTGTCGTGGGTCTCGCATTTCAAAACGAACAGTAGACTGGTTTGAAAACAAAAAATTTAATTAAAGTTAAAAGCAATGATTTTTCATGGATGTTTAAACTGTCTAAATGTTTTTCTAATGCTTTGACTACTAATTCATAAGTTACGGATGTAAACAATTCTTTAGCGTCAATAGATAACATAATACCGTTATCCATGATCTTAAGGTCTTTCAAGTTATTGCAAAAATCATTGCTATTTCAAGGAAATCCGATGAGCCTTTTCGGCTTAAGTTGGGAAGGAAGGTGGAAATCAGAATAATCGTGACTGTGCTTTAAGTTAGACTATAATCCAGTCCAATCCGATCCAGCCGTTTCAGCGGTCAAAAAAGATAATCTTAGACAAACAAAATGTTCAATTTGAATAACATCGCATTTTTAGTCAATACACTACAAAATAATAAGGAAATACAGCCAAACAATCCATACAATAAAACATTTTCAAGCAATTCAAAAATTCATTATTTCTATTTTTAAAACTGGAGATCATTCTATCTACGAAACACAGAAACGAAAATATCATATTCATCCGTTCAAATTGTGATAATATTGAGGTACTCAATCTAAAGATCCTTTTACACTTCCTTCACTTCTTAGATTCTTATTAATTTCTCATTACATTTATATTTAAAAATGCACTAACTCGAAATCTATGCATTTTACTGAATTTTATTTATTTTAGTGAATTATTCAACGAAGTTTCAATTAGATACATTTTTTTTTTCTTAACATTAATCTTAAGTTTGCTTACTTTTTTTCTTCCAACAGCTGTAGGAAATAAAAAAAAAAGAAACAAACGAGAACCACTATAAGCCGATTTATGGCCAAATCAATTTAAGAGACTGAATCGAACTGAGAAATGTAGCATCCTAATATTTTCCTCCTTTGAACTTGGCAGTTATTAAATGATCGTCCTCAGAGAAAAAAAGCAACGCTTACCAAAGAAAGTAAATAATCAACTTAAAAAAAATAAATAATTTGAGTATAAGCTTGTTTCAGAGAAAAGAAAATAAAGAGCGAGCAAATATTTGTTAAATAAAGAAAACATTCCCTCAATTTTTTTCAGGTTTTTCTGGTTCCTTTAAGTACTTACGCAATTAAGGCTAATTTTCATGTTACTATATTATTAGGAAGTTAACAAAAAAAATTTCTGGACAAAAAAGGATCATTAAGATTAATTTAATTTTTATTTCCTTTGAAAATTATTCAAATGACTTGTACGATTTTTTTTAATATCGCAATTAGGAAAAAGGGGAAATATCCAAACCCATGCCAGGATTCGAACCTCAGTTCAGACTTATCAGGGCCTGATATAACCACTTAGCTGTGTCCGAACGGAAATTTAAATGATTAATTAATATTTTAATATAGTTTGAGTTTTATAGTGAAGTGATTTCATGTAGCTTTGTATCGGTACTATTGAAATTAATTATTCTACGAAATTATTGATTACTGATAAAAAGAATAGAAGATAAAAGAAAGATTCAAAAATAATAATAAATAAACATAAATCTCTAACTCATATTTAGAATTTAAAGACAATCTTGCAATCTTAGAACTATTCGATAGATAAATAAATAGATAGATAGTAGATAGTTAGGTAGATAGAAAGATAGATATATAAAAGCTTCAAAGATTAGGTAATTTTTTTGGTAAGGATTATTAATGAAATAGAAATAAATAATATTAATAATTTACAAAACATTTCCTTATTAAAAATTATTTGATTAAATGGCTAATTATAAGTAAAAATCTTTTCATATAAAAGAATTTAAATGATAAAATAAAATAATAAATTTTCTTTTTACTCTATTGCCTAATTTTTATTTACTTCTTTCGAATTTTGTTGTTCTTCTAAACTTATCAGTTTTATATTTTTGTCTGTTTTATATCAATCATTTATTCAGTCT
Organism: Thereuonema tuberculata; assembly: GCA_023159025.1. Taxonomy (NCBI): domain Eukaryota; kingdom Metazoa; phylum Arthropoda; class Chilopoda; order Scutigeromorpha; family Scutigeridae; genus Thereuonema; species Thereuonema tuberculata. The sequence goes on along the minus strand of JAFIDM010009631.1, from coordinate 63,810,496 downwards.
TAATTTTCATTTTGTAATTATTAACTGAGCATGCATATTTACATTTTATGTTTTATACTAATTTATAATTTTATATGTGCTAAGGGTCAACATTATTTGAGTAATACTTAAGTTTTTTTGTAAATTAATTTTTTACAGTTTAACCCATGTTTTTCTAAATTGAGTGCCTACTGCTAGATTAATTAATTATAATTAATTTTTAATAATAATAAAAATGCTAATTAAAAATTTCTAATAACTCAACTGCAAATAATTGTAAATGCAGCTATGAAATTGTTTTGTAACAAAACGCTGTAGCCATTTACTTTGACAAAATCATCCCATAAAATAGAGTTCGAAAACTGGAATCTTCTGAAGCTTTTGATGTGTAAAAACAAAAAAAAAGGAAGGGCGAAAGAGGAAAGAAAGGGTATCAATATTTCTGATAGGTCGTGAAGAGGCAAGATTATTGCTGTAGTTTCAGGTGATTGATTTGACACAGAGACACCTCCATGACAGCCAACCAATGAAATAAATAACAGAATCAAAAAACTCGAATCCGTATCAAGTGAAGCAAGTCAATATTACGTTGCAAAACAAGCGTCACATGACCCTTTTCACACAGATGCTGCAATTTTCTTCACTGACGACAGAAAATACTCAGATAACAAGCAGTTTTGATGCCTTTTGATACAAATAAAAATCTCCAATTTGTGGCGAAAGACATAACCTTATTGTCAAAGTGGATGCTAAAGTTTTATTGAAGTTTTATCCTACTAATTGGAAGTTTTATTGATAAAAAGAAATCCAAGTCAGTTTTTTTTAAAAAAAATCTAATCTGTTTGAAATTCAAATGTGAAAAAAAAATCACGTTGTCAAAGTCATTATTTTTAATGACCAAATTTCGAAAATAGCAAATACATTTTTTTATATATTTTTACTGCTAAGGTTCGATTGACTTCCAATGAAATTATTAAGTGCCTTTTTTACGTTTTTCATCTGTGCAAGTCAGTTTTTTTGGGAATTCAAACAATAAATTAAAGTTCAAAGTTACCAATAAAAGCAAAATTTTGACAATCATTGATTTGAAACATTTATTTAAATGAAGGGTAATCAAAACGTATTAATAAAATAAGAATAACGAAGTAGGATAAAAAAGAAAGCAAATTTTTCTGAACTATAACTAGAACATTGAACTATAATTTATAAAACTTTTTTAATAATTTTTTTTTAATAAAGTTCTCTTTTCTAATTTTCCTCTTAATTATTGAGTGATATAAATTTTTATCTCTGCTATAAGAATGGAAGTTTCGCCTCAAACGGGACAAATAGTCTCCCAGCACATCTTTCAAAATTTTGTTACTAGTGAAGAGTTTTCCTCCATCAGAACTGATAAGAAGTGAAGATTTCTTTTATCGATGCAAGTTTCGTTTATTTTCTCCTAACAATTCAAAAGGGAAATGAAACTTGTACAAAAGTATGACTACAATCAATGCACGAAAGCAATGCTGCAAAGTACTTTGTTTTTCCTTTGGATATAAATTTCGAAGCCGCAGAATAGTAGCCATACTAATACAAAAATCCAGATGGATAAGATCACTGATTAAGGTGAAAAGGCCTCTTAAAATTCTGAACAACTTTTGTCTTCTATTGTAGGATTTGTTTTCCAATTTTTGATGACATTCCTTTTAAATTCAATCAGCGTAAAAATGGTAAACAGTAATATAAATAAACATAAAGTTTTCAAAAAAAAGTAAAAGAAGTACTTTTTCTAAGATTTTTTCTTCAATTGATCGATTTAATGATTTCGCTTTTCATTTTTCTTTCACTTTCTCTAATTAGATAAAGGTAATGCTAGTTTTTTCTTCATATTATGGAAATTAATTTTACTTCTTTCTGATGGCAAATGTGCTAATCTCTAAGGAAACAAAAAGCTTAATCTCATTTTTCTTCAAAGTAAAAACATAACTTTTTCTGGTTATGAAGTGGCACTATTCTTAAAAACTTTCACTATTCTTAACAAAATTTATTTTTACCATTCCACCTTCATACATCCCTCTAACTTCAGCTATCGAGAAAAAAGGATTGTAGAGAGCTTCTGTGTGCAGTGATACCATGCTTTGCGACAATTCGCTTTCGCTCATATGACCGTTTTCAATTGCCACCATTTTATGACAGCTGATTCACCGATAGGACACTTTTGTGACATGATACTCCGATTCGGCGTCCGTTTGTTTACAAACACTGTACGCGCTGAAATTCTTTGTGTTCTCTTAATCTCATTCTGCGAGTAAGTGAACATTAAACTGTTTATAACTTTCACTTTACTTTTTTTTCATTTATCGACTACCCTGTAGCACTGTAGGTAATTTATAAATTTGCTTTTGTCGCAAACAATGCCCGCAATTCGTATTCTTACCCTTTTTTTTGGAAAATAAACTAAAGATGAATAAAGAGAATAGAGAAATTACATACATAATATTTATTTTAGTTAAAAATGCTGTACAGTTTTAGCTTTGCATCTATATGACGGTTGCAGTTTAGTTCATGCCTCGGTAAATGAAAGAAAAATAAAGGTAGTGCTTTGCAATCCGACAATTACAACATATTTACATTTTGGAACTTAAATACGTAATACTGAGAAATGTCTCAGTTGGTCCATTAATTTGTTTATTTTTTCTTACGTATTTTAAATCATGACATTTTTCTCTATTAGCTTAATTTTTGTTATCACTACAATATTTCTTATATAGGTTTCCAGATCTGTCTCTAATGCACTTCCGTTACGCACTTCCTGTGTGTTAGACGCCCTATCCATTAGGCCACGGGGACTACATTCAAATTATTGTTTGTAATAACGCTTATCACACCCTCTGTCTGTGTGATGCAATACGAGGAGAGCCAGAAAAATTAAATTAATAATTAATTTTAGCCTACATTATAATTTAAATTTCAATATTCATGTTGTTAGCCTACTACAAGCGCAGGCCAGATGAGCATTAGAAGCCCTCAGCGATGAACTGAAGAGTCGTTAGAGACATTTCTCGACATGAATGAAGAAACTACAAATATTATTTAAACACACAAAAAAATATACTTAAAATGCTCTATCTCAAATAAAAGCCATCACATTGTTCTCCCGTTATTGTTGACGTGGCGTTTACGTCAGTTGTTGGTAATAGTATTATATCTTCAGTGGGAACGTGCATCATACAGCAAACTGAAGGACCTCAGCCAGGAAGACCTTCAGTATAACAAATTATAGGCGGCGTTATCATGTTAAAGCGACCGCAATAAGAACGCGAGCGATGACGGTGACCAAGAAAAGATGATTATTTTAATAACTGAAACTCAAAACAGATGAATGTTAATGCGATTCATTTTATGGGAATTCACAGAAATTCTTTCTCACACAGAATCTTTTTAAAATAGTAATTCAGTTTTCCAACAACAACGATGAATGATAAAAAGAAAAGGTTATCCTGAGAGAAAAAAAAAAGCGAGATGTATTCAGTAACTGGAGTGGAGCCTATACAGGGTGTATCTGAAATGTGCTGCAAAACTTTAAGGTTGTGTTCAATCATGCAAAACAACGAATAAATGCCATATAAACATGGGTCTGGAAATGCGTTACATGAACGATGAAACGATACAGAGTTGTTGGCCTTTACATCGTATCGTAGAGTCATTAAATTGCTTCTCAGTAATCGTGACATGTAATGTTCAGTACCCCCCCCCCCCAAACAAAAGTGGAGCAGTCTGGTTGAATGTATTCCAGACGTCAGAATCGCCGCAGCTTATTCTAGAAAACCTCATGACTACGCGGTACAGCAATGCAGAGATGGCCGACATCCATTTCACTTACGGAAGGGCAAATGAAAATTGCAGAGAAGCTGCACGACTGTACCTGGAAGTCTTTCCGCAACGATAGTGTCCATTCAGGAATACATTTAGTGCGATTCATTGTCGTCTGACTGAGAAAGGATCATTTACGCCCTCTACTGTCGTTAGAGGCAGAGACCGATACATCAGCACAACACACATTGGAGAACAGGTGCCGGATGAAGTTGCAGAAAATTCTGGAACGTCCAATAGAAAGATTGCCAGAGAAGTTGGCATATCCAAGCAAAGTTGCACAGAATTCTCCAGGAACAGCTTCTCTACCCATATCACGTACAGAGAGTGCAAGGTTTGTCACCCACCGATTACCCTCCACATGAGGTCTTTTGCACATGATATCTGCAACACTGTGTTCAACTTAATTTTGCGCAGGCTGTGCTTTTCACCGACGACTTTTGCTTCACGAATGATGCCTTTATGAATTTTCATAACGTTCACCATTGATCTGATGAAAACCCGCATGCTATCACATAGTCACGGCACCAATAAATGTCTGGATCGGTATCATCGGCGACCATCTCATCGGGCCAGTGTTTCTGCCAGCTGGCTAACCGGCGATTATTATAGGGATTTGCTGGAAAATGAGTTGCCTATATGCCTGGAGGATGTTCCTTTGCACACTCGTATTCACATTTGTGTTCATGATGTTGCGCCATCTCATTTCGGCCCTACGACTTCTGAACCGACGACTTCTGAACCAACGTTATCCTGACCGTTGGATTCATGAGGGGGCCAACAGTATGGCCTGCTCGTTCCCTTATTTAAACCCTCTGGACTTTTTCGTAAGGGGTTATCTTAAAGCAATAGTGTACACCACACCGGTTTCTGACGCCTACGCACTGCATGATCACATAGTGGATGGGTGCAACACAATTTCACATGGACCTGGCATCTTTACCGTGTTCGGCAATCGATGGAACGACGTTGTGTTGCGTGCATTGAGGCCGGTGGAGGGCATTTCGAGCATTTTCTATGAAACTGAGCGACTGTACGGCCAACACCTCTGTATTGTTGCATCGTTCATATCTTGAAAATAAAGCATTTCCAGACCCATGTTTACAGGACATTTATTCGTTGTTTTGCATGATTGAATACATCCTGTAAGTTTGGCAGCAAATTTCAGATACACCCTGTATAAATCAAAGACAGAAATAGTCACTGACTTAGATTATTAGGTAAATTACAATATATTTACTAAGAAGTCAATTTTAGAGGAATTTTTCAAGGTGGGATCACAAAAGAGACAGCAACTAACATTATTGTGGAAAATTTACAAAGTGCACAAGCTCTTTGAGTTTCAATGAAACGCTCTTACAGACAGGGGCGGTCTGGCCAGGTCGGCAGATGGGCGATCGCCGACGGCCCTGAGCCCAGAGAGCCCGAGGAGGGCTTCGACGGGGCACTGGGCAGATGAGTGATAGTAAAATTAGTATTTTCACACTCGAAAGTTACAAACAATCGAGAACAGCCAAGGGATACACTATATTTTACCCAGATTTATCTTGACTTTTAATTTCTGATTATTCATGTTCATATATCGGCCACTGTGTTTACAATTACTCATTAATATTAACAAAACTAGAAGAGAAGTTCGTCTAGAAGCGCGTCTCACACTGACTTGCGTCAGCTAATGGGCGGATATGGGCCTACTACAAGACTGTAGTAAGCGTAATTATTTCAGTCCGGTTGAAGTAAAGTTAATCTGGCTTCTGCATTTGCATTGCTGTACTCCTCATAAAAATTCCACTGTTAGGGCCCCAACATAGACTTCATTACGAAGCACTATAATGGGGCCCTGAACGGGGATTTACATATTACTGCCGGACAGAAAGAAAGTTTTTTAAATTTTGCATTCAGGGTCCCAAAATCAACATAACTGTCTTAAGCTCTATAAGATTAAACTTTGTAAAAGAATTAATGTAGGTAGATAGTAATTAATACGGGCGATCTTAAATCCATGAAACCGAGGGATGCGAGATCAACGTGTTTATAAACACAGACAAGCGATCTTAAACCTCAGAAACCGGGAAAAGCGAGTTCAACGTGTTTACAATTTACTTAAAATATTTGGTCGGCATATTATTTTTTAATATGCCAGATGTCAAAATGGAGATAATTTAAAAATTTAGCGTCCCCAAATTCGTTTCCAGCCGAAGGGCCCCCAATGATGCCAGACCGCCGCTGCTTACAGACTCCCATAAAATGTTTTTATTTCACATATCTATCTTGTATTATGTAGAATCCTTTTAATATTGTCTAATTATATAAATTTCGTGAAGCAAACATGGTAGGGAAAGCGATTAGTAAACCAATCACAATGCTTCGCAACGTCTTCTGATAAGAAAATATCATTGATATTGATTTAATTTCCTTATTATTATAAATGTGATTGTTGTGAATGCAAAAGGCGCAATTGTTGCGTTTATTGTGATTGTTGTGATTGTTGTAGAGCTGCATTATAAATGTGATTGTTGCGCATGCAAAAGACGCAATTGTTGCGATTGTTGTGATTGTTGTGCTTAATGATGATTTAATGAGATTTTAATGATACTTGTCCACAGGACAGACAAAACGGGATCTTATCAGAAGACTAAAAATAAAGTAATATCCCATGAGGAAAAAATACCTCTAAAACCCATGAAATGATGTAAATTTTGTTTACATTGCTTTCATTAAAGTATTTAAATATTTTTTTATAACTATCAGGCTCTCTGAAACTGTTTACATCGCTCCATAATTAATTGAAATTCCACTGTAGTTTCGTATCGGAATCGTTATTCACGATCGAAATGCAGAGGGAGATTTTTAATTGCAGTTTGGAAACGATTGTTTAAGTGAAGAATTAAAAAAAAAAGACTTGAAGATATGATGGAAAACTTCAGCTTAAAGTTCCTAAGTCATAAAATGAAACATAAAAGAAAATCTCTTTCTGCTATTACATTTTGGAAATATATTAAAGATGCAGAAAAAGTTTTTTATGATAGAGCTGTAAACGAAAGCATAGAAATGCAGCAAAGAACTCTAAACAAAAAGACAGAAAAAAAAGATAGGCTGATCGATATGGAATCTTGGAATTCAAATTTACAATCAAGACAGGTTATGTCTTGAACAGAGAAATTATAAAGACGGGTTTACTATTTACAGGAAAATTAGTTTTTCTACATCAAGATATGTTAGCACACTAATGAATAGCGTCGGTAAATAATCTTAACTCCGTCCGTCCATAGAAGAATGTTAAGACTAATGAGTTAGTACATAAAGTTATTGCAATTCTACAATTTCTGCATCTGTTTTTTTTTATTTAATGCAGTTGCTATAATTTTGAAGATGTTTTAGCTCTCAGTAATTAGAATTACCAATTAATCCAGAGCTTTCCATTTGGTTCGTGGGAAAAAATTCTGTGATGGCAGCGGTTATTGACGTTTTATTTTGGAGACCTGATTTTTTTTGGTTAGGGGAGGGGGAAAGGAGATGAACTCAGCCGTTTTTACTTAGTAGATGCTGTATTACGGCGATTTTGTTTTTGTTAGATAATGTGATTAGGTACTTTTAGGAAGTGTTTATTTTGGTTGGATGGTTGAAGGATTTGCCAAATAAAACAAAAACATGGAAAATTGAAAATGTCCTTTAGCCTCAAAAAGTTAGCAACCACTGAATCCGTCAAAGTAGAATTGATTAATGGAGTAATTGCAATCGAGAAGTGGAAAATAAGGTGATTTTCATAAAATATAGCATTAAAAAGTAATGGAAACATCATTAACAAAGGAATTAGTAACGCCATCTCCAGTCATCTATTCGCTGGTAAAGATTAGTTTAATAATTAAATGATTTAATATGCTCTATTTGACAAGGAATGAGCTCTTGAAGAGTATTAGGGGAGATCCGTGTATTATGGACCTCCTAAGCAAGAATGCTCATAAACCTTAAATTATAAACATAAAAAGATTTAATTTGTTGGCTGCTCATAACAATTGTATAGCTACATGGTTGAAACGTGGTAAAGTACTCTGGTAACTATTAATAATTGCAGGAAATATTTTTTTTATTTTCGTGTCGGTGGTCTATATTACACATACGTTCGTGTAATATGGACCGAGTAAACCAAAAACAAAACATAAGAAATTAATTAAAATAATTTTTACAAACAAGCTTTCATAACAATGCACTAAACAGTAGGCATACTGTAAGCATGTGAAGTTTCACGATTTTGTTTGGATTAGTTTATGAGATATGGGGATTTTTAAATTTGCCCCTCTTTACCCCCCCTTATGTGTCGAATTCTGAAAAATTTAAATCATAGAAATTATACGACTTGAATCACATTAAGGAAGCCCTAATTTGTGCTTTTCGCTTAATATATTAAATAAAACAAGCTTCAGGCTCATAGTAATATGCTTAGCAACCAGTGGTCCATATCACATAACAGCGCAGGGTTCATATTACACGCATGGACGGAGCAATGTTGTTTCCAATCACATATCGCTACGCAAAATGGCGCGCATAGAACACATGTCTGGATTGTGAAGAAAATATGTACATTTGCTACTATTAACGTGAAAATTATACTAAAATTACTAGCAATAGAAAGTAATATATTCATTCTAACATACCTGTTAAATCCATGATCATATCAAACGGAAAAAACAATTTAATATTCGTCCAAATGAAGGCACACATGTAAAAGTCACCTCCTGCTTTGGATAACAATAATATTCACTAAAGGCAATGGGATGGTTCTGCCAACTAGTGGTGAACAGATAAATTTCAACTTGGTCCATAATACACGGATCTCCCCTATATATAAAAGTTTCTGTAAAAAGTTCCCTCGATCATATATCTAAGCCAACAAAAGAATTAAAATGTAGATCATTTTGTTGAATTCAACATTATCCAGGTTACCCCATTAGAGATAGTCTATTTATTACACCCGAAAAACAGAAAAAGAGAAGAAAAAGTTAACACCCAAAGCGGCTCAGACAAGATTGTCACCGACATGTCCAAGAGCCATCAATGAATTTCAATGAAATCCGAGTTGAATCTATAATGAATGTTCTTTGGAAATTGTGATGTTTAGTTCCTGTAGATCCATTCTACTTGAAATCTTTCACTGATTCTGAGGTTTCCAATTTTGATTTCAAAGTGGTTCAGAGAGTCTAATCAGCAAATCCTTCCGTAAATCAATAAAACCTAGTCTAATTTGCAATATCTTAAATCACAGGCGCTTGGGTGAATTTTCTTATGTCTTTCTTTGGTAGAATCAGATCTAAGATCAAAAGACTTAAAGAAATGAGATCAAGTGTTTACTTAATGTTACCGATTTCCCATTTTTTGATAAATATCAGCCAGGAGTTATAATAACAGTAATTGGTTATAATAACAGCGAGAATAATTGGTTTAAGTCTCAACGATCGCGATATAAGCCTAAATTAAAACATGCTATATAATTGCAATTGATTCAACCTTAACACGGACGTTAATGATACGAATATAAGATGTCAAAAATTAGAAAGTTTTTTCTAACGAATTTTTTTTTTTTAATTCTGATTTAGCACAATCTGATCAACTAACTGGAATTCAAAGGAACCAACTACAAATGAATGGTAAAACAAATTTAAGTCAATTAAAATGTATTTAAGAGATATATCAAAAGTAGTCCTGGTAAGAAAATAAAAATTAATTGCAAATTTACAGCTACAGCTACATTGACTTAGGTATCAAAAATTAGGATCTTGTAGACATAAACTGCAAATTTATTACAATTAATAAAATTAATTACAATTGTATCTACTACTTTACAGTCATTAATAAGAAAGATACTGTCATGGGAGGAATTGAGATATTCAGTGAGTTAATAATGCACGCTTTAAAAAAATAGAAATCTTTAATGCGAAAACTCTCTACATATCAAAATGGATTAACTCAGATGATAACTTTAATATCGACAGTGAAGCTAATGAAGAACGTATAAGGTAGGTATAGGTACAACCACGATTAAATTCGATTTGATTTTTTATTTATTAACACACAATAAATTCGATTTGATTTTTTATTTGTTATTGTGTGTTTATTCACACTGGAAGCCTTGTTTCCCGAATAATGGCTACTTGATAAAGTATGAAACATTAGAAGTCGGCTCGAAATCAAGAGAATTCCTTCAAAGTCTATGGACAGATCCAAGACTTAAATGGCACTATGTTGTCCAGAAAATTGTGAATTTTGCTGAAAATTAATGGATGCACTTTGAAAAGAAAGTACGATGAGTGAAGGACATTTGGAGAGACAATAAATTTTGGTGTTTTTTCAACACTATTTCGCAGAATAAGCCTATAGAGTGAATGCGTTTGTTAAATATTGGGGTGTGGCAACATGATATCCAATGTTTCGACACACGAGTCTATATTAGTAATGTCACAAATTTACAACAGTTCTTTTGGGCTTCCACTTTTTTGAGCTTTACATGAAACTTCCTGCATTTTTTGTAATGTAATTTACCGAAATCGGCAAATGAGTATAATTTCAAAAATATATTGATATTTCTGTTTGCTATCTCAGCTAACTTTGATATCTTCGATTTTTTTTTTATTTTAATCATATATAAATACGAAGGGAGATCAAAAAGTAACATACAATAATTATTTTTTGCAAAATATTTAATAGGTAAGAAAAAAAAATAATGCACAACCAAACTACAGGTGTTACTTATTTTTCAACATACGAACCATGCGAGCTGCTGTCACATTTCTCCCACCTTGACAACAACTTTAATATTCCTCGTTCGTAGAACTCCGTTTCCTGGGATCGTAGCCACGTGTTCACGACCGATTTCACTTCTTCATTTGAACCGAAGCGTTGGCCTCCTAGGAATTTCTTCAGTGGTCCGAACTGGTGAAAGTCAGACGGTGCGAGGTCTGGACTATGAGGAAGCAGCGACATGGGGAGCATTGTCGTGAAGAAGTCTGATATTTGCAGCGCCTCTGTTAGGGCGTTTGTCCCGAAGGGCACGACGCAACTTTGCCAATGTTCTAGAGTAGGTTGCGGCATTCACAGTGGTCCCAGTTGGAAGAAACTCCGCCAAGAGTACGCCATGGATGTCCCAGAACACCGTCACCAGAACGTTTTTCGCTGATTGGGTGACTTTGAATTTCTTCGGTGGCGGAGACCCAGAATGTTTCCATACCATACTCGCCTGTTTACTTGGGCGTGTAGTGGTATGCCCAAGATTCATCGCCAGTCTCTACACTTTCCAGAAAGTCATGACTTCTTCAATGTAACGCTCCAAGTGGCTCAAGCATGACATCATGGCCCTTCTGCACATCTGACAGATCTTTGGGTACCCAACGCGCAGTGACTTTGTGAAATCTCAATCTGTCATGCACAATATCGTACACTGTGCCGTAAGCAATGTTGAATTGTTGTGTCAAGGTCCGCAGATTGATGCGCCGATCGTTTCGAATTGCCACCTCAATACTTGTGACATCGAGTGGTGTTTTAGCGGTCACTGGTTGGACGGAACGAGTTTCATCAATAAGGTTTACTCGGCCCTTTCGAAGAACCTGCACCATCTGGCGATATTGCTACGGTCCAGACATTCAGCACCGTACACTCCAACATTTCTCTGTGGATTTCACTCGAGGGTTTTCGTTTTGCCCATAAAAAAACGAAGTACATCTCGCTGGTCTTCTCAAGTCGATGATTCTTGCAAACGCGCCACCTTTACTCAGTATTTCACGCTCATTCCTCCTAACTATCTTCCACAATTTGAACGTCCTGACCAAAATAATATTCCGTAAAAAAATTGTTGTGCGTTACTTATCTCCCCTCGTATTTACAAATCTAAAATTTGCTTTTTAAATTGATAAAATATGTTTTCCAATAATTATTTTGCAAGGTGCAGCAGCAAATACATGTTTACTATAATAGATAAATAATGGGATTAGAAATAAAGAAAAACCCAGGCAATCATAAATCATTCAAAGATATCTTAAATCTTGAAATAATACAGAAAACATAAGTTCTTCTTTAAACATCGCTATATTTCGCAGAAAGCTTCTCTGCTTTTTTCTGCTTCTTCAGACTTAATTACAAAGCAAAATAGCAACAAACAAAGAATAATTTAAACAAACAAAGATAGGCAATGTTTACAATGTTTACAATCATTTGAAAAGCTTCATTATTTTTACAAATGTAGAATAATTTAAACAAACCAAAGATATGCCATGATTATAATGTTTACAATCATTGAAAAATTTCATGAATTTTAAAAAGGATTTTTTAGATTTTCTAATAAAAATGGACTTATTTCCATTCCTTTTTGTTTATTGAAACAATGAAAACTATTTATAACATAGGCTTCAATGATAAATCTTGTGGTTGTGTCAAATATGTTTTTATATAGTACTGTTACCAATGGATCAGGATTTGAAATAGTTCAAAAGGGAAAAAAAAACGAATAAAAATAGTTCAAAAAGAGAAAAAAAAAACTTTTTATTATTTTCGTTATGAAATAAAAGTAATAATTAATCTTTGTAGTGATCATAATGTACTAAGTTCAACGAAACCTGATAGTGAATTTGACTAATAAAAAAAAGTAATAAAAAACTAGGAACCATTAGGGTTGTCGACTTTACAGTATACAGGGTGTTTCAAAAATACACGGCATAATTTCAGGTATGTATTTCCCACATGTAGACAATCAAAATAGTTCATTACAACATATGTCCGGAAATGCTTCATTTCCGAGTTATGGCCTTCACAACAT
>JAFIDM010009631.1:63690066-63776706 GCA_023159025.1 Thereuonema tuberculata | reverse complement strand
AACACTAGGTCCTCTTTTAATGTGTTTACTATTTTTTAGGCAATTAACTTGATGCCTACAGAAAATCCATTTGCGGCCAGCGAAGTCTGGTCCATGGTTTTCTATTCTTTTCTTTTTAATGTGTTTTTTTATTTCTTGATTTTATGTTTGGAGGTTCCACTCTCGCTCCTTCATTAAATATTATGTATCACTATGTATTAACGAATGCGTAATAAATACAGGGTTGTATCAAAATTACAGCTGTACGTTTGCTATCATCTTCTAATACTTTTAAAGACATTTTTTAAACTTGTCGTTATAAGGGGTTTGATGGCTTCTGCATTAATCATGTTTGATTTGCTGCAACTTAAAAGAAATAAGGGGTAATTTCCGTTAGTTGTTTACACGATAGTTATGTATATATATATATATATATATATATATATATATATATATATAGAGAGAGAGAGAGAGAAAAGCCGTTATCATTAATTACAGTACTCCGGTCCCGAAAATTAGTTGCCTCCTATAAGCCCTTAAGTTAAATGGCCATGACTTCTAAGTAAAGCAGGTAGACAATTAGAGCTTAAATTGAAAAATACTTTTAGTAAAATTTGTGCCTCCAGCCGCATTAAGAAATAGTCTGGCCACTCCAGAGATAATGGAAATCTAAACACTTATCTCTGGAGTGGCCACTCACCCACCAAAGTACAAAGAATGATAAAAGAACCAAAAACAAATTAGCCACTAGCAGTCCTATGAGCAAAAAAATTTGTGTTTGAGGAAGCATTGAAAGAGACTCCCAGGAAATTCACAAATTATCAGATGGGTCACAAAAGTCCATAATACCTTCATATAACAGATGTTTGAGAGCCAACTATTTCTCAATGATTATGATAGAAGGGTGAATAAGGCATACTTAATATACTTGACCTCTGACAAGGGAGACTCACGACCCAGCTCCCCTCTTATTGGAAGAGAATGAGTGAGAAAGGGGGAGGAGGCAACGCTAAATCAGGCCTGGGGTGTCACTCACTCCAGAGTTGCTCAGGCCGGCCCTGAGGGACAAAAAAGAAAACGAAAATGCGATATGGGAGAAGAGAGTAACAGAAAGGAAGAGAACCGGCAGTGGTGCCGCGGTAGAGCGCTCGCTCACGGAGCTGGCGACCCGCATTCGAGGCATGCTGAGGACACATTTTGTTTTCCTTCAAAGTGAATAAAGGAAAATTTTTCCGTTTGTTACCTTTCTTTTTCCATAGTTTATCTTTCTTTGTCCTGCTTTTATTTACATTTTGCGTTTTACATTACGTTTTGCATTATACATTACGGTTGTGAAGTACCGGTTTATATTAGTATTAAAACAAAAGCTAAAATATATGTTCAACTTTCTACAGTAGTAATGAACTTTAATGAAATAATACATAAGAACAGCCAACCAGAAAGATGAAATATGTGTGACACACAAGTAAATAGAACTTAAGAAGAGTGATGATACAACTGGATGGTGCAATTAATATTTTAGCTTATTTTTGAATACTATAATTCCTAAAGTAAAGTATAATGCCAACAATAAAGTCAAAACGCAAAACGTAACGGGAAAAAAGGAAAACAAAAAGGAAAAAAAAGGAAAAACAAAATTTGTTCTCACAAGTCAGCATGCCTCTACTTCGGCACCACTGCCACTTCTCTTCTTGTCTGTTACTCTTTTATCCCGCATCGCATTTTTCGTTTTCTTTTTTGTTCCTCATGGCCAACCTATGGCAACTCTGGAGTGAGTGACACCCCAGGCCGGATTTAGCGTTGCCTCCTCCCCCTTTCTCACTCACTCTCTTCCAATAAGATTCGAATCTAAAAAAAGGATGGAAGGAAGATAAAGAAAGGCTTAGCCGTACAGAACGACCAAAATCTAAATTATCTAAACTAGGTACAGTCATACCCTGGATTTACGGCAGGTTAGGTTCGTAAGTCGAAAATGTCTGTAAGTCGAAGCAACACGTTTTTTTTCATCCATCAATAGTCGTAACGCACTATATTACCTATAGGCTACTTAGTTTCTAATTTAATCAGAAGAAAACACTAACATAAAATACACTGCATTAAACACTTTAAATATTAAATTAGGCCTAGGCTACTCACTGAGAATAACACAATGAAATGCCAATGTACGTAACAGTCTTATCATCCTTACCATGCATTATACTAACTTAATTACAATTTTAATCATAAGAAAACACTCGACTGAAAGTTATAAATATTTTAATATCAATTTAATCACAATGAGAAAGTTGTAAATAAAAAAAATTGGTTTTAAAATTATACATAATTTAAATACTGAATGGTGGTTAAATAATAAAACCATTTAAACCTTGGATTACAGTTTATAAATGTTTATTAACATAGCAGAGTAAATAACTTTGCTAAGTGAATGGTTAACAGAGTATATGAATTAAGATTCTTTGAATAAAATAGTTCATTTCAATTTGAAACGAAAAGTTCACTTTCTTAACTATTCATAGTCTCAGGTCTGTTACACACATAGATTCGTGTAACACATTAAAAGCTCAAATCAATAAATACTTATCAAATAATAATTTTTCCACTATTATTTCTACAAAAGTCAATGCAAAGAAATGCGAAGCGAACCGTTATTGAAAACAATCTGATAAAATGGACATAAACAGTAGTACTGCGTTGACTGGGCGGCAGAGTACATAGTATATGCAAGTACAGAGCGTCCGTAACTCGGAAGCAAACAGTTTGATGCTAAGTGTACATAAGTCGAGGGAAAGTAAATCCAGGGTGTTATTGTATATACTCAGCTAGCCCTTACAAAGTAGGGACAAAGCATGAGCGCTGAGGGACAATAGAGTCAACAGTGGGGGTGGGGAGTGGAGAGCGAAAATCATGCTCCTATTTTAAATTGGATCATAAATAAGCATCGCATCAACTTTTAAAGAAATCAGTCTAGCCGTTTTAGGGAGGAATTTTGGGAATAACGTTTGAGGGAATGAAGATGAAACAAATGTGTTTTTAAGTCGGATCATACTTTATTGAATCATAACGTATTAGAATTTATGAAATCCGTCCAACCGCTTTAGAGTATCCTTTGGAGCATCGCTTTGGAGCATCCTGATGTATGGCAGTGAAACCTGGACGTTAGGGAAACAAGATATTAATCGCCTTCAGGCAGCTGAGATGTGGATATGGAGGAGAGTGATAAAAACTAGTTGGACTGATAAGAAGACAAATCAAAAAGTTCTGGAAGAGGTGGAAGAACAGAAAGAATTATTACAGGATATTGAGAAAAGAAAAACCAAATTTTTGGGACATATGATTAGACATAACAATTTTCTAAAAATTATTCTGGAAGGGAAAATTGCAGGAAAAAAGGGAAGAGGAAGACCAAGAAGAAAATTCTTGGATGACACACAAAGGGTTCTGGAGTTCCGAAGCTATTATGAATTAAAGAGAACGGCCGAGGACAGAAGAGCATGGTTGCAGCGACAAGGCGTGCCTTTAATTCCAGATGACGCTTTAGATTGATGCGAGTATACACAAACAAACAAACAAAAATATCACAAATCTTTATTAAAACTCCAAAAACACTGCAGTGGTCTGTGGTGCAGTGTTTTTGGAGTTTTAATAAAGATTTATGATATCTTATAGAAGATCTAAGATTTCGTTGAAACAAACAAAAAGTTTAAATGGAATAGTAAGACTCTACACGCTCAGTTAACTGAATATAAAATATAATAATTATTATAAACAAAGTTGGATGCGATACATAATTAAAAGAATGCTGAATTTATTATTTAATTTTAACCTAGAACTTAAATCATAGATATAATTTATGTTTACTCTTACAGAACAGTAGTGAAATAAACATAAAATGAACATGAAGTAAACAAAGAAACAAGTTTTCCTACTAAATTGTTTATTTGTCTGTATTCTATAATAGTGAACGTTCTCTGTCTATCTATATATTAAATTTCACTTTCTTCTAACTACTTAAATGCTCCTTATACATTCTTTTAAAATGATAATTGATGAATTACGATTTACTGATTTAACTGATCAGTGATTTAAATAGATCAGTTATTTAAATAGATCAGGAATCTAGTAAATAATCTACTGAATGACCAAATAAACAGGAAGCTTAAAACTGTCTGACTGAATTAAGATATTTAAGCGCGATTGGAAGAAAGGATTTTACATTTCTATTGAAATAAAATAGTTCTGAGAAAAAATATATAGCTTGTCAAACGTCAAAAGATATCAAAAAACAAAGAAGAAAAATTTTCCAATATTTAAGCGTTTATTCAAAACAGAGAACCACGAATCACCAAGGTTTAGTAATTCAGTAATATGTTAAGAAAGATGACAACAAATTGACTTATAATTTATTACAATTTTATAATCAATTTTAACGTATTTAAAATGTCAAATAACAATAGTAGTGAATCATCATCACTATTCTATACAGTATTCTCCTTCAGTTAAATGATGTCTATATATCTTCTACATAGCAGTAGCCGTGTCATCAGTCAGGTGCCACATTCGAATACCGAAGGTGATATGGACGTGATTTTTTGCAATTACTTTCCCATCTGTCGAACGGATGGTTTCAATAGTGAATTCCTATTATGTTTAAAGCAGATTTGTTCCAGAGATATGAACAACAGATATCATCTGATCATTGTATTATGGACACTTCCACGGTCTCTCCAATTGTCTTCCATACCATAAGCTTACCTACGTTACAGAGACAGAAATTTGGATAAATTTTATATTGGAGAGACAGAGGTTTGAATATTGCGGATCTATTGCTCGACTACTCTTGACAATCCGAATTATCTTGAAAAAATTCTGTTACAAAATATCATGTTTTCTAGCCCAATACAGAAAAGTAAAAATGTGAACATGTACAATTATATCATAATTTTAACAATACTAATTTAAATGCAGTAGAAAGTTTATAAATTAAAAATAGATTAAACTTAAGAGTTTATTTTATTTTAACCTAAAATTCCTGTTTAATTTTAATCCACTTTAAAATCCTGTTTACTTTTAATCCTGTTCAATTTTAACATTAACTTTAATGTTAATTTTTAATATATATATATATATATATATATATATATATATATATAAATATACATTTTAAGGAATCCTATAAATGAAGTTAGATATTAAAGTTTGCATGTATTTTTCCTATATAGTAATAACTCTTGAAATAATCATTCAAACTGAAAATGATTAATGTAAGCAAATTCAAAATGTCAATGAACACTTAAAATTTTAATAAAAGGTCTTAATAATCAATGTATATTGGCCTGTTCACTAAAAAATGCTATTATCATCCTTGAAGAATAACTTCAAGTTAGTATCAAAAAGGTTTACTATAAAATAATGATATTCGTTTAAGACAAGTTCTTACTTTTTCATGAACCTGCACTTTATCAATAGTTATGAACAATTATAAATTTAGATCGGCGAAATTATGACTTTCAATATTTAACAAAAAAAAATGCTTCCATGAGACTTACTTCTTATACCTCTGAAAATTTTCAGAGAAAATCCTTTGTTTAAGACATCCATTGAGATCCATTGAATAGAAAATTTCAATATATGCATTCTAATACTTTTCTATGGGAATTTGTACCACTTTCTCATACAAAAGTCTCGAAAAAATAACGATACGAAATAAAATTCAATTCTAAACTTAAATCAAACTCTTATTCTTAAATGTACATAATCAAGTTTCAAGAAGATTGATCCAGGGGTTGAAAAGGTATTAGGGGAGGGGAATACATACATACACACAGACTGACTGATTTAACACTTTGCTAGGAAAGGAGGATAAACAAATAACTGAAAAAAAAACAGCTTCTGACTCATTCACATCCTGTAATCTTTATCTCACTCCTTGAAATTCAGTTTTGAAATTGAAATTTTTGCAGTTATATCCTGAAAACTTCAAATTTAAATTAAGTGAAATTTAGACAAGCTTTATCCAAACTTGGCGCCAATTGTCGTCCTAATAACAAATAAAACTCAAGCTTACAAAAACCTCACACTCAGCAAATTACTTGTTGGAAAATATCGTTAACTCTCATTTAAGAATGATAACCTTTAATTATTCAGACAATTGAAGCAAACAGAATAACATTCTTCGTTTTTACGTCAAATGAGAAAAACGTTGCCACTCCCTTCATCATCAAATCACGATTAGAGCTGAGAGAGATGATTGGGAGTTGCATTATTTTCTCGATTATTTACTCATGAATTATTTCTCTTAAAATTCAAATTGTCCATTAGAAGCAAACGCTGACGCATGTAATTAACGAATCTTCTAAATTAGACCAGAAATTATTTCTCAAAACGAAAGTTCCTTGATTTTTAGTTAAGGAAAAAACAAAAACAAATTATAGTTAAGAATAATACATCACTGCAATTAATTGTTAATTTGTAAATCTACAAATAGAGGAATCAATTTTCTTCTGGGTTTTTTTCTCTACAGTTAGTGCTCCACCTGCCTCGCCCCAAAAATAACCAGACCCAAAAATACTATATGAAGACGATCCGAATATGCTTGCATTTTGTTAGATGCTATATCAAGAATGTTACATCTCATGTGCCCTCCAAAAAAAGATAAAAATCAGTAAAGGAATATTTATATTTGGCTTCCAAACAAAAAGAGTTCGCATTGTTTTTAATTCACATTTCAGTATCAGTTTCAGTACCTTTACAATATAAGGAATTAACTTTCAATGTAATAAGCTCATATTGTATATTTCCAATTGAATTACTCTTTGCTTTCTACCATTATGAAAGTAAGATAAAATTACGAGTGAATTGCTTTAAAAATGTAAGTCTTTTTTTTACATAATGTAGGCCCTACTTAAGGGAATCTGATTAAAATGAATTCGCAATCGAAGAAATATCGGATCCAAAACTACATATCTCTTTGACGTATGTGACTTGTACTTTCATCGAAATAGAACGGCTTGTTACCTTCTATAAGGAAACTAATACAGAAATGCAATATCGATAATTTTTTTGTTTTATTTATTCAAATATAAATTATGTGATTAATAATATTTATTAATTAAAACACATCAAGAAAACAATAATATTTAAAACAAATATTTCTGCATTATTGTTAACTTCTTGTAAAGAAGAGATGGAAGCAGATGATCTAGCTTTCTAAATTATAAAAATGCCAACTGAAATTTTCTGATTTTTTTTTTTTATAAGATTAAATTTTCCAATAAACTGGCTTCCGTTTTTAAAGTTTGGATTCTGCTTAAGAATGACATATTTTGTTTTGTTTTGTTTTTTGACATGAATTAGATTGTACCCATCATCTTTAAAAAGGTGAAGCTATTCTCGTAATTTCCTAATCTTTTCAACCCCAAAAATTAATGAAAATGGTAGGAAGCAAACGCACGGAAGTCGACAGAGGGCATTACGAACAACGAGATACCTTAATGAGGATTAGCTAATGACGCACAGCTCAGATTTCTTGGTAAAAGAGTCTTAGCAGCTGTTGATATCTAGCGTTCTGATATTAGTGATGCAGTCAAAGAAAAAGTTTGGAAATTTTTATAAATAACTCAACATTCCACCAGTGACATTATATTATGCTAATAAAGGCTGTATGTAATGCAGTAAATATAGCGGGATTATATTTAATTTGATCATATTTTCATAATGATAATAATGACATAAATGCTCTAGAACCTGTTAAAAAATCTTTGCTAATAAAGAAACTCAATGACGTTTCAGGATTTATGGCCAAAAGAATACAAGAAATCAATATACCATCTAGAGAAACTTTCGCAACTTCATTTTAAATTATATAGACTACAGCAAATTACTCCTTTGACAATTATTTATTCATTATATTTCCTTAACTCTGAGCGAGACGACTTCTTCAGATGAGAAAGATAGGGATAACTTATCCCTCTTCTTTAAATACATTTAAATAAAAAAGAATTTCATTAATTAAATAAACATTAACAATCTGTAATTTAGACAATAAATTTTGTGACATATAACAATTCATGTAATAGCTATTAGTGAATAATTTTGAATAACAATGGTTTTAGTTACAAGAAACAATAAGATCGTGGAATCAATGAAAATTGCGTGAATAAACAATAAAATCATATGAAATAGTATTTACAAGAGAACATATGAAATATTATATACCAAAAAACATTGTTTTTTTAATACATTTTTTGAATATATTCAAAGTAGAACTATTAACTTTAAGGAATTTATCTAAAAAATACATAAAAATCTAAAAAAAATCAATTGTATATTGATACAAGGGAAGGAGTTTATAATACAAGATTCAACCATGAATCTTTCCCTTTCATCGATAATGGGATATAATATTGTGACAATTGGATCTGGGTTATGTTTATATCCTTGGCAGTGATCTGCCTCGTCAGATATGTTTGTTTTATTGCTATTAAAAGCTCTGATATTTTCAAAAATTCTCTCCTTCAATGCGCTGCCTGTGCTCCCAAAATAAATCTTTCCACAATCCCTGCATTTTAATTTTTAATAACTCCCACGGTATTCATATCATTATTATGATATTCATTTTTATTAATTTTTATTAACTTGTTGTCTGTATAAAACACAATCTGAATATCATTCTCTTTACATAAGTTTTCAATTGATTTATCTAATTTCAAAACTAGTTGGTATTTTCTTAATGTTTCTAAATACATTAACTTTCTTATTAGATTCTTTTGATTTAATTTTTGATATATTTCTGAAAAAAATATTGAATATTTTGTTTATAAATTTTATTGGATAATCATTCAATACAAAAACTTGTTTCATTTTACTGATTTTATCTTTCCATTTTTTTTTTGTTCTCTGTATTGACTATTATTCTTCTAATATAATTCTGGATAATTGCATTTTTGATAGAGATGTTATGCTCAGATTTAAAATTAAGCACCTGGTTACTTTTGAGTTCCTTTTCAAAATGTTTATATGTAATGTAGTTATTATTATTTATTAAAAGGAAATCTAAAAAAAGGTAATTTACTATTTTGTTCTTCTTCTACTGTAAATTCTACGTTACAAAATTTATTATCTAAACTACAATCTGTTAATGTTTATTTAATTAATGAAATTCTTTTTATATAAATGAATTTAAAGAAGAGGGATAAGTTATCCCTATCTTTCTCATCTGAAGAAGTCGTCTCGCTCAGAGTTGACGAAATATAATGAATAAATAGTTGTCAAAGTAATTTGCTGTTGTCTATATAATTTACCATCTACTTTAAGTAGGAAAAATATTATATATAACAATTAAAAAGTTTTTGCTAATTAACATGTTCTCATTATTTAATAGTATTGATGGTATCTATCAATATTTAAGTTTCTATGCAGGGTTAAATTTCTTTTATTAACTATAGACAATATTTATTTGTATGTATTGCATTTACTTCTTCTTCTGCACTACACGATTTAGACAATATACCTTTCTTCTTCCCACCATCTTTTCCTAAGAGATATTTTTTCCTGTAGGTTTGTACTTCCACACTTGCTTTGAAATCGTAGTTCTGGTAATCTCTAGATGGTCTCGCCATTTCGCTCTTTTATTTTTCATTTCTATTATAGATGTTCAACTCATTCTTTATGTCTTGCTTTCTTATACGATCACGTCTCGTCCAATCTTTCACCTGTCGAAAAAATTCCATTTCTGTAACGTATTCTATTTTCCTGCTTTATTGTTATCCACATTTCGTTTCCATATAGTAACTCAGGAACAGTTAACACTATAGAATTTCATCTTTCTCTCCTTTCGTGTTTATTTCTAACTGTATTTTCTGCTTTAAAAGAAACTCGCCCTTCTCAAAGCTATTTCTAGATCACAGCAAAAATATAATTTCATGCAGTTTTTCAACTGTTATCTTGCTGTCAAAACTATGTGTCCAACAATAATTTAAATTTGATGTTCCAATTGTTTTGTGTATCGGTTTTTATTTCGAATCTTTTTGTTTCAAGTACCCAATCTGAAGAGCTAACTGTTCATGAAAAAACTCTGTACATTAGAGATCGTAGAAATTATTATTTCAGTTCTAGTGGTTTTATTTATGTCTTAATGAGACAAATTATGAATTCAAAAACCTTATTTTAAAATTAATGGGTAAAACAAGAATTGGCTGCAGCTCAAGCTGCTGTGCTTGACCTTATTTTTACATATTTTCAAATTAATTCATATTAAGTCTGCTCCTCTTAGATCAACTAGCTTTCAAGAATCTAAATCAATTCACAATAAGAATATTTAATTAGATCAGTAAATAACTAAATATTTTGTGATAAAGCATTTCTCCACTGTTTGTAAAAAATCATTTCTCCACTATTTGTAAAAAAACATCAGCTGTGGCAAATGAATTTATAATTTTTTGCAGAAAAGATTTTCTTAATACTAGAATACTACTGGAAAATTTACATCGTACTTATTTAATGAAAGAACTTTAATTAGATTTCATTTTACTTTTATTTGAAAATATTTTTAGATACCTTCAATTTAGATAATAGTAACTTACAATATAATATTTCAAACAACAGATCATCTTTCAAAGGACGAAAACCATGGAAAGGTCATTTTTTTTAATCACAATTCCTTATTAAGGAGTTGCTATCTAAATTCTAATTAATTGAATGCCTTTATCATATTAGTTATAATGTTATCTATCGATTTAATTTATCTGTGCACAATCTACTAAACTATATATTTTGAATTTTGGGACGAATGATTTGAAGATTCACGATGAAAGGCATTTCTAATCAAAGACTTACAAAAGATTGAAGATATGAATGTTGGATAGTATCGAGCCAGATACTGTATCAACATTAATTATTGACCAGAACATGAGCGCCATGTTAAGTTTCTACCAATACTAAAAGTCAATTTTCCTTATCACAATATTACTTTATCGAAGAATAAAAGTCAGCTGAATCATGTTGAAAATACCCTTTTGTGCAAACACTGAAAATATTCAACGCAATTGAATACAAACCAACTACAGTAGACAGAATGTCAGTATTCAAGACAGTGTGTAATCATAAAAAATAACAGAAACGATTGTTATAGGATACATAATAATTAATATTAGTCACTCATAACTGAAAGACACATAGAATATTACGTCATTAGAAAAATAAAATATTCTATTGAGCAATATTAATAGAAGACCTAACCAGCAAGAAGAAATTCAGAAATAAATTAAAGATAAGGATCAAAAATTGTGTAATAAGACTCAAAGTAAAAGAGAAATAGCTTGATTTGTTTGATTTGAAAGTTCTTCGCTTTCTTATGGATAAATTATAAGAGAAACGAAAATGTACGATCAATATATCACTGGTTGATAGTTTAGTCAAGATCATCCAGTAATAGGCGTGAATTGAAGAAAAGGTTAAGTCGGAGGAAATGTTGGGTCCCCACTGTCCAATTTGACTTATATTTGCAATATGAATCCGTTATTTAAAGAAAATTCATGTAGGACAAAAATCCCCAAAACATCGAATTGAGCCAACGATTTTAGAAATGAAGATTCTTTTCTTTTCTTTTTTTTTGTTTTGCTGTTAGCCTAAAGGGGAGTTCGTTAAAAAAAGAAATCTCAAAAGTATATAAGGTTAATAATCATATTCTTACTTTAAAAATATATAGTATTAATATTAACGTAAAAGTTTTAATTACAGCCAACTTTAGTAACTTTGACACTTGCCTAAACCTACTTTATGGTTTATTTCAATAAATTATTAGTGAAAATTGTCGTTTAATATTTACCCAATCCTCTTCGCATCATTCAGACTTTGTCAGATTGCTACGTCAGAACGACTTTCTAATGTAAATAATTAGCAAAACAAAGCAAGCTTATTGAGTGTTTAGTCAGTCAGTTTCTCTGGCAATTAAATTTTGTTTAACTTTTAAATGCAAGGTGATTCAAATTAAAGTATCCCTCTCCAGAGCACTCTGGAGAGAGAACCAGTAGGCGAAACAACGTCAGAATTGAGCTGTATACATTTCATATCACGAGGAAAAGATTTCTGCAATAAAAATAATCTGTAAAATAAATGACCGACAGAGGAAATACGGCGCTGTGAACGGCACTAGTTGTTGAAATTTACTTAGCCTGTACATCGTAAGGCATCGAATCAGATATAAAATGAAGTGTTAGCCTGGTCGGAGACATTCTTCGACGTGCGCGATGGTTCTAACATTGCCGGAACGCCCCTTACTTTAAAGTTATTTCACCAGATGGTGAAAACGCTGCTGCAGCTTTTCGAGAGTACAGACACTGAAAATCGTTGCGGAAAGTTCCACTGACACCATGTTCATTGAGGTATATGGTTCATCGATTTGAGGAGACTGGTAACTTCACAGTTCGAGCCGGAAGTGGACTGAAACCTAGGATACCTCAAGTGGCCGAAGAAGTTGCAACGGCAGTCGTTGAGCATTCGCGTGACAATGTTGCAGATACCTGTAATGCTCGTGCCACAGCAAGATAGTTAGATGTACCGTACACAACAGTATGGGGAAGTGTTTTCGCAAAAGCATTGCTTATGTTTATATCCATATACCTCCAAGAGTTGAAACCTGGCATGGCGATATCTGAAAAAAGTTTGCTTTGACATTCCTGGCACGCATGCAGGTGGATGAGGATTTGAGCGATAAAGCTGTGGAGTGATAAAGCTCATTTTCATATTTCTGAAAATTTCTCACAGTTTCGTCATTCCGCACCTATAGCAAAGAGGATGCTCCAACACAATAACATTTACGCAAGTTGGAGCACCTTGCCTCATGGGACGTCATGTTCAACAATTGTTGCGACAACATTTCACAGAGGATATAATCATCAGTCGCACATTCCTAACAAGACGGCCACCACGTTCACCTGACCTTAACCCCCTGTGATTGTTTTTTGGCTTTGGGTTATCTCAAAACCATGGTTAATGGGGCAACCTGGCAGATTTGAAGAACAGAATAAACACATGAAAGGTCACGCGAAACATCTCTACAGATCAATTGTGTTCTGCTGACGAACATGCTGTCACTCGGTATCAGCTTGTTGTCCTGCAGAATGGCCAAACATTGAACATTGCCTCTGACTATCCTTGACAGGTCCCTGAAGCCTCATTTAGCTCTCGGTGTTAAGTACCACTTTTTCATAATGTATGGAATGAATGAATCAAAATCGCTCGACAACACTTGGTATGCCGTTGTTTATGATTCCTTTCCG
Organism: Thereuonema tuberculata; assembly: GCA_023159025.1. Classification (NCBI taxonomy): domain Eukaryota; kingdom Metazoa; phylum Arthropoda; class Chilopoda; order Scutigeromorpha; family Scutigeridae; genus Thereuonema; species Thereuonema tuberculata. Next base: position 63,763,450 of record JAFIDM010009631.1, on the reverse strand, counting down.
ATTCACACACCAATCATTTTGTACTATTGGAATTGGTACCCTCAGGCAGCAACGTATTTACACCCTCCTTTATTTTTGAACTATTTTTTTTTTATGGCAGAAATCTTTCCCCACGATCTGGAATGTATACAGCCCAAGTCTGACATTCTTTCGCCCCTGGTTCTCTCTCCAGAGTGCTCTGCACAGGATAGTTTAATTTGAATCACCTTATACTTATCAATAATAAAAACTTTGATATTAATTTGCATTTGTAGCTTCTACTTTGAACTTTTAAAAAAGTCTATCAGTAAAAATGCAATAACTTGGTTTCATTTTCTTTGGATTGTTTCTGGATTAAGAGAGAGAGAGAGAGAGAAAGAGAGAGAGAGAGAGAGAGAGAGAGAGAGAGAGAGAGAGAGAGAGAAAGAAAGTAACTAAATACTTAAGAAAGAAAGAATTGACCAGAAAGTATAGATATTACTACATTAAACAATAAAAAGTTTTTAGTACTCAGGGCGCTTGATAATAATGGGACATAGGTTGTCAACCTGTTCATGAACTAAAGTTGGCTTCTTTCTTTTGCCATCAGATGGCATGTTGGATCTTTCCGGTTCGCAATAGTTGTTTTCATTTATGAAAAGATTGTCCTGTGTTCAATTAATCTCATCTGATCAAGCAACGATAAATGAGTAACCCAAGAGCACTTTAAAGCTGTCCCAGAGTTCTTCGCAGTATTAAAGGATTGAAATTACTTTTTCTTTGGAAATCAATCATATGAAGAAATACATCAATGCAATTAATAACTTATTAGTTTATTAAGAAAAATCAAATGCAGAATGTAGCAGTCTTTAACAGAAATCACAAACAAACAAAGAAGCTTTTAACTGCATTGTCAAAATAAGTTCTATCCAGATAGGATTTAATAAATTTGTAATGAAGATAAAACATGAAATTACTGTTCTAAAATACTGAAATTAGTTTATGGCAATAAATTAAATGTTGGAACATGAATTTTAAAATAACCACACAATGTAATTAAAATTCAAAAACTATTGTTGTTACAATATTGTTTTTACAATTCAAATCCAAACCACATGAAAACGACGAAATCTTTATAAACGTTAACAGTACCTTTAAAATTCTTAATCAATAATAAAGCTAAAGAAAAACAAAACAAAACATAAGCTACGGCTTTTTTTTTAAATAATTAGTTTTTATTTCAATATACGCTACATTAAGATCAAACATGATTTGATAATAAAATAAAAGAGAATCAATGCTCCAATTTTCTAATAACTTCATAAAGATAACTAATATTATAGTAATCTTGATTCCGACTCCTTTACTTTACCAAAATGCAAAATGTAATTTTAGTACTTACATTCGATACTCTAATTATGGCGTAAAATTTCAGCTTCGCTAATGAGTTCAGCTTCCTAGCGTGTGAAAGATACATGTATGAAAGATGATACGATTTTATTTTACTTAAATTAAATTATAACTCCCATGATTGAAGAGTATGAAATTACCGGATATATTAAAGACTTAACAAATAGCCGTTTACGATATGTAGGTAAAAGCATGACATTAAAAATCTTTAATGCTCTTTTCATCTTATTGTTTGCAATAAAATACAAGAATGAAAAAGTCTAAACCTTTTCTATAATGAACATCATTGATATTAAAGTTTCTTTTTATTTTCCCTGCCCAAATCGTAAGCAAAAAGCTATAAATGCTTTTAATTATCTGCAAAAACAGAAACTGCAACATTTTTCTTTTTAATGTATAGGCAAATAAGCGGAAGAGAAATCGTTGCATTAGCAAGAGTTATTGGCTACTAGGGAATAATTTCAGTTATTTATATTTATCCGTGAATAGAAAAGGTTTTAAGATTTCCCCAGAGACGAAAACAATTCAAGCCACTTAGGAAAGATAAATGGCACGACTGTCACAGAATATGATGAACCTCAGACATAAAGGACACCAATTACCCAAATAACTGAAAAACGACTTCTTTATGTCTGAATTACACGGTAAACAATTTCTGCAGATAAATACTTTACATTTAAGAATAGGTTACATTATTATAAGAATAACTTTAATTTCATTTGTGTTCAGGATTAATTGTTCGAAATGAAAGCTAGGACCCAGCATTAGACTCCTCAAATGAAATATTTCCTTCATAAAAGGCGACATTCAAGATAATAATCTGGAAATAATAGGTTGAGAAAAGCAACAGGAAACGGAAGTTCGCAGACCATCTGTTTCTATTTCTTTTCTGTTAAAGAAACCCCACGTCAATGCGCAACACCCTGCAAAGTACTCAAGACAAGCACAAAGACACATCCACTTCTGTGAAATAATTTATTATTTATGGCTATAAAAAGCATTACACGAAAAAGATTTACACTTTTTTCCTTGAAACATTTTACAGCTAAATAATTCGAACAAAAAAAGTATAAATTTTATAAGATTAACAATCAATGAAAAAGAAGGGTGAAAGTATTTGAATTGAAAAGAATTTGAGAAGGAGTATTAAAGGGGTTCCAAACACGTGTCTTTTCCTTAATGTTTATTATTTAAAAAAATAGACAAGAGAGTAAATATCATTAAAGAATATAGAAATGATACCTCATTATTCATAAATACTCAAACAATTCAGAAACTATTTATTTCCAGTAGTATTTGTGAAGATTGTTAATGTTTAGCAAATTCCAATACATTCTGATATGTAGATCCATACAATACAGAATTTTAAAGAAAATTCCGCTAGATATTCAAGCATTTAAGTTTGATTTAGCAATTAAATATTTTATCTTCTCACTCCAAATTTGGTATCTTTTAAAATTCGAAAACTCACTAAGAAAGTAATTTCTAGAGATCCCCATTTAATATCTTTTGCATTTATTTTAAGTCCTTTTTTAAAAAAATACACTCACTTTTTCCATCCTGTATTATAGAAAGGAAGATCCACCCTTGTCCTATCTATATTTTATCCTATAAAGTTATTTCGGTAATTAATGCTAATTATTTAAAACTTCATTATATAAATTAATAATGATTAATTACATAATCTCCACATAATTCAATATCAGTTTTACTATCTGAAAATTCCTCAGATTCCGTTCTAAAAATAGAATTTAGCTTTTTCATCTTAACTGAGAAACATATCTAAAATCTTCATGTTTTTTTGAGATTATTTTTGATACTGATATCATTCTAATCATAATTCTTTTATCATTTCTAATTATATACAGTTGTATTAACTTTTGTTTACTTTATTGTTAGACTATCAATAACTTCCTAGCTCTGAACCTATACTTACATTGTATTAAGTCTTTTTTTCCTGTACGTATCTCTATCCATATATTAGTAAAATTTAGTTTTCCTCTGTTAAGACATCTAATTAGTAGTTACTTTGACTTATACTTGTTTAATACTTAAATTAAATTATATAAGTAATTTCGTTTTTTACAATTTCCTATCCCCTTCTCCTAATAATTTGCAGTTTTTAATTCCAGTTTTTAAAATAAAAAAAGCATGAGTGAAACACGTGGTCTAAAAAAGATCTGAAATTTTGAATGTAATAATGTAGTGTAGAGCATCGCTACACTTAAGCATATATTTGAAAAATATTTTCATGATTCTCAGTAGAGACTAAATTTTCCTGAAACTTTCCTAAAAGTTGCTTGAATTTTATGCTTTGCCATGAAGTTTTATTTAATAATTAAGTTAAAAAATGATCAGGTTTCTATATACATACCTTCATTTGAGGAAGTTATTTCGACTACTTCAAATGAAGGTATGTACATAAAAATCTAATCATTTCCTAATCATTTAATAGCTTCATTTGAACTAGACGGAATAACTAACCAATTTTAATTACAAAAACATCAAAGTCCGCCAATTCAAATGCTAAATAGAAATCAATATGGTCAGGCAGAAGAAAAGTAAAAAAAAACATTCTAATAACAAAATGTGTACGAATAATACAATATATCAACTTGTTGATTTGCAACCTCGTAAACTGTGTCTACTTTTTGGAGGTAATTATATACTGTGTAACAACTTCAATAACTGTAACATCAAAAGTAAGTATCATCAAAAATAATTAAAGATTGTTTTAATGTTAGAATATTTCACCTCAAGTTGTAATTGCAAGCTAAGCCCGATCAACAATTTTAAAGCAAAGGTTGATGTACCGGAAGATAACTAGGAATAGTTCTGTAATAATAATAGAAAGATGTATTTTAAAGGGAAACAAAATTCCTCCCAAAAATCAATACTTAAAATCTCACAACAAAGCACAATTAATTGAATAGTCTTGAATTAACACAATTTGTATGTTTGGTAGCTGAGCTTCTGAAATTAAAATTGTCGAAATTAAATTTTATTCAAAGAATGTTACTACTTTAAATATGATTTCCAAATTTTGTTTTATTTTGGAATTAACTTTTGTTTTCCACAATTTGTATCAGGAGGTGAATCTGCAAATTACATCAATGAAATTGAATTGAAATATTAAATATACGCTTCTGATGCGAGTGAAATTCCGTCATAATACCGGTACTATTTACTTCATCCTTCATGTAAATTTTCATTTTACGCACTGAATCTCTGCAATTGTATATTTTTATTAATTTCTACTAATTATTATTTTGGAATGCTTTGCTGATATTGAAAAACAACGTTCCTGGTGAACTACTATTGTTCTGTTACTGCAAAACTTGAGAAACTGTCACATGGAATTGACAACAGTTTGCCAAAAGCCCTTTCGAATCTTTTGAGTGAAAAGACCAATCTAATGTGGTTTAGTTATTTACACTTGCTGTCACCTGAAAAACTGGCCATTGCTTTAACGCCTTTGTTATGCATTTGATGCCTTATTACATCTAATTGAATCATCATTTGTTCACTGGTATTCTCTAACCGTGAAATCCGCAAAGGGAAAGCAAACATGTCCCAGTCAACCATTGATAACAGTGCTTCCTTCATGAATGGAGGACAGAGAGTTATTGAAAACCGATTTGAAAGTTCGTTCACTCGAAGAGAAACAGCACATTCATTCTGTCATAACTATCTTTGATTTTTATGAGTTGTTTTCTCCAAAACCAATGCAATTTTATATTCAAATGCTGGGTTACGGGAATACATCGAATTTGAATTCTAATACAATTGGGTTTTCTTTTTTTTCACTAAGAAAATTTATTGTCCTTCTTGGAAAGACAATAAAAAAAAAATAAGAAAACGTTTCCTAGAAACTGGCAATTCAACAAATTATTATTTTACCGAGCTATTTTATTATTAGAAATTCTGCTTAAATTTTATTTTAGAAAATTATTGAATTTATTTTGTTTTAAATTTTTCAACATTTACACGTTAAGATTAAGAAACAAAAAAAAACTTTCAACATTATTTTGATTAAAATGTTTTAAAAAAATAAGACTTATTGTAATAAAATAGCATTTCAACCACTTAAAGACTTCCTTGCTACTTCGAATAATTTCAAGTTACTTTGGAACATAATATTCAAGTTGTACTACATTGCCAAGAGTTTTTTAACTCTTTAACATTAACTATATACATAAATCTAATCAATTATTCACATTGTCTCTCAAAATATGAAACTTAATGTTCATCTATAAATTTTCGGTTTAAATACAGAAGCTCACAAGAGGAGACATTATGCAATGATTAAAACGGGATAACAGCCAAGAAAATCTAGACAGCTCTATGGAAATTGTGTAAACTCAAAAATGGAACTTCTTAAATATGTAACTTTTTCAAGAGCACACATTTTTAATTACATTTTTAAAAAATGGGCCTACTATAACCAAAATCTAATTTATACTGGACAAAAGAATTTAACTGTTAAATAGAGATTAAATTAAATAAAAGATTGGTACTTCTTTTTAGAGCCCAGTACCCAGAAGTTTGTAGGCCAGATCATTGAAAAAAAAATGCACCGTATTAAATTTAACTTTATATTTAATAGGCAAATCTTATTGTCTAGTACTTAGGAGGTTTTGGTGAAAGCCGCCTGTGGTAATATCCCCTGAAGACAGTATGGAAGGGGGAGCGATATAATGAGAGTGTAAAAGTTCAAAGATATTTTTTAGTTAAAAAATAAGGTCTGTTTTTATTTTGGTTGAAAGGTAAGGACTCTCGGGCCTTATCAGGTACTTTTGATCGCTAACAAAATCTCATCTGCTGTAATACCCAAACATGGTAATTTCGGTTAACTTTAACATTGTTCACAATTCGAACAAAGATGTTGTACAGGAATAATATTTTATGTAGTTCATAAATTATAGTTTAGATAGATTTATTGCAGAAATCAAATTAAAAATGTGATAAATAAAATAAATATTTTTTATTTGACGTCTGAATGTTTCAAGTGTTAAATTAAAAAGTTTTATTATTAATGTGTCCTCGCTAATAAAAGAAAAACAAAATAAGCGAATATATGATTGAGTCTTAAAATCGTGACAGCCTAATTTCTCGGTTTCATCAAAATTAGTTAGAATGCAATTTGTCTATAAGAACTGGCGACACAATATTTTTGCAATATTTCTGCGAGCTTTTAATCTAGAAATTCATTTAATCTAAAGAGATCGGAGAGATTTCAATTGTAAACTATTTTAATAAACCTGCGAAATGCAATTTTCAATCTATATTAATCATTGCTACTGCTACAAAAAATTTAGTCTGGGAATTCAAATTAATAAGAATTTGAATTAAAGTTCGAAAATATTCTTCTAAAATTAGTTAAACAATCAAAATTTAATGTTAGAAATTCATATTTCGTTTAAATCCCAAATATTTGGTATTATTATTTTATCAAATTTTGTTTTCAATGCTTACTTCATACTTTCTATATATAAATCATAGTCTTTTAAGATATTAAGTATCAATGAAATACACATTTCGATGTATTTTGATATATTTCAGTGAATTAGTAGCGTCATTCATTAACACAAATATTTTAATGAAAGATGTCTATAGACTATCTCATGTATACATTACATTAAATATTATTTCTTACGACGATTTCTGAGAAATCTTAAGAAATCTTCAGAAAACAAAATCCTAATTTTATTCAAGACATCAATTAGTATTTGATCAATCAGATTAAGATAATTTAGTTTTATTCCATAAATTAAGAAGATTAAAGTGTCTGTGGAAAATAAGTGTCAGCCATTTTTTGATGACTAAGGTTGTTATATTAAGAAAAACATTTCAAATCAAAAAGAAGCTCTGGAAAAAATTAAAAAATAAAATTGAGCACTGTCTACTCAAGCTGTCATAAGTGAAAACGGCGAGCGCCACTTCCACTATTTTATTGATGTGTGTAGGAAAAGCAATTGCTATTCTGATTAAGTGTGAAGAGGGTTTTCAATTATGTTTTTTCAAGCCTCGACTTAGCTAAATCTAAACAGACAATTCCTTAATCAAAACTCAATTTTTGGTTAAAAAAAAAGAAGAAGAAGAAGAACATACTTCTGCAATATCACGAATTTCTTCTCCTTGCTTTCTTTAGCTGCACAACCTTGGGCACTGGTGCAGCTGTCGGTTCTTCTCCCACTAAAAGCTACACCTTTGGCTACGAAAGCCATGCAATCAAAAATATTTCTCATTCGATTTGAGACCTATCTATACTTCTAATGCATGGAAATATCATAGAAGTTGAGAAAATGTAAAGTTTTTTAATAGAAAATCGATTCTTTTCATTCTTTGTGTATTTTGTTTGGGAAAGCATTATAGTATAATGAAGGCGCAAAGTCTACGTATCTGTAAAGGTGCAACAGTTCTCTCAAAGAAACAAGAAAAATATCAAATTAAATTTTGTTTTCTAATTAAAATGCTCAAGATTAATGTAAAAATCTCAAATTTTAATCTAAACAATTAATAGAACTACTAAGTTATTTTACTGAAGAGATTTTTCTATATTATCTAAATAAAATAAAAAAATACAAATTTCGTAATAGTCGCTAGGGATCCATTGTTGCTACTAATCAAACTCAGATAATTACTATTTTAAAAAATGCAGGAAAAAGGTAAATATCATATTTAAATATATTTATTAGAATAACCAATTCAAAGATTTCTGTAAAGATAAAATCTAGATATTAAAACGATTTTCTTGAAAAACTTTCAATTGTTTTGAGTGCAAAATAAGATAATAACTGAGTTGTCACTTTACAGCAGTCCGTCATTTTCATGAATATAAAATCGTGTTAATTAAGTTTATAACTAGTAGCAACCAGTGAAATATTCGCGGAAGTAAAACAGATTCCGCATTTTTGACATTTTTCAAAATCGCAAGAATGAAAACGATGTTCTAAGCTCATTTTTTAAAAACCATGACTTCCATAACAGCCCACATGTAATTTGAATGATAACTCAGCAATAAAACAAAATACATATTTTGATCATGGTAACTCTTGCAAGCATATAATTATCCATATTTAGAGGTTAGTTTTATAAATATATTAGCGCTACGCTTTGTCATTATAAGTTAACCTCCTGCCCTAAAATAATGTCGATCCAGACAAAGAAATGTTTGTGGCGCCATCTTGTATTTTGTTGCGGCGTCAATACTGTTTCTGAGCACTTTTGGGATGACAAACATACAAATATCCGGACAATTTTTGCCTATTAATAGGATGACTTTATCAAGTTATATTCGTTTAAAAGATTGTGTAGATAAGGTTCACCATGTTATCTTTAGGCCATCGAAGTATTGTAAACGAAGTATTGTAAACGAATGTATCGAATTCCTTATACAGTGAAACCATGTTAAGTCGTCACCCGGATAAGTCGTCACTCCGTTTAAGTCGTCGTTTTCCTTTGGTCCCGACAAGGTCTCATACACAATAATGTAAAATAACCCTCTTTTAAACCCGTCACCAAATTTAATTCTACTCCGGATAACTCGTCACCCTCAAAAATGGCCAAAAGCATCTTTCTTTTCCATTTTGCATTCCATCCTGTTGTCTTTTCAGCCCCGCCCCTTCACTTTAAGAAAGCCAAGCCTTTACGGGGAATTTTCGACCACGCCTGTCACTTCATTCCTTTCCTACCCCTTCGGAGGATTTGGGTTCTTGGAATCTCGCTGCTAATTATTCAAAGCACACTTCTCGCTGCGACTCTGTCGAGTGCAGGCATTTTTCTTGACTGCTCCTGAGAGAGTGTGACTTCATTTTACAGCGAGTAAGCCCCGCTATAAGGGCTATTTTTTCTCTTGCAATTTCGTGGTTCGATTACGTTTTTAACATGCCAGGGAAACAAAAACTTCCCTCGTTATCTTTTAAAGAAAAAAAAAGGACCTAATTGCACTTTTTGAAAAATCAAATGTTTTGAAAACAGCTTTTGCCAAAGAACACCATATTCCCAGGACTACATTAAACGATATTCTTTCATCGAAACAAATAATTGAAGAAGCTGACTGCAAAGACAAACGAAAGAGAATGAGGAAATCGAAGTTTGACGAGATCGAGGAGGTTTTAGTTCGATGGCTAAAACATGCCAGATCGCAAAATGTGGCGATTTCTGCCGTGATTCTCAAATAAAAAGCCATGGAAATTGCTAAGGAGTTGAACATTGAAGATTTCGGCGACAGCAATGGTTGGCTGGAACGTTTTAAAGACAGCAATTGCCTTTCTTTTAAAACGATTAAATTGTGGTAACTAATTAATTTTTTTTTATTATTTTCCACTCATTCATTTGCATGTATTGATTTCTGAAAATCTTGTTTTTCTCACCGAATCCTATAGCAATTCATGAAAATACTGTATTTCAGTGTTTTTTTTTGTTTTTTTTTCAAAAATGCCCACTCCGCCTAAGTCGTCACTCCGCTTAAGTCGTCAAAAATGTTTGGTCCCTTGAGTGACGACTTAACGAGGTTTTACTGTATTAACATTTCTAAAAATCTAAACAGCAGTTTGTTTATCAGATTGTTTGATTGTTGCTTGCGTCTTTGTTTGTTCACAATTATTCGGAGTTGGTTTGACTTATCAAAACCAAAATTCGATATATTTTAGATAAAATTGGCTCCGATTCGATCGTATTTACCGGACCTACGCATAAAAATTGGATTGATTAGCACTAACCACACTATAGGAACAAGACCAAACAAAAATCTAAATCACTTTTTTTAGTTTCAACAACCAGTTACACCACCATTAAGGTAATTATTAAAGGTAATAGTGCAGTAATGGATGGCCTGTTTATTTGTTATTTTCCGGTCTCCAATGTATCTGGCAACGTCGGGACCTTTCGCGAGCAGAAAAATTATATAAGTAATAGTAGTATCATTTTCAAATTATAATTCCAATGCTATTTACATTTTTGCGATTGTAATGATTCAAAATTTAGAATTAATAGTAGTATCTAATTACATTCAACTTCTGCCTTTTCATTTCATAGTAACATTAAAATTATCAATTTAATGTTACTATGGGAATGAAGCCTTCCGGCATAGCTTTTTGCTCTAAGCAGCGGCCTCCCACGAGGTAGATGTGTGTTGGAACCTGGGTTCGAATCCCGGCACCGACATGGATGTTTAAATTTCTTTTCGTGTGTTTGTCTGTTTCTTCATCTTTCCCTTCAGGTCTTAAGCCATTTCATAACGGCTTCCTGAGGAAGCCAACGGGAAACCACCTCAGTATCTTTCCCAGGATCTTTGGCAGAAATTTGTTTCATGCCACCTACCAACCTTAGGGTTGAGCAAAAAAAAAATGGTAATGAAAAGAAAGTTAAGTTGTGGTCTCTCGCTTGTGCCGTTTAACCTTTAACTCAGATCTACGTAAATTTAGCCGCCTACTGACGTAGTGGTAATTACACTTTAAATATTACAATAATTACGAGACTTTGCTTTTAATGTTTAAAACAATTGCCATTTTAAATTTGCAAACTGAAAATAAAGACGAAACAATAACCTTTATAGGATGGCTAAGAAGGATTCTGATTTATATTTGTATTCCTAATATAAAAGTGAAAAATGTACTGATTTTTATTTAGCATAACAATACGTAAACTGTAAACTATACAGTTCAGATAAAATCAGCAGAGGATTTTCTGGAGAATCCTATTCACCGGAAGTTTATTTTAAATACAATTTGCAAGAAAAACCTTAACAAGATATAAATATAGTTGGGAGTGAAAGAGAGTTCCCGGATATCGTCACGTGCATGGAGATAGGTAAAGAGGCTGAAATCGAGGCTTTATGCTTTATGATTAACATATAAGCAGGATTCGCTATAAGGTTCTTTGCTAACTCTCTGGGAAAGATCAATGCAGTAGTTTTTCTTCTTGACGTTTTTGTTTTAACTTCTTTATCGTTAATTACCAAACAAACACTTTCATTTATCCTAGATAGTAATAGAAAATAAGAAAGTATCAGACAAAACGAAGATCTCCACTTAGGACAAATCTCGCATAAGACTGGAATAACAAGAGGAATTTTCTATATTAAGCTTTTATAATGGATCATGACATTCCTAATCAACGGACATATACAGAAAAATTCAACAAGTGAATATCGAATTTCATAAGAGACGTCTAGGAAAAACCATCCATCTTTCCTTAACATTAATCTCATTGAAATGCAACTAAACTGTATAGATGCAATTTCTATTTAACATTTAATACTTGTCCTAATTTGTTTGATTTAACTTAATTATGGAAAACAATTTCACAGGCAGAATAACGATTACCACAAGAAGCATTTATATGCAAGAAAAAAAAGTAAGTTAAAAAAAATTATGAGGTTGAACAACACTAAATAACTATGAATGAGGACCATTTTCAGCCCTATTCAGATCCTGGGATAGATGGATACAAGGTGGCGAACATAGTACCGGCCGCAATAGGCATTTCTTTTTGTATTGTATTATTATTTTGGGGCCCATTTTATGTGCGCCACCCTGTATTTTTAATTGATTCTATGATTAAACTGCTAGTTCCTCACATGCCTCTGAAATTGCACGCTGGATATACCTATAACTCTAGCATGATTACAACAGCTACCTCAGAACATAGTTATACAAACAGCAGTTATTAAATTTAATATTATAATTTTAGAACATGCCGGGAAATATTATCAATATTAAAAGTACTTATAATCAAAGTACTTACTTTGATTTACTTTAAAGTAAAATAAGCGATTTTGAAAATGTAAATTTATTACGGGAGAGTGCAACTTGCACAAATTAAAACATGAAAAAAGAAATAAAGAGATTGCACATTTTATTCTCGCCTTGAGGTATCATCAACGGGAATCTGGCTGATGAGTTCTAATAAGGAGGAAACAGTTGTCCCAAATTTATTTTTCAACAACAACAACAAATAAGCTGTTTTCCCCCACCTTCAATACTGCTGCCCAGGGCCACAGCTCCAGTCTCCCTCTTCTTATCTACACTACTAACTTGTTTACAAATTGCGTAAAGAAATTAGCGAAATTTAAAATAAATTACAATAATTATCTACAATGTGTTAGATGATTTTCACTATTTCGTATTTGGTCAAGTAATTCTCGATGGTGAAATCACGGACTTTCCGCCTCTTACATTAGTTTCCGCATCTCAGCGTTGTCAAGTGGTTGGTGGAGAAGCCGATCGAAGCAGGGTTTTCCGTCCTCCTGCAATCATTCCACAATCCTTTCAAATTCTTTTTCTCTTCTTGAGTCCATTCCTGAGTGTATCCTCATGTATCTCTGGGAACCACAATAAATAATTTACTTCTTATTTTTGTGGAAGTAACAAGAAAAAATTTCCAATGATTTACATATTTATTGAGATTTAATATATATGTTGATATTTGCAAGACAACTGGATTATCAAGATTTTTTTTCAAGTATTTATGTGATCCTGAAAAAACGTTAAAAAAGGTTATCACGGACTTATTGTACTTTCAATGAAAAAAACCATTCAGAGTGGTATCTAGAAATGTATTCAAACGTAAAGTAATTAGACGGGACCGGTAGTAAAGTAGACTGTTTTCAGTATTAAGGGAATTAGACCTGATTTTCGTTTATTTTAAGAAGATAGTCAACATGTAATGAAAAATGATAAAATTTTAAGAAAGATATTTAACATGTAATAGTCAACATGTGGTTTATTTTAAGAAAATAAACCATCTAACAAAAACCATCTAATTTAATTTTGAGTAACTTTAGAAAATTACTCAAAATTAAATTAGAGGAATTTGCTTTTAATTTTCTTAATGTTTAAAGTAGCTGGTCTTATCTCATAGAATTCCAAGGAATCGCGACTCTCTTCAAAATTATTGATTCACATTTCCGACATAGTTTTCCATGGAAGCATTTTTCTTCTTTTGTGGCCAAATGATTAAGAAAAATAAATGCGGCTTATCACTGACAGAATTAATCTAAAACCTAATGAGACTGCTTTGTTATTATTCTTTATCTTTCGTCTTAGCAAGAAAAAGGCAGGTAATATTCCTATGGATCAGTTTATATGTGAATTGTTTCGGTTACTTAATATTACTGTATTTTTCATTGCATATCCACTCTATTTCATCTGTATGTCCATTAATATCTTTTTTTCATTACTTTTTTTTTAAACTTTCCATATAATACCCTTAATGAAGTTGATACAGCACTAAATTCAATCCAAAGAATGCATTAAGAAACTGCTAATAGTCTCCGCTATTGATCTTTTTAATAAAATTAATGCAACAATGCTACGTTCTTAAGGAAGAATTATATCATTTTTTAATTACGTTAATGTTTTTAATACAACAATGATTTCGGTCCAAAAGAATAAATTGTTATTTTTTTAATGAGGGCTTCGGTATAATCTTTCTAAACGCTTTTGAAATAGAGTTGTCAGCAAAGTGCTAAGAAGGGATGTGATCATTAAGAACAGTGCTATTGGTTAGCCCGAAGGACCCTGGCGCTACCAGAAATATCAAAATATTAGGGGTAAATTTTAACTATTATTTTTTTGGTTCGATAGTTTGTTGAGGAAACTTTGGTCTCTTCCCTCCCCCTCCCGAAATTCTTTTTTAATTGGACGTTGAGGCCAATCCATTTTGCATCCCTACCCCTAAATAAAATGCTGTATTCGACCATAGTTAGACCGAGCGCTTGGCTTTGTCGCTAAGACATTAGTCTCTCATTTATGAATACTGGGGTTCGATTCCCATGTGGGTTTCATAGTGATAGACGATCCACGCTGGCCAGGGGTTATCCCGTTTGCCCTGCATTAATTCCACATTCTTTCTCTCCGTCGTACTTCTTTCTATGGGGATAGATCTTAAAGATCTCGGCTTCTCTCGGCCACCCACATTTATCATTCATAAGCATAAACACGACCTTGGTTAGTGCAACAACATTATGGCGGTGAACTCAATACAATTTTTTCTATTATAGGCCTTTATATTTGTATATATTTGCATACATTTGTATATTTATATGTACAATATAGCAATTTGTATATTTCATGTCATTTGTGATTACACATTCAAATTGTACAAGAAAATTCTTTATTTATTATTTAATCACTAGAAACCGCTATGCTTGCACCCTACACATACGCCATTACCATAGCTCAATCAGTCCTTTGCTCGGCAACTTGAAGGTGCTCCGGATTTGTAATTTATTGATACGAAAATCTGTTGTTCCGATATTTGCGACCTTTATTTTTAATTAAAAAATAAGCCGATTTTTGAAAATCAGTTCAGCTTAAGTTTAAAATTTTTATTTTAGTGAATTACCAAAGGACCAAACCAGAGTTTGTTGGATAGCCTCACCAGAATAATATTAAATTTATTTTTATAATTCTTAAAAGTGGACTATTTATAGACTAAACTAATTTGTTCAGCAAAGAATATATCACAGAAAGAGTAAAATGTTTTTAATCATGAAAAGGGAAGGTTTTCATCTCCAATGGCTAATGTAAACGAAAACTTATGAGGTGATTATTAAACTATGGACGGCAAAAAACTCAGCAATTTCCTAATTAATTACAAACTGAATTAATAAAATTGAAAAACAACTTGAAAATTAAGTCTCTGTTTTCTCTCACTGTTATTCATGGGCTAGTGTAGAACAAGTGCTTTGAGTTCGCATGCCATGAGAAGACTGGTCAAGTGATGTATTTTTATTTTTATACTTTTAATTTGCTTATTGTTGTAATATATCAGTGAATCAGTTGTTGGAACTTTTTTCACTTTCGTAATAAGTTCTAACATTTTTCTATAATATTGTTTGTTTTTCATTTTCTCTAATGTTATTTGAAATTAAAAGTAACATGAACTGCTGACAATATTTTCAAGGAGATGTGAGTTCTTCGTGATAGATCGTAGGTTAAAAGATGGAATTGCATGAACTTATTTCATGTTACGGATATGTGATGTACTGTTTGGAAAACTGTATCAAAATCATGAAGAAATGTCAGTATATAATTTCTATTTATTGTAACAATGTACCGCTTGACCATTTATTTGAAGAATATTCTAATTTTCACTTACAAAATATTTATAAAGTTTCCAATTATTATCTTTTTTAGCGACCCATTTGGGAGCTATTGTGATAGCTGTTGCGTTTGTCCTGTCCGTCCGTCCGTGTCTGTCCACCCCTGACAACTCCCGAACGGACGGGTCGGATCGACAAACGGATTTCCCCATTGTGTTCAGAGGCCCAAATACAGTAGGAATGAGATATTTTGAGGAGCCAACGCTCACTACATGTTTGAGATATTTGGTATTGTAATTGTACCCCCTAAAAACTCCCGAACGAAAGATTTGGATCGACAAACGGACTTCACCAATCTGTTCGGAGGCCCAAATAAGTATGAATAGAGTATTTTCAGGGGCCAACACCCCTCCAAGTTCCAGATATTAGGCACTGTTTTAATTGGATTCCCGATATTAGTTAAATGTGACAAATGCAACTATCTTGCTTCAGTTGTCTGCTGTAGTTTGATGCTTAACGTCACGGACTCATATATAGAAGGTTGTCGATTCGAATCAGCATTTTTTTTTGGTTGTTTTTTTTTCTCTTAATCTTTTTTTTTTATGTTCGCGGGTTTTTTTTATGTTCTGTTTTTCTTATTTTTATAACGTTTTCTTTATTTTTTCCTAACTTTTTTTTTAATTTTTCCTTAAGTTAATGTATTTCCATATATTATTTGGAATTTTCTATTTTTTTACTATTATTATGGTTCGCTCTTAAATTTATGCTTTAGCACAAAATTATATTCACTTGTTTTTTCAAAAATTAACTTATTAAAAAGATTGTTTGGACATAAATAAAGAATTAAACAGTCAAAAACAAATCCAAAAATAGTAAAATATCACATATTTAAATAATATAAGCGAGAAGTGTCTTTAACGAACTACCGGTTGATCAAGAAATAACAGGTGTTCGGAGCCCTCTAGCGTGTTATGTACTCGACGAAATAAATGGCCACCATACACATTAAAGTATGCGGTTTCGATTTGTCAAGAAAAAAAAATTAGTACCCAGCAACGCCGATAGGGAAATTCTGGCGCTGCGGTCGAAAAATGCAGCATGAAATTTGCATATACGGGTACTTTGTGACACGATATCGAGGATAAAAGGAGGGGTTGCGGGAATTGTAGTCATTCTGCAAGAAGTCGCCCGTCGATGGCGTTGTTACTACTTGATCGTGCCTTATTAGTGAAGCTGTTTTATCAGCGGGATGAAAATGCCAATGCTGCTCTTCGTGAATACCGGCGGTTAAAACAGTTACGTAGAGGACCGATGACCATAACTAACTTACGAAGAATGGTTGAAAAATCTGAAAGAACAGGAACTCTTGGTGTGCAACCAGGCCGAGGAAGTAAACATATCAAGCAGGAACAAGTTAAAGAAGTTGCAAGTGCCGTTCAGGATCAGGCGATAGCTAATAGGCAGGGTACCAGCAGTGCACGTTTAATATCACGACAAACAGATATCCCGTTGTCGACGGTGCAGAAGATATTGCTTAAGATCCTGAAATTTTATCCGTATAAGATAACACCCATTCAAGAATTGCTCCCAGGGGACAGAAATACCTGATTAGAGTTTGCTTTTAGATTTTTGGCTCGATTGGAAGTGGCGGATGTTGTGGAGCGATGAAGCTCACTTCCATGTGCACTGTGATATCAACACACACAACTGCCGTATTTGGGCTGATACAAATCCACACGTTGGTCAAGAGATCCTCTTACATTCGCATTCACAGTTTGGTGTGGGTTCACTGCTTCTTTTATCATCGGCCCGTACTTTTATGAAGAAGTTGGTAGAAATGGACTAGTGATTTGTTCTGTCAATTCAGACAGGGTATGCCGCTATGCTCGAGAACTTTGTAATACCTCAACTGCAGCAAAGAAATTGTATCGATTCTACCATTTTCATGCAAGATGGTGCGTCACCGCATATCGGACATCGGGTGAAGGATGTCCTGCGTCAACATTTCACAGACGCTAGAGTAATTAGTCGCGCATTTCCCATGAATTGGCCTCCGAGGTCCCCTGATTTGAATCCTTGCGATTTCTGGTTGTGGGGCTACCTGAAAAGCATTGTGTATCAAGGACATGTTCCTGACATTCCTACCTTAAAAGATCAAATAACGTTACATGTCAGACGAATAAATGCCGATATGCTGCGGAGCCACCGTCGAAAACCTCGTGTACCGCATGCAATTAGTGGAACATCAGGCTGGTGGTCACCTTGAGCCAAATTTGTAGGTTGCTATAATAAACGTTTTTCATTGGTATTTGGAGTGTTGTTATTTACTGTTTCCATTGGCAGTTATGTATTCTTTTTTCACACATTATGCGCTTGCAGCGCCAGAATTCCCCCTATCGGCGTTGTTTGGTATTATTTTTTTTTCTTGACAAATTGAAACCGCATACTTTAATGTGTTTGGTGGCCAAATTTTGTTCTATTTCGTCCAGTACATAGCACGCTACAGGGCTCCGAACACCTCCTGTTATTTCTTGATCACCCGGTACATCAAGCTAATATTCGACTAGAAATGAAACAACTATAGTTTGATATTGTTTCGGAAATAAGAATAATTCCACACCACAAATATTACTGTAGTTCCCACTAAATTTAGACTTTTAACTGTAATTTTGAAGTTATTTTTTTTATCCTTGATTATATCACAATAAATCAGTGATTAACAATATGATTCTGTAAGTATTATTCATTAAACTGAAAAGGGGATCGTTCCGAGATGCACAGAAATCATTTATAATAATACGATATCTCCAAGATAAGTAAAATAATAACAATTTCTGGAAATGAAATAAATACTTCATGATCCTAGGTGTGGTCAGCATGATTACATGATTTGATTATTTTTAATAATTTAAAAGATGCAAAAAATTACATTTTTATTAAAAAAGTATTGAAAAAAATAATTTCATCTTCTTTTCGTGATTATCGAAGTAAGAATAGCCCGATATCTGCTATCTTGCGTCAGCACATGCTCCATCATTCGAAGGATCTTTTTTTGAAGATGGATCAAGTATAGACATCCCGTAACCTTTCATTTTTTGCAATAGCATTAAATATAAATGTTAAACAAAGCTTCCCAAAGTTACTACTAGTAGTTCAGTTTTCTTTGCATCATTTGCTCTGTAATGAAAATCACTATCTGCTTTAAGAAAACATAATTTAAATTAAAAAAGAGACAAGCTGCTAAGGTTAGCGATGTTTCCAGGTCACTGTATCCTTCGTGTACAACATGATAGCAAGTGACTCTAGATTTATGCTTAAAGCAGCCTGCCAGTGTAAAAGTCACATTTTGGACATTCGTTGTGGAGTACGCTTGACCCCAGAGAATGGTACAGGATCCTTGCCAAAAGCATTTTGGTGCTTCATCTAAGATTAGATGTCAGACAAGACTCTGCTGTTTTGTTTTGTTTGTTTATTTGTGTAATGTACAATTATTATTATGAGGAATATTCTTTTTTTTTCTTCTTCCTTATCTGTCATTTGAAAGTTCTCGCTTGCAGAATACTCACATCTTTTAGAATCTTTACAGTTTCGAAAGTTCAACAGAACAGGATAAATTATTACCTTAGGGAAGCACTGACATAAGGTACGATTGAAAAACAGTATATGCAACTGCTTAGCTGTTTACATTAATAAATTCAAATAGTGATGTAAAGTATATTGCCAAATCTATTGTTTAAATTATTATTTGCAGCTTAGGCAAATACACTTTTGGAAACTGTAATTTCTCTGATTCATACTGTAATGCATAACGCATTATTTCTTAGAATAAAGTATGCCATTGAACAATGTTGAATGCGGTGTGGCAGAGCATCGATATGAGAAATCATCTTTTTTGATCTGGGTGGTCAGCTTTGCAATGGTTGAGGCATTCTGAGGATTATTAGGCAGGTGTCTCATAATTATGTTCCATGTAGACTGGCCATAATATATTGCAATTTTACAAAGATCTTCTCGTATGATGCGAAAAACGCTTCTTCGATAAATAGTATAGAATAGGATAAAATAGGATATCGCCATGAAAAGGATAACATCAGAAGTGATTACTCGATCGACGTACTGAAGGGAGATCATTGTATTTTCAGCAACTATCATTAATACTTTTTGTGTATTTATCACTACGCAAGGTGTTATAGTGGTATCTCTGTCAACAGTCATCTCTTGGTATAGGTTTTAAAGGTACCGTTCGTTTTCGTTTACGAGAGCCTTCAGCGCTTTTGCGCATGCGTCAGGTCTCCTTTGATTTCTTCCAAATAGAGGCGAGGAAGATGGGATGTTTACTTTTTATAGTGTTAGTTTACTAGTAGCTGGATTCTATTTGCGCTTTTCGGAAAGAATTATGGAAAGAATAAATACTATTGCAAAAATAACAGGTACTAAAAGAAAAAAACAGGTCTTAAGAAAGTGTATCTCAGCGTATCACCCCTTTGATGGGTAGAATCGTCTGTGTTGTTGTGGTTCTCGCTTTTCGAAACGGACAGTATGGCTTTCAACAATTCATCTTCCACGTAAACACAGACGAGTCTATCACTGCGACTTAAGCAGAAGCAAGAATCATAACATAATTATTAGTGGTGCCTTGACTATCCACTGTGGAGTTTCTCTACGTCTTCTGAGTTTTTGTTGCTGGTAAAAACAAAAAAAATATCCAAATAGAAACATGAGTAAATTTTAAATTTACTTGCAGATGCTTTTCAAAATTCCTTTCTTTATACTTTCTCATTTTTTTGTTCCTTCTATAGCAACTGTTTTATCCCTAAGACTCAGGCCGCCTATAAATATCCAAAACTGTAATGGCCCATAAAAGAACTATCATGAGATTAATCAAATAAGAAGTCAATTATTCATTGCATAGCTAAAGATAATATTTGAGAGCTCCCTTGAGAAGAGCATCTAAATTTATAACCACAGAATTTTCTTTTTTAGTTTTCGAATTATCTCAGCTTTAATTGCTCTTCTGGTTACCCATTAAAAAAATGATATTCAGTGCTCTAAGTATAATTTTCTGCCTCATTATCTCAAGGCATAAAATTTAGTTGTTTCATTTACCATTTATAGTGTATTAGAATTGCTTATATGAAGGGTTTCCCTCTCCGATTGTTCTTATTACATATTTATGAAGCTAATTGGAAATTCAAAGCCCGAACTTAATGCATTATTTCTACTAATCTAACTGCTTAGAAACTGATAAAAGACGATTGGGAAAATTAATTTTAATAATGAAATTTTACTATGACAGCTATTTCGACTTCAAACTTCAGGTAATCTTGGATAATGAGTTCAAAGAATTATTATCGTAATTTACTAATTCTGTATTTTTTTTCTCTTGATTTTGTTTTATTTTGTTATCTTTTATTTTTTATTTTTATTTTGATTAACAGTAGAACCAAGGATTTGCATCCATTTTGTTTCTATTAAGAATACAAACCTTATGCACTGCACTTCGACACAATATAAGAAAATGTGTATATCATAGTAATATTCAAAATTATATATGCTAAAAACAATACAAAACAAGTAAGGAACATAAAATTGAGTTCAAAAAAGATATATATGTTTTGTTTTTTTTGTTATGTGATTTTAAAGAATCCAATCAATTTAAGAAATGAATTTAGTAAATAAATTATAATATTTAGTACTCAATAACCTACTGAAATTAAAATCAGTTCAACAGTCTATAAAAAGGTCACTCAATAATTGAATCTTTGATATTCAAAAGTTGGAGAATGTATGTTGAACTGTTTGAGGACTATAGCAATCACAAGCACAGGAAGGATTAGTTTGAAGATAAAACCTAAAAAGGTAAGACAAAAACTTTCTATGACCATGAAACAAACTGTGTTAGTATAGTATAATTTGAAAAAAAAAACTGCTGACATTCTTTATAGATTATATAGGCCTATCTGGAAAAAAATAATTTGTAATATTGGTTTTCGAAGAATTACTATATCTGCAATTCCAGATTTTCTGGTAATAGGGTTAGTATCTTTTGGTTTAACAAAAGACTTTGGAATAATATCACATTCAATAATTTCATTGGCAATCGCATCTTTTGCAATTTGATCTGTAGTTTCATTACCAAAAAGTCCTGCATGTCCTCTAATCCATTCAAATGTTAATATCACCCAGGAAGTCATTATTTATGTAGCTTCCTGCTGCACTGGTTTCTTATATATGGTTTCTTGTAAAGTCCAACGGCTTCAAGGCCACTTATGAATTTTATATTACCACACATTCGTTTAAAAAGTCACAGTTCTCTATCTAATCCAAAACAACACTTAATGCTTAAAGTTCTGTTTGAAATACACAACAATAATCTACGAGTTTTTTAATTTCTTTTTAATTTAACATTACCAAAAACTCCGCACCAACGCCATTTTTGGTCTTAATGTTATTTATATAACATATAATATTATCACAACAAACATTTCTTTCTTCAAGCTGAATTATTAATTTTTGATCATTTGGATGTATAAATTCTTCTGGTTTGTTTGTTGTAAATCTCAAATTCATCATTAAGTTGTAAAGCCTATCATTGACAACTCTATCTATTACAATGAAAATAAATAGTATTGTGATATCAAAATAAGTAAACCACTCACTTCAAATTTTCTAACTTTATTTTTTCTTTCATTTCGGTTGTATTCTTGTTAAGTTACTCACAAAAATTGAATTTATGAAACAAAAGAAAATAATTATTAGTCAGTTTAAAGAAAAATAAGTAATTAAAATCAATAACAACAACATACTAAATTTTGATATTATGAAACAAATTTATATCAGCGGAATTGAGCCAATATTCTTACATGGAGTAAATGAAAGGAATGAAACACTCCATTAGGAAGTGTAACAGTTTGCAGAAACACTCCATTGGGAGAAGTTACTTAAAACCAAAGACAAATTTTAGTTAGAATTATTAGTTAACTATTAATTAGAATTATTATTTTATTTAGAATTATTTGACTTATAAGGTAATTTCTTATTGAAGCTGTGTAGATTACATCCGGCGTATTATGTTTGGATTTTAAGCTCTTACAAACTGTTGACATTAAGACTGTAAATTCAGGAAAACATCCAAACAACATGCCTTTTAAAGTAAAAATTTTGTAATTATTTTTAATTCATAATTAAAGTTTGAATCATTAAAGTTTTATGAATATTTTAGCAACAGTGACATTATATTATGTTCATGTTTTCAATGGTGAAATTATTTTTTTATTAAACAATTTAGTAATACTCCAAAATTCATAACCTCTTATTTGTAGAGTTGTAATAATGAGCAAATTTAATAAAACATACATAGGTAATTCGGACCCTGCATGTATATCGGACAATTTTTGCTCATGTATTGGTCCTCATGTATTGTGATTAGTATCTATCTATGTAAACATATGTATGAGTATATTGTACAATTTCCAGATTTTTGAAATAGATCCGGTACGCCATACCTCTACTGTCAGAAATAAATCGCTGTATATACTCTATTATACAACAATAATTACGAACCAGTAACATATTTCTGAAAACTGATGATTACGAAAAGTATATAAAAGTGAAATCTGGAATCAGTCAAGCTTTTCTTCGCAAGTAAGTGCTCGATCTGCTCGCGAAATTCATGGTCCAACAATAATGAAGTAAATATTACAATAAATCGACTATAGGGGTTTGGTTTCCTTGGATTTATTAGAAATGGCAGAATTTTTCGACTGCTGCTTTTTATTAGTCCATTAAGCGCTCGTTTAGTCAGAAGCTTGCTATAATGCTTACTTAAAAGGCAGAATATTAGCTTAATTTATATGTAATAAACTCGTCATAAACAGTCTTTGAAAATCAGATCGATGGGTATCAAAATAAAGAATGATAAAATTTTGCCTACATTAAACAGTCAATGACTCTTCAGACCAGAATGATTGTTAGGAAATTCAGAACCTATATCTTAATCACTTTGTCTTATTATAAATTGCCCCTTCTAATTGACCCTTCAAGAAATAATGAGAATTTTGAAGCATGTTTTAGTAGAACTAGACTTCGTAAGGAATGATTTTATTGTAAATATATTCAGAAGGAGCTTCGTATTCCATTTTGCAGTAACTCAAATTGTTCATTAACAGCAGTCCAAACTGTCCAACTCGACTTTCTAATATCGTATAAGCATAGAAATTGGTCCTACTTATAATTCGCTTTGTTAATTAATTGAAAAGCTGGATTTTCAACTTCAGAAAATAGTCATAAAAGTTACATAAGTGTTTTAAATGAGATATCGTTCTTATTAACTCTTATTAGAATGTCCAACTGTCTCCTTGTTATGTTAAATTTTTACCTTAAGCTTGTCAGAAATGATGGAAAAAAATCGAATTTCAATTACAGCAATCGAAAAAATTGCTCAACATTTTACTAATCATTTATTCACCTATCACGGAACAACCACTTTAACTTTATGAAAAACCATTAATAGTTCACTTCTCTCTCTTTCTACAATAAATGGAAACTGCTTTATCGTAAGTGCTTTATCTTATCCTAAAATGCTTTTGGGAAGCTTTTTACTGAATCTGCAGCCATTTAAGCAAATTGTCGATTGCTACCATGAAAATATATTTTGTGCCACTGTGATAAATTTGTAGAAATTTGGAAATTGCATTTTACAGATATTCAGCATTCGAATCATTTTTATACAAATGTTGAAACTTTTGCTTCATACTTTCTCGTTTCCTAATCTCTAAGCTTCGTTCAAAATGAAAAATATATTTATCAATATTTACAAATCTTAAATAAAATCTTAAATCAGAATGCTTTTTTGTTATATTAGCGTGGTAGCTACTTTATATGATGATACTTTAGATGTAGAGAAATACCCGTTAGAACGTTTAACAGAAGATAGAATTAGAACAAAAAAAGTATTACATTGTAATTTTAAATCGAGATACAGATATCAGTCTTGTGATCACGATAAATTAGAAAAAGCAAATCATCTTACAAAGAAAAATTTTCTTTATATGTAAAATACTATTGATTTTGATACGTATGGAACCAAGAGATGAAGAATTTTCCAAAGTATTTAGTCCCTGTGCGCCCAGTACCCGAGTGGTAATGGCGCTTGGCTGCGGGTTAGAGGTGAAGGGTTCGATCCCCGGCGGAGGCGGGGGATTTTTTTTCCACGCCCAATTATCCCCCAAACAGGTCTTCTGGTCTACCCAACCCTTTGTAGAATGGGTACCGGGTTTTTTCCCATGGGTACAGGCGGGCGAGCGTCGGGCTGACACCCGGCCTCATCTCAGTCCCGGGTCATTGAAACGTTGGAGCCTTACCTTCGGCGGCCCAATCGGCAACAGTGGGCTTCAGTGAGATACCTAACGTAACTTTGTCCTAAAAAGACAATAATCGCTCATTTCAAAAAATATACAATCATCTACGCTGTAATTTTTAATGGTGGGCTAATGATATTATAAGAAACATTTCTATTGACTATGGTATACATTCGACCAAATTATAAGGAGCAAGGGATAAAAACCGTTCGTTTAGCGTTCATCCGTTTGTGATCAATTTAACTCAAAAACTAACAAAGATGAATATGATGAAATTATCGTAGATGATCTATGCGATTATAAGAAAGATCCTTGTTGATTCTGGTAAAATCTAACATCAAATAAAGGTCTTCAGGCCAAAACGCATAAAATAAACAAAATTATACATAAAGTAAACAAAAATTCGAAAAAAAGATAACTAAAAAACGAAAGTTGGTACATCAACTGTATCTGTATCAACTGTTTTTATTGCTATTATTTATCATTCTATAAAAACAATAAATAAAGCAATAAAAATTCAGCTGCAAAGAACATCTTAATTTAATGTTATCTTTTTAATGATTTTAAATCAATTCTTTTTCTAATCTAATATATAAACTAAATCAGAAGTAATGTGGCCTTTTAAAGCATAATGTTCTATATGTAATTATTAATCAATATGCCTCTTATATAATTATATGACTAGTAATACATTTTTTTGGAGTATTTAGAACACTGTCAAAATGAGTTACGAATTAACTGTAAAAGAAATAGATTCAATTTCTTCTATAAATTGTGATTATAAATTACAAAATTGCGTAATATATTACAAACTGGAACTATTATAAACTGGAAACACATTCAGTGGTTTTCGATTTTACCAAAACAATTTTGTAATCCAGTAGGAAAGAAGTTCATAATCTACTGTCAATTTCCTGTGCTATTCAATTTTCTGCTACATCATGTGGATGTAATATGTGATTTCCATAGACTGACCTACACCTAGCGAGAGAAAAGTGAATTTCTAGTGGAGTTAAGAGTTCAACTTTTGCTTATATTGCATAAGGATTATCAAGCAAAGTTTTATTCCCTTTAAGGCTTTCTTCACAAAATCTTTTTCTATAGTATTCATTGCTTTGTAGTTGGATATTTCTGACTGCAATGTGATTTCTGTCAAATCTCTCAATTTCAGTTGATATGATTTATAGTATTCGACGTGAACATGCACAGGAACACAAAACAAAAATTGATGAAACAGTTGATTATAGTATACGCTTTCCTTTTTATAACAAAAATGATTGTAGTGTTTAAAACATGTGACGCTGAAATTCTTTCACTGTCGCTATTTTAAGTTTCTACTTTAGTTCGTATTTTAATTCATTTAAATTTCGATTGAACAATTTCAAGATGAATATTCTTTCAGAAGCAATAAAAAAATAAAAAATATTGCAGTTTACATAAATATTTTAAGCCTTCTACGTTTTCATTTGTTTGAGTCTTTTTAATTTGTAGTAAAGTTATCGAGTTTGCATTTCAAACAGTTGTCCATTCATTGAGTGGAGAAAGCCGTAACCATTGAGGAATATAATATTTGTTTCGGAGACTGTCATAAACGGTCAAAGAGAAAAATAAATTTTACATTTTCAAATTTAATTGCAATACATCTGCTTTATGGCGTTATGAAGACATTTTATCAATATGAAGCCTTCCCATTTCTTTGAACATGTTTTCATTTTTTTTCCATTCGCTAAGATAAAATACGAATTACAATCACAATTACAATGAATGTTTTAAATGTTTTAATTAATAAGAATTAATAAGAATTTCATTAATAAGAATTTATTATTACAAATTTTGTTTGAAAATAAAAAAGGAAAATCTATAATAAATACGAAACTTGTATAGCTTTACTGTATTTTCTTTTTTTTTTTTTTCAAACACACATTTAAATTGTGAACATATGGTTCAATTTTACTTAAGCAAATTCCGTTGCATGCTTGTCTTAAACATTTAGCATTTAGCATTTTTTCCGATAATGAGATTAAATAAATTCGCACCACCTTTGGTTAAATTATTTATTAAAATAATAATAAATAATATACATTGCAAATTTTCGGAAATATTCCTTATTTTTTTTTCAATCTTTTATCAATAAAGGCTAAATTAACAGATGAGAAAAACATGTATATGACATACCTCCTATTAAAACAAATAAATTACATTTTCGAATAGTGATGTAATAACTTTGTAATCCAAACAAAACATTTTTGGTTAAAATACTCAACATCTAAATACAATACATCTAAATAAATAAAAAAGACAATAAATTATCGTTCCTTAACCTTTGTTTGAAGAAGGACGGGAAAAATTTAGTTACACAAAATTATATATATATAAAACATTTTTCAAAGTAAGATGGTTTTGAATTATAAATTATATTCCTAAGAATAAAACGTAATATGGTAGGAAATTATATAAGAAAATTAGGCAAAAGTTCAAGTAAAGAAGAAAACTTCCAATATGAATTGAAAGAAATGAGAAAAGTTCTAAAAATAAATGATTATGACCTTAAATTTGTAGAAAACATTATAGGGAATTATAATACTTTTAGAATTAAAGAGAAGAAAAAAAAGAAGAATTGTTATTCCATACTTTAACAGTTATAGTAGATACTTGGGGAGAATTTGTAGGGAGACAAACTTTAGGGATACAAAAAGAACAAGAAAGAACTAGTAAAAGAACATGCTTATTACATAAAATACAAGCTTACAGAAAGATCAGAAATAGCAGAACATTGTCTGAATAGAGGTCATTTAATGGACATATTAATGAAGGAAAAAGATAGCAAAATAAGGAGGAATATGGGAAGCATGTTAAGCAGGAATAGAAAATCACAGAACTTGAATAGATACGATCGAATTGAAGTGTACAACCAAATTACATTTTTTGATAGTGGTTTGATAAAAGACTATTTACTTTCATATAAATCTGTGGAGTTCAAACAACTGGTATATTAATTTGTATTTTAACAAGTTTATTGATAAGAATTGTATTTAGATAGTTGAGCATTTTAACCAAAATTGTTATGTATTATTGGATTAGAAAGGATAATTTTTTTGTTTTAATAGGTGATATACATGTCATAAATTGGTCATATACATGTTTTTCTCATTTGTTAATTTAGTCTTTATTGATAAAAGCTTGAAAAAGAAATGAGGAATATTTCCGAAAATTCGCAGTTTATATTATTTATTATTATTTTATGGCTCGTCAAAGTCCTTTAAATAGGACGAAATATCGCCGGAAGGAGGATTAAAGCTTATTTTAAATATTATGATGTTGTTAAAGGTGGTGCATATTGATTTAAATTTTAAAACTTAATATGAAGAGAATTAACCTAAAAAGGAGGTATAGTGTTAAAGAGGTAACATAATTTAACACTAGGAAGATTCTCTCCAGATTCAGCCTTTTACCTATGCTTATTTAGACATACTTTTTCTTTATACTTATTTAGACATTTTTCTATATACTTATTTAGACATATTATCTTTATACTTATTTAGACATATTTTTATGGATATGTGTTTAGACATTTTTTTTTTCGTTGTTGCATTTGAAAAAGATTGCCATTGAAAGAGGCAATCGAAACTAGCCATGCCTTTTAATTTTTTTTTAAATATTTCTGTGTTTTTTAGTTCTACGATTGATCTAGTTGTTAACACACATTAAATCATTTAATAGGCTAATAGGTTTTCGTGTAGGCTACCTATTTAGACAAATTACTGTTCCCTTTAACCAAAAAATAATTTCGTTATTTAATTCAGCTGCGTTAAAAAGTCATGGAAACAATGGAAGCAACTCCATGAGCCAACTTTATTCAGTAATTTATTCAATAGCCTTATTTATTTCTTTTAGCTAAAATCTAAATTTATATTTAAATATTTTGGATTTAATCAATTTGTGGTGATTGATTTTCTTATTATAATTATTAATTCTGATTACTTTCAATATAGCACTGTAATTTAAGTAATTAAGTAAAATACATCATAGTATCATTATAGAGGATTTTTAATTTTCTAATTATGTGCCAATTCAACCAAATACAGTATATCCCTACCTCCTCCATAAGATACAATATAATTTTCTATAGAGATGTCGATAGAATCTAATAAAGAGTCTATAAAACAATATTTTTCATTTGTTTTCATACGTTTGTACGTACTACGTATAACATTAAGAAAAAAATATTTTTAAGGAAAAAAAAATAAAGAACATCAATAACCCCCATTATTTAGCTTTCTGGGACCAGGTATTCAAAGGTCTTAATGAAAATTCGCTCATGGATACCGTTTGTGCAACATTCTTCCTCCTTCTTAAAGTAGAATTCTAAAAACTTGTTTGCCTAACTTTAAGAAAATCTAAAAAAACTATTTTAAATTTTTCACAGTTTTTTTTTTTTAAAAAAAAAAACCTATTCATACTTTATAATGAAAAATCTCGCATAACTAATCCTAACCAACTACCGACCATGAGATTAGAAATGTTAAAAGTCAAAGTTCAAAGATGATTTAATGAAATAAGTGCTGATGAAGAAGTGGTTTTTCCTACTTAAAGCCTTTGCATCTTTTTCGATAATGGAACAGAAACACGAAGGAGTGGAAAATTAGATCAAAAATGCGAATTTTCAGTATGGAGTTACGTAAACATAGCTATTAAAGCACCGACTTACAGCTAGAAGTATTAAGTTTACTTTATTAGCAATGAAAAATAATGCTTATTAAATATTTGATATTCTGCCTACACTCTGTTTACGAATGTTCTGCGCATAAATTGAAATTCTGCATTCGTGATTTAGAATGCAGGTAAAAGTTGAGGTATTTTGAAATACGGTAAACCTTAAATAATAAATTATTTCCAACATAAAATCTTTAGACAGACATTGAAATCTAAATGATTAAAGTTGTTGAAAGATTATGATAATTTTTTCGTCATTATCATTTGCCTTAGTTTCTCTAAAATGTTTTTTCCTTTTTCTTGCCTCCACGTTGAAACATATCTATCGAACTGCTAATAATTAAGTCAGATTGAAATAATCTACAAGAAACTCTGAATAATCCAATTACAAGACATTATGACAAATATTAAAAATTATGGTAATTTTATCATTGAGCAAATATATCTCAATATATGCAGTCAGTTTCGATAACAATCCCATATAAATAATCAAATCGTAATTATTTATGACTATAGATAATATTTAGAGATTTATGAATTATTTAGAGTTTAAAAACAGGTTTCGTTGATTTTGAAAAGAGGAATACATAAATGAATTAATACAATGCCACTAATTAGTTTAAGGCTAAATGTCGAAAATGAAAACTGGATGTGTGTTCTCATGTTATTTTGTTATCTGAATTTGTGTTAGTTTTTAAAATATTTGAGATAGAGGTAATTACGGAATGATACCCCGAAAATTAACTTTGTAAAGTGAAATTTATATATTAATAAACATGGCAGGAAAGATATGTAGCAATTGTCAGGCGCTTATATCAGTCACATTATATACCCGACAAACATTTTTGATAACAATAATTTTTGATAATAATAATAAATGTATATATAATTCTGAAAAAATCCTAACTAAAGTCGTTTTAATGGGATAATCTGTTATTTTACAATCTGTCCTTAGAACCTTTCAATTCTTAGAAATTTATTAATCACCAATACACATTAAAATGAGAAAAATGAAAGTTCTGTTCTTTATATGAACGGATTTATATAATTAGCTGAGTTTCATATACAAGATGCTTTAATAATTAATAAAATTATTAATGAAATCAAATAACTCATAATAAAAATAGATAAAAATACTTAAGTAAAATTTCCTTAATTTCAACTCCACTGTATATTTCTATCAAGTCACCGGATGGACAGACCGGCGACTGACTGATAAGCAACACACTACAGTATACGAATACAAATATAACCTCATGTGATTGAATACTAGTTATGATTTCTTCATTCACGCGCCGATCATCCATCCTTGAAATATAACTAAGGATGGATTTTTTTTTTATTAAATTTTCGGACCTTGTAACTTACAACTCGAACTAAGTAAGCGAATAAATCCTAAGGTGTTTTGCCTCGATAGGACAGGAATGTAGTCGTGACCGAAATACTAAGTAGGTTTTCGATTTCTTCTGTGCTCACGAAAGTTGTCTTGGTATAAGATTCAATTTATTTGTCCATCATACTCAGCATCTGCCTCTTCTTTTCGTCACATTCCAGCAACTGCGCCCAGAAACACAGTAATAGATAAAATATTAACAGAACATACGAACTACTATATTTTACAGAAATAAAACTAAGTGGATGGCTGTCTTTGATATTTCGGGAATGTCATTGACTTTCACATAATAAAAGAGACACTCCTTTAATTACGCGTAATTTGTTGTTTAAGTTTCTTAAATAATCACAGGGTATGTAAGAAATATTTAGAAATTGTAAATATCTAAATTCTGAGCACTGTAGTCTTAATTCAATTGTAACATTCTCTTTTTGCTTAGAAGTTACTAAGCATTTATCTAAATAAATAAACATGCAACCTACTTTGAAAGAATAAAGGAATAACATCAATTAACTTCATATGTAAGATAAGACATTTAAAATAAGAAAAATTACGCAAATCATTACACAAATTTTAACATAGAATTCGGAGATTACAATTATATTTAGGATATCTGAAACGAAATATAAGTAATTGTTTTTAGACTTTTTCTTAGTAATACAATTATTGCAACGACATTAGTAAAAGGTAATAATGATTTTAAGAACAACGATGTTCAAAAAACAAAAACAAGTAAGAGTGTTTTTTTTTTTCCTTTAAAGCTAGTTTCTCTGCAATACATTAGTTGAATCACAGTAAAAAGGAAGCTACAGCATTGGAATATAAACGAATCCTCCACAAAAATGATACCAAAATAGATAGCTCTAAATGAGATTAAAAACCCTGAATCCCTATTGCGGCAAAAGATGTCTGATAAATCTCCGATTTCCTGGTATATGATTTGTAGCGGTTAGTTATATTCATAAAAAAGACGTACAAAAATATTATTTTTATTGATATGTTGTCTTTGTTTCATTTAAAAAAAACTAGAATGCCACTATTAAGTCAAATGTTATTTTCTAAAACATCAATAATTCATAAAAAAAATATTAATGAAATTTCTTTTATAAAATATCATTTATGATTTTAAAGGTATAAAATATAACGTAATTTCATTCTTACTTTGAAAAAAAAATATTAATCCATAATTCTAAATCTTGTAAGTTGTATGAAGGAAAAGAATAAAAGTTGAAAATTCAGTTTTCTTTTTTGTATCTGTAAGTAATTGTATATTTTATTTTTGTAGCTACATATTTTTCTTTCTCTGTGACACTGTTTTACCGCATGTTGGAGTAACAGCCGTTAGCCTTTTTTTAAATAAATTGAAGTATTAATAAAAAAAAATCAACAAATCTAACTCAAAGTTTTTAGCGTATCACTGAGGAAAAAAAACTAGCTAATTTCTCTTTTTTTATTAAATAGTTGTATTATCGGATTTTAACTATTTTAGCGGAATATGGAAAAGTTCAGTTCTATTTCAGTATTCATTCTACTTTCATCAATTTCATATCCTTTAGAAAAGGCACAACAATCTGATTAAAAGTAATCAATAAAGTTTATTATTGTTTTCTAGTGAATATACTAATATTCAACTAAAATTCTTTTAAAAGTAATCCTTTGTAACACTGGAAACTGCAACTTAACATATTTATCTGTTTTGACTTAGAAAGCTTAGAAAACTGTAGATAGACTGAAGATTTTTTTTTTCATTGTTCTCAAAAACCAATTGAAACTCTCCAGAGATAATGAAAAGCAATTTTCGAAAGCATATATGCACTATTTAATCTTTGCTTATATTAAACTTGCCTCTGGCTTCCTCTTTATGAATGAATCAGGTTTGATCTTAGGTTCCGACTTGGCAATAAACTTTCCAAAGTCACAATTTCAAACTTTCTCACCGATCAATATCCAATAAGGTGTAAATATTCAGAGGGCGAAAGGAGAAGGCGCATCACGGAAGTCTTAACAATGCGGCAAAGAGAAACTAAAGTGTAGTATCAAATTGCGGGAAAAAAAGAGAGACTTTAGAATTAGAAAATGTTCGTCTCACCGAGAGGACGCGGAGGTGCAGACAGTTCCGTCAACCGTGGTCATCCAGGCTAATATGGGAAAGGGCACAACAATACGTCCGAGAAGGAAGGCCCGGGTGGGCGACGACGGGTCGCAGTTCAGCCGTCGGTAACGTTGAACAACCACGGCCTAATTTGCAGTGTTGGTTTATTGTTCATCCACGGTCCCATTAAGACTGATTTAATCCAGGATAATCCCATACAATTTAAAAGGGTCTCCTTGAAAAATCCCCGGCTTGTGTGGTGTCCGTCAGGTCTTCAGTGGTGGGTTTTGGGTGTCTTGGACGGATCCATGATAGTCTCGGAGTGGTGCCTTCCTGCACCCGCCCGTATCCACGCCGGAATGCGAATTAGGCCGATCCGCTCACGGACACGCATGGGGAGGAACTAAACTGTTCTTCGCGAAGATCACCCTTTAGCGGGAAGAGATACGGAGAGCACTCAGATCGTCGGCTGCTTGAGACCCGCCCACCTCCAAACCTGACGTTCTCGCAGGAGGATCAACGCCGTTGATGGTGGCCTCTGGTGGTGCTGAGTGGAGACAAGTACTTCCATCCACCCGCCATCCAGTCCGACCGTCACGGGAAATAAACGGCCCCGAGGTAACCACACCGGCAAACACAGTTGGATGGAAAGAGATGGTATTCATTAGTACCATTTAGATACAAGAGGAACTTGATTCAGATAATGGAATTTTGGCTGTTTTATTAGATAAACGGCGAGAAAGCAAAGAGCTAACTAGGAGAACGACATTGACAAAACTTTTGTAATTTTATATCAGTCTTTGTATATTAGTTAAAGAAGCATCAAGATTAATGTGAAATATGGTTATTGTTATCTACTTTCATAGCATTCTTCATAGCCTACTTCGTTTAACTTAGTATATTCAATCCATCATAAATAATTTAACGTGCCCAACGCTAAGTTTGAATAACATTCAGCTTAAGCAATTATATTTAAAAGTTACCTTGTGATAAATTCAGCAAATCTTGTGATTATAACGGATTTTGAGCAGTTAATTTAAGCTCGTTGTTAAATATACTGTATTTTGAATATTTCTTTAGCATTTTTAATTTTCATTTAATGTTAATTTATAAACTTTTAATAAATAAAAATAAATTATTTAATGTGAATAAATTTAAAATGCAAGTTTAAGAAGTTTAATGTACAAAATACAGTGTAATAATAAGAATAAATATTAAATTATTCTTAAGTTATTATTACATCTGCAGTTAAATATTTATATCGTTGTTTACTGTTCGCAATTTTTATTATCATCTTTGAGAGGATTCGATTTTTATGGCAATCACCTTAGCTTTTACCAACAGTTACACCAGATATTTAGTATTTTTTATTTTGTGATTATGAACTTAAGTTATTAACTTTATTACAGAAATATCCTTCACAAGGCTTAAGTAATACGAATGTTACTGATAACATCTTATTAATTGAAGTTTTAAAATGCTAACATTTCAACCGCAGTTTGTTTTTAAAGAAGACAATAGTGAAGCATTACTACTTCAATTATTTAATTTTTTTTTTTAAATATCCAAATATGGAAAGTAATCACTTTTACTAAAGCAGTTTCAATGCCCAGATTGGTAAAGATGTTTTGCCATTCCAGGCAGATCGATGATCTTTCTACCATTTATTTAAAAACGGAAATTGATGATATTTTTAGAGTAAACAATGGAAGAGAATAGTTCGATTTAAAACGAAGAAAGAAAAAGAAAGAGTAAGGAGGTTTTATATTGTCAGTGAAGATTTTCGATAGTAAGCAGAACGAGAATATTTAGACAGGAAGTCAAACATGAATTACGTGATAATTCTTAGATAAGCAATATAATTAAATCAATGTTACGTTTTACATTTTAAGAGAAATTTCAAAACTTATTATTCAAATTAGATACACAATTAAGTTAATAAATATCCTTATAAAGTCCTTATAAAGCTTTTCCATTAATGGAAAAAAACGCTATGAATTACATAGCATCAAAACAAAAAAGAAAGAAAAACAGATTTTTAAAAGTTTGGTAGAGATGATAGAAAAGATGTATTACAAAACTGAAATAAATATGACATGATATTTAAAGATAAAAGAAACATTATATGTACATTAAATATTAAGAGCTAAAGAAATAGAAAATACAATTTATTATCGCCCTTGCTTGCTGGTCAAAATATAAGTTATCTCAACACAGAAGACAGCAATCTTGGTAAGGTAAACTTTAATGTGAGCCAAACTGGTTTAGTCAATAAAAGAGGTTTTAAAAAACACGCATATGTTCAAACTTAAAATTGATAAAAGTACTTGTCACTAGTTTCAAACTCCTTTAAGGAGATCTTATGGAGATCTGAAGATTGTCGTAAGGGAGGCTCAAACTAGTCAAAAGTATTTTTATAAATTTGTTTGAACTTATACTTATTTTATACTTCTTTTATTGACAATAAATCTTTGAAAAGAGGAATGACGTTTAAGTTATATAAAACCATGCAAAATCCACGTTCTTCGAACGGGTTACAATGATGTGGATGAGAAAAAAATTGAAATTGTAAGATCACTTCGAATTGGCAGGGGAAAGCATTGCAGACCGCTTAACTCAGATATATTGCGGTTTGCCGCTATACACTTCTTGGTCATTCCCCCCCCCATTAAAAAAAGGATATTTTTATACTTTTTATATTGTCTACACTATTGAACCTACCCATATGGCAAATTTTGAGTTTATAGCATGTTGGGAAGTACGTTAACTATTTAAAACAGACAAATACATTCACAAATTTCCCTTTTATATTATTGATCACTGTTTGAAAATATCATGCATCTCCCAAATAAGAATTCAAGCTTGTAAAAGAATTTATTTCCCTAATCATAAAAGATCTTTACAAGACAAAATCTGCAGCTATGAAGGTAATCTTTCAATCAGGTGATTAACCAATACGTAATTGTTTAAAATTGGGTTATCATTTAGTTAAAAATTAAACCGTTAGTAATTTTAAATTAATAAAGCAATTTAATTTTTATTAGATGTGTAACTGAGTTTTTAAATTTCACAATTTGCTTTAATTTTGTTCTTACATTGCGAAATTTGAAAGATAGGCACATTCGGAGATTAAAAGGTTTTATAAAGTTAGTCTTATTTTCAATTTTCCACCACTGTCTAAATTTATATTTTTTATATTTTAAAGATTGTGTAAGCCTACACAGCTAACTCCACTTGGATGTGTTTTATATTCCTGTGATTAAACTTTTAATTTCAATCTAGCTTCTACAAAAATTAACGTTTTTTTTTTTAATTATAGATAAATTAAAATATTCTTTGATCCTCTTAATTATTGATTTACTAAACTTGCCGCTGTTTTGAATGATCATGTAGTCGTTGTAATTTCATTAAGATAGAAGATCTCTTATATAAATTAAAACTTAACCAGTTTTGATTTGAAATTAATCTTAAAGCACTATTCTTTTTTGTTTTTCGTTTCTGATTTACTACAGTTGAATTTGAAATAAATTTAAAACTTGCGGATCATTTTTAAATGGATTTTCATTATTTATTTTTTTCACCGAAAGCAGAATAAAGGGAATACCTACACTTTCAAGAAAAATGATCAATTTCAGTGAAATTCAACATTTATTTCATTTGTCGCACCTTAAGGAATTCTAACAATTCTTGAGAACTTTCGAAAAATGCCACATTATTCATAATGCTTCGGTAAAGAAATAAAAAGAGAACAATCTTAAAACGGAAATAAGAATAATTAATTAATATTTTTATAGAAGTGTATGACTATGAAGTATTCATAAACATAGCTGTTCAAGTGGGACTTTAAGAAAATACATAATTCATTAAGTTATTCATTAGCAATCCTATTCTGTTAAGTTGCACAGAGACATTCAATCTAAACATCAATTTGTTCTGCAGTGCAGTATCCTAAAGGGGTCAATTCTATTATTACTCAATGCGACGCTTTTGAAAAGCTCTTTAAATTGAGGATATCGGAGAAATACAAATTAATTGTCCATTGAAATTGAAGTTGTATGTACCATTGAATGAACGGTTTTCAAAATCAAGAATTCAACAGTTCTGAATTATGAAATGATTAAAGAACCTCACCTTGCTTATAATCAATACTTAGAATAAGGAGAAATTTTAGATTTACTTGCATAACTCAAAATGCAGAATTACATTGAATATAA
Source organism: Thereuonema tuberculata (assembly GCA_023159025.1). NCBI lineage: Eukaryota > Metazoa > Arthropoda > Chilopoda > Scutigeromorpha > Scutigeridae > Thereuonema > Thereuonema tuberculata. The sequence goes on along the minus strand of JAFIDM010009631.1, from coordinate 63,726,261 downwards.
ATTTTAATTCAATATACGCCGCATAAAGCAATTGAAAAATTTATTAGTATTTTTTATGTAATCTAGGCGAAGGGAATTTAGACAACCTTTTCTCTAAATTTTAATTTAACTTTCAAATTTCTTCCAGGTATGAGGAATGTTTGGCATTACTACAAAATTATAAAACTCACAGTGAAAATTTTTGTTTAGATCTATATGACAGAAAAAAATTATAGTGCCAAGTTTTCAAGTAGATAATCGAATAATAATCATGATAAAATTGTTATGAATGCAAAGTTTGCGAAAATAATCTCAATGTTGCCTTATTCTTCAGTAAACTAGATTTTGAAAACTTGTTAAAACGAATAAGCTTTGTTTTTGAAAGTTGTAGAATAAAACTAAGTCAGACTAAATTGAAACTTTGATGGTATCAATGATCAAAAATTTTATTACATGATTACATTACATTACTCATCATTCATCATTTAATTTTCTTGTTTGGTGAATAGCATATAGGAAGATTGCTACAAACGAAAATTTAAACTTGTAATTACGTCTTAAACATACTAATCTAATTCTAAGCGCATTGGGAAGAATTTCACAATTTTTGTAAGTAGGATTGTTATCATTAACGTTATTATTAAAATGTTATTATTTAATATTATCATTAAAAACAAAAGTTAGCTTAATTGTGGTTAATTTTTCCTAAATAACTGAAAGTGTTCGCACAGTCAATTAACAATTTATAAAGAGCTCTTTTAATCATTGTTAAATTATGAATTTATTCACAGCCCATCAAAGATTTGTGTGAACCATTATTAGATGCTAACAATGACTCGAAAGAATGCTTTATTTCTGTTAAATCTTTGTATTAGGTCTCCTAAAAATCAATAATGCTAATTCTATTCATGTTACAGAAAGAAACCATGCATAAATATTATGGTTAACTTCCTAATAACGAAAATGAATTAAAAAAACTGAATTCACTCGTTAGTGACCACTTAAGTATCATAATGATAGGAAAAATGATAAAGCTTTCACAGAATTTGATTCAGTATGAAAATAATGTTGCTTACGAACAATTCGAGACTGAAGAAAACTAGTTTCTACATTGAAAATTACACATCTAGGCGAATAAACTAATTAAATCTTTCACTTACATTAATAATAACTAGACGATTTCAAATAAAAAATAAGAAATTCTCCATAATCAATATCATTAGTTTTCCTGTGAAATATTTTTTTTTAAATTATACTCGCTAGAATTTCTTTCTCTAAAACATCTTTAAGCTTTTTCAATTAATTGTTGATGGTTGGTATTGCTTTACAATTAAATATGCCATCAACGGAAAGAAAAAAATGCCTCAATATTGCGAAACTGAAGTAACAATCCTAGGATTTCAGGCTGGGTAGAAGTTTTAAATATCAACAATGGTTTTATTACAATAATGCATTACAAATCTATACTGCGAATATATAGAGTCAATGGGCAACGTTTCTCTTTACATTCGAAGACATCTAAACAACTGTTAAACACCTCATTTGTGCGGATGTTATTCAAGTATTGTTTAGCAAAGTTTCAGCATATTTGTTATTTCTATTCATTGTGTCATTTGAAGTTGTTTCAATACATTGCTTTACATTATCTGCTCATATTTACAAATTTAACTTTCCGATTGTCTTGACATGGATTCGCTCCATTAAATCACTAAGAATTATCTACGTGGAATTAGAATTATCTACGTGAAATAGAATCTATGTGGAATTAGAATATCGAGATACATGTGTACTGATTAGTTCTGAAATCCATAGGGATCTGGTTCAAATTCTAGGTAAGGCATGGATAAATCATCTGCAGGGGTGTTTTCCAGTCTTCTCTTCTATTCTTCTTCACATTATGCTAGATTGATGTCAGAAAGGCATCCGGCCGTTAAACGGCTTCCCGTATCAACAACATACGAGGAAAGGTCACCGCATCGCTGACCTTATGTTAGAGGAACTAATAATGCTGAAGACGACGGAATCATTAACTTTAATGTGAAGGAAATGTTCTATATGTCAAGTAAATCGTTGGCTCTGCTGTGAAAACCTATTTAATAAACCTTTTATTTACATGAAGAAATAAAAAAGACAATAACTTCTTAAAAAAATATATAATTTCAGAAAAATCGATTAACACGGGACTGACGTGTATCATAAAAAACAATATATAGCAACTCTAGTTTTCATTTAATTCATCCTTTACATTCCTGATACATTGGCAACAAATTTGTTCTTTTCTTATCTTTTTGAAAACACTGTGCAGTATTCGCTGTTTCACTAATACGGCGATATTCAGTTATATCCATGTTCAATACGTTCGACCCACTCAATATATGGCAAAATGTTTTCTAGGTTTTACATACATTTGCAAGTGAATAAAGCTATGTTCACTTTTCCGCGGGGTCCGGAATCTAATCCTCTAGAAATGCTGTCCTACTATATTGTATAGTTATTGTTTTCGGGGATCTTATTAACGGCTAAAAATAAAAATAAAAGAGTAATTTTATTTTGTTGTTTTAGTTATTTGCAATTCTATTACAGTTCTATTGCAAGTAAATGACAATCAAAAAATCAGGAATGAAAGTTGTTTTTAGATTGATCTTAATAAACTTTACAACGAATTTATGAATTAATTACACTAATTTACAGATAAATTAATAAAACACAACGACAATTTTCTGTAAGATTCGAGATTTTTTTCGGTATGCTAAATAATAAAAAAACATGATTGGCAACAATAAGTATTACAGAAAAAAATTTTTGAACTAAAATTAAAATAATCAGAAACATTTCATTGAAACTCAGTGAAGAAAGCTTTCTCCAAAGTAGCCTTTTGATTTGCTATATAATTGGAGTGTAAGTTGTTTAAATAAAGAAAATAATAAAGATAAACTTAGCTTTTCTCCTGTCCATAACCCCAAGCCAACCAAAGGTAACCAACCATTCAACAGTTATAACATTCGTGCCTTTACCTTTTACAAATCAAATTATCAAAAACTTTTCACAGGTGTTAGAACGGATAATAGCTCGAATAGTCATCTCATCAATACAATTTTTTCATTCATTTTACATTTTTAAAGGTTTGCGAACTTCAATGAGATGTATCTTATTTACAACTATCTATATTACTACAATGCCACCTTCATTTCTAAATTTAGTATGAAAGCATCAAATATTCCCTAAATGATCTTAATTGCTAACAGCTAAACCTAATATGGAAACTTATTGGCATCTTTTAACAGAGTTTCGATGGTGTATCAGATAGAATTAATTTTTATCCTTGCTCAGGATTGTTGCATGCTCACAGTTTGAAGTATATAACTAAATTCGATTTTTAAGGTCGTTTTACTTTTTCTTCCAATTTTCCAATCTACTCAATTTGTAGCCTTATCCAGTTCATCTATATGTACCTTTCACCAAAATTGCTCGCTAGTGCACATTTTCATGAAGGTCTCTCTACATTATTTGCTAATGTTCTGTTCATTTTACTTGAATACAATAAATGGTATCTGCACAGTAAATGGCTAAGAAACTACATGCAATCTTGTGACCATCAAGACAAAGAGTATTTTTATATTCTAATTTTACCGTAAAGAACTTTCATTGAGTAATATTTCGAAATTTTCATTGAGTAATTGCAATAATTCCATGTTAATTCAAGAAACAATTCTTGAATTAAATACAATTGTTTTTTCTATTGTAATTTTAGTGTTTTTTTAATCTTATTGTTGTAAACTCAACTGTCTCTAAATCATTTTTAGAAGTTGATCTTCAAAACGAGACGGTTTTATGGGCAATTAAATAAGCGAAGGAGTTTTTCTCTCCATAGATCAAATAATTCTTTTGCTTGATCTAATCTTAATTAGAATTTATGTTTCTTTTCGGTTGTAATAATACCATTTTAATGACTTCAAATGAAACCAAATATGAAAGAGTGAAACTCAAAATAAGTCGAACGTTTGATGTAATCAGGTTAGTGAGAAAAAAAAGAAGATTCTGTCTTATGGAAATGAGGCAAATTAAGTATATTGACAAGCAAGGACACTGAAAGGCACAAGAAATAATTACATTACGAAGGTATCGACAAACAAAAACAAGAGAAATAATGAGAATTCAATGCAGTAAATTAAATTCTTGTAAATTAAAAGCTTTACATTAATCTTATATTTTTTTCTTATCTCATTTATATTTAAAACCAATTCCTAATCTTATAAATCTATTTAAAGAACAAAGAAGGTTACAAAAATAATGAATCCCAGATAAAAAAACTAAAAAAGAAACTAAAATAGAAAGGATTTTCAGAAGAAATGGCAAACAAAAGGCAATGATTTTCTATAACCAAATGCTGAAACTTTAAAATTATGTCTTTTTATTTTAGCTTCTGAGGCTTAGAGATATCTGTTTTGTACTTCTTTCACTCATCAAGGAGGGAAAAACTAAATTTAAGTTTAGTAAGCAATTACGCTTTAAAACTCTTTAAAAGTCACCAGATAGAATTCAGATATACGAATATGTAGTTCTTAGGTCACCGTCCACTGAAGGGTGATAATATTTACATTATTCCCACTAAATGTTAATTTTACATTGTTATTTACATTTATTTATTATATTGCAGAAATAAAACTGGTTGTAAAGAAGTTTTTAAACGATAAAGTGAAGAAGTAGAAAATTGCAATTTTCAACGTAGAAAGTGTAAATAAAATGAATTACATAAAAGAAATTCTAAATTAAAGAGATTTTATTGCATCAGTATGTAGAGTGAGCAAAGAGTTAGATAAAGTTTACCTTATCATTTTACTCTGAGCCTATTGGCACCGATTAACCTAATGAGAAAAAGGAGAATTTTGATGATCATAATGAAAGATTGGTGGAATGGTTGAAGAAGGAAAGCATTTCATAGCAATCTCTTGTAAATGATTATAGTCGAATAGATGATTGGACGAGTGATTACAGACTAATAGTCAAATTAGCTCAAATTACTTAGAATATTTTGATGAATGTAAGCATTACACTAAGATTCCGACAATTTGAAAGGACTGACAGAGATTCGACAGCAGACATTATCAATAAAGCTCCCTATCTCGAGGCGGACAAGAGGAGTGAATCGAACTGTACATCTTACTCAGGGTTTGGCCCAGTTCAATGATTGCCGCCTTGTTGCCGAGTAGACGGCTAGACCAAAATGATTATAGATAGTAAATGAAGGAAATTGTCTCGCTCCACCCATGTGCTCGCTTTCCAACCTTCGTGTCACTATTATTTTATCTAGGTTATATCAAATGAGATATGATGATTGAACTGTTTACGAACTAAGCCCTTTAGAGAATTTTTTTTTATTTCAATTGCATTTGAAATGTGATTTTTGATGTGAATTGTAATAGAATAACAAAGATATATGTGTTATTTATTTTTATCATAATTACAAAAAGTAATGTCTATGTTGATCTGCCATATCGTTACACCTAACAAAGATCTAAACATGATATTAAAAAAAAATGTAATTTCTCAGTTAAGTAAATAATTTCCATATTCTGCTGTCGTCTGAAAATCAATTCATTATGAGTTGTCGTTAGCGACTGAATAGGCAATTTTGTAATGAATATTGTTATTTTCAATTAAGGAAGGCATTATTAATCGCTTGGACGTTAACAATGTTTTTTTAACCAATGCGCTGGTTTAAAGGCTGTAGTCTCAACCCCAGTATCGGAAAAAGAAGTTTGAACATAATTTTTAACTTTTTTTTAGTCCGAGAGTCATCTTTTTAGTTTTTAAAACCCTCATCGTTTTTCGTTGTTTGGTTGAAACGAAAGATAAGGAAATCATGACATCCCCCCCCCTCCCCACCCAATGTCCAATTCCTGGACACATCTACCCAATTTCTAACATCTACTGAGGAAAACGCATTTGCTCGATTTCCTCATTTTAAGTTCCGTTCTTAGTAACTTAATGAAATACGTATCATATGTTTGCAAACCTTCTGCATTTTTTACCTCTTGCAAAAGGTCTAGTTTTATGCCGAATAACATCAACGACTTTTAAATAAATTTATTCCGGCTTTTTCTGAAGAAGAGATCTTGTATTGTACTATAGAAGATAGGTTTATGTATCACTTTCACATAAGGAGTGAAACGTAAATTCGGCGTCGAGTTTTAGACTTCCATTATATATTTTTATATCCATGTAATAGAATATATAATGGAAGTATCCCTTTGCACGCCTACATGTACAGGAAGGGTTTTAATGTAGAACAGCTTAATACATGTTTAATACATGTTCTGTACTTGTTTAGTACAGGTTCTGTAGGCCACTTAACTGTGAGAGATTAACACTCTCTCGGCGTTTCCACTAGAAGTGTAATTTCCCCAAATTTATTACAAGTATTTTATATTTTTACGTAGCTTTCGTGTAATTTCTGTAATCTCGATGCAATTCTCTGAAGTGCGCAGCGAGAAACAGTTTCGTTTACTTAAGCGCTTAGAATCAATCCATTTTCGAACTAAGAAAACTCAGAATATATAAAATAAGTAGACTTACTCAGGAATGGAACGTTACGTTACTTTAGCAATCAAAAGAAATCCAGTAGAAAACAATTAAATTCTAGAAAACATATCTGTTAAAACATTTTTTTCTAAGAATAATTGTAATTACAAATACAAAAGTAGCCCTTTAGGAAAAAGAATAACCGTTTTATATATAAACTTAAAAATCTCCTTTTTCCTTCTAAACCGTTTCTGTTAATAAATTCTATTAATGAATAATTAATATAATATAAATGTAATAATTTATTATATTTTAGCATATATTTTAAGTTTTAAAGACGTGATGATACTGAAATTTTATTATATTTTTGAATACTATTAATAATTAATAAAGGGTAATTGCCCTAAACTCCAAGAAACACGACAGAACAGTTTTGTCAATGACACGAAGTAAGTAAATTGTAAATAGAGAAAAGGAAAAGGTTGCAATATCGATTTTCTGTATTCTTTAAGTCAATGCATATAAACTAATGTTGCTAATGATAATGACAATTTCTTTTTTCTCCTTAAAGACAATGACTTATTGTGAAACATATCGATTGAGCTAAAAAAGAGATCAGTAATAAAAATAATAGTCATATAAGAAAAAAATTCTCTTAACTTTTTAAAGATAAATGAAGCAGACATAGCCATACAAGTAATAACGTAATTTTAAGTTTAAATTTCTCCTTAGACAAATATAACTCCTTATACAATATTAACATAATACGCAAAGAATTTCATTTAACACTCTTATATCATTTGTTATTTGCAAGATACACGCCTTAAATGTTTGACTTAAATGTTTTGGAAGCTGTTGTTTCTATGACATTTTTCCCTCTAAACTGTTCTGTATAATTTTTTTTTTCGGCCTTGTACGTTAGTCCACGGCGGGACGCAAGGCGTTTCCCCCTAAGAACGGCGGGAACACTGGTCCTAATCACCCCGACTGACCAGGTGACTGGGGTGATGGGAAGAGAAGAGACAAGAGACAGAGAAGAAGCAGACAAACACAGGAAAGGAAAGTGAAACAGCCAAGCCACGACCGGGATTCGAACCCGGGTACTGGCACTCTGGCCGCAACGGCAGACCGCCGTCGAGACGGCACGGCCACGCCAGCACAGCTCTGTATAAATTAATAAATTTAAAAAGATATATCTTAGTCAGATATTGAAGTATGAACTGAGAATTCTTTCTATAGATTAATGTTTTCCTTTTATGGGGGTATTCCTGGAAGATTTAAGATCGAGAACCGATAATGAATTTTAGAACATAGATATCTCGAGATCTATTTTAATAAATGTTTGTCTTGTCTATTTCAATTTAAAACTTTAAATTGAAATAAAAAAAAAGGTTCATTTTTATATTTAATCAAATTTTCCACATTTCTGCCAAAACCTCAATAGAAAAGTTAACAGCAGTAAATCTGAAATTCGCGATAATAAAAATAATAAAAATCTTTCTACGGGCTACAAATATTATCTTCATACAACTAATAAATCTAGATTTACAAGTGACACCCTGAGGCAGCTATTTTCTACGTCGCTCCTCAACTTGTAAACAAAGCCTTCATTTACTAATATATTTGATAAATATTTGGGGTTTTATTCAATGCATTCTCTCAATTATTTCGTTGTTATTTGAGTAATTATGCTGGCACACGAATTAGTTCTTTCACTTATATAGTGATTTTCCTTAATTATTTGGAGATCCACTGTCTTTCCTACGATCGATATTATTTTCAGTTTCTGAAGTTTATTGTCATTTACTTACTTTCTAGGTGGAAAGTAGTGACTCACCAAATTAGTCAGTCTACGCTTGTGCGCCCCCTCCCCCTTTTCCCCAATAACTTTTGAACTTCTGGATGCATCTTTTTGAAACTTGATCAAAAAATATTCGAGGACTAGGGACCATCTAACTTTTATATTTCGAATCATTTGCAAATGAGTCCTTCAAAACTCCAAATGAAAAAACATTGGAATCGAAATAATGAATTTCAATTAATCTCTTATTGATTTTAAACTTTGAACATTAAATCATTTTAGATAATTCACTGCGCATGGTTTGATAAGATTAAAGCTAATCAAATTTAGAAAATTTAAGTAAATCAACGAATTTACTTAACTTTTTTTTCAGAAAATAGAAAATTTCTACTGTTCGTACTCACGAATTTAAAAATAAAAAAAAAAAAGAAATAAAATTTTAAGGAAAGTAGGCTTTAAGTTTTCGAACTTATTATTTTATTTTTTATGGCATTTTTATTCTATATTTGTGATGAAAATGTATCATCTTCATTAATTGTATTAAAAAAAATTTGTTGAAAAATGCTTAACTTGTTTAAAATATTAAATGGATGTTATCTTTTATTGATTTACATTTGTTTCAAGTCTCAAGAAGAAGTTTTTGAAACTACACAAAAATTAGACAACATCGAATTAGACAGCAACATTATGTGCATGGAGACAGTATTAACTTAGAAGTTTCTAAAGGAGGCTAAATAAAAAAAAATAACATAGTTTTCATATTATTTAAAACTAATTAGAAAAGATTTCTTAAAGAAAAATCATTCAGATTAGTAATAGAAAATGTGGTGGTGTTTTTTTGTTTTTGTTTTTTAATAAAACTTTTTTAAAAGGCCATTCAATTTTACAAGACATCCTCTCTGATAGTAGAGACAAGTTTGAATTATAGGAGTGACCTGGGAATTTTGAATGGTAATTCTCGCGTTCAACCAAACAAAGCTGCCTCATTTTTACGCGTTGGGAAGTTACAAAGAAAAAAAGTCTCCAAACAAAACAAAACAAAAAAAAGCTCTGAATGCTAGATTTCTTTCTTTTTCGGATGCAATGTGAGAAGGGTACATCCTCAATACGCCAACTGCTTGAATTCTCCTTAATACGGAAGAATCAAAAGTTATAACTTATAGGAAACAAAATTTGGTTAGACAATACTCGGGGCGTAATTTTTATTAAGCCCATTCTTTCAAATTACAACGGTGGACATCAATTGATAAATACTGTTTTCAATAAGAAGTAGGCCTACATCAAAAACAACTGGATTTTTTTTTCAAATTTCTTAAATTTTTTTAATATTCAAATGCATGAATCTTACAGCTTTGATGAAACCTCATTTTTACACTATTTCGGTAGACAGGATTCTTAGTTTAATATTTGTTGTATCCGATAAAATTCGTCAATGGGTAGTTTGTAGTAATTTGGTAGTAGGTGGTGCAGAGAGCCTTTGTAAAAAATTGAATCCCTCTATAGACCTAACTTAAGGTCAGATGGCAGCTCGACGCTCGCCCGCCTTAACACTCCAGAAAGAACCCGATACCCATTCTATACAGGACTTGGTGGATCTAGGACTGAATCCGGCTCCTCCAGCTCTCAGTCAACTGACTACAGGGTCACTTGACTGCAGGGTCCATATTTTCATTTCTGCATTTTTTAAATATAAATTTAGATTATTAGTGATCGTATGTTCTAGATGTTAAATTTAATCGAGTACGTGTTCAACTGAATTAAATTCATTTTTTTCCTGTTATCCTGAACGACTTTAGTGAAATCGATACCAAAAACATTGAATCGTTCTATTATTCTCTGCAGAATAATCTTGATCTTTAGTTTCATGAAGAAAGAAATATAGCCTAGTCACTGAGAGTAATTTATTGGTCAAATAACTTGAGAAATTGACTTAGAATTATTTCATTAACCAAACAGAAGTCCCTTATGGTGGTAAATCACTGAAACAGAACTATTGTTTTCCCACCTCGTGTTAAAACTTTCTTTTGATGCACAGGATAAAATGCGATACAGTCTTCATTTATTTGACCTGTGTAAACATTATCACAAAATGCTATAAATTGTCTTTAGATTCAGTGGACATCTTATAGACGATGTTGCAGAGATAAGATATTTCACATTACTTGCGGCAAAAGCATGAGAAGAAGGATTTACTCTCACTTTGTATTAAAGAGAGAAACATTTTCTAGATAGGTTTGCGACTAGGATTTCAGCCACAGGCAAGTAATCAGAAAGGATGTTGGCTCAGAAATAATGAAACGAAGGCAAGGTCACTTATGACATAAGAAACATTTCCACAAAAAAAAAATATATATATATATATTTTGGTGAAAAGTATCGTCTATAATCTCTATTTTCTTTTCAACCGTAACTACTCTTTGATTCTTGAACTTCTTCCTTTGAAGGGATGAGATAGAATCCTCACTACTGCTTATTTGATACCTATCCAACCAGTGGTGTAGATCTTTAATATAAACTTAGTTTAATTTTTGGGGGTACCATATTTCTTTTGAGTGTAATAAAGATATATTTATTTTAAAAATGGAGAAGGAAAATTACATAATGCCAAAGTACAGTATAAGAATGTTTTTTGATTTAATCTTACAGTTGATTTTTCATGAATTAAACAGGATTTCATCTATTGGAGCTCCAATGAGAAATTACCCTACATCTGCCCTTTTCCCTCCAACATCAGGATACGAGGGAGCTCACAAAGGAGTTTATAAGAATTTAATTTCTCTCTGGATAAAAACTAATTTTTATATTTTTATTTTGTGGGTTCATGACCAGGTGAGAAAAAAATTCCCATTCAAAAGCGTTAGAACCGAAACATTGAATTTCTTTCGATATCTTAAACAATGGATATTAATCAATCTTTTAATCCTCTTATTGTCCGCGCGAGATAATTTAGTATTTAAATAAAATAAAAAGCCAGCACACAAATTAAATGATAAAAAACATCAAACACTTTAAAAATCGACATGTTTCGTCCAGGCTTTGGCTAGACTTTTACAAGTAAACAACTCAAGAACAACAGGTAATTAAATATATAGAAATTTTTGAAAAAAAAATTAAAATAATTTTATATCATTGGGTTCTTTCAAAACTTTTTATGTATTTAATCACCTGTTGCCCTCGAGTTGTTTACTTGTAAAAGTCTTGCCAAACCCTGGACGAAACATGTCGATTTTTAAAGCGTTTAATGTTTATTTTTATTCTTTAATTTGTCTGTTGGCTTTTTATTTAAATTTAAGTTATTTGAATTTTATTTATTTGTGTACGTTGAATTTTATTTAGTGCAGAAAATATTAGTATTTACTAAAACGTCACAGCTAGAAAAGAAGAAAAAGGAGAAAAGGGATTTATTAACTGTTTATGGACCTGGAAAAAGGTAAGTTATAATTGCAGATTTTCAAATTGGCTAGCACGGTCTAACTAAAGTAGAATTAAACTATCGAATTTTCGTTTAGTTTGTGCATTTTAGGTTTGGTCCTGCTTAATGAAATTATTTTCGAAAATTAGGTTCTTGTATTACCATAATGTTGGTATGCATGTTTAATAGGAAGCTCAAGTATTTATAATTTAAATATATATATTTATATATAACTATATAAAAAGACAAGATCTGACTCACTGACTGACTGACTAACTGATCAACGCCCAGCCCAAACAGTTGGACCTAGAAAGCTGAAATTTTGCACAGAGGTTCCCTTTATGGTAGACAAGGAATTAGACCAGATTTTGCGAAATTCCCACGGGTTCGGGAATAATTAGGGTCTATTGTCGATTAAAGGTTTCTTATTTCCGTAATTATTTCCGTAACGATAATTAGTAGATATTTCAAATTTGGCATGTAAGTAGATAATTATAATCACTACAACCCTTTTTCAGGATTTTGCGAAATTCTCACGGGATAGGATAAAAACCCTTGCTTTAAGTTATAAAGCAGAAAGTTTACTTCCGTTTCTATTGTTAGGTTTAGCATTTGATATCGTAACAATAAGCACTACACAAATATTGTTATGCAACAATTGGAGCTAAAATATTGTTCTAAACAATAGCGCTACATATGCACCAGGTGGCGACAATGGGAACTACACAAATAGTGTTGTGCAACAATTGCAACTAAAATATTGTTGTGCATAATAGCTACGGGGTTTTCGGGTTAGATATAGATTTGTAATGATCAAATGATTTTGTACGAACTAGGAAAAGTTTAAAGTGATAGGGTTACGACGTTACAAAAGTCGAATAACCTGAAACTAGGGGTGTACACTGGGAGGACTTTGAGTGGATGGGCAAACATGGTTCAAAGATACTTTTACGAGATTTTCGGGATATATATATATAGATTTGTAATGAGATCAGACCTTTTGAGTTGTTGTTGTTGTTTTTTGTTGTTTTTCTACCAACCGGAAAAGTTCCCAGGGGTCTCGCAATTGCAATTTCTTTATCATCCACATTAGGACATTTGTTTTTTGTAACCCGAGCGAAGAACGGGTCGTTTTGCTAGTGTATGTATATATATATATATATATATATATATATAGATAGATAGATACTCCTCCTTTAGCTATATATATAGCTAAAGATTATTGTAAAAAAGTTAATTTTTATGTTTGTGATAAAAGTATTCTGGCAGCTTTTATGAAGGTTCTCTGTAGACTTTCACACAGGAGTATTGAGTCATCAAGTAATCACCAGCCATTTTATTCGACAAAACAAACTGAATCGCTCGTGTACTCAGTTGTCTGACCCTTCTGTACCAAATATGCTAACTATATGATTCGAGTTTCTTGTTTTTCCTTATTTTGTGACGTTTTTGTATATGCTAATTTGTTGAAACTTTTTTTTTGGCTTTGAAAATATAACTTTTAATCTAACTACTACTACTACTACTGCTATTATTATTATTTTCAATGTATGTCACTTTTTTTGGAAGTACTTTTTTTGGAAGTTTTTGGAATGTACACCAGTATGGCCTAGCTGGGTGATTCTACAGAAAACCTGTAAGTCGTGTCACAGAGCAATAAATTGAAAATGATTGAAAAAATTTGTCATTTTTCAAAATCACCCATTGAAGTACAAAATATACTACAGTTTAGTATATTTTTTTTTAAAAATTTTATGGAATTTCCAAAAAAAAAGTTGTCCACAGAAGGTGATTCGTCACTTCCGTGGACTGTCACAAGCTACAGTTGGATAGCTTCTACAGATCCAAACTGCTTTATTTTTTAATATTTTTTAAATAATATATATATTGTGAAATCAGAAAATACATAAATTTAACATAATATAGAGTGAAATTCTTTTTCGAATTATCAGTAAAATTTTTTTTGCAATTTAAAGTCTTGTCACAAGGTTTTGCCATCGCTTTTGTGGACATTCCTAAACTTTCTAAAAAATCCATCCGATGCATTAGTTGTCTTCCATTTCCCTTAAAAACAAAAATTTACACGGTGATTTTGGATTGGGAAGTGATTTTATTCGTCTGAGTCACACATTTGTCAGGAAAATATTACCTTTTTAGTAATTTCCGTAATTTTCTATGGAAAAATGATTATTTTTAGGCATGATAATTGAAATATGGTAAACTTAATTTTCTGAATGACACGTGTTCCTAACCTCAAAATGAAGAGCACAAGGGTCAAGAAACATATGTATTCGTCACTTCCGTGGACATCACTTCCGTGGACATTTGGGGTCCATGGAAGTGATAATCATCAACAATAGTGGATACTATGTTTTTCACGAAGACTTGTCTTTCACTTCCAGTCTTTGTTAAATGCCAATAAGGATATTTATAATTATATAAATATATATAATATAATATATGATAAATGTAATTATATATTTACATTTTTATGGACGGTCTGATTGACAGTCTGATTCATTTTTATTGTACATGATTTCCTCTTTTGATAAAAAGTTCTTTTAATTCATAAATTATAGTCTTCTATTTTTTTATTTCATAGTTTCCCACGTAAATTCACTATTTCGAATATATTTTATATGAAAATTCGACATCGTTATCAACACAAGTCACTTCTGTGGACATAGGCCTATCATCATTTTTTTTTTTAAATAACCAAAATGCGTTGACCTGAACCACATATATCATGGATGTAAGAACGTCAAAAGCAATCATCTCAATTTTTTTGAAAAGGAAATCTTGTAATTTAAAATCTCAAAAATTTTTGACTGAAATTGCAGGTTTTCTGTAGATTCACCCAGCTACTTTACAATATCAGTATGAAGCAGTAGTCATTCTAGCTTATACGCAAGCAAATATTAATTTACATAACACATGTTGTAATACTGTACTTTTTTTTTCATTTTACAACTGATTTTAAAATTTTGGAAATCGCTTATTTATGGAAGGCACTATGGCTAAGTAGTTAAACGACTGCTGCTTCCCCGGTTCAATTCCCGTAACTTTTTTGGGTATTTTCTCATCAAATTTTGTTTCTAAATGTTTTAATATAACCACATTATTATTAGAAATAAAAACTAAAAATCAACACTGTGTATGTCCTGTACTTAGGACATGTAGGCTGTCCTGCTTGTAGGCTGTCCTGGTACCACATTTTTGGGAATACCTCGAAATCCAGTACAGATATCAAAAACATGCACATAACCGAGGGCCCTCCGCGACAACGAGACAAATCCAATGACGTATCAAATATAATTGTAGCTGCTATAATTTTGGCTCTTGGCCAAGTAAAGGGTAAGAATATTAGGAACAAGATGTGAACAGTAGCAAAATTTCTAATGTCCAGATTTTCTTTTGGGCTAGTTCGATTTTAATTATTTTTGATACACGTATAGATTATGATGGTTTGAACTAGTTTGCAAAATTTCCCTCAAAAATGTGCAACAGGGTCCGAGATATTGGCTGCCAAATTTTAACAATTTAACATGAGAAAACATTTGAATCGTAATTCCAGTGCTATCGCCTCTAATGATAATTAAAATCAATCACACTTAAAAACTCGAGTAAATAATGAGAATTTATTTTTTTTTGTTCAGAAAAGGAAAATTATACTGCTGATATTCAGCAGATCTTATAATTTAGAAATAATTGAAGACTTGCCGTTTATATTATTTTCATGATATAGAAAAACTGAAAAAAAGGAATAAGGTTTCAGGAAGTAGGTTTTATGTTCTTTCAAAAAGTTTTTTTTTTTCCCTACAAAATTTCTGAATTTTAAAATGATTAGCGGGTTATTTTTTTAATAATGATAAAGTATATTTTATTATTAAATTTAAATATAATATTCTTAACTATTAAAATTAGAGATTCTAGTATGTTGCTGATATGTAAACTATATCCCCTGAAGACAGTATTTGAAAGGAAACAGCCTAAATGTTGACAAAGGAATAATTGTAGCATACACATCTAACTGGAAGCAGACAGTAAAGGCAAGCCGAGAATAATACGTATGGTCATTTATTGGTGCTAAGAAGGGTGTTGACAATGCTCCATTTATCTCTGCTTGCCTTGGAGATCAGATATATTGATATTGGGGGATAGCTTTTGACTGTATGGCTTGATGGATTTATTAATAAATCCCAGATACAAGGATTATTTCGGCATCAGTTTTCCACATTCTTTTAATCTCGTTCTGAAGCTCGTGGTGCTGCTCTAATTTATTTCGTTCTTTTGTCCAGTATTATTAGTAAAGGTAGTAAAGTTTTGCTGACCGGAAGAGTTTAAACATTATCACTGACGACTGGAATTAACTGGTATAAGTTGAACAAGAAGCTTCAAGAGAGGATTGTCAAGAAACACAATGCAAATCTAAACTCTCAATATACATTTCCACCAGTGTTTCAGTAACTGCTGTCCTTCCAAAGATTCAGTAGTTGTAATACATCAATTTATTGTTGTCAGGTTTATAAGTGGCTTATGGAAATATGGCTCTCGATCTGACGTCCTCAAATGCACTCGTGTAATTTTGTAAAATAGACAACTATTTTGATTGGATTCATGCCTTGTCATTAAGCAGGGGAAGAAAATCTTTAGAAGATAGTTTTATTGTTGATTTGTACTTTACTTGCTTGGGGACTGAATGTAATACTTCTATATTGATTTTTAAAGAGAATTTCATTTCCGAATTGCATATATGTATCATTTTGAAACTGTACACTAGCTCTTTAAACGACTTTCAATGAAATCGAATTAATGCAACTCAATGGAAATTAAGATTTAAATAAATTTAATAAGAAGAAAATGACCAATACATTTTACGTTCTGGAAATCCTATTGCAATTTCAATGGATTGAAAAATTTGCTTGAACTTTCAGAGATAAGGAATAATCGCGTAACTGAGGAATCTAGAAAAAAAATACTCACAAATAAACACACACAACACACACAAACAAAAGAAAATGAAAATACACATTTTCACTTTTCTTTAATATTCTATGCTAACGGGATTGCATTAAAAACCAATCAGAAACTTTTGATTTGAGCCTATGAGCATTTCTATTTCGGGTTACTATTAATTTTGTAGTTGGTTTTAATTAGATATAAAGCATCTGTGATTTTTGAGGAAATATTTTCAAACAATTATTCTTTTTATTTAATTTATCTTTGATCTCGAGAATTGTTTGAAGTTATTGTTAAATTGAAAAATTGTAAAAAGAATATATAAATAAAAGTTTCCAGTTTTACTTTCTGTTAGTCAATTCCACAACAATGGTAAACATACGGTAATGAATACGGTAATGGTAGGAGCTTGAAAAGTCCATTTCTTTTCATTGAAACTGACAATGGAAACTGACAATTTAGAATAACTTCTTTAATTCAGGCTCATTCTTCAATTATTTTTTGCCCTAGTTATTATAAATTTTGCAAGCTAGGATAATATTAAGAAGTAAGCCAAGTGAATTTTTATGTAACTTGCTATCTCTCAAAGTCTCTTACACAATAGCCACAAAATCGAATTTGAAAAATCAGTTATGCCATATCCAGGTCTTCAAACATCTAACTTGTCAACAGTTTTCTGAGATAATCTCCCGTCCTAAATACAATAAAGATATTGGTCTAAGGATGTTTTTACAGTTACTCACTAGATTTCCGAACACTAACCAGCTTTGAAGGATTCGTAATGAATGAAAAATTCTCCACTTTAAAGTTGAATCCTTACATTCAAAGAGAACTCAAATGCAACACAATAAAGATAAATAATTCTGATTACATTCTTATAAAAATGCTTAAAATATTACTCAGAAGATATGGTTAAGTAATTCTAAAATCAATAAGGAGGAAAAAAAATCTTCTAAAAGCTGAAATTATAGACACACATTAAAGTAATGGAATGACTTTTCTTACGCTCAGGCAATGTACCTTCATAATATCTAGCCACAGAAATGCGTCGACATCGATAAGATCGGATGGATAATGAAAAAGACTCTAAGAAAACCCTTTGCATTTAACGATCGTCCAAAACCTCAAACTAATTGTGCATATTATGTAGGAGGAAAGCTTTAATTACATATTTGACAAACGTTTCTAATAGTTACTCGGATGCTATATTTATATCTGTTTTCCTAGAATTTGTTTATTGGATTTCCTTTCTTCTTATTTGTGAAAAGAACAGATTATAAACACGTACTTTGGTATTAAGAGGCTTTCGTTTCTTAAACAATGCTCAGGTCTTCGAAAGCTTTTCAGATGGGATTAGCAATTGCTTCTTAGACCTCGCATCAACATCAAACGCTAAGAAAAGATTCGCTCAGAAATAAAATAAACAGTAAATGTTTCGGGACGAAATCTAAATAATTTCGTATCTCTCTTTAGCCTTGTTATCTCTATGGTCAACTTCAATTTTTGCTGTTGTATTAAGAGACATTATTACGAACTTATAAATGACAAGCAAAATACTTATAAAGATATTGAGAAACCATAATTGTAGTTTTGAAGCCAAAACTAATTATAAAAATATTTTCAAAAATTATTAAATCATTAATTAAATTATTTTTATTTATAATGTGAAAATACATTTAAGAATAAATTTGGCCAACACACATATTAAAATGGGAAAAAGATGGGAAAAAGAAAATGTGTTATCTTTTCATGTGTTTAACACATATTAAAACACTTAAAAAAAATTTTACACATTAAAATTTACATATGAGCACGACCGGTTTCGCCCATCTTTAATACAGGGCTTTCGCATTTCATCCACTGAATCCTTAACTTTCTTTCTTCATCATATTAATTTCATCTAGATATCCGATTAAAAGAAGATGTATATTTTAAAGATGTAGATAAAAGAAAATGATGTTTATACGTTATTTCTTACATATCTTAACTCTTTCATCGTCTTTTCTTAGCGAATAGTAAAAGAGATAACATTCAACATCTTCTTTTTTTCTCGTATCTATTAAGATGATAATGAAGTCCTGAAATAACTATTAGTACGAAATCCTTTGGATGAGAGGATAGCTGTCGCCTTGATGGAAACAGGGAAATAGCATATTTTCTTCCTGGAATCGAATTCCAGACTTATATTCTTATCTAAACAACTTCTGATGGTAGGATTTTCTTAGCCTGGATTAGAAATTCGATGGTTAGACTATGATGCATATTGTGCAGAAATGTTAATTTAAAAAAATAAATGATCAAAAGTTTTGAGAAAAAAAAATTGATTTCTTTCCATCAAAGTTACGAAGCATTTTCTTTTAATCGCCTCTCAAAGTAATTTTCTTCCTATTTTTTTTTCAAGATTTCGGAGATCCATGAACCTGAATTTGCAAAAAACAAAATCGTTATAGGCTATCTATAGTCCATTAAGACGACCCGATAACAAAATAACGACATTCTCAAATCCAAATGAAAGCTCAGGGTTTCTCTAGGATATGCGTGTCTATCACTGGAAACCAATTTACCGTGGGCTTGATCAGTATGTTGAATCAATATTTAAATCTACAATACGATAATGTTGTGTGTCTATACACTGTATGGTCTGTGTTGTCGACAGGACAACTCTAACGAAGGTTCAATCTCGTTCGAGTTTTCACTAAAATAAGCTAAAACCATGGGGAAAAAAACTACCGGTATTGAAGATTAGCTCTATTTGCTCTATGTGGCTTGTATCGAGAACCTCTATGCATTCATTTCGTAAAAGACTTTTGGGAACCCTATTGAACATTTTTTAACTTATCACGCTTAATTTCTTTTACAATTTTCCTATATATAAAATATTCTTAGAAAAATCTAGGAACACAATTGACACGCACAATTTACGCAAAGGATTCGCACCCCGAGCTGTCATCGTGAAGAGACTGGGACGGACCGTTTCGCACTTATTAGTGCTCATCAGCCAGCCAAACTCCACCGATAACATGCTCAGGAGGTGCGAAACTCTAGCTATCCCGGCTTATTAATTTTTGTTTTGTATTTCTTTGGGGAGAGGTCCCGCTCTTGGGAGCAAGAGCCGGGATACCTAGAGTTTCGCACCTCCTGAGCATGTTATCGGTGGAGTTTGGCTGGCTGATGAGCACTAATAAGTGCGAAACGGTCCGTCCCAGTCTCTTCACGATGACAGCTCGGGGTGCGAATCCTTTGCGTAAATTGTGCGTGTCAATTGTGTTCCTAGATAGTTCACTCCGCACGTTAAAGAAAGGTTAATAATTCTTAGGAAAATGTTAAAACTATTGAGTTTAACGTATTTTTACGAATTTTGATATAGATGCTCATTATAGAAATTTTAAGCGACATTTGGCATCTTAGGTAAACTTATAAAATAGATTAAGTAGTAATAATAATGGTCGTTGCGTTATAACCTAGTGTTCTAGGCGGCGTCCTGCTATGAGGCAGATATGTCACAACCTGGGTTCGAATCCCTGCGTCGGCATGGATCTTTGAAAAATTTTCTTTTCTGTGTTGCTGTTTCTTCATCTTTCTCTTCAGGTAGTGGAGTCATTCCTTAATGGCTTCCTGAGGAAGGCAACGAAAAAATCATCTCAGTATCTGTTCCCTGGAAATTCATTGTCTTCTTCTAGGGATTCGCCATGATTAGTGTGGCAATCCAATTCGGACTCAAAGTTCAAACAAACAAACAAACAAGTATTAATAACACGAACTACTGATTAAGCGAAAATTTCACTTACTCTTAACAATTTACGATGGAACACAACATTAATTTCAAAAAATTCCCTTTTTATTTTGCAAAATATTTACATTGTTATGGGAAGTGAATTTTCTCCATATGGTTTCTGAAATATAAAAAAAAAATTCAAGTAAATCTGAGGCTTAAGAAAATGTCATGTTCAACATCGAAATCCTTTAATTGTAATTGTAGAACTAATGTGTATGCATGAAAATACCCTTCGAAAAAAAGACACTGTGTTTCAACAGTGGTCGAATTATTCGTATAAAATAACCAATTGAATAAATAGCGCATTAGGAGCTTAGAGAAGTGCTCGGCATTTAGTTAAAGAACTTCAATTCCGCCTGGTTTTTATTATCTGAGTAACTGCATTCCCGTCGCGGTTTACCTGTTCGCAGTTCTTTGTAAATTCGTGTTTAATGCCCATGGGAGGAAATTACGAAAGGGATTGAACCAACTTGCGAAGGTCGCTCGTCCGTATAGAAACTATCCAATCTCCCCCTCCTGTAAACGACTCTGGTGGTGTTAGCTTCCAAGTTTTGTTTCTTGCTTAGAGTACAACTGTATTTTTATGTAATCCTGTTTAAGAGAAAATGATTAAGTTCCCGGCATTAATTTTGGTCGAAATGAACCGTACTTTGATTACTTGACATTTCTCTAAAATGTCTGGAAAGTCGTAGAGAAAGTAATTACCCCATTGGTAATGAATGGATTGCCTGTAATTTCCACCGTAATCTAATTCTGCTGTATTTCAAAGTGAAATAACGTTAAATCTAATTTTCATTTTGCTTTAGTAATTAGAGAGGACAATAAAATTAGCAAACAAATGAACTTTAATAGAGAGAATATTACAATCAAAACTATAAAAAAAACCTGATACATTATTTTGAAACTAGATCAACATTTAAATTGTTTTAACGACAGCGATAGAAAATCATTAATAGATTATCTTTTCTTAAGATATCAACCTTCAGTCAATCGCAAGTTCTTCCAACCCCCTTCATTTATACGGTCACAAATAACAAAAAGATTAATCCAATCCAAGGTGGGTCCATTTCTCATTATCATTACTTATGATGATGAACAGAAGCAGCCTTAGTTAACAACACATTTTTTTGCGACTCTCTGTTGATCGTATATTGAGATAACACATAAAATAAGAACGTAAAAGTTATTGGTTTCCTGTAGAGAGTCGCTTGGTAGGAATTCTAACCATCTATTAAGCCTTGTATGAATAGAAAGTGCACCTTATTGCTCTCGAACTAAATAACAGATTTGCTCTGCATCAATTATGTAGTTGTTACCTTTGTTAACTGATAAGGATACTAATAATTCGTATGTCTCTTTATAGTCAATAACATTCTACAATTAAGAAAACGATACTTTAAAGTAATGGAACTTCAGCATTGTGCGGTAAAGGCACAATCTTACTGTCATCAGAATCCATTCGACTGAATTATTGGTGCCGTTCTCAAGTTAAAGAAAAGGAATTGATCTGTTTCTAATTCATGCTTTAATATCCAAACTTTTATCCTGGCAGTATTCTGAGATTTGTAAAGCATGAAAGAAAAAGATCCTTACATGTTAGTTTGGTTTTACACATATCACACAATTCTGATGTTGAAAATGTGAGTTCTGTTGCTTAAAAAAAATTCACAATAAAATTTGCTGTTATCATCTAAACATGTTATAGATGCTCTTGGACTTTAGCCGTTATTCTGATACTTATCCTTGTAGCCGTAATCATGTGCTAAATGAGTTGGCGAAATCCCAAGAACCTCTTCAAGCAGGCAATGATGATTACGTATGACCTTTGAACTTGTTTTAGCAAATGTACTGCATAGACTACTAAATGTCTAAGTCTCTAGTTGGTATAGCACTTCAAATCGAAAAACAACATTAATTTCTCTCAGAAATAAATTAAATCGTTAAAAATTACTCCAAAAATATAAGAAAAAAAAAACTGGGAGGTTTCCTAAACGCCTCTTTTGGAGACTGTTCTCTATTTCTTTATGAAATGTATAAAATATAAATCTGATCTTTCGTTAAAAATACAAATTTCAGAATAGTACAATCTTATATCATTACCGTGCTTCTGAATTGGATCTTTTGAATTCTTACTAAAAGTTTGTTAAGTTCGTTTACTTTTCAATTTAAGAAAAGGAATTTCTGTTTACTTAGAAGTTGTCGGGAGAACAATTGACATTTTCATTCCTCAGTCTGTTATCGGTGTCTTCCGTCTCATCATTCGCTGGATTTTCTACTAAATATATATAGGAAAAAACAAACTACACTTTCTTGCTGGATTCCAATAGTTTCTTTTGCATGGTTCACTTCAATTCTGAAGTTCTGAGTCGTAAAAGCTGTGAAATTTTTAAATAATAAAATTGCATATGTTAATCATAATAAAGTAACATAAAATGTAAAAAAAACAAACAGCAACGTATACATTTATAAACAATATTAATATCAATAAATTAGCAAAAATATCCGTGCATCGCTAGGGTTACAAAAAAGTGTTCGTCCTGTTGTGGATGACGAAGAAATTGTAATTGTGTGATCACTTTGAAACTTTTCCAGTTAGTAAAAATTCACGTGATGATTATATTCAAAGTAATGTTATATTCTGATTTTGTAACCTGAAAACCCTGCAAAGTACCCTACAGCAAAGTTTGTCTCCCCCCCCCTTTACATCCTTTAGAATCTTATAATGCGAATATTGAAAATTTGTCGATGCTTATGTTTTAGACTTTGACAAAGAGCATTTATGCGAAATTTCGGAAGAGGTTTCGGAGAATCAGATGCCTTCCAGAAACATTGCCCCCCCCCCGTTTATACCCTTCAGGGCCCGCAATCAAAAATTCGTCGAATACTTATCTTTTAGATATGGACAAAGAACATTCATGTGAAATTTCGTGTTTCCAACTAAAGCGGTTTCAGAGATATGAGTACCCTTCAAGAAATTGTGTCCCCCTGTTTACACCCTTTACTCATGATCCGGGTTTATTTATTTTATTTCATTACTTACCAAATCATTGTATTTGCTTAGATTCTTCAAGAGATCTTCATTTTTTGACATCACAATAAAAAACATACACGAGTTGTTTTTAGTATTTGGAATCCAGTATAGCTGTTTCTGGTTTCCTAACCATCGTCAGCCGGATTACCTGTACTGGATTCCCGTTATCCAAAATACTAAAAACAGCTCAGTGAATCCTTACTTATATTCGTGTATGTTTTTTATTGTGATATCATTATGATTTCCGCACGTTAAATTTGTTGTTACATCTTAATATTTTCTTTGCTTCTTTTTTATTAATTTTTACAGCAAAAGAGCTTAATAAATATGAAATAAAAATTTCTGTAGTTTAGCAGAAGTTAGGAAGTTTTAGAAAATTATCAATAAATTTATAAATATACAAAATTCAAATAGAAACATTTTTTTCTATATTAAAACGTCTTCATTTTGATAGTTCAGTGATACCTGATACTAGATTGAATAAATTGCTATACACATTTGGATATGTACAGCATAGGTAGAACTGGTTCACGAAGTAGCCAGAGAGCGTCTCTACATTCTATTGTCAAAGTGCCAAGAAAACTCGAAACTTCATAGTTACATCAATCACCAAAACATAAGACGTGTGCTGGACAGTGAATGCGGATAGAGTTGCAAATTAACCAGGAGCTTTCCATTCTATTTTTGAATTATTAAATTGGCTTAAAACTCCAGAAGAATTAAGCAAGAGGAAATCACTTGGCACCTACATTTACAGTCACGATAGCAATTAAGACAAGTACAGTGAGCAAGAGATTCGATTTCCTACTCGTAGGATATTTAGGGACAATACTTCTAAAGATTCTATAAAGTACTTCGGATTTGCTTTAAATTTATTTGATACATGAGCATTTAATGATAAAATCTTGTGTTCATGTAACTTAAAAAAAGGAAAAAAAAACTTCAATCGAAAAAATTTCAGAAAAAAATAATTCAGAGAGATTCAGTTAAATTAATTTCCTGTTGGTAAATGAATATCCACGGATCATGTCCTGAAACTTATTGATTATGATTTTTATAAAACAAGTCCCATACTTAAAAAAAATAAAGGTTTGCTCAACTCTTTATTGGAGAAGAATGAATTCCGGAAGAACATAGAGAACATATAAGCCGGAAGGCAAGCATCGAATTCCGTGATTCGTCCGCCTGAAAGAAGATCGTCACCTCCAACTTCAACCAATGACCGCATTCTCAAAGGAAGAATTCTCTGAGCCAGAGGAAATTTATCTTCCTGGTTGTCCTGGCAACGAGTCACATTGTCGCCTTGCATCCACCGTTAAACTCCACCGAGATAAGAACAAAGTTAAATTATCAATTCGTTGATTGGGGAAAAGCACGAAAATCTCAAACTTCTCTGTTTCGATGATTTTTTTTTTTTTCCTCTGAGGATTTTCCCTGAGAGATTGAAAGAAAACAAACATAGATTAAAGAACCAGAAAAACATTGAAATAGTTCCGAAACCAGACTTAAGGAAAGGATTTATGTTGGCATTTGTTTAGAATGTAACAATATAATTTAAAGAACAGATTCCGAGTTTTAGAATAATCAATCTTTATGAAATGTGAAAACATGTAAATGCTTTCTATTACAACCAGATTGACATGTAAAAGGATTCGGAGACTTGATGATATATGCTTCAGAATCTTAAACAAATTGAAGACAAAATTCAGTTAAATAATGTAAAACCAGCTTTAATGATTGATTCTTTTATTGCAATTTGCTTCACTTAACAAATAAAATTAAAACACATTTTATATTTACAAATTACTTTTTAGTATTGTGGAAAAAATAACATTAAATGCTATTAATAATAAAGGGAACTTAAGACTTGCTAAAAAGCTTCTGGCTTTTATCTAATTCTTGATTATTTTCAAAGTGAAATCGATTCTTAAAAAGCCAAAAAAATCAGCGAATGATTAACGGTGGCTCCGTAATATCGGCCGTTGGGGCCACCGTTGTTGTTACTTTAAGCGCTGACTTATATTTTAGTTAGTTTTCAGTTTCAATTGAAAAGAATTTCAAGGCATTAACGTAAGATATTTTAGAATTAAATCAACACAAATTTCATATTATCTAATTTGAGTGTAAGTTTTTCTAACGTTGTAAGCCCCTTTGGACATCACAACAGGTTCATATAACTTTTTAGTATTTACAAACTTAGTAATAATATTTCGCCATCCTTCTTCCTCCCCAAAAAAATGTAAAAAAGAACACAAACTGAGTAATAAAATGTGAAACTTCTGCTCTTTGAAATACGGAAGTTGTTACAAATTAACTCTTAACGATACGATTTGCATGTGCTGCTTTGATGATGAAATAACTTTGTAATGGTATTATTATCTATCGTATTTGCAGTCGTTCCTTTTAATTATTTTCATTAAAAATTAGTAATCGAAATAATTTAAGGGAATGTTTAATTCAATTACATATTCATATTTTTTTCTTTTTTTTTTTGTATTGTGGTGAAATAATTCTGGCCTCTGGTTCGGGGAAGGACTGTAGACTGAGTCTAAGCTGGATCTGAACTCAATTGTTTATTCAAGTGAAATCAATGGTTTAAATAGGTTTATGTACAATGATTTGGATTGGTTGATGCGCTTTAACATTTCATTGGGTCATTTAAATGCATGTGTTTAACAACTGAATTTTAACTGTAGTTTTAAATTATCGGGAATTATGGGATAGTGCACGAACCGTTTAGGATTTAAAAATATACAACAGAATCGACGGTTAACGGAAGAATTTGAAATTTACAGCAGATTAAATTATGATTGATTGAACACTAAAATTATGTATAAAAGAACGTAAGATAAATGGAATAAAATAAATAAATGGAATCTATATTACTTAAATCATTTATTTCTCTGTCTGTCCGGCGCAATTTCATTTGAGAATGGAAAATAGAAATAATTTTTACAATGAAGCGTCCGCGACGGGAATCGAACCTGCAATCTTCTGATCCGAAATCAGACATTTTATCCATTAGGCCACCGGTACTACAACTCACTTTATATTGTTTCTTGACTTATGTGTCCTTCCCCGTCCCCCCATCAATAATGAATGTATTCAATCTTTTTTTTGAATCTCAAGATTGTTTATTTATTTCCGATCCGTCTGTTTATTTGTAATTCGAAAATGACAATGAGAACTATAATTACCGAAACGTTGCAATATTTTTAAATATAATATTCTTCCTTAACCAAATTCTATGTTTTATAGAAAAACAAGCGCGTGTACACGGGCGATGGCCTAGTAAGTATAAATATAGCTTTAAAAATCATCACAGTATTCACAATCAATATGGACATTCTCCAAAGGAATCACCTAGTTTAGTTGTGTCAGACTGCCAGTTGAGAACAATAAAACCTCAATTATTAATTTTCATTTGTAAACATTGCATTCAAAGTTTTATTTGAGAAATATAATAATTTATATTTGTTACTTTTGGTTTAATTAGCTCTGTCTATTTTTTTTAAAATACTTCAATCTTGTCAATTTAAACTTTACAAATGAGGTTACTTTTGTTTATTTCTATTTTTATTAAACAATTATTTATTAATACGAATTATTTATTATTAATTGAGTGTCAGAGAAACTGAAAGTCACTATATTTTTCTCCTTTTTGTTATTGATTCTTACAAACTAGTTGAAGAGGAATCTGACAGACAGAAGAGACGCAGTGTTGTCAGATCGTAAAATCTCCCACCTGATTCTCCCTGCATCCCATCAGTGAGAACATTTGTCGCAGACTGCTTCGCTAGGGTGCCCAGCTGAAGGGTCACGTCTGCTGCGCTGTTACAGGGCTTTAGAAGCTGACACGTGGCAAGTTAACAATTCGTCTCAAGGCCATCAGAGAAGCAATAATTCTTTCGTAAAATTAATAATTAAAAAAAGGCATTTGCAGGCAATTTCAACAAAAAGTGAGCTCGCTGTTTTTGATTTCTTTGAATACACATCCGTAAATTTTACCAAAGCAATTAATGTCGATTGGAATACGTAAACAAATAAATAAATAGTGTAAACAAAATCAAGCTTCTTTTAAGTTTATTTTTACGATATTCTTTACAGTTTATGAAATACGATATCAGCATAAACAGAAACTAAAAATCTTCGAAATATTTGGACAGTTTTTTGATTATATATTGGATGCCTCTTTAAAATTTGAAAAAAAATCGAATTCAATGTGTTTTATCCGGTCCATTTCTTTAATTTCTTTAATTTCAACCAAAGTGCATAGATTTGAATATTTAGCTTCACTATGATGATGCTACCCAAAGAATCCTTCATTCTCCAGAATACGCATTAGTTTTCTTCTTCACAATTCGTTTATTAGATAGAAAAGTTTAGAGTTCAAGAAAGTTTCATTAGCTATTTATCTACATATGCCATCAATGTACTATTAACAGTTCTTCTATGTAACAATTGTAGCTAATTTTTCTAAATCAATGTTTCATTCAGGCTTTGAAGTAAGTAAAAACAATAGTACTTGTTTTCTAGCTTACTAGAGCTATTTGTTAAGTAGCCTATGTAACATTAGAACATTAGGTTTTCTATTGATAGTTTTTTTTTCACTCAGTATGTACAGAGCCGTGTTTGTCAAAATCATAATTGGACATTTACGACATTTAATCCAGTATTTTCTCCAATTTACAATATCTTATCTATGGACAATTCTAATATATTCCTCTGTATAAAAAGCATCAGAGGATGCAGACTTCCTTAGAGAGCATGAAAAACAAATACAAAACTTCTTTCTTTCTATATTCATTCTAATATTATAAAATTCCCGGAATGATGTGATCATGTATTTATTCGTTCTAATTGCCCATTACCAGCTCTACTTAATTATAATTTCAATCTCAGACGCAAATTCATCAGTTTTTCTAAGGACTAACATTAAAAACTTTGTGGAAATTTCGGGCTTCCATTTCAATTGGGATTCAATACGAATGCTTACAACTCCAGAATTTATAGAAAATTAAACTTTGATCAAACTAATTTTTCGTTTTACAGATATTAACTAACAGAAATGCATACATTTTTGTAAGTATTATTGAAAAAATTAGTTAATTGTTTAAATTAATTATAAGAATTTTTGTTCTGTCTTCTTCAGGAGTTTTTTTTTTTTTTTTTCAATTCAATTTTGTTCACCCTTTTTAAATATTTAATCGATTATCAGCTAGAGAGATTTACATCTAAATACTTTCACAGCTAATAATATCCACTTTGTAAATGACTTTGCAAAATATAAGCTCTGTTGCAGAAGCCCATTTGCTGTAGCAAGATATAAAAAAGAAAAATTTTTGACAAATCTATATAATAACAGCGAAAGTTTGTTTTTTGGTTTGTTTGATTGTTTGTTTGTCTGGTTGTGTGTTTGTCTTGAAGCAATGTCGCCATTTCTCAACGGATCTTTACCAAATTTGGAACGAGTTTCACATGAATCCCAGAATAATGCATCAACAACGAAAACCCGGATTCGGACTAAGGGATATACAGGGGGAGGGGGGGGCAAACTTTCTTGAAGGGTACACATATCTCTAAAACCACTTTATTTGGAAACACGAAATTTGACATGAGTGTTCTTTGTCAAAAATCAATGAGATACGCATTCGATGAATTTTCCATTTTCGCGTCCTAAGGGAGGCTACAACTTTCTTACAAACAAGTTTCCCTAAGGCGCACCATTTCCTTGGCACCGCGCCATGATCAGAACCCCATGAGTTAAGTCAGAAACCCACGATCGACTCAACTTTGCAAATTTCTGACTGTTATAAATGGATTTCAATATTTTACTGCATCCTCAATATTTTGAGGATTAAAATTTTAATTTACTTTTAGTTTTAAATTTCAGTTTTTAGTTTACTTGATGTATTTTTTTTTTTTTAATAAATAAATTGGTTTTTTGTCATTATATATGCATGGCTTCCGGA
Source organism: Thereuonema tuberculata (assembly GCA_023159025.1). Lineage (NCBI taxonomy): Eukaryota > Metazoa > Arthropoda > Chilopoda > Scutigeromorpha > Scutigeridae > Thereuonema > Thereuonema tuberculata. The sequence goes on along the minus strand of JAFIDM010009631.1, from coordinate 63,696,810 downwards.
GCAAAGTGACGGTAGCTGACTAGTTCAGAAATAAAAATTTATATCTCGAAACGATCTCCGTTCTTATAACGTCAGTTGAAATAACGTTTTATTTTATTAAAGAAGTGCCGTAATGAGATATTCGCTAAATTATAATGATTATATGATTAATTATTAAAATAAATGAGGATTTTCCTTTCAAATAGGCTATATTACGAAATCAAACAAATTTTAATCACTCTAAATATACTGTTCAATACAACTCCATGGTTCGTTCATCCACTACTTTGCGGTCAAGGCGAAGACCTGCTATGAGGCTGATACGTCTGAACCTGGGCTCCAATCCCGGGGCCAGCATGGATGATTCTTTTCATTCTTTGTGTTAGCCTGCTCTTTCTCTTTCTCTTCTTCCGCCTTAAAGTATGTTGGATGGCTGACACCCATTAATAATTGTTTGACGTCAGGAAGACATTCGGCGCAAAAAAATTAGTTAAAATAAAACAAAAATAGTCAAAATTGGAGTTTGTCCGTACAGCAGAAAAACCATCAAATAAACTGCTGAAAAGCAAGCAAGCACATTTCCTTGGATAGTTACAGAACACACTATTAATTCGTGACGTATTCGCAGCATTTTTTACCCTTGCAAGTTTTAAAAAGCAATATGCATAGTTTCAGAAACTTTTATCAAATGATGGAGTAAATAATGGACACTGTAAGTTCTGAATTTGACAAAATTTGAAAAATATTTTCATGTTTATTCCTTCTAAACAAAAAATGTTCAATAATTTTTATTCGCTGTTATCACATTGAAATCTTTTATTAGAATCTAATGTTTTAAAGTCGTGCCATTTAAATTTGGTTTAATATTTGTTTGCCCATTAAATTTCAATTCTCCGTATATATTTTTTTCCTGACAGATAATGGCACTTGTTTTTTTTCTTAACTTTGTTTTAAAAACAGAATCACATATTTACACATGAAAGAGGAAAAAGAATATCTCATCTGTAGGGAATAGAAAATATCTTGGGGTAATAAAAATTAATCGCTTCTTAAACCATTTTAATCATTAAAACAATGCTGTGATGTATGCCATTGTTTTTTATTTTATTTTTTTGGTCTTTTCCTATCATCTACATGAACGTAGTTTCCTTGCACACCCCACAGTCATTGAAAGATTGTGAATGTGATTCTCAAAGTAATTAATGTGTTTAGAATCTCTTGTTGCTATTTCACAAGAATAAAACTTCGAAATAAATAAGGTTTTTAAACAATAATGCAATAAAAATTACAGTAGCCATGATCTGTGTACATCTTTTATTCTTTTTCAAAGTAGACCATCTGAGATTCATCATTTCGTAGTTTTTCATAGTTACAGATATGAGAAAATTTAGAAATATCAAAATATAACTGTTTGTTTCTGTAGCAAACAAAACCAAAACAAAATAGCCTAATAATTGTTATTAACTATATAATAGTTAGATAGATTCATGAGATAAAAAGTCTTGTTCATGTTCCTAAATATTACAATTTATGAAATTGTCGTTTTATTTTAATTTACCATTAGAATTAAGGGTGCTAGAATTTATCTTAATAAGATTGTTATTTATACTGGTTAGTCATTTACATTTAAAATGTTATGGTTAAAAATTCTAAACTTTAAACAAAATAATCAACTTCTTCATTAAATCTTTCAGCATCTTCTTTAATCCACAATCAAAGAAACGATCTGCTGCTTGCATTATTCATCACATTACATTTAAACCATCAGACTTTAATTATGCTTGAAAAGTCTAAAGCTAATGTTTTAAAAATAAGATATTTAACAACTAAGATAACAATAACTTTGATTCTATAGGGATCCTAAAGATTCATTCGGAAAAAAGACTATAGCTTGACATTGTAGCATATAGAAACACAGGCTAGTTCTAACTAATTCTGATAGATTTATTAAAACTTAGCAATTCAAAACGCTGTTGACTATAAATGACTTTCGAGCATCCGTGAGTTTCTGGTTTGGATGACATCTTCCAGACAATAGTCGCTGACAAAGTCTTAAATCAGTGGCTCTCTAAATGAAAAAGCTGCACGAGAAGCACCACCGAAGCGATTTACCGAAGATATAAATCCAAGATCGAGATCGAGTGTTTCCCGCGTGCAAAGAAGAATCGAAAGCCAGCATTGCGGAAAACCGCAGACACCTTTAAAACTGGATGGCAGGTATCCATAGCAACAAGCATCGAAGGCTTGGAGCTTCTGTAGTAGGTCTATGCAGCTGTCTTTCACGCATATTGTAATGATGTGGAAGAATAATATTCAATTGCAACATTTTTCAAAATAGAGTTTATAGCAATAAATAATTCGATTTGCTAAGAAAAAAATAAAGATAGCTTTAATAAATTGTACCAATTATATATCTACTGCCAGAGGTAATTTCTGGAAGAGTGTAAACTAATTATTTGACTTTGGATGCAGCTTCTCCAGTTATTAAGTCAATATTAGAAATTCTTTTATGGTTTTGTTCTTATATATAAGTGTTGTCTTGTATGGATCTGCAAAGTCTTAAAGAAAAAGATGACAAATCTACTGTAACGTTTCTTTCTAGCATCAGTTGAGACGGCCGAGATAATGCCAAACTAGTTTCGTGTCGTCTTGAGAAATTGGAATGTTAATAGTAAACAAAAAAATCTAAACACTGAAAATAAGAAAAGTCAATGTTCATAGAAAAAAAAGTCACAAGGGTCACTTGGAAAAAAGCCCGATTTGCACTGTTTATGGACATTGTTACTACTAGAAATAATGAGGCTGGTTGTCACAGAATCCTGATATAAATGTTACGAGTGTTTCCCTGCAACTATCCAAATTATTATAATTTTGTAATTTACCTTAGTTTCTATTTATCTTTTTAATTTTGTGTTTCATAAATTGGAAATCCTTTGTGCAAAATAAAGGAAATGAATACAATATAAGATCCTCTGGAATCTCATATTGTAGTTGCTTCAGGCATTTATAGAATTTTTGTATTTCAAAACGTTTTCTTCAAATAGAGGAGAATTTATTTGTTTTAACAAAATATTTATTTTAATTTTTTGATTTGATCCAAACCAGTCTAAGACTTTTAATCTGAGATAGCAGAGGAAATTTCAAAGCATTACGTGTTGCAAAATTCATGCCAAATTTTGATTTTCAATTAAGAAACATTATCCGTATTTTTATCAATATTTCATTTTATCTTTAGAAAATAATATGCATCCTGTGATCTCTTTTGATCAGTCGATTTTTATTGAAAGCCTCTAATATCTTTTCATTCTGTTTTGAGTGTAGTTAAATAAGAATCTTAAATGGCAGTTCGGAATGAACAAGATGTTTGAAGAAATTATGTTTTCTGAAAAGCAAATTTACTGCGTTCATGTACTACGATACATGATTATCGATCCAGAATATACTTCCAATGGAGTTCTTATTACGGATAATAAAAAATATAGTGACAAAATAAAAAGTTACAAGGTTTTGAGAAGTCACCAGACTCCATAAAAAATTTAGTTTTCATACACATAGCATCACAGGAAGCAACATAACATCATAGGAAGCATAACATCATAGGGAGGGCTGTGAAATTGTGGACCTCAGCATAATGTGTACTAAACAGTTTTAGAAATAGTTTCAAAGTGCTCTAAAGCCGATCGATTTTTTTTTCCGATTCTGCAGTTAGAAGGAATTAAATCCATCCCAGGATTTGCTATCGCTCTATCATTCAACCTACATATTTGTTTACATTTCCAGAATATTGTGAAATGCTTACCACTGTATCTCAAAAACATTGGAACTAAATCTTTGAAACGGAAAAAAAACGTGGAACAAATACCTTTGGATTCAAATTGCATAATAGCTTGAGTAACTTAGTTTCAAAACTTTGTATGTATCTGTTAATATACAGTCGTATTTGAATATTTCTATTATCTATTTTTTTTACTTACCATTTTAGTTTCACAAAGAAATAAGCGGAATAGCTAAAAAGTTAATTGTTAGTAAGGTCGTATCATGCTTTCTTTGTTCAATAATGTTTTTATTTATTATTGTTGCTGAAGAAAATGTTGTACTGTAGCCAGGGCCGTCGCGTGGGTGGGGCGACCGGGGCGATTGCCCTGGGCGCCGAGGCCAGGGGGGCGCCAATAAAACAGCAAAATTTGGTTGTTGAAACGGAGATTCCTTTTTTTTTTCTTTTTTTTTTGTTGTTTTAGGGGGGAGTTTTTTTTTTTTTGGTTGTAGTTTTTCTGGATGGGGGGGGGCCGCAAATATCAAGTGCCTAGGGGCCTGGGTGGGATTGAGTTTGGGGGGGGTGGCGCCTGACGAAATCTTGCCCAGGGCGCCAACAAATTACGCGACGGCCCTGACTGTAGCAAATGAGTTAAAAGTTAATGAATTAATCAAGCTGGTTTTGCCCTTTATTATAAAAGTTTTAAGCCCTCATCATAATGTATAATTTGCACAGTATCTCACAGGTTTGGCCTTTGTTTTGTGATTTAACGATAACTAAGCTTCTTTCTGTTTCACGCAGAAATACATGGTAAAGTTCTCTTTGAAAAAGGTCAAAAAAGACGAAATCTTCTAAGAGTGCATGTTGAGAACAGTTGGGTTTGGAAATCATGTTACCGGCATATTAACAGCCGAAGCGAACTGTAGCTCAGTGAGTTTGAATGGGATGGTAGAATCAGTTAGAGGAGATGGTTCTGCTAGAAAAGTGAGTGGTCGCCTTTGCCAAGATGTAAGATGGTCGGTCGATACGACAACAGTGGTACAAAGGAAAGAAAGATAACCAATATCAATATAATTTTGGAGTCTATAACGTACTATGTTATTGAAAAGAAAATAAACTGATAGCAGGATAGCATTTTCATTAAAAAAGGTTATTATTATTTTTGTCAGTGGCTTGTACAAGATCTAACTGAATATCAAGTAATTAAGCCAATATGGTGTGAGTTTGATTAAATATAGTTTGATTCGTTCTGTCTAATTGAATCCTTGGGTGTATATCATCATTCTGTGTTTAGCTTCCTTTTGATATATCATTGCATCAAAATTAACAGTGAAATTAATGTAGAAGATCGGCTAATGCGTGAGGGTGATTGTATTGTGTGCCTTGAACGATGAGTTCCAAACCTTTCTACTTAATTCCCAATAACATCGTAATTAGTTTAATTAGAAATTTGATACTTTTCAAATTCAGAGTCTCGAGGTGTGATTGTGCTGCCAATTACGCTATTCGTCGGAAGAAAATAAGAGAAGAATGACTGAAAATACTCCAATCAACCGATGAATGTAATATAATCTCTTATTGCCTAAGGTAGTGACTATCCCAATTGAGTAAAAAAAAGAAAGTTCATCAAACTGCAAAAAACTTCAATAGCATAAAGTTTAACTACTAAAATATCTATAACAACTTTGAGATTTTTTTTTGGATAAATTTCTTTATCCAGCGCTTTGTGCAACCTATCTAACCAGTTAGGGGAAAACTTCCTTTTTCTACTCTTCGTCTCAGTGAAATCTCTTTCCGACAGATATTATTTTAAATTTTAGGATAATTCCTAAAAAAAAAAAATCATTATTTAAATAGACGCGAACAATGATTTTAAAATGCTTGGCGTATTTTTTTTAATCGGTAATTATCCAAAATTGCTAGTAGAAAGTAGGTTTTAGCCACACCCACCAGAAACGCTTGACTGCCATGTTGCTTCAGCTGTGACGTCACGTGTGCTGAAACATTCACTTGCCCTGTTGACTCTGCTGCTGAAGCTTTGGTTGTTCAATGAATTAACGGAATCAAGGGAAATAAATTTTAAAGGTGAAACTTCACAAGGTTACAAATACTGTATTGTACCGTTGGGTAAAAGTTCAACAATTGCTACACTCCAAAACTTTTTTTTAACGTTTCCAAAGAATCCAAAAAGGCGAAAAGCCTGGTTTTCAGTCCGAAATCTACTCTGTTTGCACGTCACACTCATTTTAATGTAAGTAAAATGGATAATCTAAGTATTTATTATTTGTTTAATTATTACACTTAATTATTAATATATTTAATGAAAACAAAATATTGGGAAATCGCAAGTTTCTGAAACCGCTTGTTGTCGTCGGCATCATAGAAGCTCTTAACTGTATCGTGATATTAATTGCTAATAAATGAAATATGTAGATATACGAACATACACTGTCCGGCACTTTATTAGGCCCACCCCTGCTGTGAGCACAAATGCTGTGTCTCACAACAACTCTTCAAGCCGGTGGGGGCAGTGTCGTGGTGTGTGGAATGTTTTTCTGGCACACGTTGAGTGCATTGATACCTCTGGGGGCACATCAGGATGCTATAGAGCGTACCTAAACATCGTAGCTGACCAAGTGCAACCGTCCATGTTAACAGTTTATCCTCATGCAGATGGCTACTTCCAACAAGATATTGCGCAGGTGCACAAAGCCCGCATCACTATGGAATGGTTTGAGGAACAGGACGATGACTTTTCCTTGCTGCAGTCCCCGGATCTCAGCCCGATTGAAAATTTGTGGTTTGAGCTGGAACGGGCTGTTCGCTCCAGGCCTACACCTCCATCAAATCTTCAGGAACCGCGTGACACACTCATGTACACCATATCTCAACAATGTTTTCAGCATCTTGTGGAATCCATGCCTCGACGAATTCAGGCTGTTTTGAGGGCTAAAGGAGGCCAAGATACTACTAGGTAGATGTACCTAATAAAGTGGCCAGAAGTATATATA